>JANZLQ010000086.1:7534301-7549923 GCA_026212715.1 Elanus axillaris
TGCGCGGAGCCGCGGTGAGTGTGGGCTGGGGGGGGCGCGGCCGAGGGGGGCGGCGGCGGTGGCCGCATCCACCGGGCAGGCGGCTGGGCGGGGGGGGTTGGGGAGCTTGTAGCGGTAAGTGCTGACAGGACGTCGCTGTCAACACAGTGTTCTGCCTTGATGAACCTTCGTCTATAAAGATATTTAATGAATTAGTTAATTAATGAGTGGAGTTTGATTGATGGATCATACGGAGTTCTCAGCAGGGCGAGCCTGACCCTGGGATATTGCCGCCGTTGCTTAAATGCATCCCCTCGCTGGTCCGAAACACTCTGTGTTCTGGCAATTTGCATGCATTAAATGTCGCTCCTTAATAGGATGTAATGTTAGTGAAAAGCCAAAAGCATAGCAGCTGTAACTTAAAAGACAGCCCCATTACTGCAAGCCTTATAATTAGGGTAAGAGGGAGACTTGCGCTGCCATATGTTAAACCCTTTTGAGGTTAATAGCTCTGTAAGATTTTGCAATTTTAAAAAATCAGTCTCGAGGAACGATGACGAGGCTCGTCAATGAGACTGTTCAGATGGGGGCCGGGGATGCTCTGCCCTGCCACAGCCTCGCCGTGCGACTTGCCATGCTCCGGCGATGGAGATGCTCGCGGGCATCCTGTGCCCTGGGTCACCGCTGTCCTGCCCTTTGCTTCCCTGGTCTTTCTGTAAAAAATCTTTCTTTCTCTTCTTTCTTCCCCTCGCTTGCCCTCTGTGCTGCCCCAGCTGTACCCAGGAGGTGCTCATGGCTCGGCTGTGGTGGCAGTGGATGATGTGTGTGAGCAGCCCTTCTCTCTGCTCTGCTCTTCTGAAGGCAGCTTGTTTAAATTACAAGTAATGCCTGATGCCTCTAGGTCCCTAGTCCAGTGCTTGGCTGATGTGCTGGGGCAGGAAAAAATAACCCTTGTGCAATACTTGCTCATTAAAGCCCTTTTCCCATGTAATGGCTGCAAAGGGCCCTCTGCTTCACATAACTCAGACCCCTCGGTGCACAAGGGAGCTGTGAGGACTGGCGGGTGTTGAGGGCAGGGCAGTGGTGCTGGTGTTGGTTGCAGTGTGGAGCCCAAATGGGGACTGGGTCTGTGTTTTCTGCGGAGCCCTGGCAGAGAGGCTGCTCCCTGGAGTCTTGTCTCAGTGGGGGGTCTGAGAGACAGAAAGCTCTTGGATTTTTTTTCCTTCTTAGCTGCTGCTTTTCTTCCTGTCCTCTGTCATGTGGGCAAATTATTCTACCTTCCTAGCCTCAATTTCCTCATCCATAAAACTGAGACTAAAAACGTACTTGTTAAGGGTGTCACAGGGCCTTCTGAATCTACAAGGGCTTTGAAGTCCTCTTGTTAAAAGTACCGTGGAAGTGCTAGTCATTTATTATTATCATTACGTGAGATGGGTGGCTATCAGGCAGCAGCTAGGCTCCCAGCGAGGTCTGCGAGGGGCTGGATGCCGGGACCCTCTGGGAACACTTGGTTTGTGCGCTTAATGCTGCAGCCCAGGGAGTTCTCCAGCCATTGCCTTGTTCACTCCTGTTGCCAAGTGATGGGTAGATAGTCTTTGTAAGTAGCTGGGAGGAAGAAGATAGGATTAGTCGGTCTGGGGCAGGTTCTGTGTGCAACTGTGTCACAGAGACCGCAGCAAAGCTGTTGGGCCCTGCTGCCTGCAGGCTCTGCTCAGCTTTGTAAGGCTGCAGTGGGTGCACCGGGTACGATGGATCCTGGTGCTCTCATCGAGCCAGCCTGACTTGTGAAATATTAATGTTCTCAGCTACAGTAGTGGAAGGTTTTAAGGTCATCCTGAAGTCACTTTAATAGTTTCCTTCCTGCCCCCCCCCCACCTTATTAAAGTGTTTAATTGCTTTTGTATTTAAATGCACTGAGATTTCCTGATACGCTAGTCCATTTGGCACGCTTGCTCTCTTTAGGGAAGCTGGAGGAATTTAAAAGAGAAAATTATCTTGAACTCCAGGTTATTGGGGGGGGGGAGAGGAGTTTGTTATATCCTTTCCATTGGAGTTGGAGTATCATGAAGTTTGGGGACTATTTTGATACTGAAATCTGTTCTTTTGTCACTTGGAGAAAGAGGCCTCGGCTCTTTGGGTGGTTTGAGCTGCTCGGTTAGTATTACTTCTGGGATAGTTCCTGTGTGCTTTCCCAGGAGTCTAGGAGCAGCAACTGTGGATTTGTACTCAGGAGACATAGTTTCAGGGATGTACGTACACCCTGAAGCAGTCTGACATGTTGGGCAGGTGTCGTTTTAATTTTGTATTGGACTCGGCATGGTGACAGAGCCCAGGTCTGTTGTGTTGTAGTGGCACCTATGAACCCACAAGGAGCAGCTGATAGACATAGCAGTCGGCAGCCTCCCCCTGCAGAACGGGCTGCAAGCTGCCTTTTTCCTTTTCCCATCGTGTGCTCCAATGTCAAAGGCAAAATCACCATCTTCAGATCAATAGCAAAGCCATTAAAGTGCATCTTCAATTTCTGTGCGTGATGCTGCTGTGTTCATCACTGCATTGGCAACTGTTTTATAACAAGTTCATCTCTTCTAGTGGAGGGAGATACTTCACTGTCCTATCCACTCTTCTGCAGGCTGACTGTGAGAGGGGTGATCCCTTAGCAGGGAAAAGAGGGGCTAGAGAGATTTTTTGGAGTAGAGTAGCTACATGGCTGCAGATTTCCAACACGAAGGAGGAGCTGCCAGCCTACAGCTTGCTCACGCTTCAAAAATATAGCTGCAGTCCGGGCACAAGCAGTGCCAAAGCATGAGTAACTTGCTTAGACTCCTTTTGCTTGAGGGGACTTATGCATTTGCAAGTATATTCTAAAGCATGACTCTCCTACACAGGAGCATGAAAAGCCCCTTGCTGCCCTCTTTCACGTTCCTCTTGGGGATCTGCCTAGCTAACAGGGAGCAAGCTAGATTGGCAGGTCCCGGGTCTGGCTGCAGCCTCTGGATCCCTTTAGTAGCGCTTTACTCCCCATTCGGTGTTTGGAATTTGCTGAGGCAAAGCGTGTGTTCAGTGCCTCGACAGCAACTGGTGCTTTATGATATGCTCACAGTATTACGGGCTTTAGTACCTTGGTGCTGGGGCCTGTTTTAGTGCTGTGTTGAGAGCTGTGACTGCTCACCTGTGACTGTAAGCCTTCTGCCTTCTCCATCTTCCTTTAATTGTCTACATGGAGTGGGCAGGTGAGTATGTTTTGGTCCTGCACTCCCCTCATCTCCTCTTGATGGGAACAAAGCTGACCCAGCAGCTTGTTTGGGTTCCCATCTGCTCCTTCCACACTGGAGGAGAATGATGTCTGAGAAGAGACTGCTTTTTAATCATTTCTGGTCTGCCTGGGGTTTGGGCCTTGTTGCCAGCTAGTAGGAAAAAATCAATAACGTTTACATTATGCAATTAAAAGTGCTGGCTGCCAGTTCCTCTTCCTGCGACGCAGCCGGCTCCTGCTGGAGGGCAGATCTGCTGCACACATACCTGTGGGTGCTGCTGGGGGGGGCTTTGGGGAGCCAGACCCCTTCCCATGAAGGGGCTGATGGGGGGCCCAGCCGAGAGCTGTCTGCTGAAGGAGCATCTATCCATGAACACAGTCTTGTCCCCTGTGAGGTTTTGTTCAGGCTCCAGGAGGATTTTGGCAGCTGCAGAGAACTGGGCTCCTGACAAATTCCTGTGGAAAGATGCCTGGGTGCAAGGATGTTCTGGTCATGCCTCATCTTCCTCTGATGAGGAGGTTTTGGAGGGGTTTGTGTGTGAGCTGAGCTTCCAATAAGACTAAAGACAGTGGAGTTTGGGGTACGGGGTGCCTGCGTGCTGCGGCTGCTGACACATGCCAGCTGTGTCCCCACAGCTGCTGTTTGGGGTCCGGTTTAACAGCCGGGCACAGCGGGGATATAGATCTTAACCTGAGCCTTCTCTGACGGATAGGAAAACTCGCTTCAGGAGCCTGGGACTTGCAGCTGCCACAGTGAGGGGCTGACTGGGGTGTGATGAGTGAGGACAGCAAGTGTAACAGGAGGAAAGAAAATGGAAATCCATCTTCTGGCACTGGTTAAATAATGATAGTGGTGTTTGGACAGGAAAGAAATATCCTTTGGATAGTGTGACAGAAAGCCTTATGGATGCTGTCAAACATGCCCTTAGCTCCTCTGAGCACATCGTTGATCTAGTTGCTCTGCGAGGTGAGACAAATAACCTCTGCGGCTAGTGCAAGTCCAGTATCCTCTGTCCCTCTCAGCATGATGGCAGATGCTGAAGCAAATGGGGTCTGCGGAACTCCTGTTAGGAATCGGGAATTGGTCAGGACAGAAGGGCCCCAAGCAGCTGCTGAGGTCCTGAGCTCTTGTTGTGGAGATGGGTTTTGTCATCTCAGCTGTCCCACTGCCCTGTGACCTGCCACAGGCTCCTCGATCTCCTCCGTGCTCCTCTCTAAAAATAGAGAATGGTGACACTTGGCTAAGCCTCTCTGAGCAGGACAGACGTGGCGGGGCTGTGCTGCTGGCAATGGTGGCCCTTCCTTCTGTGGGCAAGGGGCAGGGAGCGGTGGCAAGCTGCACGGGGTTTTCCTAGCTATTGATAACTCTCGCTCACTGTTTTTTCCTTCATCCCCCAAACCAGCAGTGTCCTAGCATTGCTGAATGCTGCTGAGGTGTAAATCCTGGTCTGACCTCCAATTTCATCTGCATTTCCTCAGATACGCTCTTCTGAGCAGTGCTTTAGCTCTTCATTCCCCCAGCAAGCTGGGGGGCTTGAATAATGCTTTTCACTATTTTACACCTCTTTGCACCAGAAGGTTTCCAAGCCCTTTGCAAATATTAGTGAAGGCAGCAGGTGAGGATTAGCGTTCCTGTTTAACAGCTAGACATAAATCAGAAGCTATGCGGAAGCGAATCCAAGGCCGCGCAGCGTGCGAGTGCCAGGATTAGGGCTCTGCAGCCCTGCTTCCCGGACTGCATGGTCCTGCTCTGTCTGCGTCAAGTTTTTGGAAAGCGTGCTGCTTGGCAGTTGTCCTGCAAGCAGTGATCCGGAGCTGCTGCTCCTCAGTGCTTCCAGGTGTCCTGGAGGATGGCAGCACCCCAGCAATTAGCTCGGAGGCAAGCTGAGCATCCTAGATATCTCTGGCCTCTCGGAGCAAAGCATCAGAACCGAGAATCCTAAATACAGAACAACCTGTCATGTTGTGTTCCCCGAGGTTTCATTTCACTTTTCAAATTATTTAATTGATGAGCCCTTTCTTGTTACACATTCATGTTAAGCTGGTTTCCACAGTAACAACCAAACCTGGAACCCACAGCTTGGAGCCCTATCTGAGTAAATAATGCCAAAACCAATCTTTGACTACTTAATTAAATTCACTGTCATGCCCCTTTTATCTTTATTTTCTGTGGATCTTCCATAAACAGATTTCATGGAATCGTGGACTTTAAAGGAAATAGTAGAGGATACCCTTCAGGGGAGATGCCCAGAAGTAGGCACAGACCTCCTTGGTAGCCTCAGCTCTGCTGACAACATTGTTCCAGGGCAGAACAGCTCCTTCGTGTCTTGTAAAGCACGCATCGATAAATGCATCCCGCTACGATGCCTCTGCGCAGCACTGTGATGCTGTTGAGTCGTGTTCCATTTGCGACCTGTGGTGACCCCAGGCTCCTGCTGCAGTCTTGTGTTTCTAGCAATACCTGAAAAGTTCATTAGCTGCGCTGTATTTTCAGATCCTATTTCCAGGTTCTGGATTGCTGTCAATCTTAAACTTATCCTCTGGTGTGCTGCCACTCCTAGCACAGTGTCATCTGCAAATCTCGTAATTCTGTCTATTCCATCATTTTGGTCATGAATGGAAATGCTAAGTAGTGCTAGACCTCAGACCCCAGCAGGGTCCCTGGCAAATAGATCCTTCGGATTTGACAGCAGACCATTAATAAGGACTCTTTTTGTGCAGTAATGTATCCCATGACATAAATGCTTTCTCTGGTAAGAGCTTGGATGACATGCTTTTGTACCTAGAGCTTCATTCCAAAAAGTCGTTCCTCCTGAAATGCTCTTCAAAGCAGTGGTCAGCCCCAGGAAGATGTTCACTGGGAGCTCCCCAGCTCACAGAAGGCTGGCTGGCCTAAGAGGGGGGCTCCCACTGAGAAAAACCTCTGTGGGACTGTCGGTCATTTGGGGTGCTCCAACCTAGGTGGGCTTCCTAATGCTAGTCCTCTGCTCTTAACTTGACTCACGAGGGATATACTTTGAAGTGATGTGGAACAAATCAGAGTATCAGCATCACAGGCATTAGCTGCAGCAGTTAAAGCCAAAGGGAATTCCTCCCCACTAAATCCTCTGCTCTACAGAAAAGGAGGATGGCAAGACCTGTCTCTTCAGAGCAGGAGGGTTAAGCAATCACGTGGTGTATGCTGTCTCAGATTTACCTTCCCACATGCAGGCCAGCAGATGTTGTTGCAGGTACGATGTGAGGATGAGGAATAGTGGTTTGATTTGGTTGCTTGGAGCTAAGTTTTCTAAGGTGCTGGTAGATGCTGTTATGAAAATCAGGCCCCACAGCTCCCGTGTCTGGCTTTGTAGGTATGCTTCACAGCTGACTGAAAAAGCATGATTTGTTCTGCCCCTGCCCCAAAAATCAAAAGAATTGCTGTGATTTATTTTTGGAGAGCCCCAGATCAGCTGTTCTTGAACAGAACTTGGAGTAGAAGTAGAGGTTTGGGGATGGGGAGAATATCAACAAGTACCAAGTGGCTTTCTATAAAGTCAGATGAATGTGGAGGTGGTTTCAACAGTACCGAGTAACAACTCAGAAACGCAGCACTGTCCGGTGCCAGGTTTTGAGCCTCTTTCCCCACCCTGCCCTGATGCTGCATGGAGCGAGAGGCTTAACATTGACAGTATTGTCAACTTGCAGTAATTATGTTGGTTAACCTCTAGGCGGATCAATTATCCCTTCTGACAAGAAATATAATATTAATACCCAGTTGTGTTGGTTTACTTACAATAGCTCTTTGGTACTTTTCCATGGTATCGCAACACATCTTAATCAGATGGTGAGTGGGCTTAATTAGCCGAAGTATAGGTTTTATTTTTGATTTCTATGACTACTTAATCTAATGGAAACACATTATCTGCTCTGAGGTCTGCAGTTTTCCATTTGTAATTATTGCTGCTCTTAATTGATAGTGCATCAGGGGTTGTGGCTGCAATATGGGAGTTGAAATATGTCGCCTTTCTTGAGTACGGCTCCTAATATGCTACTGCAGAAGTGTCTGTGCCCCTGTGTGCTTGAGCAGATGGACTCCGGCTTTGACTTCCTGGATACCCAGCTTCTGTCAGAGGAAGGAGGAAATTCTTTGGAACTGTGAAGTATTCAGCGTCTGTGGTGCAGGAGCTACGCATTGTGAAGTTTATCGTGCCATTTCATGGTAGAGTTCGGAGAATTAAAATGCTTGGATATAGTAGCTGGAAGCTGTTCAGGTAATGGAAGCAAAACAGCTTATAAATTTCCAAAACGAGGCCTGGCATTTATGACTAAAACCTCACATTTCAGGACATGCAGATGGTTAGGAAGGAACAGCTTGGAGGGGCGGGCTAATATAAAATTATTAATTGTAGTGATTTTTGCACCTTTTTCCAAACGAGGGCTATGGGTGCTTGGTGCAATAGGTGGCCATTTGATGTGGCCAACATGAAGGCTTGGGGGATCTGGGGGACACGGTGACCCTAACTCTGTGTTGCTGAGCCATGCTAGCTGGTTTGTACACTATTTCACAGATGGATCTTGCAAGGTTATATGCTTTAGCTTCTTGCCTCTTCCTTGGAGAGAAGAAAGCAGTCTGCGTTGTCTGCTGGGGCTAGCAGTGCCTGTGTGGCTGGTTCCCACTGAGCAGTTGATGGGCAGTAGGTAACATGGTGCACTCTTTTGAGATGTACGGAAATATATATATATTTTTAGATGTATTGCACAAGTCCCAGCACCTTCAAGAGGTTTTTGGGTGTTGCCTTTTCCAGCTTCTGCCAGCAGAGGGAATAGACATAAATGTGCCAAATGCTCTTTTCTCCTCTATTTGCTGCCATTAAGAGGACCCTGCTTAGCTGGAGAGCGGGCAGTGGGGTGGGCAGATAGGCAGCACCCTCTGACGTTATCTGCAGGACCAGCTGCACCTTGTGCTCAGGACCCTGGCAAGGGCCTTCCCATGTGCACGGGGAGGCAGTTTGTTTTACCAAACATTTGCACGGCTTCCCTTGTGCCTGACCTGTTCTGGTGATGGGGAGAAGCTGAAGCCTTTTCCCCAGCCTCTCGCAGGGTGACTGATCAGATAATGTTCTCTAAGCAAATGCCCAAATAACATGAATTGGGGCTGGCACTGAGCAGTGAGGTGTAAAAAAAGCAATTTGAGGTGTTCGAAGAAAATGCCAGAGCCTCTGAGATGTGATTGCTTGTTGCAAAGCTGTGCCCAAGGTGCAGAGCTGCGGCGGGCGCTGGGAGTGCTGCTGGCAAGGCATCAGCCCGGGGGAGAGCAGGAGGGTGAGCTTGCGGAGAAAGCACTAGAGCTGGCTTTGGAGACCAAGTTTACAGACTCCCTCTGCAATCCCGAGCTCACCATGTAATTGCCTTTGGCTGTAGCATCTCAGCTGTGGTAATTTGTTGCTTGATTTTGTGGACCACTTGGGATGGGGAAAGCCTCAGCTGCACCCAGGAGCAGACCCCACCACGATGGGGAGAGTAGGCCTCGAGGGAAGCCGATGGCTGAGTCGGAGTGGGAGCTGGGCTTCTTCCCCCTTAACAGAGGGTGAACAAAAAAAGGCACAGAGGCAGAGCTCAGCAGAGCCAGGATCATCCTCTGTTTTCCAGTTACAAGGGCGACTTTGCCAGATTCCTCTGCACGTGGCAGCATCTGTGTGCAGAGCTTTGAGTCTGGGACACATCCTGCTCTGCCCGGTTCTTCCTTCGCCCTCCGCTCCAGCCCAGCTCCCGGTGCAGTGGGTGCTGCCGTGCCTTCACCTCTGTGTGAGCCTGTCTGGAGAGAGGCAGACGATATCTGAGATGGCAGCCTTGTGTTTCTGCTCCATTTCCCTCCAGCCTCTGCCGCCTCCCTCTCCTCCTGTAACATTCATTAGCTGCAGAGAGAGGCACGGCTGAAGCACCGAACAGAGGCTGTGTGCAACCTCTGAGTAACCTCGCTGCCGTAGCCCCATGCCTTTGCACCCCCGCCATCTCCTCTCTGTGGAGTAATAAGTCCTCACCTCTGTGCCCCAGCTGCACTGTGTAATACCGGGGCTCCTCGTTAGCACGGCAGAATCAACATCTGTCTCCTTTATGGCATCTGTTTACACTGGGAAACTTCTGGGGGAAGCTGTGTATTTTTAAAAATAAAAGCAGGCTTATAGGAGACCTGGGAATTCTGTATTATTTAGAAATAGCACATCTTTCAAGTTTAATAGATGAGCTGCTTGCAGCCTTCAGGGTGTGACGGCCACCTGAATGGCTGTTAAGGTAAGTGGCCGTGTTACCCTTGGGTGCAGAGCGCAGGGATGTTTTGGAGTAGCCTCCCAGCTGCCCTGACTCCACTACAGATCCAGGAGAGTCCCATAGCTTGGATCTGTCACTGGGTTAGACTGTTGCTCTCCAAGTCGCTTTTGGACAGCCAGCCTGTGAAGCCGGTCTGGCTCTATGTGAAGGGACTGTTCCACCCTAGACCTTTCATGTTTGCTCCACTCCTGAGCTCGCATCCCCACTGCTGCCTCTCTTCTCCGGCCTCTCTTCTCTTCCTGTTCTTCCCTGCCTGGCAGAAGAAAGGGCACTTCAATGCAAGGGGCCATGGAGGAGGTCAGAGCTGAGGGCTGGGAGTTTTATATCTGTTGTGGAGAAAGTGTGTGGGGGGGGGGGGGGGCTGATGGTGCGAGGCCATGGCAAACCAGACACGAGAGCAGTGCCAGAGGAGGGGTGCGTGCGTGCACAAAGTATCGGGGTTGAGCTCCAGGATGACAAGGGGACAACCTGCTTCAACCCCCCTACAACTGGTTTGACTGGTTAGTGCAGCTGCATCTGCTGCGAGGGTTTGGCAGATGGGCTTTTGATGTGATGCACGCTGTTCTTTGCGTGAAACCAAAGGCGCGGGTGAGGCTTCAGGTGAGCAGCTGGAAAGCTGCTGTCCTCTCCATCCCATCCTGAAGGCTCCTGGTGCTTTCCTCGTCTGTCTTTACTGCTGCTTGCGCACAATGCTGGGACAGGTGCTAAAAAACTCTTGCAGATAAGGATGCAAGGGAGTTATCTGGAAGCCTGCAGATACTGTGTGTGAGGGGGAAGGTCACTGAAAAGAGGGAGGTGGTGGAGATGGAGATTAGGTGATTTGGAGATGGTTTGAGGGATTTAGTGGAGAGGCAGGTCTCCCGCAGAGCATGAATGGGCAGTAGCACCTCTGATGGATTATAGGGAGCCTTCTTCAGAGGCTTTCCGTGATGCTGCAGACACCAGCAGGGAAAAGATGGGGGAATCTTACATCGAGAGGAGTCTGCAGAGCTCCAGATAGTGACAGCCCTTGTCGTTTCCCTCCCCACCCTGAAAGCATGCGATCGCACAGGCAGAGTTGAAGCAGCTGCCTCGCAGTGTATCAGTGGGTGCTGTGCCTGCCTGCCAGCTCGGCGCGGTGAATCCCGGGGGTGAAAGCATGCCCGCGGGAGGCAGGTGGAGGATAAAAGGCCTTCTCTGTGTCTAAGGGCTCATGGTGGGGTGCTCTTCCTATGGCAGGGAAGCTCCCGCCTGCCCTTCAGAGTCCGGGTCCTCCGTGCCTCGCTGTGTTCAGCTCCAAACAGCTTGCTTGTGCGAGCTGGTTCCCAGCTCCACAGAGAAAGTGCAGTCTCTGACCTCCTCTTCCTGTGTCTGTGCTTGGGTTGTGCCCCTTTGTATCCTATCACAAACCCTCTTCTTTTAGTGAAAGCACAGTTTATGGTCTTGCCCCTATGGGCAACGTCTCGCTTATATGGTAGTGAGGCTCTTTTGTGCCCCTTCACTGCCACTGAAGATACATGGCGAGCTGATGCTGCTGTGCAATTGCTGTCAAGGATGTGAACCTCGGGTAATAGGCGACGAGATCGTATCTCTTCAGCTGGACGTAAGCGGTGAGATCCCTCCATCAGAACCGGGCAACCTACATCAGACTTTATCCTCTATTGTTAAGGACAAAGAACAGGGATTTGTGTCCCAGACTTAAGCTTTCTCAAATCTCCAAGTATATTCCCCAAACCTTTTCCCTAGCTGTGTTTTCAGAGTGGCTTTTTCTCCCAGTTGCCTTTTTTGTCAATTGGTGTTGCACTTTGTAATATGTATTTAGTAAACGTCGTGGAGTATTTGCTGCAAATTGGCAACCGTGTTTGTTTCTGATGTCGAGTGCTTCCTCTGGGATGCTCGGGGCAGGGCAGGGTGGCCTGGGGACCTGCTACTGCCCGTTCCCCTTACAGCAGGGCTCTTGGCTGCTGCCGCCATCGTTTTATGCCTCCTCTGACAGGCGGGAGGTGCCTGTATCCTGGAGAGTGTGTTAACATTTAAATCAGTGCAATGGTCTGGGAATAGCATCGAGTTAAAAGGACCTCTCCTGAAAAGAGCACAGCAGGGACTTGGCTGAAGAGTTCTCTTAGCCCTTTAAGCATACACGGCTGCACGGATTTTCATCAGCAGCCAGCCTCTCGCTAGTCCATTAGGGCTTGATTTAGCTGCTTTCAGGGTGGGGAGGAAAGGGGGAAGAACAGGCGTCTCTCCCTTCCACGGGGTGGGTGGTGTGGGACCTGCTGGGTCCCATCTCCTTCCCTCTCCTGGAAGTTGGCCGGGGCCACGTTCTTGGGGTCCTTCCTGCGCAGGAGAATCACGCGAGCTGTTTCCAGTGGGGTTTGTGCTGCTTTCGTAGTCGCCGCTACACTCCTGTCATGAAACTTGAGGCCAAGTTAATAAATGTATAATTATCTGCCCCATGCACGCAGCTTCTTCCTAGTCTCTTAATAGTCCAAGGTGCTCTTCAGCATGAAAGATGAGGTTTCAACTGCTTCTCAGAAACACTTCACCGTGTGTTTCCATGAGCCTGGGTGCTCCAGGTAGCTGTGTGAGCACGCAAGCCTGTCTGGAGTCCTGCTAAGCTCTTGTCCTTATTTCCAGTGGCAATAACTCCAGCAACTTAATTACTGTGCTGGAGAAGTACCTCTCTTTATCAGCTTGGACTTTCTTCCTGTCTGATTTTATTGAAAGCCCTGGTTCTCTTGGCTTATGAGATGGCAGAGAAGTCTCAATCTACCTCTTAGGGATCATCTGTTGCCTTTTTATTGCCTCATCTTACCAGTTGCCATCCCAAAGCCAAGGTTTCATTTTTTAAAAATCTGTCTTTATTTCAGAGTTGGGGGGGACCTTCACACTGTCCTCAAAGGCCCCTCGCTCTTGGGTCTCCATTTTGCGCTGGGGCGAGCAGATGGGGTCCGGGATGGAGAAGCCATCCCTGCCATGGTGCCATCCCAGCCTGAGGAGTCTTCCTACCCTCTGCCACTTGAGCAAGAGCTTTCAGTGAGCTGTCTGTAATGTTGGCAGGCTCTTTAGCTGAGCTGACAGGATTAATTTAAAATCCCATATGGCGGAAGAGTTGGCTTTTCCCTCCCAGATTGCTCCCTGCAGGGATAGCGATCCACATTTGGCGTCGCATTGCCACCTTACCTGAGTTTTTGCTGATCTCCCAAGCTCCTTGGTCTCCCCTGGACCTCTTGAACTGCAGCAGCTGTCCTGCCCACATGGTATTGCCGTTCTCGCTTCTTTCTGGGGTCATAAAGCGGATCAAAGCCTGTAATCGGACACTCTTGAGTGCGTATAGGTTTCCAAGATCCTCTGTGTAATGGTCTGAGTGATTTAGCGAGTTCGAAGGAAGGGGTAAGCTTCCATCTTTGACCCTAGGTCTGACAGCAGTGTTTAAAACCAGAAGGAATCCAGTTGCTGGATACAACGTGCAGGGGAATGCCCTGTTCTTAATGGGGAGGCAGCCACGGTCCCAAGGATCGGGGCAGTGCCCTGGTGACTGAGCTGTGTTCCCAGCAGGGCCACAGAAGCTGGATTATCTGGGGCTAGCGGAACTGGGGCAGTAGCACGTGAACTGCTTTGGTTTACAGTGGGGGAGCTGAGACCTGAATTCTGCTCATAAGTTTGGCTTGATTTAATACAATTTTGGGCAAGTGAATTAGTCTTTCTGTATTTGTTGCTTTTGCAACTCCCAGCACCAAGGTTTTGTTGGTTAATGTTTATAAAGTCTTTTGAAATGTGGCTGTTGGCGTGCGGGTCCAACAAAGAGAAGCAGTTGTGAACAATAAAAGAATATTTTCCAAAATACGGCGTAGTAAAAGCAGCTGAGATAAGGTCTGGTCTCATTAATTTAAAAAATGATATTTTTCCTTCTTCTTTCAATAAAAACTGTCTGCAGGATAAACTGACATCTTTAACAATTGTTTAAGCTGCACAGGTTTAAATATATACTTCCTGCATAGGCTGCCGATGAGTCACTAGTCAAAATTATTTATCAGAAGTGATCGCACTGTGCTAGACAGCATAAGACGGAGCTCTTTCTTTTCTTGCCAGAGCTCATGGTTACTGCAAACAATTACCAGGGCTCTAAAGTTCTGCCTGTGACTAAATGATTTTGAGTCAATTTTAACATCTTTGGGAAGCTGGATGAGTTCTAGAGATGGGCGTATGCAGCACTGAGAATGCAGTATTTTCCATAGTCTAAAGGAATAAGCAAAGCTTAAGCCCTTCTCAGAAAATGCTGTTAGAAATGCATTTTGGGTCTCTCTGATGCTCAGAGCTCCACTGTCAATTTTTGAACGCTTAGGATCCTATTTCTTTTGATTGCAAACACGTAAATGCTCTTCAGCTAATGTGAGAGTAACTCACTGTGCAGAGAAAAGGACAGACAGACAGACCATGCCAAGGGCTGATGGTGAGAAAACAGGTTTAATAAATGGATGTATATACGCACATGCCCAACAAGCTTTTATTTGTGTCAATATGGGATGCTATGTAACAAGTATAAATGGCTTAAGGAAGGTGGCTGCTAAGATACCCGCCACAGACTGGCTCTGAAGTTGATTTAGAGACTTGAAAAGACTAGAGCTGTTGGCATTTGTGATTTGACTTCACCGGGGCCAATGAATTGAGGAGGCTGTTGGCTTCAAAACCAAAGCAGGCTCTGCCTGTGGACTCTGCGTGGGGAAAGGGCTGAAATGTACCACCAGCCAGTCTGGATAATGTGGGTGAAATCACGAAGAGGATGCTCGGTCACCGTGAATTGTTTAGCAGTGCTGTTTGGCTGAGCCCAAAGAGGAGCCCTGGTGCTCTAGGGGTACAAACGCGGTGGGGTTCGGAGGGTGGTCAAACCCACCGGTCCAGGGCAAAGCCCCTGTCTCTTTGAAGCCCTGCCTGCCTCTCATCTCCGGTGCCCAGCGGCAGCGAG
The DNA here is from genome assembly GCA_026212715.1 of Elanus axillaris. Classification (NCBI taxonomy): domain Eukaryota; kingdom Metazoa; phylum Chordata; class Aves; order Accipitriformes; family Accipitridae; genus Elanus; species Elanus axillaris. The sequence goes on from JANZLQ010000086.1 coordinate 7,548,785, forward strand.
CTCCGTAGCAAAATCCGTGCCCTCGCCTGCTGGAGGACGGGCTTTCTGCTGGCGTTCGCAGGGCTGGTCTCCTGCACACAACACCTTTATTTTCTTTTAATCAAATTGTCACCAGGAGACACATCTGTTCCTGCTTGCCTTGCTGCTTTCATCAGGGGTGAGGATGGAGTCGTCCTTTTGAGCATGCCGATGCTTATGCAAAACACTTCAGCCGGGCAGGGCTACTCGGATATCAAAGGCACAGCCTGAAGAGGTGGCCTGCTGGAATTTGCATATAAAATTGCAAGCTGAAATCCAAACACCAGAAAGATGTGAAGATCGGTGTGAAGGGTGAGCGCGAAAAGCACTGGCAGGCCTGGGAGAGGGGGGAGTGAGGGCAGGTAGGGGAGAGAAGCGACGAGATATGAAAGCAGAGGAAAACGAACACACAGAATATTTTAACTAACAGAAAAGTTTCTTGTACGGCAGACGGATGATGAAAGAGAGACAGTGAGGAATTATTAGGACAGAAGATAAGGAAACAGCAGAGATAGGAAATAATTATTTTGTATCTGTCTTTATAAATGAAAATGAAGGGCATTAACTTAAATAGGATTTAGATTTTCAGGGACAGAAGGGGCTGAATTAGGAAGTGTTCAGATAACAGCAGAAATGATTATTAAAGGTCGGGGGCTCTTGAAACCGACGCTGCTCCTCAGCCCGCGCAAAGGCGGCCGCGCAGGAGCATCCCGGGTGCGATGATGCTGGCTCGGGGTGCTGCCGTCCCAGAGGCCCTGCCTTGCACACGGCCAGCCAGGGCGGTTGGAGGAGATGCCAAGTGCTGGTGGAGTTGACAGGCTGCCCGAGTTGCCTGGGGAGGCGTGGAAGAATATCCGTGGTGGTGGTGGTGCTTGGAGAAGAGCTGTAGGTCACGTCTTCCTTCGCTGATGGGTGCCTGCCGCCTGGGGAGCGGGCACAGCTGTTGTGCCTGTGCTGCTGTGATGGAAGACCGAGCAGGCCCCCTGGTTAAGCTGAATTACTCTGAGAATGTGCGCAGGGTCCATTTTCCTCTCTCAACCGCCACGCCGGTGGCATGCAGTTCCCCAACAAAGATGCTGGTGTTTAGGATAAAGATAATTAGGAGCACTTTCTAATATTGG
>JANZLQ010000086.1:7606302-7616429 GCA_026212715.1 Elanus axillaris
GGTGGGGGTGGTGTCAGAGGGTATAAAAATACATTTGTATGCCAAATACTACATCTTGGCTGTGAGAGATAATGGGGAGGGTTTACCAGAGATGATAATTATCTGGGGAAAAAAAAATAAAAATCTACCTCAGCTCTGGTGTATTTGGAAATACTTGAGAAAGTTAAGGGATTCCTGTAAGGTGTTTCATTCTCAGAATATATTGAATGCAATAAAGCAGAGGCATCAAGATTAGGGGAACTGTGAGAATATTTGACAAAAAATACCAACTGACCAAACAAAACCAACCAAACAAAAGATATGTCTTACTTTCCTAAGTGGAAACAGAGCAGTTTGGCGTTTAACTTCTTTGAGAGTAACTCTTCAATTTCCTAAGGCTAGTCTCTGCAGACCTACAATGGATGAAAGCTGCCAGTAGGCTGCCAGGAAGTAAAGGAGGCAGAGGAGTCCTTCACGAAAACTGCTTTCCCAAGGTGAGGGGTGGTCATGAAGAGCTTTTTTAAAAGGGGAGGAAACCTCAAAAAAACCCAGGAGGTCAGGTTTTGGCATTCCCCTGTCATTGTGTGCTTGCCAGGGCCTTCAGATAGGGGCCTGACCCCCTCTGAATTTTCATTGATATCGAAAATAAATAAATATGAACGTTAGTGCATAATCCCTTCTGTAGATTGCATGTAGGCGAAATCAAAGGATGCTTAATGTATTACATTACCTGGGATTTTTTGGGATATTTTTATTACACTCAAAGTAATCTGCAAGATCTGATACGAAGAGACACAAAAGGTTAGTTGAAAGCAGGCAAGAGCTGAATGATTGAATTGAATAGGAGCTGCATTGTGCAAGCTGTAATGCTCCTTTCCATTCATTACTGCAATTATAATTATGGAACCCAAAGTATTTAATTGGCCTCACAGACTCTTCACACTGAATAGATTGCATTGTTACCATTTAAAAAAAATATCCTCTTATGCATTGCAAATACATGTACGTGTTGCTCTCTGGTTCTCAAGAGGTTTCTTTGTTTATATGATGAGTGATTAACTGAATTACGGATCTTTCCAATGTTGTGTCAAACTGAAGTCAAATGGAAGGAGAATTCCTCCCGTGCATCAGATGAAATTAGATGGAAGCTTTAAAAATACAGCTTCATGCATTAAAAACACAAACCCCCAGTGTAATTGGGGCCGTTAAAACAGTTTTCAAAAGTATGGAAGTCTCTAGAATCAAGTCAGCACTTCAGAGCTGGATCACCCTTCCTCCTAGTCTAATTGCAGCAGAGTGTGAGGTTGCACCCACCTGTCCCGGGTATGTATTGTGCTAACTGAACATGTCCATGGCACTTAGCGTTTACAGCCATGGTGGGAAAGGGCTAGGTGTTCGACTTTCCTCCAGCTGCAGGGTAGTCAGTTTGAACACCTCGAGAGATTTTCATCTCTGGGTATGGCTGATTGGCACATTGGTTTGTGAAACCATCTGTTTTGTCTTCCTCTCCCTCTCCTGCCTTAAAGCTCTATCAAGATTTTAAAAGTATCAGTGTTACCAGCTTGTGTTTGTAGTGAAAATTAGTTATCAGCGGAGCTCACATCTGTTTAGCTGGCTCTGACAGACGCAGCGCTCTGGGTTAGCGTGGCACTGCGTGCTACCTGTTGGCTGGTGACTCTGCTGTGCAAGGTGCCTTCTCAGTTTCGTTTTAGGTAAGCTAGCTCAAATTATCTTGCTTTATGCAACTCTGGTCTTTGTGTATTTTGTGTGAAACAAGCAGAGGAGTTTAATTACAAAGCAGTAATTCCATCAGTGAGGCTCTAGTGAGCCCTTCAAATGTAGGGAAAGCCTATTTGTTCTCCATTAACAGCCGAAAGGTGTGGAAAGGTTTGTTTTTCCACCCTCGTTCCAGCATCCCTGTTTGCTGCTCAGGCGGTACTTACTGTCCTTTCCTGATCTTTTAATGTTTCTGCAAATGAAAGGACAGTGGGTTCCGATATACCCAGATCATAACTTCCTATTTCTGTGGCTTTTTAAATGGAGCGTTCTTTCTGAATTGCTGTTTCTTCTTGTTGGCTAATCTTCACTGAGGGGCGGTGGGGGACGAGGACTGAAATCGTCATACACAAAGATGCTGTGTGTAACACTTGGCAGAAGGACTTGAAATTGGATTACAAGCTACTATTCCAGCAAGTAAATGTCCGTGGTGTTTTTATAGCTTATCTCTATTCATCTATGTTTGCAGGGCTTTGCTTGCCAAGTGTTAATGTAAACACTCTATTTTGAGACATCGGTCCATTTGCCTTCTGGAAATCCTTCTTTTATAAGGTGGTAGTAAACCTCTGTACATAAAACCAAAATAGCCCTCTGGTCATAACTGCACACAGACTAATGCTGCTGATGCGAAGTGTCTGACAGTACTTGCCACCCGTGTCAGCTGCTCGGTGCGCTCTAACCAGGGTCTGGTTTCAGTAAAATGCTCTGGCTCTGGGCATCAGAGCTTGCCATGATGGCTTTACAATGTCTTCTGGCCTTGGAGTTGCTGCTTTGGGCTCCGGTGCAGGGCCAAACAGCTAATGAAGTGGGGTTCTAGGGTTTCAGTCTCATGAGTGGGTTCCCCACAGTGAAGCTTGAAGCTCCATTTCTGATTTTCCTGTCAGATTTTCCTACATCTGCAGCACATTGATCCTCTGTAGGTTCTGCAGTGCCTGCTGGACACGTGCTGATGCTGCGGCCTTCACACAAGGAGCTCCTGAGGCCTGTCTCCTCTGTTAACGGTCTCTTCTAACATCTTTGAACTTTTTGTCTCTGCCTCAGAGCTTTCTAGCTTAAGCCTGGCCAGCAAGTCTACAGACCATATAAACATCGCTGTTTGGTCTTACTAATTGGCCATCGTCTACTGAACACAAGTGACAGCTTCTGCCTGAGTGCAACCTGGGGTCCTTCTGGATTAAAGACGAAGCTCCTTTGAAACAGGAGCAAACTGGGGAGATACATACACACACATGCACACTTTAAAAAATAATAATAATAAAAAGAAATATATATATGATTCCCCCACCACTTAGTGAGGCTGGAGGTCTCTTATAGTTGGGTTTGGAGGAATTAAGCTGACTTTCAGCAGAGTTGCTTCTGATAGATTCTCCTAGAACAAGTTTTCTGGAGTTGATGCTCAGTGTGAAATGCATAATAGTTCAAACTCTTAAGGGGATTTAGGAAATTATTTTACTATGTTGTTGGCTTGGCTGAAAAAATTGTGTAGAAACACCACCTGAAACTTGGACTGAAAAGAGAAAATGAGCAAATCTTTTGTGTCCAGCCAGGCAGTTGATTATTTCAGTGGTATAATATGTTGTACAATATTTTGGAAGAAACTGTGCAAACTCTCAGAAATATGGCCTGGAAAATGTGCGAATTATTACAGTATTCTGTGAATGTGCAATCTGTGTAGTTCTTGGAGGGAACTTGGTGTCAAGTACTTAAGAATATTTTGTGGTTCAGAGCCTTCTCATGTTTATTTTGGGATGCTTTGTGATTGGAAAAAAATGTAAGTATTTAACATACTTCCTTGCCTCCTTTGAGAGCACAAACAGAAGTGAATGAAAAGATAAAGGCGTGACTTGCCAGTAGAGAGCTGTCGCTGGCATATTTGTATGGGAACGAAATGAAAATGTGCTTTCATAATGTAGGAAAATCCGTAAATAAATCCTGGTTGTTTTCTTCCCCTCTGTTTGCTCCAGTTCCCTGAAAAATTGTTTACATATTACGCGGTGTTAAACTACCTTCCTTGGTGGCGGTCTTACTTCGAGGTGGGCTCAAGTGATGGGAATGAAAGCCTTAAATCACTCCTTTGGATAACGAGGCTGGCCTTAAGAAAGTCTTGGGAATTCATTTGGCAGGAAAAAGAAAAGACAATTCCTATTTTCTGACATTGCCATGAGGTCAGGGAAAGAAGGTATAGGACCAACTTCCTATACCCCACATTGAGTACAGGGACAACTGTTAAACCCGGTACCTTTCCGCTGCTGTGTGCTTGGCAGAGCTTGCTGAGATGAGGCTTTAAGGTTGTTGCTCATGTTGGTATAACAACAGTGGTGCCTGGAGAAGCTTGTTCTCTTTTAAAAATGGAATTTTCCCCTGTTGGCCACAAGAAAAGAGGGATGAGAGGAGGGATACAGTAAAACCATGAAGTGACATTAAGCTTGAGAAACTATTTTGGTGCTTTTTGAAAAGGCTAAGGGCCTGTAACTGAAACATGTTAAAGTGATGTTTAAGAGTGGAAAGCAAAACACAAAGCTCCATCATACTTTATTTAAAAAACCCATTTGTGCTGGCGTATAATAAAATACTTTTATACTACATTGTACTTGCAATTAAGTATTTATTCTGCAGTGCCTCTTTGCTCTCTTTTACCAGGGGAACTCAAGGATCAGCTATACTCTGCATGATGGTATGAGAAATGTGTGTGATCAGCTCCTGTAGTGACAAATGGCAACTGTCGCTTAATTTTTATCCCCAATTATGTAGCTCCAGGACCCATTTTTCAGGTGGAATGTTGGAGCCATTAAAAAGAAATAAGTAAACTATACTGTATTCCATCATTTTTGGCAGCTACCCAGTGGTCTGTAGCCTTAATATGTGCATTTCTATACAGGTATTTTTCATAAGGCTTCTGCAAGAAGACTGTTTAACACTTTGCATGTTGACTTCACTTACGGAAGATGCAAGTGTTAAGTAAATCTTGAGCCAGGCTCTTACATGTGGAGCAAGTGATGGTTCTGTGCTAGTGTTCCCAGAGTTCGTAGGTAAATTGGTGGCGGGTATGTTTAATACTATCAACTGCAGTATCTCTAGTCTCAAGTAAGGCAAACTCTTCTGAACCATAAACATTGAAGGAAGTGACATTGCATTGCTCTACTTGTTTTACTTATCGGACTAGAGCTAGATAGACTGGTCTGTGCTTTTCACTTTTTGGCGGTACAGTGGTTTCTGCAACACAGCTGTAATTCGAAGGCTGGCAGAACCTTAGTTTCATTGGAAGCATTAATATACCATACAGAGGCTTAAGCATTATCAAGCTTTGCCAGTTGCTCTTAGTATTTTCCTTAGAAAGCAGTAAAGATCATAGCTTTGGGTTGCTATAATATTCAACTAAGCATTCAATTATAAGTGTTCCTGCCCCCTCTGTTGCAGGGGACAAAAGATCTGCTTCAATGGGTGGTGCAGGATTTCCAAGCTGTTACCTTAATTTCTAGTAAAAAGTGTTAGGGTGTGTTGCAGATGATTTGACATCTGTAAAGGTCGTTTGAGGGAAGCTGGGTTACCTTAGGAGAAGTTGACAAAGTCTGTTCTTGGCGTGGGCTTCGTATTTGCTTCAGGCTACTATTTAAGGTTTTGATAAGGGGCCCTTTTGCTTTGCCAGGAAATCTGCCCTTGTGCAGGTGGAGTCTGTTTTCTTGTGAAGCTGTGTATTATCTGTGGGTACAGTAATCTTGTGCTCTTGACATCTGCCTTTTTCCCTCAGACTGTTCATCAGCCATTTTAGGAAGGGAGTTCAGGTATTTTTATTGTGAGTGACTTAAGCTTTATATTTGGTATGCCGCTTTTCAGTAGCTTATATGTAATTTTTTATGACCTGACTATGTTACGGGAACAACCTACAAGTTTATCTGCTTCTTTAGCAGATTGATGAGTGTATATGCATATAAATACATACAAACCCTAAAGCTGCTTAGCAGCTGCAGCGCTGGATGTGTGCTAGGCTGGTGGGACACGCGTTCCTTGCTGCTGTTGATGTGGTGAAGATGCTCCAGTTTAAGGCAGTTCCTTCAGAGGAAACACTGGAAATTAACGTGTTAAATTTTGTTCCCAGAAGGGATTTTTTGACAAACTTGCCTTCTTTGAAGCAGGGTGAATACTCTTAGCATGCTAACTCTGTTGTCTGCATGCATCTGCCCAGGCCAGCAACCTGGCTTGCCCGTTCTTGTGCACAAGTGAGGAGAAGAAGAAGCGCGGGCTTGGGAGTCCGTCTCAGGGCACAGTCATGTTCCTGTGCGTCTTCTAACTTTGTAGATCTCATTTCTTTCCCGCATCCTCCTCGGACATGGAGATTCCTTAATTTCAATGGGACATCTGGTGCTGTGGTATCTCCTCGACAACTTTCTGCATGAACGGTAAATGGATGGGTAAACTGAGGGAGGGGGGAACCCACCCCAAAATACACATCCCAGATGTGCCATCTGCATTCACAAATCACATAACTGAGATGCATGTCCCATCTAGAAGTTTCAAGTTGAATAGCTTCAGCGGGCTTTATAGTAGCAGGGAATAGAAAGGCTGGTGGGATGCAAAGGCTTGTGCTGCTGTTGGTGCTGCCTCGCGCTCAGTGTGAGCCAGGGAAGTTCTGGGAGAGCTTCTCCAGCTCCTGGCTCCTTGCAGCCAAGGCTGTCTGCCTGCACGAGGTGGCGCACCATGGGGTCTGGTGAATATTGAACAACTAGCCCGTAGACTCTCAAGTGTAACAAACCGCTTCCAATTTTGCTTCGGTAGGGTTTGAGGGTGACTTTGCAAAATGCAAGCGTTACTGATGTCAAGTTTAAATTGCAGTTGTTGAGCTAGTGTTTAAATATAAAGTTTCACATGAAGAAAGCATTTGATGTCCTTTGTGAAAGTTATTTCTCTGTATAATGGGATTGGAATGAATGAGAAACTACATCTAACTGCAGGCTGCATTATTTAAATTTTTTGCAGTGGTGAAGTTTACACCTGATTCTGTTTTCTAGTCCCACTGTTATTCTCTGTAGTTCTAGATTCAGGATTATTATATCTACAATTCCTGAAGCTGCTAAGATTACTGTTTAGGAGAATGCCCTGGCATGAAGTTGTAGGAGGATTATTAAAATATATGCACCTTTCAATAAAGGTATCTTAAAGATTTATTTCAGTGCATCAAATTTTACTTAGTGCATATTAGTCACTACTGTTAAAGGAAGTGCCCGCTGGTACCATTCCATGAAAGGTGAAGATGCTTTGAAGCACAAGGCAGGCACATGTTTGCAGGTGTTCAGTACAACTTAACTGCCAGAGTCTCTCTTCCCAGGCAGGAGCATAAAGCTCCTATGCTGTAGGAAAATTTACCCCCTTGAAAAATGGCAGAAAAAACCAATCAAAACACTTGCAAGGTTAATATCAGTTATACGCTCACTTCTAAAACTGGGGAGGCTTAAAAGGTGGCACTTTTGGGATTAAAATACACTTCTGCCTTTTAAAAAATCCATCTGAAGAAATCAAATTCTTCCTGGTATAAGCACCCAAGTTAATAGAAAGGGAGCTGAAAGAGATTATCTTTATTTCTGGGTTAGGATCAGATGTATTAGATAATTTCTAATTTAGTTTTGAAAATCCTCCATTTACAGGGATCCCATAATGTTCCTTGGCAGCCTTTGCATGCGCTTATCTGTCCCTACAGTTTTTGTATTTTTAAGTTTTCTGACTATTAGGTTTAAATCTTCCTTGCTGAAGAGGTGTCTGCTGTAAAATTGCTCAATGGGATTTAAGCAGATGTGCAACAAATTGCTGCAGGCTGGAGCAGAGGTGCGCTGGCTATGGAGTGTTTTCCTTTCACCCACCTTAGCCAGAGAAGCAAAAGAATTTAGCAAACATCGTTCAAGATAATGCGATTTGCTGAAAGAATATATATTTTCAGGATGTTTACTACAGAGGCCTAAAATGATGTGGACAATTTGCCACCCTCAACAAGAAAAAATGTATCTCTGGTTAAATTTCATACTAAAAGCAATCTTTTAATAGATCTCTTCCTTAAGAGCTTGTGTATTGTAATGCCACTGGCTTCACTATAAATCGCACCACTTACTGCTCTGTAACCATGAAGTCTGGCTCGGGGCTGCCATTTCCTTTATCTTGGCGAGTAATTCGGACACTGTTCACCTGATTTCTTGCATTATTTTCTTTGAGTATAGCATGTTGCCTGCTGAAAATAATTCTTCCAGCGTCAGTTTACGGGTTCAGCAGTAGTGCGAGCTTTACGTTCATGCTCCGTGTCGGCACCACCAGACCTAGGGAGGCTGTATTGATCCTCTGCTGCCTAAATAACCTGGAATGTGTTGGCAGCCCTCACTCCCAGGGCTCCACAGTGCACTGTCGAGCAGCAGAAGCAGCCCCGTGACTGGCAAGGTGAGCGCGCGGCGTGGCGTGGCATGTCGTCACTGTCCCCGGCATGCCTGGACTGTGATTCCCTTGTCCTGGCCGGTGTCTCTGGCCATGCTGGAAGCTCGTGGCGGATCGATAGCAATTTTGTTATGGGCCAGATGTCAGAGCACAGGAATATGCTTTCAGATCCCAGGGACTTGCTGTGACAGCTAGTGTGCTAAAAGACATTTGCTTGGCAATCAAAGGCATTAATAGTGGTTTTTGTTGACCACCTGTTCAGGGGGAGGTTTTTAATTACCTTTTTGGTTGCTGGCCAGCGTGATAATGCCTGTACATGTTTCTTTTCCTCTGTTTGGTTCCCCCGGCTTGAACACAAAGCGAGCATTAAATTGCCTTTTCAGAAGTGTTGCAGCCTTTGGAAGGGGCGGCATGCTTTTGCTGTATCTTCGTTGTATCTTGCAACCTGGGGTGCCAGGAAGTTGAATTTCAAGGGAAGAAGCTCAGAAAAGGCTTCAGGAGCAATTGGCAGCCTTGATGCTGCTGGCATTACTCAGAAGGTTTGCATGCTAGAGGGTGGCTTGGGAAAAGCACTTCCTTGCTGCTGGTAGGGACTGGAAGGAGAAGGGACTGCCAGTTCCTGCTGCAATTTTTGGACATAGTCTTTTAAGGTAAAAGCTGGGACATGGTGGAGTCTGACACCCAAAGTGCATTTATTCCAGTGTGGGTCACCGACCCGCAGGTTCCTGCGAAGAGTCCTCTGTCCATGAGCTGATGGAGAGGTCTTGCGGTGAGCTGTTCTTTTTGGTGTGAGGCAGTCAGCAGATGAGGGATGAAATGTGTGCTGGTGAGAGGGCTTATAGACAATTGTTGACAGGGGTGGAGGATTGCAGAGTTCTGGACTTGCTTTGGGAGCTCTGGCAGCACTCTGCTTGTAGTTTTTTGCCTCGTAGGCTCTCTTGTTTCCTATCCAGTGGACTTCTTGGTGTCTACCAGCTTGTGTGACCTTCATTTCTCTGTCCCCTGGTCCTGGAGGTGGGTGGCAGCAACGTCTGCACATATGGCTCCTTGCAGTCACTGTTCTGGCTCATCTTTAGGAAGAACTGTGTCAGGCCTGTGTGGCCATGGGCCTGGAGGTTGACGGGGAATCCATCACGCAGGTGGGAGCTGCGTAGGAATGAGTGGGGCTGGGCACCAGCGGGAAGCCTTTAGCTGCTTTAATTGCCAATTGTGCTGCACCTCCCCTGAGCGTATGCTGTTGGACCAGACCTGGCCTGTCTCGCAGAAGGTTTTCGCCTCAAAAACTAAAGGTAAATAGCTGTCACAAATGTGACAAACTCGCCACTGCGACCCCTCCTTTCTCCCCAGCTTCTTTGTCAAGTGCAGTTGCCTGAGATGCTGACGGCTGGAGCTGATGGCAAAGATCCTCCAGCAAGGATGTGATGGCTGCTCCTGGCTGGCTCTGAAGAGAAGCCAAAATGAGTTTGCTGGAAATCCGCTATTCTCTTCCACATGCGTGGGTTCCCCTCCTCCGACTCCTTCATGCCTTGGGAAGAAGAAACCAGTTCCTCCCCAGCTCAGCCTGAGCCTGAGCCAAGCACTGAGTGCTTCAGCCAGTGCGCTATTTTGTCAGTGGTTTTGGCTGCATTTTCAGGGAGTCAGTCTTGTGGCTGTTAGTCAACCTAGATTTGTTTTCCTTAGTTATAGTGGGCGTCTTTGGAATGGGGCGGTCAAAGGGAATTAGGAAGGTAAGGCGATACAGCGAGGGCTGGTGAGGTGGAGTGGAGTACAGTGAGCTGGGGGCAGCCGGAGCTGCCACCACCAGCACAGTTGTCAAAGACTTCTTTGATGTGGAAAGAGGATAACTCTGACCTTCCTCTGAGGGCTCTTAAGGATTATTGTTTGCACAGGGCTTTGAGTATTGTCAAGCTTTATGTAAATATCAGTTATGACTTCTTTCTTTGCGGGGGGGGGGGGGGGGG
>JANZLQ010000086.1:7618133-7640370 GCA_026212715.1 Elanus axillaris
TAGCCAGCCCCACTGCCTGTGGTACTCCACATCCCCCCCCCCCCGCCCCGTTTAAGACACAGAGCACTTCTTTGGTTTGTGGTGTTTCAGCAGAGCTGGGACAATGGATGCTCCTGGCAGTGATGCTGGCGGTGAAGCCCCCAGGACATCAAAGTGGAACCTCTGTTGCTTTTTTAGAGAAGACAGTTTCTCCAGTTTGCCTTTTGATAATCTTCAAATGCAGGCATGACCTGAATTTACAACAGGGAGAAAGAAAACGAGAGGAAAAATATCTCTGAAAGCTTTTAAGGTGTCTTTGACAGCAGTAAACTGGAGAAAATAAGTCCAAGTTCTTCCCTCTCCCCTTTGCTTTTGTAGGTCACTTCAGGGGAAATCTGAGCAAATCAGAGAACTTCAAAAACAACATCCAGCCCAATCGCTTCCACCAGCTAACCAAAAAAAATCTCCTACTGCGCAACCCACAAACCTCAAATTCTCTTTGGCAGGCTTGTGTGAAAACTATCTTTGAATAACTTGCCACAAAGAGGACATGAAGTTCCTGTGATTTGGGAAAGTAAACAAATTTATTTTTGTTTGCAGAAGCTTTTCCATGGTGCAGCACTCTGGCAAAGGCAGCTGACCTGTATCTTGGACCCAGCAAGCTTGAAAGACAACATCACTTGGCAAGAGAGGAAAGGGTGGGCTGTGTAGGTGGCTCCTGTTACCCCTACACTCATGAGCAGGAGGTGTGATATTGTTCACTCCGCTTTTTCCCGTAGAGCGTAATCCATAACGCGTGCCCATCTTGCTTTGCAGCTCGCGTGTGCTCCATTTCACCCACGAGCCTAGGTTACCTTGAATTGAATTGGTTTATGGCATGCCGTTCTCGGTAAAGCGGGAGAAGAAATGGTCACATAACTCAGCAGGGCTTGCCCTTGGAGTGATTTAGTTAGGCTGGATGATGGCCGAGGAGCCGTATTGATTTGGAGCTCCCGCTGGAGCTGAATTCGGAAAGCGCTGCAGCACCTGCAAGACACTTGCCTGAATAGAGCCACTGAGAAAAGCATTTCAGCTATTGGCATTGCTCCTAATGCGTTTTGTATGTGTCTATACCACAGGGAGAGATGTGTGGTTATTGTTGAAATATTATCTACATGGGTTTTCAGAAGATGAAGAAAAGGCACTTCGCTGCAGTAACTGTTGTGGACATGCTATTGTGATAATGCTTTGGCATTTTTATATTAAGATGTGGCTCAATATATTTTCTCCTCACCGGGCAGGTTTTTAAAAACTGCCAAGCAGATATATCTGATAAATGGTGCTTTGAAGGCTGCTTTCAGGTGTCCAGTAATTTTGGCTTGAAATGTTTATTTGCTTGAATCATTATTTTAGTTTAATCTACTTGGATCTAGCTGGTAATACGTATCAGCTGTTCTAGTAGGTGCCCCATGTATTAAGCATGAAATAGTGTTAGTCATAGGAATACGAAGGGACAAATGAACCTCTCCAAATTGCTTAAAATTGATGTGTTTATTGAGGTGAACTTGTGGGAACAGGCTTTATTTTGTCCTGGCTTTACAATGTATGTTGTAGTCTGCTGGAAACGGCTCTAAACGACTGTCTTGTTGTAGCCACCCTATTCGTGTTAGGAAATGCCCTTTGTGTGTGATAACTTTGCAGGAAGGTTTTGTAACTATCCTGTGTAACAGCACAAATCCTGTGGCTTTTTCTCAAAGCCATTTTAAATACAGCTCAAAAAATCCTTTAAGTGTGTGTGTGTTTTTATGTGAAAGGCAGTTAGGTGCCGCTGGCCTCGAGGCAGGGGATGCGTGGTGTGGAAAAACCCGAAGATAAAAATAGGGAATGGGTGCTGTATCTCAATGTTTCTGTCTCATTTGCTCAGCTTTCCCCATCTTTTGTCCTTACAAAGCAAAATGAGTTTATTGTCTAATCACTGAAGTTGCAGAGTAAGTACTTCTGTCCAGGGTGATAGCTGTCAGTGCCAAGAGATAGAATTGAGCAAAATTAAACACAAATGTGATTAGTGACCTACTTACAGGACACAGAAGGTGCTGGGATTCTAGCTTAAGCAAATTCAAATACCGTATTTAATTGTTTTTCCTTGATTAATAATACCTAAGTGAAATATCAGTCAAGACTTTGAAAACAAGGAAGCAACTTTAAAACATTACATTTATTTTACCTTGGGAGAACTTAATTAGCTGTCAGCAGCACAACACATGAATGGTGACTTTTGAATGAAATTATGAAATCTCTTCTCCTGAGGCATTTTTCTCCCTCCTTCCAAGGCAGAGGGAAACACGACAGATTTGTTTAGATAGAAGCTAAGTAATTTTAGGAAAATGCTTTTGCCTGTGTGGTTTTCTTGTATTAATTACAGAAGCGTATAACCCTTCAGTTCTTATTTGAAAGCGAGCGACTAACAACAAGGATATTAAATCAGGTTGGAAGTGCACTTCCAAGCAAATCTGAGATCGTGGTCTTGTGGTTCTCCATTTAATGGGCTAATTTCTTAAGTGATTGAACTTCTATCCTTCAACTGGATACCATGGTAATTTACTTATTTTACAAATGCAATAAATAAAACACAGCCAGCAAATCACTTGAACAGTCCTAATTCAGAGCTCCTTGCTTTTGCTGACACATGATGGAAATGTGGCACGGTTATCAGGAAAATTGATGCATTGGTTGAGCACAATGAAGAGAGCTGAGGACGTAACGGCAAAGAGAAGGAGAGCAAGGCAGTCTGAAGTATTAAAATATCTCAATGTTTTGATGGGTTTGCAGGGATGTGAGCTGGTGAGACAGTGTGCCAGTATCAACAGCTTTGCTGGAGCATTAATGGCAAATATAACTTGCCTGTTTTACCCAAGGTTGTCTCATGATAGAATTGAGTGTATTATCCAAATGAAGCCTCTAAACCTGGGTTTCCAAGAGCAGCTTGTTGCCTTTAGATCTGATGCCATTCTTCCCTGCCCCCCCCCCCCAAGCTTTCTCTTAATAACCTTAAAAAAACCAACCAAACCACAAACAAAACCCAAACAAAAAAAAAAAAACATTGCTAAAATGGGGGTAGATGCGTCTCTGGGAAATTTTGTGTATGCCTGCCTTGATAACCAAGCCTCCAGTCATGGCTTAATTTGTGTCAAGGCTTTTCCCAAGAGTCCTGAATAAGGAAGGACGGTAGAGGAATGTAGATACAGGAGACATCTCCTGAGAGGACCATCAGGTGATTTGTGCAGCTCTCTTGTAGTGCTCCTTTAAGCTTGGGCTTCATAAAAAGTCAAGGTGACTTGGCAGTCCGGTGTGGCTGTTTTTGAAGTTCAAGAATACGCCTTGAGGTGAGTTATATTGGTCAGGCACCATGAGACTTTCTCCAGCTGGTATTCTCTGACTGTACTGTATGAAATATCTTCTGTCATGGTGATGTCTTTAGGTTTTTACTTGGCACTGCCTTGTAATCCATCCATTTGTAGCGATGCATACGTTTTGCAAAACACCTCTAGTTTCTCTAATCATTCTTGTAGAAACGCCGTTCTGTCAGGCTGTGAGTGATCTGCAGGGAAGGCTGGCGAGACAGGAGAGCCATTGCCAGTGCAGCGCCAATGGGAAATGCTTCTGCTGTTCCGAAGCAATGGTATTCAGTCCAGAGCATCCACGCGTTGTAATGTATGAAGTCAGTGCTGCTAACGGCACTGATCAGAGCAAATTCTGACTTGACTTCCTGCAGTCACTAAATCATCTTGACCAGCTGAAACCATAACTGGATTTTCATACCAGGTTGCCATTAACTTGGTGATGGTCACTCGTGCGTAACTGGAGTTTCGCAGTAACTCTCATTCTTAAGGCTTCAGCTTCTTAAATCACTTGAATATACCTAAACCTATGATTTCAAAAGGGGTGAGGGCCATAGGAAGAGATGGAACCCTAATATTTTGATCCTAGGGAAAATCTTAAGAAATGTTTGACCAATTCCTGAACAACATGTTGTTCTGTTCCTATTGGAGTGACAGTGAAAGGGGTGCCAAAAGCATTAGCTCTGTGTGAAATTGTCTTAGTTGCAACAAAGTTGCAAGATAAAGTATCAACATACTTTTAAAAAAAATAAATATGGCATGTAGGGTGTCCCTCTGGTCTGTCAGCAGCTCAAGTGGCTTTGGTGGGATGGCGATCTCCTAAAAGGTACATTTGCTAATTTGCTGCTTTAACAATTTGTTGCTTCAACATCTATGCAGATTTTTCTGAATCTGTAAAGAGGTGATTGCATCTTGGATAGGTTTTATAAAAACATATTTTTAAATGACCACAGAAGTCTAGCATGCGTATTGGTCCCTCCTGTGACTTATGCTGAGAGACCGTTTATCTGATTGTCAATATATGGAATTGGAGTTCCTGAACATAAGATTTTATTTTTTTTTTTACTAAACAAGAAGCAAGCACTTTAATTCTGAGCTTATGGGTATTGTAAAAAACTGGTACTTAATGCCCAGTGAAGGTCTAGCTTAAGGCAGAGGCTTTATTTGGCATCACAGCAAGCCCTCAGCAGTGCTGCTGTTTGCTGGCAGCAGGTGGGCTTATGGCAAGCGAGAGGTGCCCGTCCCCAGTTGATGTGGGTACAAGCATCGCTAGGTGTTTTGGGTGTTTGGTTTTTGGGTTTTTTTTCCCTGTTAAAATTTGCGTTAACTTGAAAACAAGAAGGCCTCTCACTGCTGCAGTAGCAGTACTTCTAGTCAGGCTGGAAACTGGGGGAGCTCCTGTGAGAAATGGCTCCTGGCAGGTTGGATTTTGCCTGACCATAGTTGTTGCCCCTGGCCCGAGGCTTCACAGCTAGTACTGGGGGTCCTTGCTCGTGGCTTGGCGTTTTTCGGCAGTGGGTGGCCGTTTCCATTTCAGTGTGGTACAGTTTGCCAATGCTGCCGCTCCTTGGAGCGTCCCACAGTGATGGAGCAGCTTCCTTTGTGGCAAGGCTTAATTGATGCGGTGCATCTCGCACCACTTCTGCCGTGTTGGCAGTTCGCCCGGGTGGACCAGCACCTCAGGGAACTCCCATCCTTTGCCCTGGGAGTGAAGCCCTCCTGTGCATCTGTGGGGACAGACCTGTGCTAAACCTGCTTGAAACAGGGACACGTGAGAGGAAAAAAAAAAAAAGGATTGTTCTGGCAAAACCTGTAATATATAACAGGTTTTTTTTTTTTTCAGTCCAGAGCTAACCTTCAGCTTCCCTGTCACAAGTGGCTGTAGACCTTCTGATTGAGATTCCCTGCTTTCCAAGGCGACACGGAGAGAAATGGTGAAGCACTCGCCACATATTTGTGGCAACTTGTGACAAACAATTTCAAATTTGGCAGATGCAATGCAATTGTTAGCTGTATCCTGACACTACTTCTGGGGCTCAGGAATGTGTTTTTGTAGCAGATGGAGCTATTAGTTAGCTGTGCTATCTTGAAGAATTGCTTTCCCAGGTAATCAGCTCTGCTCATTTAGGATGTCGTTTCCCCACCTCGATATGTCAGCCGAGGAAGCAGGAATGATTAATCACTGCGGCTTGGACACTGCACAAGAATAACTGCGTGGAGGGAATCATTCTGCGGAGCACCAATGCCACAGGGAGTTTAAAGTGCTCTGATGCAAAGCAAACAAGATGGAAAAGATGACCGTGATGCTTCCTGATGGCTGTGTGTCAGCCTGGAGAGTTTCTGTGGCAACCTGGAGATTTGCAATTCATGGGAAGCCTGGAGCGAGGCAAAACTTTTAAGCCTCGACTGACTGTCGCTGCTGTGGAAGGGCTAGCACCAACACCTGGCAGCCTCCTTCCGCTGCTTGCTTTTCATGCTTGGCAGGATAAATCATATGAGAGTAACACGCACAGTAAACCCTGCCTAAAATACGTACGCCTTCCACATTTCCAATAAATTTATACTAAAGGAAGTTAAAGGTTTATGAAAGATATGTTAAAAATTACCTAGTGGTCCTAGCTGCAGACTTTTTCGATCTAAAAGGTTGGGTTTTGGTGGACAGAGCAACCAAAATACTGTAAAAGAAGCACATTTTTATTCCTCTTGGGTTAAAGACTGAAAGTGAGATTTTGTTTTTTTCAGTTACTAGTATTCTTAAATTGCCAACAAAGAAGGTTAATCCTTTTTTTTTTATTTTCCTCTGGCAGATCTCAGGCTTATGTCTTCTTCTATGGTGAATGCCTCTATTTCTGTTTCACCTTTTGAAAGTAATTTGGAATATTTTGCAAGACTTAGTGTTGCCATGTACCACATAAACATAAGGTGCAAAATAGGGCAGCCGGGGATTTGTGATACGAAAGGGTATCGGCTTTAGCTCTGAAGTATGACCAAGTAATTTAGTTCTGAAGCATGACCAAGTAATTTAAACTTGTTAGGCAGCCTCATCTTACGATAAACATGTGGGATTTTCAGCCTCATGCCTTCTTGTAATAGCCTTCTGCCGCTTGCTTCCCCCTTTGGGCTGAGTGCTTCTTGGCCTTGTGCTCTTTAGGACTTTCAGCCATGGGTGGAGATTGTCCAGAGCTTGGATATCTGACATGGAGGGAGAAAGCCAAAGGGGACGTGTGGTGTCCTAGAACTTAACGCCTTAGAAAATAACTGCAAAGGCTTTTGTTTGCTGCTGGAGCGAATTAGAACAACTTCAAGTAGGTGGAAAACAGTAAGCCAAAGCTCTAGTGCCTCGTAATGGAAAGCTTAATCTTTGTAAAGCTGTCACCTCGAAATACTGACATTGGAAACTTATTAGGAGAACTGCTTTTTTTAACCATTGGGGTTAATCTTCATTTCCGATTGGGTTGTACAGCAGCTACCGAACTCTGAATATAAAAATTACAGCAGCATTAAACCTTATATCGTGAATTTTATGGTAGATGAATAGTCTGGTGTAAAACCTAAAGGAATGTATTCTAAAAGCTCATCAGAGCCATTTTGTATAACCAAAATAGCTGGTGCTGCTCCCCTGAGCATATGGCGCATTGGTCAAAATACTTTGGTAGCACTATTGCTTTTGGTAAAAACCATCCAGAAAAGTCACCTCGCAGTGGATGCTTCCCAACTTTATTAAAAAGTCACTGCAGTGTTGGAATAAATCTCCCAGAAATATGCTTTGGGGTCTCTTTGCAACTGTAGTGTTTCCTGTGGCTGCTTGGGTGTTCTCTGCGCTGGGTGGTGGTGGTGCCTGAACTGATGGCATGTCTCTGCCCCGTTGCTGATGGTGGGATAACAAACAGGTTTCCTTAGCACAGCTTGTGGGCCTTGGCATTTTCTGCAGCCTCTGCACCTCATCCAAGTTGCTTCCACAGTTGAATATAAGGTCACGTGTGTTTTGTACATTTGATGTAACCGTGTTGTTCTGTACATAGATAAATGCAGACTGAGAAAAAGTTAATACAGAAGATAATGCACTGCCCCAGGTGGGTGGTTTTCTAGAGTGTGTGCTGACCTCGTCGTGGAATTAAAAGGTATAATTGGTAGTGTAGCAAGGTTATTTACCTTTGAGTGTTTTTGTGAACTTGTCTTCTCCTTACCTATCTGAGTTATGTCTGTTTCTGAAAACATTTTTGCTTATTTGCAAAGCAACTAATGCCTGTAGCAAAATTGTGAAGTTAATTGCCTGGATGCGTACTGCAAGGAAGGCGAGGTGTTACAAGAAGAGAGCTGTAGATAGAGAGGCTGAGAGAATAACCTCGGGGCATCTGCCTATGAGCAAGCATGTAAAAATATTAATTTTTGAACTTTTGACTTCAAATGGTTTGTGTAAAAACGTTTAACTGTGTTTTTTTTCTATCGGATTTGATCTTTTTAAGTCACAAGACCTTTTTGTGGTTGGCAGGGCTCCTGTAACATATTTCTTTTTAAATGATCTCTGAAGTTGTCGAGTACATTGGTGTGAAAGTGCTTGATGGAAAGCTGTACAATTTGTTCAGGCAGTAGCATAGAATGTGGGTTTTTTTCAGTGGAAACTGAATTGGCTTTTTTGAAGCTCTCTTAATGTTCAAGAGGGGGTTTGGTGTGTGAGGGCTCGCAGGAATGGAGGCACAGCTGCTGCTTCGTTTGCACTCCCCAGCAAGCATGTGAACGTCCCATTGTGAAAGTATGCTTTGAAGTGTATGCTTTCAGGTATAATTTGGGGCAGCAGACTTGTTTTTTGAAACTGGAAAGTCTTTCCTAAAGTACAAAATAAAAAATACATGGACGTAGGCCTTGTTGTTGAAAATGTTTCCAGGTCAACTTTAATAATCTGTCTGTGCCCCCCATCTGCTGTCATCGTGACAAGCGAGTTTCTTGGCTACTGGTTCCCTCCTTGTTTTGACTGAGTAGGAGCATCCTGACACATGGAATCGTACCAGACTGCAGCTGAGTCAGAAATGATTGAACTAGTTAGATTATCACTTCCTACACACACTCTCGGAAATTGTCCCCAGAATCCAAATGAAGGGAACTTCCACTGGCAGGGGAAGAGCTCTGAAGACTTTTAGGCAAGAGTAGACATAAATAAATAGATAAATAAAAATGAATCACTGACCATTATTTCTAAATGTCAGAGAAGTGATAGCCTATGCGGCCCAAGTGAGTGCCCTTTGGGGGTGATGTTGCAAACCTTCTGTAGGTTGCAGAGCTTGCATTTCCCAAGCATCAAAGGTGACTGAAGACTGTGTATTTCTGGCTGCGACTCCAGTGTTGTCTTGAAACAGGTAGTCAAATGCTGCTCTAACATCAGTCTGCCAACAAGCAAGTGGCGTTGTTCATCAAGATTAACCATTTCAGCGTAAATAACTCAGGACTAAGAAACACAACACTAAGAAAAGTGGAACGTGGCTGGCATATTTCATAAATCAAGAAGGATTGGACTGCTTCCGTGAAATTCTTGCATTTCGATCTTGAGGCTTTTTCCCCAGGAAATAGTAATGTACAACGAAGGATTTTTCAGTAGTCTTGAGGCTGGTTTTGACCCTAATAAGGCAAATGGACAAGGAAAAAAGAGCAGCAGGGATGTGTGATTTGAAAAATTAAATGTTTTGAAATGGATTATGCTCTGCAGAAACAGGGTCCTCTTTCTGGTAGGAAGCTGTAAACAAAACAGATTGGATCAATTATCTCTTTCTTTGCCGCAGCCATTGCAAGTAGCGAGCATCTGAAGTGCAAAGCGTGTTTCCCGGGTGGAGTCAGAACGAAATGCTGGACAATCCATGTCTTGCGTTGGCACTGGCTATGCTCGGGAAGAAGGATGGGAAGGATGCCGATGTGTGTGCCTCTCCTCTCAGTGCAGCAAGAGGTAAGAGTGCTTAGCAGTTGTAGTGCACCTCTGAGAAGCCTTCTTCCAAACCAAGGAGCAGTATCTTATCGGTAGGTTGCCCACTCGGGATGTGTGGGTTGAAACCAAGGTGGGTTTTCTGTGTCTGGTAACTTGCAGGCTCCCCTCAGCGGTGGAGGTCCCATCCACAATGCATTGTTTTCCAGGCACTTGTGGTTAACGTTGAGCATGTGGCAAAATGTTTTGCTGAGTTTAGGACTTAATGAGGTGCCATGTTGGGAATAGAGTTGTGCTCACAGACTAGAGTTCATGGTGAAGCGTACCTTTAATGTGAAGTGACACTTGTCAAAATAAATGAACAAGATTTTTATTGCATGTTCACTCGCTTGTAAAATTTTCTAGTCTGCAGTGGCTCTTCATCATTGATGTGAATTAGCCAGGTTCTCCTGTAGTTTAATTACTAGTATGTCATGTTTAAATCTCCCTTGATGAACTAATGCTTAGATTATATGCACAGTTTTATAATAGGTAACGGGCAAAATACAAACACATGAGATGAGTGTAGGTGGTGTAAAGTGCTTAATCTGCAGAAGACTGAGGTGTAATTGCTGTTGGGAGCAGGAGGGTGGGTGGGAGCTCTGGGTCACCACAACCAGTCCTGTGAACTGCCCACGTGGGGTTTAAGGCAGGGGTCTATCCTAGTCCAGGACTCTTTACCTTTCTCCGGGAATTGCATGTTGGTACAACAAAAGGGGCAAATCACACTGGCATTGCCATGGCCAGCATCCCTTCGGGTCACCTCCATTCTCTGGTAATGCCCATAGCTGGCTTTGGACTCCTTTTTCTGTCAACATCATGCTGCTTCGTGTTGTTGTTTGATGGTGTTCATTCAATATTCACAGCTGAATCCATAGCAAGGTTTAATTATTTTGATAGGCAAAAGCAGGAATGCTTTGTATTGCTTCATACTTCTCTGTCCCTGGGGGATTAATGAGGAAATGGGCAGAGGGTTGACCAAAGATGCAGACTTTGGAAAGGATTTTTACTTTCTGTGCTATTACTTACAGCTTTTCAATAACTGAGAGTGCTTCTAAGCTATGTCATTCTGTGGAGATGTTGCATGCTAATTGTTTGACTCTGTTCTCTGAAGATGACTGAGCTATGGTATTTAAACAGAATGGCAGGTGGAGCAATAGATAACATTAAACTGAAACTCACTGCAAGAGATGTACTCCTACAGATTGTCTGAAATTCAGCAGTGGCTTTCCTCATCGCTGTAGCTAAATAAAGCAGGGCTGGTTGCGCAGCAAACGCTGCAGTTGGAAAGCTGGTCTGTTCTGGAAGTGCAGCCTGGGTAAGGTTTGTAGGCAGCTGCTAACTTGTCCTTCTGGTGGCAGTAATTGTGCCTCCCTTGTCTTGACCTCTTGCTCAAAATGAAATTCTTAATTACTAAGGAACCCGAGAACTGAGTCATACTGCATGTTGTCAAGGAGACAAATAAAGCCTGTTGAACTCACAGAAATCATATTGGAGAAACTGGCACGTTTCCTCTCAGTCTTGGAAGCACTTTGAGACAGTGAAGTTCTCCAGATGTTTTGTACAGCTGTTGCCTTTGCAATATAGATTTCAAAATTACATACCTGAATACAAAAAAGCAAACTCATTCTGCCATCTCTTATTTGTGCTCCCAGGAAATTCTCCGTTTACCTTGCTAATGCAGTTTTCTAAGTAGCCACACTTGATAATGACTAGGTAAGATGGGACAAGATGTGCAGATGTCGTAATTGGAAAGGGAACAACATTTAAGAAGTGAGAAATTGAGGATGCTTTCCATATGGGATAATACATAATAGGGCTTTTAAGTCCAAGGATGGCCTAACTGCTTTTTGGGGGGGTTGAGGGTGGCATCGTCTCTAAACCACTAGCAGTTCTGCCAAATGGGAGGTCTTGTTAATAACTACAGAGGAAATTATGCTTAGCTTCCAGCATTAGTTTACTGCTTTTACCTTTTCCCTGATGTTGTTTGTTGATGCCCTCCCTGCAGCTGAGAGGGCAAAGGAAAATTAAGAAATGGTGGTTTCTGAACATTTCTGTACTGTTTTCCACTGTCATAAGGATGAGCAGAGCTCTGTGACCACAGCGGGCATGTAATACTGAGCTGGTGCTGGGGAGAGCGGGGAGTGCTGTAGAGAAGCGGTGGTCCCCAGCCTTGCAGATGTGGGCCAGGGTGCATGTGCAAGGCACCAAGACAGTGCAGGGACTTACAGTCCTCCTAAGAATATTTATTTCTGGATTTCCTTGCTTGAATAGATCTAAATGATATATGTAACATTGCCTTTGGAGATTCCAGGATCTTAGCAGTTCTTACTGCCCATAAGCAAAAGAGACTGTGATGTAAAAGCAGTTGATGGTAAAGCAGCCCCTGGTCCCTGCAGCCTTGCAGTAAGGTTCTGCTATTCTGATGTTGCTATTAGTAGAGTGTTGTTTTCTTCCATAGAAAATTGAAATTAAGGGCATTAACTCCAGGGCCTTCAACTTCGCACAAAGCTGTTACAAGTAACATGAATCCAAGGATCAAGCGGGTATTGCCCATATCTCCAAGCCAAGGGCGGTCAAGCCACTTCAAGTCTAGCCCTTCTGCTGCAGTTTGCTTTGACTGCATGGGAGACTCCTTTATTCGCACGTACCTGCCTTCGAACTTGGGTCTTGGAAGGATCCAGATGCACGCCCATCAGTGTGTCTGCTTAAATTAGAGGTGACAAATTATTGATAATTAGCACTGCTTTTTGTTTTACCATTGCAAAAAGGGAATTTATAAAAGCCAATTTATTTTTATCTTTGGCCTCAGGAACTCCAAAGCAGTTGTACTTATTCTTAATTGCTTGTTTTATGGGTGAAAATTAAGCCGTAATGTAAACGGCAGTGCAAGGAGGCTGGGATAGAACCGCTGCAGTGTTCGAACAGCAAGGAGAAAAATTGGTTCTGAGGATTGCCTAATACTTCACAAATTCCATTTTTTATGAAGTTTAACAATGCAACCATTTCCAACCATTCTATAACTAAATATAGTAATGAAATTTTATTTGAAGTCAGGAACATTATCCAGATATGACTTGATGTGTGTAAGATACTGCACATCAACGGAGTGGTACAGATTGTGTTAAATGGGCCTGAAATAATCTTCAGGAAAGAAAATCGTTTTCTATTCGTCTTGACACAAAGTGTTTGTCACAGATATGCATTCTTATCCACGTCTTGTTAGTGAAGTCATTATACTTTTCATTACAACTTTTATGCCAATACGCTGGTTTTCCTTGATTAGGTTTACATGAATAAGCTGTAATTATAGGCTGAGGTGATATTAATGTGCAACAATTAAATACGTAATTACTATGTGTAATTACGGCTTGAAAAATGTGTTGGAACAGCCTGCGTGCCACACTGATGTCGGATTTCAGTTGTCGGCTTCGGTCCTGTGGTGTAGCTCAGGGTGCCATTGCACAAAAGAGGTTTTGTTGCACACGCCGAGGTGGGCAGAAGGTCTGTGCCCAAGTGGAGTTTCCAGCCTTTCTGCCTAGTGCTTGCGTTTGCGTGGATAAACAGAGGATCTAAGGAGAAGCTTCGTGCTTGGAGACTTGGGGACTCTGCTGGGGGGGTGCATGAGAGCTCTCGTTCAGCCTTTTGCTACCGCTTAAAAACCCGCTGTGACTTGGAGCTTTGCTAAGAGAATGACTTCGGGCTACCTCTTCAACCACGTCTTTGGGATGTGCAGAAGTGCCTGTTTTACCTGGCTCTGAGGACAGCTAGGGGTTGGTTGCTTATGGATATCTGGAGATGAGATCTGTTTCCCTTTTAGTATGCTTTTACTCTGATGCTGTGAGGATGATTTTGCTTTAGGTCCTTTCCATTGAAGTGTAGGCCAGGCAACAAGAACGCCTAGGGGGTACATCTTGAAGAGGGCTACCACGAAGCAGATAAAACGGTAATACTTTTTGTGCTGGAAGCATACCAATGAGGGACTTGAGGAACCTCCTCAACTTAGGTTTTCCCTGTACTAAAGAAGCAATTGAGGAAGGATGCAGATCTAGCAGGGTTAAAATAAACCTGCTGTCTGTATAGCAGTGAGGGCACAGGCTATAATGCCTACTACATCCAAGATAGAAGATGGAAGAAAGTGCAAGGCCGTGGGAATGCGCTTGTAGTGTCCCAGTGCTGCCAGGTATGAAGTGATGTACAGGAGAGGCGGAGGACCGGCTCAGTGGCTGTGGATGTTCCCAGGCAGGCAGAGTTAGAACTGACCTCTAGGATTTTTTTGTTACAACAAAAGTGAGAGGAAGAAGCATCCCAGTGGCTATCTTGCCAAAACAATGAGCAGGTTGTACCCTTTCCTTCAGTGTCCAGAACTCCATACATAGGTATATGTTCAGCCTTCTTATTACTAGTAGAGTGAAAAAGTCCTCCACGTCATTCAGTTTGTGCGGGATGCACACGTGCCCTTTCTTACCCTTAATGAACACGGCATCTTCAGTTCTGGGTTAGCCTTGGTTTGCTATCCAGTCGAATGATTTTCAGTTGTCCTACTTGCATTCCTCCTCTTGCCCACTGAAACACATGTAGCCTTTGAAGTATTATATTTAAGGCAACTTTTTTCCAGGCAGCTTATTATGTCTGCTTTAATTTCTGTTAATCTCTTTGTGCACATGGCTCATAACGTTTAAGCAATGGGAATTTTTCTCTGTGTGACACACTTTGCTGCATTTTCAGTTGGTACTGCAGCAAGAATACAAAAAAACCCAACCCCAAAACAAAAGCTCAAAAGGAGAAACACTGACCTCGAGGTACCTGCCAAAATTGTCCTCTTGGCAAAAGGTCAAACGAGCTTTTCTAATGGATATGGTATTGAGACATTTTCCAATACTGAAGATATCAGAGTCTTGCTCTGGGAGCATTTTCAAAGGGTTCGTTACTGTTTGTCAGAGTCCCTGCAGTGGGAGAAGGGTTTCGATGTCACCAGTCATGGAAATGTGCTTTTAGAGGTGGCTGTGAGTAATGAAAAGATGTGTTGGCAAAGGCATCTCTTTAAATGTCTTTGCTTTTTTCACAGTATCTTTACTCAAGGGTTCCCATAAATGTAATTCCTTTAGTTTTGGTTTTGACTGGATTTTTCTGTTGGCTGATAAGGCAGCAAGACCTCCTCCAGTGGCTCCTATTCGGGGGGGTGCAGCCTCTCCTTGCTGCCTTCCTGCTGATCTGCATCCCAGAGCTTGAGTCGTACTGGGATTCCTAATGCAAAAGCACAACTCACTATCTGTAGCTTGAAGAATGAGTTATTGTGCTGGTAAGAATTGTTTGAAGAATTAAAATTGACCCATTTCCTTCAGGCACACAGAAGTTAATGCTCCAGAGTGTTAACATCGTAGGAGTGATTTGAGAAGTATTATTCATCAAATCCCTATGCTAATATGTATGTAGGTATAAATAAAAAGACCTCAAAGGTTGTTTCAGTATTTATTAACCTCTCCTCTTCTTCAGGGGCTTAACTGGGCTGCAAAAGCTCGGTCAAGTCTTTAACTAGTTAGTTGTCTGCTTCTGAATTTGTTGAACAGGAGAAGCAGAGACAGGGCTGTCAACACCAGCCACAGAAACCTGTCACCTTCTTGACTGTTGTTGTTTGTTGTGCTCTTCTCTTGTTAAAGGTGACCTGTCCTAAACAAGTAACTTGGAGAAGCTGTAGATGCAGTTCCTCTTGCTGCTTCCTTGCTAGCAGGACGATGTGAGCAGTAGCTAGCTCTGGCCTGAGCTCCAGGTGATGGTGTGGGCACGTGGTCTCACCAAGAGAGATGCCCAGCAGCATGGGTAGAGTCCCGTCCCCACTGGGAAGCAGTAAGGGACAGGGAGGGATTGTTAGGTTTTGCGCTTCTCGGTTCTTCTGAGATGCAGCTTGGAGCTGGGGGCTCTATTAATTGCATTTTAATATTGCAGAGTAAAAGCATGGAATGAAACCTTTCTTTCTGCAGGTTTTTGTATCTAAGTTGCTACATTTGTGCTGATTTTCTGTTTTCCCTGTTTTCTTTAGGTAAGTGAATATGTTCAGACACGTAATTTGAATGATGATGTTCTGCATTGGACAGCTACCTAGCGTGGACACTGGAAACCATAAGCCCATTGTCAGCCAAGAGATGCTTTGTTAGTAAGTCTAGAAAAGGTGGACTCTGTGAGCTGTAGCGTGCCAGTGGCAAGGATGGGGTGGTGGGGGACAGCCTCAGGTTCTCAGAGGCACCCAGCTTCTGGACGCCGGGTGTTTCTGTGGCCTGGTGGGGTAGGCAGCAGCCTTTCCTCTCACCTGCAAAGTACCTATCACCTCAGATGGCCCGTTGACATTTATAAAAAAACCTATGAAAAAAATGCTTCAACAGCTTTTTGGGTTTTTCTGGAATTCTCCCATTTGGGTGAGGAAAGGAGGACTCAAAGACTTCCTCTCCCAGCCCTCTTGTGAAAACCTGTTTAGCCTTTCCCATTTAGTGATTTTTGTTTCTGATTTTCTGTCATATATTTAGGAGCGTTACTCTTCAAAGAGTAATTTTTAAATACAGCTTGATTCCTTGGCTTGGGAGTGTTCTCCAGTTTTGTGTTGAAAGAGAGCGTGAGGTAGGAGGCAGGAAGGGTTGTTTTTTTTTTTTTTTAAAATAATGCTTAATCTAGAATTAAATTCAGAGGATTGCCTGGAGAAAATAAGATCTCTCTGATCAGATTCTCCGAATACTTTTTGTCTTCTCTAATAAGCAAGAAAAGCTAGTAGAGGGAATTATATGCTGGAAGGGGAATTTTAATAGCCACAGATATGCAAAGAGGAAAATATCTCAAGTGAATAAAGAATGCAGGCTGGCAAACGACGGATCATTTCCATGCTGGAAGAATGCAACTTTTTGTGGCACAGGCACAAAACCTGGCCTTCCCCAGCGAAGCTGGAGGAGAATAATCAGCTCCCTTGAGCTTTTGGTGTTGTGAGGATCCATAAGTCCCTGTCTGTTGGTGTGAGAGCCTCCCACCAGAAATAAACAGGATAAAGGAGTCCTCAAACCTCTCTGGAGCAGCCTCACTTCTGATTGTACAGGCTGCATCTGTGTAAATTACTTTGTTTTGTGACTCCTTTAATTAAAGAGTCTCCATGCTAAAGGAAAACATTTAAACTCAGTGAGTGTCCTGTGTTTGACGTACTCCCCTAACTTTAGCTAGTTAATAGAGAGGGTGCTGCATTTTAATGAAGGTGCAAAGCCACCTGAATGCAGAGGTGAATATCCTCCTTTTACTAAGTGTTGGGCATGTTACAGGAAAATACAGGCATCTTGTAGTGGGTGCCAGGTGCTCTTCAGTATCTCTTTGTCCAAGAATTTAGTTAAGCAGCATGGGATTTTGTTGCGGGTGCCATTCAAGGTCAGTTATTTGGTGGTGCTGTAACTAATTCCAATTAAAGCAGAAAGCCTTCTCCATTAAAAAAAAAAAAAAAAAATAAACTAAAAGGTTTAATTTACCACAGTGAACTGCAGCTCAGGGTCTAAGCTGGGCAGACCGGTCCAAGCGTACAGGAAATGTTCCTTCTGACAATAATGGCCTTTTCAGCTCAGGAGCCAGGGAGCGCTAATGCCCAGGTTGCCTTTCTTGATTCCAGAGAAGCGGGGCTGATGAGCTTCAACAGGCACTGGGCACCTGCCTTTCTCAGGAGAAGCCAGGCATGCAGAGAGGTCTGTTGTGGAGAAGAAGGGAAAAGCAGGAACAGGAGCGAGATAAACTCCCATTCCAAGTAGGACCTGTTTAGTCAAAAATACTGCTGCGATGTGTTAGAATCCCGTTTTTGAGCAGTAACACCCTCATTGTTGTATTCAAACACTGAGATAAATGCATCAATCTAAATTCATGATTTTGAGTTTTTTCTTGTAGTTGCTAATTATTGAACATAACTAGCTTATTCATAATTTCTCTTCTCCTTCTGCTTGATAGCCATAATCCTGTATTTGTGCGGCTGTCATTCCCATGGTAACAGACTAGTGTCTGAAGCAGAAGATTATTAAATACAGAATAGTACATTAAAATAATGTTAAGGTTCTGACTTAGAGACTTTCACATGGGGGCAAACTTCAAAAAAGAGAACATTTTTACAAAAAGCAATTTACTTTGCCAGTAATGTTCTCTATTCCCACAGCTATTACTGAAGAGATTTGTTTGAGTAGCAGCCCGCTCCCTCGCAACCCATCTTCTGCTCCTCCTGCTCTGCAGAGAAATCCTAATCTTATGTTTATGTCGTCAGTCTGTTGCCATGGAAACTTTGTCACGAATGTATCATGACCTCACAATGGGATCGCAAAGGAGGAAAATGTGTGCTGAAAGACGATATTAGAAATTATTATCAAAAGAAGGAGAACAACCCTGAGTCTTAGTACATGTAACAAAACACAATTGAGGAAAAGGAGATGGGGCTGGAGCGTATTTATTTGGTAGCTGGTATATGGACCCATGTGACCACACTTATTTTGTCTCCTCATCTTCGTTTGTGGAAACTTGACTACAAAGCTGTGCTAAAGCCGCAACTTTGTTACTGACCCTGTTGGGTTCACAGCAGTGCCAGGTATCCAGGGCAGCAGCAGTACAGCCAAAGGATCATTTCCTTTAACTTGTGATGTGGATAGCAGGACTGAGATGTGGATGGTCACTGTGCCTCCTTATAGTGTCACGTGTTTGTCTTTTTAGCTTTTGGAATCTCTTCTTTGTCATGCGTCATCTACGGGTGAGGACGAAGCAGTAAATCTGCAGTTCTGCTGCAGGGCTGTTGCCCTGTAGAAAGCAAGTGCATGGCTATCTGGAATAGCAGATTTCAAGATAATACTTTTTTATGCATTTAAGAAATCAGACTTCCATTAATGAAAGCTGCAGCTAAAATTTCAAAGAGGATTAAGCAAGGTTTAGTAGAGGATAAGTAGTGAAGAGGTTTGATTATCTGTCATGGAGATAGCTGCTGAATAACGTTTCAGGGCAATGGGATGAAATAGCAAATTCTTGCGTACCTGGGATCAGTAGATGTTGCAACTTGTGATGCTCTTTGCTTGTTTGTGCTGACTGGACCTATGCAATACATTTCCCAAAGAGAGGAATTTCCCCTGTAAGTGCTGATGCTCTTTCCCTTGAGTCGGAACAGGCTTTTCTGGAAGCTGAGATATGAGCTGCATCAGGATTTGATTGTTGCTGGACAGGCCCATATCTCCCTTTAGAGAAGAAAAACGTGGTGTTTTGGTGGTTTGGTTTTGTTGAACAGCTTGCCTTAGGGTTATGGGAGGCTACCCAAGCCTGCGCAGGCAGGACTGAGAAGGACCGAGGTGCACTGTGATCAGTCTGGGGGAGCGGAACTTGGAGCGAGAGCTTGTATTACACCGCCTCTGAGCTCGACTGTTTCCTAAACACCAAGCCAAGATGATAAAAATAGCGAACTGCATGCAGAAGGTTGCTGCTGCTCAAATGTTATCTCCATTTGCAGGTGCTTAAAGCAGCGAAGCCACATAGAAAAAGTGCGATTGTCTGCGTGTTTCATGTATTTGTAATACAATCCTTTATAGCACTAAGAAGATCTTTGCGCAGCTTGAACTTCAATGAGTGCTAGCAGCCGTAGCTATATACTAATGGACTTGTGCGGCTTCCGTGGTGCAGACAGCCACCAACCTGTTCTGCACACCCTCTGTGTGGACATTGCGGGTGGGCAGTGCCTTGGCTTGCAACCTTGCCCCTCACAGCAGCTCGTAGGGGAAGAGGAAAGCAGGTAGGTGAGAGTCTGATTTGGGGCTGGCCAGCCTGCGGCAAGGGCAGGGCTAACTTGTCGGTGTGAAGAAACCCTGTTGAGGGCATTTCTTGCGGTTCTACCCCTTTGGTTTTTTGCGGGGAATAAAATGAGGGGCTCAACTGATTTTGTAGAGTATGTGCTTCAGCATTCCCTTTCTTAAGCAGTTTCCCTGTCCTCTCGCTTCTGAAGAGCTTAAGCATCGTTTCCTCTTGCAGTTGGTAATACTAGAAGAAATGAGTAAGTACAGATTTCTGCGATCCATAAACCATAAAGCCCTGCCTGCAACTTAAGCCTTCACTTCTTTATTTGCTTTGTTATGGCTTTTCACATGTGTTAGGTTTTAACAAACAAGAGTTTTCCCTCTGGAGATAGACTTTAAAAAGAGGCTATAAGGAAAAGTATTGTTATCAGAGCATCTTGTCTCATGCTTAGCCTTAAGAAATATGTGACTTCAAAAGAAAAATAGCAGTAGGTCTGCTAGGTTTTTTCTACTCTTCCTTTGTTCCATCTGCAACGTGTGCTGTCTAAGTTTGTTTTAGACTACGGCCTACAGTAACTTTACAAGACAGCTTTGTAAAATTATAGTGCCGTAATGCTTTCTGCAAGGGGTGTGGAGGCATCTTCCCATGGCTGCCACAGAAGGTTCCTGCAGTTTGAAAACTTTTTCCACTTCTTGTGTGGGGTGGTGTCCACTTTGAGAATCCTTTGCAGGTGCATTACAGATGAGGGAAACAAAAAAGCAGAAAAATATCCATTGAAAGTAGGGCATCCTCGTTTCTGCTGCTGTTGTGTAACAGCAGTGTTCCCTCTCCCTCCCCAGCCAGCCCTCTGCCTCCTGGGGAATTTATGACCGAGTTCACTGCAATACTATATTTGGCTGATATATTGAAAAATGCATTTGCTATCAATGACTTCCTTTAATATAAAGGGAAGTAGATTTATGGGAAGAGGAGCGCTGGCATCACAAGTACCCTTTGTCTTTGCCTCTTTTGTTCACTCCTACCCTGTATCTGAATCTGGTGTGTTGTTCAGGAAGATTAGGATTTGCAACTGCAAGTGTACCTCAGATTTCCCCTTTCTGGGAGATAGCCTGAGGACACAGGGTTGCAGTTACATAAAACACTGAGGTGTATTCTTTTCTGTGCTCTGCCCCTGTGTAATCTTTTCTTCAGCTTTTCCAGTTGAAGATGGAGGGGGGAAAAAAAAAATAACTGGGAAGCAATTATTTTTATGTTTAACTTGACTCTTTTCCTGCATGTATCCAAAAACGTGATGATGCTTTAAAAACATGCAATAACTACCTTTTAAGGATACAGTCCAAAGTTAGTGGAATTGACAGCTACAGCTCCTGAATAGAAAACATTTTCAGAAGTCAGTTTAGATCTGCAGTGCACAGGTAAGGTGTTGCGATGAGTGGTCACTGAACCCGAGGCACCAGAGGTACAGAACAGAGTAGAATGGGCTGTTGGAGGCGATGGGCTGAGCGCGGTTACTGAAATGTCTCTCAACCAATGATCCTCAAATAACCTTCTCTGCCTCCCTTTCCAGTTCCACACTCTTGCCAGTGTGCTAATCCCTGGGCTTCAGGAAAAGCCAGGGAGCTCTGGAGCAGCAAGGCAGGGCAAAACTAAATTGGCAGTGGGGTCACCTGTTGGAAGGAGATGCTACGTTTGCCCAGTGTCATTTGACTTCTAGAACAGAGGAGTTGCAGGTAAACGTCTTTCTAAAAAGAAGGGGTAGAAAAGCACTGAGGTTTGCAGTGGAGTACTCGGTCTAAAATCATTGTAGTGGTCTTCATGGAAATATCACTTCCCACATTAAATGGCATGCATTTTTGCTTGTAAAGGATATGGTTCCTAAGTGCACGATGAGGCTGGATTTCAAGGCATCCAAAGAGCTGATTTTGGATATTTTCCAAAGTCCAGGAGGCACAGAGGTGAAGTAGTTGCTGGTGAGATGAAATGTGCTTGCTGAAGTCTGTCCAGGCAAGCAACCTATGAACTCAGTCCCCTGGAGAGCTGGGGACACAGGGATGCCATGCCGGTGGCTGCAGAAGATGGATGGGTTGTAGGCTGTAGGTGGGAGGGGGCCAGCAATAAGCTAAATGTGTTATGACTTACTGGGTACAAGAAATCCCATCTGAGCTGCTACGCTGGGCTGCCGCGTTGATTTGTTTCAAAGCAGCAGGAAGGCTGGTGGCTATGTGTGAAAAAGGCTTTTTGAACCGTATCTTGATCCAGATTTGTGTGCGGACTGGACTCCTAAGGCTCTTACGACGGAAACATAGAGGGAATGACTGACAACAGCGATGAATCGTTACATGCCAATCTTGTTTTAAGTAGGGGTATGTCAGCTGCTTGCTGGTGTGCGTCCATGCAGTTCCTGACGTCTTGACTTGGGAAGCTGCATTTCAAAATCGGGAGTCTGTGGCAGAAGCTGGTGGTTGACTCGTCTTTGTGAAGGGCGTCGGAGGCTCGGCATTTCGCAGGGAGCTGTGTTTCAGCACACGCCGCTTAACTCGCAGTCCTTTGTAATCCCTTCACTGATAAAGACTGAATGCAGCGATGAAATGGTGAAACGCAAGGCTGTGGTAAAGGCGATGTACTTCTGTAAAGGAATGGGAATTAAATGGAAAATGTCTTTATTTTTGTTCATTTTGATGAATTCTCTGAATTGTATGTCTAATTGTGCTCAATTATTACAGCCTAGCGCAGATAGGTTAATAGTTTCTAGGCAGTGATGTACATTGATTTCTTTCACAGGCTTTGAGACAATAGTCAATTTGTAAAGAACGACTAACTTTGGTTTATTGTTAATTGTGGGGGCTTTTGCGTTTCTGCTGCTGTGTTATTGGCAGCCTTTAAATTGATTCAATTTGAAAACTGAATGAGAAATTAGTGTGTTCTCGTGTGGACATGTTTCAACTAAATTATTAAATGAAGTGGTTGACTCTCCTCTCTGAATTAAACCAGCATAAAAACTATAATTAACTATTTCATTGACTGGGGAGAAGCTGAAAAATTGATGTGAGACATTGACCTCAATAGACTTTTAAAATATTTATTTATTTATTTATTTATTCTTCCCTGTACTATGGAAGTGAGGATGAGCTTTTACGGGGATGAGAGAGGAGCAAGGCCT
>JANZLQ010000086.1:7640470-7665908 GCA_026212715.1 Elanus axillaris
TTACGGGGATGAGAGAGGAGCAAGGCCTGTCTACTTTGTTCCCAGAAATGAAAATGCTTTCATTTTATTCTTGCAACTTGTTCTCTTGCTTTATTTCTCGTTCCGCTCAGCAGTGTTGTTTGGCAGTTTCTGATGCTTGCCAGCACGATGATCCTTGCTGCTCACCCTTGTAAAGAGATGCCTTTGGATCTCCCAGGGGCACGGGCTCTTTGCAAGATCTTGCAGTGCGCTGGCTATCCAGAATGCAATTTTAATTGCAGCACAGAGGCATGAGGATAGATGGGTTTCTTTCCTTTCATGGGAAGGACATGCAGCTGCTTCAGCTTTCCCTGCCTTTGCCCTAAAGTGCGTGGCTTTGTACTCTGCTAGGGCTTAGGCTACCTGCAGCACTCTGACTTCACTTAGCTGTGCTCTATTGATGGTCCTGGTCGGCTTTTCTGTAAGAGCAGAGGCAAAGCAAGCAGTGCAGCACTGCCTTTGGTTTGGATATTTGTCTTAGAAAACAGGAGTGCTGCTTAAATTTTGACCTAATCAATTTTTCCAGGAAGATTCCAGCAAGTCTCAAATCCTAGCAACGGTTACTTCATTGAAGTCTCCAGGATGCGAGCAGATGTCCTGCACTCCGTGTTAGGCCAAGATTCAACAGCTGCTCCGCTGCCAAATGTGTTGAGGATGATGGGTAGACGCTTCCTTGGCACAGCTGCCCAGTTCTGGTAAAGCACTGGAAAAGGCATCACACGAATGTCTTGTGAGCTTGGGAGCTCACAGATGGAAAGCAGCACGCAAGAAATGCTTGGTCCGAGTCTGTGGTAGCAGCCATTGCAGCCTGGCTCTGCAGGGGTGCCTAGGCCCATACTATGAACAGAGAGCTGGAGAACCACTTCAGTGGAAGACTGAAGCAGAGAAGTTTGTGGCAGAAGCCATCCTTCCAGTTTTTGCCCATTTTGGCCTTGTCCCCATCCTTTGGAAGAAAGGTGGCAGCCCCGCCTTGCCTGATGCAGTAATTGGGGCAGCAGCGACCACAGCCGATGCATTCTGTTCTCTAGCATGGTAGTGGGGTCATCTCCGTGCCTTGGGCACAAGGACATGGTTGGGGCTAACCTGTGGCTGTGTAGTAAATCCCTGGGATGCGGACTACTGCCAGCTGTTGGTTCCAGAAGAGGATGTCATCGTGGTCTGAATAGCAGGCGATTTTCTTTGTGTTTTTGCATGCAAAATAACCAGCACTTTCCTGAAAGCTGGGAATGTGTGGCTCTGTACAACACTATAAACTGAGAAATGAAGGATAGCATTTCCTTGGTAATACGTGCTTTGATACTGTGGTACTCTGAGCCCCTTTGAGACAGGAAAATATGTGCTTTTTATCAAGAATATCCAAGTTACTCTCCTAATATAAAATTATATTAGCTACATAAAAATATGCTTCTTGGCACTGTGTGGCATTAGTAATGGATTTTGTTGGTTCAAGTACACTACCTTTTTGCTATCCAATTTTTGCATCTAAATACATAAAATGGTGTTATTGCCTCTACTAACTTCATACTTAAGGTTTCATTAGGAATTGCTTGGGACTTTGTGGGGTATGTTGTGTTTTGTTATGAGGCAGGTGTGAGAGGTATGTTTGTATTTGCTTGATTTGAGAAGTAAACAGAGAATGCTTTCTTTTTTTTCCTCTCTCCCACCCCCTCCTTAAGGCAGCCCAACATACCTTGATGCTGGGGATCTGCTGAAGGTCCTTCACTCTAATGAAAACTGCTGCCAGTACCGAGTGGGTGACCTGGGGGAGCAGCGGGTGTTGTTCTGCAGCCTGAAATTCGTGCAAGTCTTGTATGACACTGTGGGTCTGTTAAATGTGTTCACATATCCCTGTCTTACGTGCAGCAGCTCCTGTAACCTTATCTATTCTTAATCCTACTATACTGTAATAAGTATATACGATAGCTAGCTTGCTAGGAGAGGCTAAAATCACAGTGAATGCAGGTTTTCTGTAAGGTTGCTGAGAGCAATACTAGGACACATTTAAGGCATACTGTTAGAAGAAGGTGAGCTATCCATCAAACACACAATCTTGGATTTGAGTCTTCTATTTAGATTAAGCATGTTAAGAAAGATGGATGGTAAACGTATTTCAGCAGCATTGTCCCCAGACCAGAACGGAATATAAAGACTCTGAAGAAGGATTCAATTACGTTGGCAAATAGCTTGGAACAAGAACTGGGTAAAAAGGCAGCTTGTAGGGCAGTGGGATGCCGGTTGTGGATTTATATAGTTTGAAGATAAAAGCATTGTTTTGTTAAACCCTCCCATTCACATAACACCCTGACAAGCTGCTTGCTTGTTTGATGTATTTTATGGAGACATACCTGTAAGTTACTTTAGATAGTGGGGTTTATGCTACTTCCCATGTGTTGATATGTATGCAATAGTGAATGTATATGGCATGCCTAAGTAACGCTCATATGAAACTTGAGAACTTTGAATGCATTTCTGTTGGGATTTGCTTCTGTGCTGGTGCCTTTTAGGTAATGTCGCAGCATTTGCCATTTCTGTTGGGGAAGCACAGCTTTTGTAGTTGGAGGGTGGCGGAGCAGGAAGATGCGTCTTGTGTGGCTTTGCTCACGTTGTACCTGAGACCGTGCAGGGTTTGCTCTGGCAACTGCAGCACCAAACAGTCTGGGTTGCAGGCAAATATTTCTGGTGCTTGAAAAACATCTGCCCCTTTAAAGCAAACTCCTCTTGTTCTTTAGTCTTCAAATATGTTCTTTTCCTAAAGGAAGATTATGCCAACAGTGGGGAAGCTGCTGTAACTGGTGACTGAAAGGTGACGTCTGCATTTGGTATCTTGGGTACACAAAATCAAGAAACCTGTCTAAACCCTTGCATAATCTCAGTATTCGCTCAAGGGGTGTATTTCTGAAATGCTTTGATGCAACCAGAATGGGGAAGGTGGTTTTGCTGGTAATGCCCAGAAAGCATCAAAAGAAAGAAGCTGGTCGTGTTCTCGAAGTGTGAAGGGTGTGCTTTAAAAGGTAAAGGCAGGAGAAGCAGCTGTGTTGTTTTGCTTCCTTGTAAAATTCATTAGTGCCTAAGCCAAATGTTAACAAGAACCTGTATATTCTGCCACGGTATAAGGTTCACGGGGAGCGAGAGTAGGACTTGCCAGCATTGGCATTGTGGACTCCCTTTCCTACAGCTCTAGTTGAGGGGTGCAATTACAGCTAGCGTGTGCTGGTGAGATGTTTTCTTACTCTTGACATAGCCGCAGTAGCTGAAACTTTGTTCTTTTCCTCCTAGTCTAGCACTTGGCAATTAAGGCAACCATACCATGCTTGTACTTTGATCTTCTTCACCTGCTTCTAAAATCTCTAGTGTTGCTGTGATTCAGAGAAGGGCAAGTGTTAACCATTGCTTATGCCGAAAGCTAGTACAGCATTTCATTGCCAGGATGGCATTTTGATTGGTCATGTGTGTTCATTTTACTCCTTGTGTGCCAAGTTTACAAAATAAATCACCCCCAAAACCTACCCAGGTGAAACTCCCATCTTCAAAGGACTTGATTTCTCTGCTAATGCACCTCTTGGAGGGAATTACAGTGCAATGAAGGGCTAATATGTTTTTATTCTCAGTTGTCATTATTTTAATTGAAGATAAATGATTTTGCTTTCCAAATTCTTGTTGCTATTCTATGTGCTCAGTTATTTTGTCCTCATTTTGACAGATATGAAAAGCCAGGCAACAATCCTAATGTCATTCAGCATTCAGCAGTGGGCTAAATTAAATAACATGCAGGCGAATGGGTAAGTAGCTGGTATGGCTATGATTCATTGCGTAAGATACCTGTATATTGTGTTGTGCGTAGATTCTCTCTGTAGCGCAAATACCTTGTGTCAGTTCACATACTATAGAAGGAGAGGCCCCGCTAGTGATTGTTGAGACTTGTGAGCTCCTTCTGGGGCGTGCTACCTCTAGGGCTTTTTCACTTGGCTGTGTAAGAAAAAACAACACAGAAGGTGACAACAACCTTCCTCCCCCCATTTACCTGAGACTCTTCTCCTTCTAGAATTTGTCTGGATGCGCTGCCGCAATAGGATCTCTCATCTATACATCTTACTCTTTCTACACGCTAGCCTAATTTGGTAGTTTTTGTGCAACATAGGTTTGTTTCCGCAGGTGGTGGTTTGTGCTTAATTTCCTTACAGCTTTGAATGACTCCTGAGCTGAAGGTCCAGCGGAGCTGCGTTTGTGTGTTTGTCTTTCAAGAAACCTTCCCTTGTTCTTCTGGGTCATGGGGATTTCCCAAGGTAGCAGCAGGAGTATAATCTCTTTTAAGCAAAAAGTTTTAATCCATCTCTGGATTTTCAATACCAGTTTTCCAACTCATTTTTGGGTCACTGTCACGATGCAAGTCGCAGAATCATTGAGGCTGGGAGGGACCTCTCGAAATCCAGTCCTGCACCTTGAGACGGACTTCTTTGGCCTTTCAACAGCAGCTAAGTCAGATGATTTTGCAGCAGTACGAACTAGTGACAGTCTTCCCGCAACTTTTTTTGTCTGTGGCTTGTCAGCTATTCAGATTTTTCTTCTTTCTTGGGTTCAGTGGCCAGCCAATGTTTAAGGTGTTTTTTCCCTTCATCGCCCAAATCTTTTTATTTAATACTGTTCCACATGTGATTTAGGCATGTTTGAGTGTGTGCAATGCTTCCGATGTCGAGACACGGTCACCATGCTATGAGGCAGGCCCTAAGCCTTCCCTGATGGTTCTTGGAGGTGGTAGAGAAAGTTGTGTAGGTCAGCCTGGAATCATCATGCTTGCAAGGAAAAAAATTAAAACTGACTTCAAAGGACAACTCTGACACGGTCAATTAATAATTAAAACAGTTTTTTAATGAGCTATGCAATTACCTGTGTGTCCCTGGAGATGATAGTTTATGGTATTATTGCTCAGTGCCCTTTCTTTAGTCATGGCAGATGACATCTGTAATTTAAAGCGGGCTAGACATTAAAGTGACAGAACTTTCATTAACCTTGTCTAAAGTTTGTTAATGACAAATGTCTCATAAAAAAAGCTATTGTCAAAACACCAGCTTAGCAAAAAGAGGAGCCTCTAATTCTGCAGCTTGGGGGGTTTCTCTTTGGCTAATAAGTGTGCATGGGTCATCCTGATGTCCAGAGGGAACATGGGTATGGAGGAGACACTTGTTTCCCTCCTGGTTTCAGAAATCTTTGAATCGGGCACCTCCATATTTGAGGTATGGTGGCAGTTACATGGAGATACGCCCTGTACATTTTTGGCTTGAGTTCTGTACTTGAGTAGCTATAATGAGTTGAAGCATAAAATGTGACATGCAGCTTTGTATTTGGTGTATTGAGTTTGAAAACATGGTCTTCTGAGCATGGTTGAAAGACCCTTTTAAAAGCAGAGCAGTGAGAGGGGGCTGGAGATGCAGCCCCCCCCCCCCGGCTCCGTGACGAGCTGGACTGCTGCTGATGCTGGCCAGGGTTCTGTGTCTTTTTTTCCCAGCTATGGAAGGCATGGGTCGCTGGCTGCTCCTAGACCTAGTTTCTCCCAGAGGTTTTCTTTGGTATGTGTGGAGCAGAGAAGCCAATGCATTGTCTGGCTGAACCTCTGAATTTATCAGCATACAACTTGGAGGCTGCCCGCTGAGCCCTGCTGATAGCTTGCTTGCTGTGCGGAAGAGCGCATTTGGTTTTATTTTCTTTGCCACTCTGATTCCCAGCTTCTGTGGCTTTTGGGGGCCAGGGTCTGTGTAGGAAGGTGAGGCAAGATGGGAAACCTGTGCCATTTTGCCCAGACGCCTGTTGGGCACCCTGGCTGAGAGCATTCAGATGCTTCCCTGAATGCCTCCTTATAATATATTGGTAAATCTGACAACCTTAACTCCTCAAATGCGAGGTCTCTGATGCAGGGCCTTCCATTTGAGGTGCTGAGAAGTTAATTTAGTTTCCGCTGGAGTCTAGATTAAAGACAGAAATTATCTGCTTGAATCATGAGCAACTTTGTAGGAAAGGGATCGGCCACAGAGAAGGCTGGTGGGGAGAGATGCATTAGTGAGCAGATTGCTTTGAAAAGGATAAGTCAGATCTTAACATCTCAGTATTGAATGTCAGGCTGCTTGGAAGTGGAATTTTTGCAGCAGCGCCTCAGTGAAGATACTGCAGAAAAAAACCCAACATTTTGTTTGGCATTCTCGTAGTCTCCAGTATGGAACAGGTAGGAAGTGCCTTGTTAAATTATTTATTACCTTCAGGTGAACTTTGAGGAGTTTATGGCAGCACTCTATGGCCTCAGACTTTGTAAAACTGGATTAATTTTTGCTTCCAATCCTGTGAGACTTAAAGACCTATTAATATTGGCTGCAGTATTTAGGAAGCATCTTTCATGCAGAACACCGCTACTTCTAACGTATTTCAGGATCGTGAGACCTCTATTTCATCTGCCGGAAAGAAATGTTGTTTCCCTTTTTAAATTAACACTAAGGAATGTAAATGTCTGTGTAAGGGTAACAGTGTATTTCATGCCTTTGTTTGTTGTGGCAAATTGGATTTAAAAAGCTTGCTCCTCCAAGAGGGTTTTATTTGCCCTGAAGAAAGGATTTGCTATACTTGCTGGTGCCCTCCGCCGTTAAAATAAGTGTGTGTATATGTATATGTACGTACATACATACATATATATTTATACGTTTTTGTGTATGTGGATAAAGAAGGCATGTGCAAGCGCTTGCTTGTTGTTACATCTCAACTTGGTCAGAATTTGAGATGCAGGTTGCTTGAGCAGGAGTCAGTGCTAATTCCAGTTTCTCTTGCTGGTCTTCTCAATGCAGATTTCCAGTTGGTCTTTCATTGGCATGAGATCGATATCTAATCTAATTTGGGAAGGAAACAAAACATCTTGATATTAATAGTGTAGTTATAACAGATGCAGACTCTTCCTTCTATATGCACTTCAATTTTGCTATGACTAATTGTCCAACAGAAAAAGCATGTTTCTTGGATGAAGGGCACCGCATATTATGGTGCAGCTTCTTACTGATTTCATTGGTCTAATATGATCTGTGGAAGCCTGAGGGTTGCCGTAGAAGTGCGAGTTGCTCCTGTAAACCACTACTTCTTAATAAAGACAAGACAAAACAAACCAGATCCAACGGATTACTGTCATGAAAATGCAGAGAAAAAGGGCAGAGGCGATGCTGTGGACAGCATTATTATTAGTGGATTTTGAAGGCAACTGAGATTATTTACAGCCTTGCACGTGTGTCTGGTGATCCCAGAAACACTGCTGAAAGCCTCTGTTCACCTAAAAGATGAAACACCAATTCCCATGTGGCAGGTCTGACCTTCCTCTCAGTGAAGGCAGCAAACCTTTGTGGTTATTAGTCAATTCAACTGATAATGGAGGTGCTGAAAAGAGATGGGGAATAGCTATTATGTATGTTTATCTAAGTAAGACATAATGTGTATTCCCTGGATAAATGTATCGTGTTGCCAAATTTTTGTCTACAAATTGCTAAAACTGGTTATGCAAGCAGGTTTGCAAATGCACATGACTCTAGGGAACGTGCTTTTGTGTAAAATAGCCCATTAATTTGAACAAAATGTTTTAAATAGTTTTCAATGATTTATTTCTAAAAGCTTAGTTGCTCTGATGTAACAAGTAGCAGATGAGCAGATGTGCTCATGCTTGTTCCTGCGTATGGCGGATGGGCTTGAGAGGAGTCTCAGCTTGCACTGACATTGTAATTCTGCATAATGTCGGTCTCCTGGAGTAGAGATACAGAGCCAAGTTGTAAGAATGCTCAGCAGCAGGCTTTCTAGTGCATTTAATTGCTGATTTGCTAGTGATATGCAAAAAGGTTGGAAAATGTATATCGCTCTATAGTTTGAATTACTCAGCCTGTTTGTATAAGCTAATAAGGGAAAGCACAATATGCAAACATGCCTGCTCTTAAGCTCGGGTGCAGCCCAGAGAGCTTGGCTGTGTTCTGGCGTTCCTCAGAACGTCAAAATCAGCTGGCTTTCAGTGCAGATGACAGTTATTACTTGGCGGTTTTGAAGTTAGAAGGTGCCTGTGCTGGTAAATTCGCTGGCTACTCGACATCTGCTCTGAACCTCCAGTTGTAAGTACAACTGGGTGAATGGTGTACTGAGCTGGAGATGACTCTTTGGTCTCTGAGAGACACCTCGTCTCTGCCCTTGCTGCCTGGGCTGGGATCAAGCATACCCAACCCATTCCTGACAGGCGGTCGTCAGCTTCTTTTAAAACAGCCATGACTGCCTTAAGCAATTTAGTTTGGTGTTTAACTTCTTTATACTTGCATAAACCTTCCGTGCTATGGTTTAAGCTGTTCCAGCTTGCCAGGTCTGTAATGTAGGTGAAGAACGATGTATTCTCTTTTCCTTTGTAGCTGCCTCTTATGTGTTTGAAGAGTATTATCTTTTCCGTGCCCTCTCCGGCGTGAGCAAGCTCAGTTCGCTTAGTCTTTCTGCACAGGTTGTGTCTTTCCAGAGAGCACAGGACTGCAGTGAGCCGAGCCAAGGCACTGATCCAGCTGAAGTCAGGCACCTGGTTTTGGCAGCCCTCGCCAGGTTGGTTTCCAGCCTGCAGTGCCGATTCACTGTGCGGTCCCACCAGTGCTAGTACCGAGGCATGAGCAGGAGGGATGGGTGAGCATTTCTCACTAGTTTAGCTGATCTCTTGACCTGCAGGTAAAGTCAGAATGGCTGTTCCAGTACCCCTTGGTTAATGAAGATAATTTAAGGTGCGGGGTAAAGTGGCTGGTATGGCTTGGCTTTGCTTTGCAGGATCATGGGTTGCTCACTGGGTACCTCCTTTTAACAGTAGCTGGCTATTGTGTGGCTTTATTGCAGACAGTTTAGCTTTTGCCAGTCTTGAAGAAGGCTAAAAAAGGGACAGGTTTGGTTTTAAAGAGAGCAAAATAACTGGTGCGTTGCTAACTTGTGATTATTGCTGTATTTCTTAGTGTTTTATAACCAAAAAAAATACCAAATGCTGTACAGTTCAAGACTTACGATGTTGGGGGGAAGTGAGGTTAAATAGCATCTCACACCTTTCCCTTCACATCTCATTATTCATTGCTAATAGAAGCCTAGACCATCTGTCTCCTCACAGAACGTTTGGATGTGACAGGCATCGTAGATGTTACAAAACTTTCTCTTTGAGATGTTTATTTCTGGCGTGTTCTGCTCTCTGCATCCCTGTGCCTCCTGCAGCTCCCCAGCTCTTACAGACGAGTGAACCACAAGCTCAGCTGCTGCTGCAGTGAACTAGTTGGGATGCCATGGCTTCCCTATATGCTTTTGAGGTTATCAAGAGCGCTGAACATTGCTTCCTTTATTCTTAAATTCTCTTGACTCGCAAACAACCTCCCAGAAAGCCCTGTGAATTTTTGCCACCTATTAGAAATGTATGTTGGGCAATGAACTGTGTATTTTCACTGATATCTGGCAGGTAGTGCGGTTTTGCCTCATGAAGGCACTTCATCCTTTGGTGCTGGCTGGCTCTGCAAGGCTTCGGGGTAGGAAGCAGAATGTCCTGTCAAGATTGCAGTAGTGTCATGCTCATTAACCTTCGTTAAGAACTCGCGGCAGCTCCTGTTCCTGTTCCAGCCCCTGCCTTTTGGTCTGTCGGTACCGGGTTGTCTGGATGTCTTCCGTGTCAGCTGAATGGAGGAGATGGGGGCAAAGGGGTTTTTCTTCTGCCACGTAGTGCATGCAGCACTCCTGAGAATGCTGCCTTTTGGTTTTCCTACAGTTTTGCTGTAGAGATACTTAGAATATCAAATACCTGTCTTCCCTGGAGGGAAAGAAGTGCTGTGGGATTTTTTTATTGTTTTATGTTTTCTTTCTGCAGTGGTGAGGAGAAATACCTGCTTGTTTGCATCAGTTAAATTGACGCTTGTAAAAGATTTAACAAATATCTTCTTTCCATGTGTTTATCAGGCTTCCGAATTTAAGCAGTAATTGGAAAGCAAAACAGAAAGGGTCATGTTGAGTAGAAAATCCCTTCTGTTCAGGTTTCAGTCGTCTTGGTGGTCGTGGTGCAATTCAGTTATTTCTGCAGTTGTTTGTAACTTGTTTCCCCCCTCCTCTCCCAAGAAGAAAATAAAAGGGAGCAAAGGTGCCTTATTTTGTGTGTGTGTGGCTGTGTAATAATGGGCGGCATCTAATTCTGGACTCTGCGCTAGAAGCAAAACCACCAAACCACTGTCCTGCTGAAAGCAGCCATGGCACGCCAAGGGTACAGGAGCAAGGTCTG
Source organism: Elanus axillaris (assembly GCA_026212715.1). Taxonomy (NCBI): domain Eukaryota; kingdom Metazoa; phylum Chordata; class Aves; order Accipitriformes; family Accipitridae; genus Elanus; species Elanus axillaris. The sequence goes on from JANZLQ010000086.1 coordinate 7,650,765, forward strand.
GCTGTTGTGCACGGCGTCACGAGGAGCGCAGGTGGGTCCCAGCTTGGCAGAGCAGAGCTGCTGGACCAAAGCATGTCCACTGCGGTGACCCCCTCCAAGCAGCCTGACACCCGGCATGAGACCTGAGCTTCACTGCCTGCATGCCCATCTGTGTGCACTGTGCGTCTTGCCGTGAGCAGTTGTTATGAAGGACAGGGATCAATTTAAATGCTGAATAATTTAAGGCAAGAGTGCAGTGGGCTAGACACTGAGGCTGGCTACTTAAGTAAGAGATGATGGATTCCTGCAGAATCCGTTTTTCTCACTTTTTGAAGGCATTTTAGGGAGACAGCCTTCCGAAAGGGATTGAGGTCATCTCTCTTTCCTTTTTAAGACCTGGTGGATTGCCTCTCGGACACTTTATCTTATGAATGACATGGTGTTCAGTCAAGGGGTTCTGCTGACGGCATGAACCACATGAGCACGGTTCAGTTTGTGAACATCAGCAGAATCTGAGATTGAAATGCCACCATAGCGTTTATGCTTTAGTCATGGAATGTAAAGAATTTTCAACAGTAAATGTATGAGGTCTTGAAGTATTTTTATCCTCTGCAGAGTTTTAACTTAGATGGCAATGGGATATCAGTATTCATTTTATAGAATTTTTTCCGGAAGGTATTTTTCCTATTTTTGCCAGTCTGATGTTCTTCGCGTTCAGTTTTTCTGTTATCAATAACTGTAGAAGCAGTCCTAGCAGAGTTTGCAGAAATTGCTTTGTCTGTGCTTTACTCGTCCAGTTATTTATTGGTTGACACTATAATGTGATTATTTTTCTGTGTCCCTGTTAAAGATACAGCTTTAAAAGATACTACCCCAAGATGCAAAATCTGCAGTTTTCTTCTGCTGATGAATTTGTAGGAGAACAACTCTTTTTATTACAGGTAGCTGATTTGAAAATTATTCCTTTGGAAATTGCAGTTCAAGGACTGTCAAATTTATTTTTAATATATATATTTATGAAAGATAGGTCTCAGATATGTGACAAAACAGTAGTAATATTTCCTTTGAGGTACTGTATGCAATTGACACAGTTTATTTCGGGCTGAGTAAGAACAACTGCAGTGTGAAGCTGGACTCGTAGTACTCTGTCTTCATTGCTGCTAAATTCCCTTGTAAGTGTTGCCTGGATTTCTAGAGTACCTCTCATTCCCTTGTTCTGCAGGAGGCTGAGCCATCACATCATTTTTCTTCTGATGTGGTATAGGGAAAAATGTACACCCCCCTCCTCACACTGGAGGATCTGTGGAAAGACAGGACAGAGGAGCCCACAGCGAGTATGTGTGCAGCATTGCTCCAGTACGCAGCTGGATGTGGCCAGCACCTGTCAGAGGTGTCTGAATGTGAGCCCGGGTCCACATAGTGGCTTCTTACCTACCCAGCGATGAAATATTGCCTGCCGGCGAGAAGGGCGAGCCTGTGCGAACCCATTGCTGAAAAGAAAACCTTTGAGCCCTTGTGGGATCTGCTGGCCCAGTCACTGGGGTTTTCTGCTTCCAGACTTAGAGGTACTAGGTGTAAATGTCAGCTGGATGCCTTTCTTCTCTCTTAAAAATGTGTCAGTTTGGCAGCCCACTGTGCTTGAAGAATATGGGGTTGCAATTCCTGGTACAAGATCTCCCTTTTGTGGGTGGCTCCCATTGGTCCTTTTTCCCTGGACTTTCACATGCAGGAGAGAAACTCGGGTTGTGCTTCTCAAACATATTTGTCAGTTTAAGTGTCTTTCCCAGGTAAGTGTTTCTTAATAACCTAGGGTTATTAAGCACTAGGGTTTTGCTGGCCTGCAATTCTGTATGAGAATCGACCGAGATGAATAACTTAGCTAGAGGTTCTGCAAACCATGGTCTTGCTCCACACAGTGGGGAACGACTCTGTTAATGCAGGTGGCGAGAGAATGTCCTGTCTGGTTGGGAAAGGGTCACTCCTGAGGTGGATATTGAGGTGGATCATTAGATCTGATGAAGTTCTAGAGTAGGCTTTCAGGTGAGATTTGAAATTCAGGAATGATTTAATTGCCTTATGCTCACAAAACATGGTAGGAAAGAGAAGTTTTAAGAGGACCAAGAAACAAGTTGCTTAACTTGCCAGCTGCAATGAATCTCTATTGGCAATACATGCCTTTGAGCAGTATATTTGGCCAGTGAGCTGGAAAATTGTTATCATTTGTGGAAAGGCTATTTTTAGTCAGTAACATCTGTGGAACACCATTTCCTCAAACTTTCACTGTCTTTTGACAAGTCAGCCAGATGTGACTCACTTGAGCATATTGGATGGAGAGGGAAAAACAAAGTGTTGTGTTTACCAGAAATGCAAACATGACCTTTTTCGGATGAAGGCAGCCTTTATTCCCACCCCATGGAAGAGGCAATAAGACAAGATTGATTTTCATCACCAGTATCAAACATCCTTACAGTTTAGTATTTTGGTATAATGCTCTTGTGTGGAAGTCATGTTGAACAGACTTCTGCAAAAATTTGATTTTCTCTCTCCTCATTTCAAAACCGAAAGGGAAGGTGGCTGATGACTACATTCGTGTTCCCACCCCCTGTGTCACATTCTGTAATGGGGCTTGCTTGAGCAGTGGCTTTGGCTCTGCCTTGGGAAGCTGTTCTCACCTCGGCGACGGGTCTTACCTTTTTTGCAGCATGTAGCCCCGGGAGCAGAGCATTTCTGCTCAACTTGGACTCGCCGAGAGCCCCTTGCTTCAACTAGATGTAGGGTTTGGTTTGCTGTGTGTGTCATGGATGACTTGCCGCAGAGAGTCTCCTCTCCTTGCGAGGTAGCAAGCGAGGAAGCTGTTGAGCATTATTGGCTTTTTACGAGTGACAAACACATCTTCTCTTCACTAGAGCTCCTCGGGTCTCTCCAGTCGGGAGGTTGTCACAGTTTGAGTTGCATGAACACTGCCGAAGCTGGCGCTTGGCTCGGGAGTTGTGGCTTGTCAGCTCCCGGCCCATTTGTGGCATGGCCAGCCGCGGAACTGCATGGCATGTTGGAGGGCCTGGTTGTCCTCATATATGTTCTGCGTGGGAGGGGATTGATCGCCTTGTATGGAAACAGCTTGCAGCTTGAGGGGCTACCAAGGAGGAGTGGGACCTTGCCTAGAGGTCTCAAAACCAGCTCTGGCTTAAAATCAGTGGCAAACTGCTGTAATCACAAGCAGATTTGTTTAAGTAAAACTCAATAGCATTAAGTTAGCTTGCAGCAATACAGGAATCACTTGTTTCCTGCCCTCACATAGGTGTCCAAAGAGGAGAACAGACCCCGAAGCTTGTGGCAGCTGTTTGAGGATATTTGGTGCGGGTTTGTGGTCCCAGCATTGTCTCTGAACCATTGCAAGCCAAAATGGAATAACCGCAGTAGACTACGCAAAGTAAACGGTGCGTTTTACTGCGTGGAGGAACCTGCTGAATTCAGGGCATCTTAGCCTGTAACACAGCTTACTCAAAGCAAATAAGCCCCAAGAAAATATTACCTGCCAGGCTTCAACTAGGGTGTTAGAACAGGAATCAGACCTTGACAGTTGATGTCTCTGAAACAGGTTTTGGCTTAAATTCAGTTGTTTACTACTGCAGTCAGCAGCAGATTTGTTAGACAGGGCTAATTATATGTGCACATTCCAAAATCATTTGGAAACTGTAACATTTGTTGCTTTTCAGACACTTTAAAATATGCAAATATTTCATGCAACGAGGAGAACTGATTTTTGCAAGAATCCACAAGTGGCGTTAAAGCCAAATGTGATTTTAGAGGTGGCCCAAAGCAAATCCAGTAGGTCCCCTGAAAAGAGAGGGGAGGAGGACAGGGAGGGTTCCTTGTCTGTACTGTTTGCCACAAACATATGGAATCCCAGATGAAAACTGAGCAGGTGGAGCATTTGTTTACTCTCCTCGGTAGGAATTTGTTAAACAAGTAGTGGGAAGATTACCAAGAAAACTTTGCAATTACAGATTAAATGATGGGTGGTGGTATTTCTCAGGGTGGTCTGGTGGCTTTGCAGTGCTGTGCATCAGCTGCAAGGGGCTTGCACTGTTGTTCCTGGGCATGGAGCTGAGGTCGGTACCACCTTTAGCAACAGCCTCTCAAATTGGAATGCCTCAAATCACATCATTTTAAATGTTCGTGGGTTTCTAACTGCTGAGCATTTAGCTCGTGTGTGTTGAGGGGAGCCACGCTTAGCTTCTCCAGTAAGCGGGAGCACACAACCCAGCTTCCTCTTCTCTTGGCCCCTATCCAGTTTTGCAGGAAACCTGGGGATTTGGGGCTTTTAAAGATTTTGCTGAAGGTCCAACCTCCCCAAACCACAGGACTAGAAAAGCCTCTGGTTTTGTGTCATGGCTGCTGGGATCCAAAAGTGTTTCCTTTAGGGCACAGGGTATCACAGGGGAAAGCCTCCTGAAGAGCTGTTGGTACGGTCAGAGTCACCAATGTCTTGCATATTTTAACTCTGGGTGATTTTTTTTTATTATTTTATTTTTTTCTTTAAGCCTGCTTATTTTGCTTGTTTCTTTGCTGGAAACCATGTCTATCTGCCAACCTTTCTGAAATGTCATGATGTAATTATTTTAACAGGCAGCCTGTGCTCCTTTATTTGGGGATATTAACCTTTCTAAACAAAAGAAATGTTAATATACATTGGAGACGCAGCTAATGGGATTTCATTTTTCTTATTAGAAAAGACTGGCGTTTTCTTTTTAAATTATTGTAAAAGAATTCAGCAAGTTGAGTAATTGCCTTCAGCTAATCCATGATAGCAAATTTGAACGTGAATATCCAGATCATTCTGTATGGATTGGAAAGCGTAATGTGATTTTCTTGTTTTTTATTTACTTTGGCTAAACAGTGTTGAAGGATGATATAAATTCGTTGACTTCGAAACAAAGAAGATGCTAATTATTAATGCGCTAAGTCCTGATATTGCTATAAAACGCACTGTTTAATTTGCAAAGCCTGTTATGGCCTATTTATATTTCATGGCATATTGATTCAAAGTTTGTAGTTGTATTCGGTTCAGTATCTTTCCCTGATAGCCTTGAAATTTCAGCTGGATTTATGGGCTTTTTCCTCTGGTGTCGAGACACTCAGCAGATCGGGGGACTGGCTCTTAATTTCAGCGTATACAGCCATTTTTGGTTCCTCAGACACCACGAGTCAGCTTTTGGGGAGGTGCCTGTTGCCTCCCAAATTAGCAAATGGAGCTTCTAGCAGAGAGTATGGCGCTAGTTGGCTGCGCGGGTCTGGGTGTATCTGTATGCATTTGGGTAATATTTTATAGAGCTTGGCTCAAGTTGGCTGTATTAATTAAAAGTTTGTATATGTGCAATCTATGCTTAAAGCTGTTTGCTGCTTACCAAACAGCCATTTGGCTTGCAATGTTATTTTCGGTGCAAACACTATTGCTTTTATGAGCTGATGCTGCATTTAAAACTCATTCTTCTTTCCCCATGGTGCCTTGCGGTTGGAATGCGTCAAGATAAATATCCCAGGCTCTAAAGGATTTATCTTTCAATCTTGATTTTAAACGAATATTTCCAAGCGCTCTAATCACCTCGCTTTATCTGCAGCGAACCTCGTGTATTTTGCAGCGCTGTAAGTTCTTCAGCAGCTCTGCTGAAGTTATAAAGGGGTGATGCTTACAGTTAACAAATACGTAACAGAATTCAATATAAGCCCTTGATGCATAAAGGAGGATAAGTAGAAAGCAAAGTTGATTGCATGTCTGGAAGAATATTTGTGCCTGATTTATATTCTAATTTTAGTATTGGGTTTTCTTTGTGATAGCAAAATGTCACATTAGCATGGCCCTTTTCATCAAATACATCAAAAACGAATACTAGCACAAAGACTGTAGTTCGGGCTTTCCTGAACTTCATAATCTGATTACTTTCTTACAACATAGTCTGGGGAGAGCTGATGGTGATAGTGATAGTTAATCCTGACATTGCAAAGTTGGGATGTTTGTCAGAGGTTGAAATAAAGCAGCCTCCAAAGCTTTCCAAGCTTTCAAACGCATAGCACCATTTAAATGTATGGGTAGAGGTATTTCTTCTCAGCACTTGGTATTTGCATCGCCTTCTTGCTGTAGATCAAAAGGTGCAATTAAAATCAGTGTTGTGGACTCCTCAGTGCCGTGACCCATGATTTCCCACTCCAGGCTTGCCCAGAGGTTCAGCTGCTGTGACTACCCTCTGTGAGAGCTGCTGATGGGAAGCTTCGGAGATCTGATCTTCTGCAGCATTGGAGACCGCTTCTTAACTGTTTCTGATATACAGGAATTGATAATTCATCTTGTGTCTGTAGGAAGAAAATGAGTATTAAATTTGATTAGTAAATGTCAGTTTTCAGGTGGGTAATGTGCAGTCTTTATTAGCAAACTTGTAAAATGTATCAATAACACTGGAAGCCTTTTAATTTGGGCAACTTTATTGCAGCTGCTTTCTTTTTTTTTTTCCTTTTTTTTTTTTTCCCCAGGAAGAAAAGTGCTGGTATTCTTATATTGAGTGAAGCTCATTAAGAGTCTAGGATCCATTTCACTTTTACATGGTGCCTTTCTGTAGTTATATGCCACAGATGAGTCATGAGCCTGTTTTGATTCCTGGTAGTTCTCTGCGTGCTTTGCCAAATCCCCCAAGATTTCTTTTTGAGATGATACTCGGTGGTTAACCATGACTTAAAGCCTGTCCACAGATTTTATGTGGGATTTTTGGGTTTCTATAAGGCGGTGGTATGAAACATGCTGCAGAGGAAATAGTAGCCATATCTAGAATGCCTTTGTCAAAAGTTGGGAGAAGCTGTGGAGTAGAGCTTTCCACAGCCTTGTTCAAGTTTACTTGGGTCTGCAGTGCTGACGTGCTGAAAGCGCTACAGCGAGGCACTGATGGGGATTGAACTTCCCCGTAGCTGCACGACAGTTACTTTGCTCAGTTAGTCAGGGATGCATCATAGGTCTCGGGAGGATTTCACCGAGGAAAAGATGTGCTGGTAACGTTTGGCAGAAGCAGGGAGACTGCAGGTTGCTGACACCCTGACAGAGGCTGGCTCTGAGCGGCGAGGAGAATGTGGAGATTTATTATGCAAATTTGCAGTTTAGAGTTGCATCACGCTCGCTTGGGATGATGCTGTTAAAAGTTGTGCTGCTTTTGTAGATAAACACGAAGACATCGCTTTCAACTTCACATTCTTTAACCTTGTTTTATTCCTTGCTGAGTGCTGACGCTTTCAAGGCAGATGAAAATCAGACTAAATTTAGCAGTGATCGAAGCCCCCTATTCCTCCTTCCCCTCCACACTACCCATTGCAGGCATAGAGTCTGTATGCTTTTGATGAGTTTTGCCCTTGGTTTCCGCTTCAGATGCGAAGTTTTGCAAAGCGATGCTGACAAGAAGCCTAATTTTTTTATTAGGCAAGCCTATAGCATAACTGCAGTGTAGCTGTCCCATTGCAAAGCCCGTGCCAGCTGGGGAAGCTGCTGGGCTTACAACCTTGCGCCGACGGCTCACTGCAGCACGGGTGAGACAGCAGAGCACCCGCTAGAGAGGTTACGGTCTACTCTGGGTTTCCATCCCTGTAAGTTAACGATTTCTTGCTGTATTCATTAGCAGGGTGTTTGGGAATGTGGTTGGGACTCTTGAGGTGGTCTTTGATCCTTCCCTGGTGTGAATCTGTGGACAAACTGCTTCCCATCCTCGGGCTGTGCCCCACTCTCTGCTTGTCTGTTGTCTCACTTGGAACTTGTGGTTTCTTTGTACTTGAGCGAGGGGGTTCTGTACATCTCAGTATGGGATGGAGCCACTGATCTCAGGAACTTCCATGACTAGTGACGGTGAGCATCAGGTGCTTCTTCGCAGTATTGTCAGACTGTGTGTGTGCTGGTCCTCGCTGCTCATCTGAGAAGCCCTCCTCAGATGTTCCCCAGCTACTTTAGTCCCATGGCTGGTAGTCTGAGCAGGTATTGATTATTTTGCAGTGTAGTGGTGGCTATTCAAACCTGAGCTCGCAGGGGAAGGAATTCCAGTTGAGCCTCAAGATTTAGTTTGAACTCTTGTCTTTGCATTTGGATGGGCAAATTAATTGACCCTTGGTAGCTGCAAGCTCTGCTCCAAATAAAGAGATTACATCTGATTCAACTGCATGTGGAAATGGGCTGGTAAACAGGTGAGATCTGTGAAGTGGGATACATGAATGCCCTCTTGTACCACTGAAAAGGGAAAGTCAAGCATCTTGAGCTGATTTATGAGATTTTGTTTATCTCATTCTACTGCAGGGAGCACTGTGAAAGATTTTGCTCCCAGCTGGCTGGTCCTTTGCAAAGAGACCCTGATGAATTGTTCCCACAGCTGACCAACATGGTCTGTCCAGTGAATAGCCTGAATCTCTACTCTGTCAGCCCTCTCCCATCTCTCTGCTGCAACTTGATTGTTCATTGTGCTCCAGCCTTTCATCTAGCACCAGTTGGTTTGCATTTCTAATAAGGAGAAATTGGTGACATCTCAGGATTAAATAACCCCCATCGGTCGTGAAATTAAGCCCTCTTGAGTGTTAAAACGCTGCTTACATAGCAAGCATGCATTTCTATTATTAGGCTTAAATATGCAGCTGAAAAATGAGCCTCGCTGTCCTGTTATCTCCTCCTGTAGCTACTTGAACTCGCATGTGTCTGTCTTGGAATAACATGCACCTGTGTAAACGCCATAACTTTTATATGGCACAAAGCAAAGGAAAGGCCAGACTTGAGCTGCCATCGCAGCTGGCACAAAGCCATTCTGCCGTAGAACAGGATGTGCTGGGTGCCAGCAAGTTCCTTGGGCGAGTGAAAAAGGCTTCCAGCAGCTGTTAGGACCAACAGGAGCATCCTGCCAGGGAAGGCACGTTGGGTTTGTGGAGGTGCAGGGGGTGAGTTCCTCTGTCATCTACAGCAAATGTGCTGCTACTAAACACCTGGCTGAAACATTTCAGGTTCTGTGGCTGAAAGAAGTTGGAAATTTTCTCATTCAATAATGCACTTTGCATATGCCGTTAAGCTTTTTGCTTTTAAATAAACCCAACTACCTATGCTCTCTGCTTTTGAAACACAAGGTATGTACGTAGTATTTCAAATTAGGATTGAGGCTCAAATTGCCCCAACATGAATCTCCTTCCTTACTACTAGGTAGAAGAAAATTATGACTGTGAATTCTCTTACACTATGGATATGTTTTTTAGCTACTATAGGGGTAACATTTGTGATCAAAATGTAGCAGTGGCTCTCCAGTATGATAAACTGGCACAGGGTTTTAGGTCCTCTTAACTTTGTTCCCCAGTAATCAGATTAGAGTAATCTTCTACTACTGTAGCATGGTAGAACCTGCACATACAGCTATTTTTTATGGTAGCTGTAGTTCTTAAGGTAAGTTGAAGTTATTTCAGTTGTTACTTATCTTTGGAATGACGGTCATGACAAATGGCTGGTGTAATTTCTTTCCTTACTGGATGGATATAAAGTGAAGATACTACACGGGCTTCTGACTGAATTAATAAATTTTTAGATTGGGAACATTGAGTTAGATATTGAAATGTTTAACTTGACAAGAGGATAGAGAATTGTTTTCTGATCTTGTTGGTGCCATAATGGGAAACTCTGCTGACAAACTTTTGTCAGCAGCTTTTTGTTGCTGCCTAGTTTAGAGAGGAGGAGCAAATTATCGGAGAGAGAAAGATTGTTTGGGGTTGTTCTTGCCTTTCTGCTGTGTAAATGAGCCGTGAATTAAGCTGCGGGATCTGGTGGGTGTAGCGGCTGGGTTGATGCCCCAGAATGGCCTGGAAGGGAGGATGGGCCCTCGGAGCAGGGATGTTATGTTCCCTCTCGCCTGGGATGGGGCACTGCATGCGTGTTGGTGTGCCTGCCTCGAAGTGGGTGTAGTAGGCGAGGGCTCCGGTAACGCTCACAAAGCGGTTCTGGGTCACAGCGTATGCTGGCACAGTTCAGTTGGGCCTTTGGGAAGTCTTGTTATATAAAGCAAATAGCAAAATGTTATTTGAGTATCTTTTCAAGCAGTATCTTCTTTAGCTACGTGTCTACTGGTTCAAAAGGATAATGATGTTTGGTTTAAAGCACAAGTCACACAAAGCGATGAGCCTTCCTTAACTGTGGGCTAGCTGACACAGATAGGAGCAGCAGAAAGGACATCCAGAAACTGAAATGACTTGTCATGGAGCTGCAGACCAAGGTCTTAAGCAATGCCAGCGGTGGTGATGGGACTAAACCCTTTCCCTGAATCCTGGTCTGGCTCCGTGCTCTCCAGGCTGGCTCCTTTCCTTGTTTTCCAAGGTTCTAGTGGATGAGGTCACCGCAGACCTGAGGGTGCGGATCCAGCCTCTTCCATGTTACTACTGTTCATATTGTTCTGCCTTGATTTTCAGCCAGGCAATATCGGTGCATGGTCCGTGAGGTTTGCTGATGTGCGCTTTTTTCTGCATGAAATTAAGTTTTATTTAGCATGATGTTAATTGGGTATTGCCCTTCAAAATACATCGTGTGATCCTTGTAGTTTGCAAGATGGATGAGAAAGCAGTGGCTCAGTTGAAATGCAAAACCGACACTTGTGGCTCCCTGAATCTACAGTGCTTATACTTTCATTCGTAAGAGGGAAGGAAAATTTGGCTTCAGATTTTGCCAGCTATAAAGAAAATATTTTGATATGAGCTCATGAGTCATTGGAGATAAAAGGGAGGAAGCCTGAGCATTAGAGCTGCATGTGGTTTCCCAAGTAGCAGGGAAAGAGGCCGAGTCTGAAATACGGCACGATGGGGCTGAGGTTGGAGGAGCAGCTCAGTCGGTCGGTTCTGCGACGCTGGTGCCTCCAGGCCCAGGGAGATGTCATACCCACGTAGTTCCCCTTTCTCTTTCCAGTGAGTGGGGCTGCAGTAGCTGCCATGGACTGCCAGCGTGCTGTCTGGATCGATCCTGAGCATCTCTCGGTCATTGACCTGGCATAGTGTTCTTTCCTGTGCAAAGACACAATAAAAATGTATTCTCTGTAAGGAATGAAGGACCTCCCTGTGGTCCCCTCCTTCATCTGTACAGGTGTTGCATTCGAAAAACGCAGCTTATAAGTTCTTCTGTCGTAATATATCATGAGGGGAACTGAGCAGGAATTGCAATTGGATGGGCTTACCACCAAAGGACGTTAACTTGAATAATGTTGCCATGTTTGCGTACCTTTCGGTGTCTGTGCTCCTCCAGAGGCAAGTGCTCCTCTGGGGATGCTCTTCCACTGTTGCTGAGAGCGCTTGTGAGATGGAGAAGTGTCAGGGAAAGGGGCTCAGCCCATAATAGTTTTTGGTGTTTGTTTTTTTTTTTGTCTCCATGTTTTATTTTGAAAGAGCAGGCAGCTTAGAGTAATGCCAGTGAGCTGGTTTATTTTACTCTTCGAAACAATCAGCTGCTGCTGAGCAGTTGCTTTCTTTTTACAGTTTGTTTTCTAATTTGGTCTCTGTAACCACCCTGATGCTGTGGGCAGGACTGGCGGCTCGCTTCAACTGCACGCAGGACAGAATTTTAAATTTTATTTTATCCCCCCCTGCCCCGGCCCCCAGAGGTGGGTTCCTTTTGAGCCCCAAAAAGCTAACCAGTCTGTGTGGTTGCGGGAGATTTTTGAAATGTGTGTGTTTTGCAGCACTTCCTAAGCATTTGCACATCTAAACTCAAGTCAAACTTGGGATTTTTATCCCATAATACTCAAAATTGGCTAGAGACTGGATCTTACTACACAGAGGGGCAAACAGATTGGTATAATATTAAATCAGAATTTATGACACCTGGAGGGAGGAGCCCATGAGGCACTGCAGGGATTGGTGTTAAACTAGCTTGTTAATAAAGGTTCTGTAAATAAAAGGGAAGCACAGGGCAGGGGGAGTAGCTTATTAATCCTCTGTGGGTTGTCAGGAAGGTGCTGTGTGTGCGGTAAAGCAGCAGAATGGCACAGTGTACTAGAAGGACTTAAAAAGGAGAAAGAAAATTACCTTACCTGGAAATATTTTAATGACTCAGGCTAGGAAATACTGACCACCTCACTTCTGAGAGCAAAAGGGTTCTGGGCAGGCAAATGGCGAGGCCCGGTAGCATGAGAAGTTTCTTCCAGTTGTTGTTCTTGATGTACCATTTTTTTAAATGATACTAATTTACCATTCATCTTTCATTTGTTGGGATAGCTGTTCAGAAAAGATAATTTTTTCATTTTCCCTGTGCTTCGGGATGGTTACCATCCATGGTGCATGTCTTGTGAGAAGGTTGCAGGAAAAGTGGCTCTTAGAATAAATACAATAAACACGTCTAAATCTGAGGCAGTTCAGCAGAGGAAGAACAAAAGGAAAGGCTATCGTGTGGAAACCAGGTAGTAGGCATCTCTTAATGTATCCTTTAAAGGTTGTATCTAATACGTACAGAAAAGCAAACACATCCCTACCCGTGCGCACTTGCGTAAGGCCATTTCTTTTCTTCAGTGCAGAATTCTGAATATTAATTTGAAACCGTATCAGTGTGCTAGTTATGTGGGGACGTGCAAATGAATAGAATACTTTGGTCTTCTAGGGACTGTTTGTTCAGTAGAATTGCAGCTTTAAACAAATTCAGTGGCCAGAAAGCTGTAAAACATTTGCAGGCAGGAGCATGCTTTTAATATTCATCATCTTTAAGTGTCACTGAGTGACATCTAAGACTAACTGGGCAGAGATGGGTGCCAGGCAAAATAGAGAGCGGGGAGTCTTGCTTGCTAATTTGTATTCTAGATGTAAATCTTAAATTAGTTTGAGATTTTTAAAATGGGTTTTTAAATGCCAGGCACATAAGAGGCAGAATTGATATTAATATTAATAGGCTTAAAAAGATATTTAGTGAAATATTTGTATAATTTAATTTTCTTCATAATCAAGTCAGGAAAGCATCAACTGACCGTGGGGCTCAGAAACCTGTTGCGCAGTCCATCTGATATGCCTTGATATACTGAATGGTAACACAGATGATTGAATCCTCCCTTGGTTTTAGTAGGATGGCCTGTGCCCGACAGGCGTCTCCATGTTCTTGCACCTTGAATGTCATTGATTTGTCAGTAGTATTACAATACCCATTGAGGCACAGGTGCTGTATTGATCCCACTGGTTTCAGGGCAGAGGTTTTCCCCATGCTGGAAAACGGAGGCAGCACCAGGAGGGAAGCAATCCCTCCCTGAAATTCAGAGCAAAACACCAGCCTGGGTGGCCGAGGCTGAATGAGCAGGTAAGCCCCAGTCCTGTGCTGATCTGTGGTATGCCTCTTAATGGGGTGGAGAGCAATTAGCGCAGCTTACCCCAGGTAAAGTGGGAAAGCTTTCTTCCTGGAGAGCATGCAGTCCAGTGGCAGGGAGTGTTTCTCCAAGTGAACAAGAGCTTGGAAGAAGTAAGAGTGGTATCCTGCAGATATAAATAAAATGAGGACAGTTGCAGGAGGAGGAGGAGGAGGAGATGGGAGAAACTGAAATATTAATGAAGATATAAAGCACTGCACCTACACTGAGAGCAGTGTGATGTTCTTGCTCATCTATTCATGTTGAGCTAGCTGGAGCTTTAAATTTTAAAGCCTGGGTGGCGAAGAGGGGCAAGGTTAGGCAGCTCATTAGAGTGCTGTAGTCGCACTCGCAGCCAGCTTAATAGCTCCAAGCAGGGAGAAGCCTTCGGCACCAGAGATTTGGCAGTACCTGTGCATCCAAGCCTTGGCTGCTAAGTCTCAGCCTGTTGTCCCTGAGTGCTGCTGCTCTGATGCAGCTCCGCCTGGGCAGAGGTATGGGCTCGTGGATGGCATGTCTCTGCTGCTGTAAGCCCATCCACACCAGGGACCATGGGAGCCAAGGCAGGACACCCCAAACCAAATGCAGCAATACTCATTGGGCCCTGAAAGTCTCAGGGAGGCGAAATAAGTCATAGGGGTGAGGTACATACAATGCGTAAGCAGCATCTGCCCACGTGGCGTGACTGTCCATGGGCTTGGGAGGCAAAACAGGCATTTAAGGTTTTCTGCAGCGAGGGCTTCGGGGTAAGTACCTCGTCGGGGTCTGCGGCGAGTTCCTGTGCTGGGAACTTGCTACAGGTGAATCGCTTCAGCGCGGCTGGGGTGACACTGGTGAGGGTGCTCTTCTGTAGGAGAAGTCATCCGTGCCAGAGGGATGTGAGGGCACTTCTCTCGCAGCTGCTGCAGGTACCTTTCAGCTCTGTTTTCTGTATGTCCTCCCCTTTTCAGCAAGGAGTTTGCCTCCACCTACAGGAAGCAGAAAGCAAGAAAAAAACCCCATAATCGCACAATACCGCCTGTTAGTCCTCATCTTTCAGGGGAGCTCTGAAAAGCATCTTACCAGTCTCCATTGCTGCGTAAAGCACTCAGACATGCTCCTGAAAGGTGCCATGGCAGTCTGAAGACTTCTTACCCATTAGACAGGTTTTAATTCACCTTTCCTTGTAACCCAGGGCCTGAAAAGAAAAGGCACAAAGCTGACAAGCTAGTAATTGAATTTTGGTTGGCATTAGTGAAGCTTCTGCTGGGGCTTATGGTTAGAAGACAAAGCAGACATTTCTGAGGAGAGTAAGAATGGTACTGGAAGGTTTCTGGAAATACCAACCTTGGGGAAAGTGGAGCATTGAGCATGGTCTGGCCAGAGCAGTCAATAGGCGAGCGGCATAGGAGCTGGCTCAATCTGCTGCCCATGCACGGGAAAAGAGGGCTGGGGTTGATTACACACATCTGTCACACTGGACAGGCGGGGCAGGGGCTTCAGAGGAGCAAAAGTGCTAGAAAACCCTTTTCAGAGAGGAACGATTGCAGAAGGGGCACGCAAGACCTTTCCTGTCTGTCCTGGAGCTGGCACTGAGGAGGCCGAGCTGGGCTCGGGGAAGGCAGCAGTGCCTGTGTGCTGGCAGGCTGCCGGCACTGCCCTGGCCCCCAGCCAGCTGGAGGGTCGCACTGGTGGTGCGGCTTGGGTTGATGTCATTTAACCCCAGCCGGCAACTAAGCACCATGCAGCTGCTCACTCACTGCCCCCCACCCAGTGGGATGGGGGAGAAAACCGGGAAAAGAAGTAAAACTCATGGGTTGAGATGAGAACG
>JANZLQ010000086.1:7666205-7700749 GCA_026212715.1 Elanus axillaris
CTTGCTGGCTGGGCAAGAGAAGCTGAAAAATCCTTGACTTAGTATAAACATTACTTAGCAGCAACTGAAAACATCAGTGTGTTATCTACATTCTTCTCATACCTAGCTCAAAAACACAGCACTATGCCAGCTACTAGGAAGACATTTAACTCCATCCCAGCTGAAACCAGGACAGTTGGGTTAAGCCATGCTATTTCAGTCACATTCTGTATTTACGGTTCTGTTCCCCTTTTCTCTGCACGCAAACGCAGAAGAAAAAAAGCAAGTGCAGACGACTCCTCCTTGGCTTCTCTACAGGAAACCTTTCGGTTCCCGTTTCATTCCTGAAATCTTGAGCAGCTTGGCTCTGTTTCCATCTGCCCCCACCGCTATAGTTGAATGGTCACTCCCGTTTGGGTGCACATAAATTGTTTTAATATGAATGTCAGGATAGTTTTTCAGTATAACAGATTTCTAATTGGGGTGTCTCTCTACAGAGGACTTCTAGGATGTAGCACACTGAAGCACTTGGCAACTCTCAAATATTGGCATTGCAGTTGTGTGCAAATCAACACTAAAACCAATAGCGGGGTAGCCTGAGCAAAAGCTTTTAGCTGGGATATTGCAGATAGGTGTGTGGTCTTTGGTCTGGGTGTTCCATGTCTTTGGACCAGTGTTCTCCAGGTGCTCAGAGCCAAAACAAGGAGGGGTGTGGACAGCAGGGAGGCGGTGCTCACTGTAGCCCCACTGCCGGCATGCTCATGCCAAAGGAGCAAATGATATCTGGGGCTTCGCAGTCCGTTTGCTCCAGCTGTCAGTCCAAAAGTCACGCCATCGATCCGGTGTCACGCTGCTGGAATTATGTTTTTGTGTGCCGGGTGGATGGTGCGGTGTTTGAGTGATGTCTGGGCGAAAGAAATTCCAACCTCTGCATTTTATATACAGGATACCTGACAGTAAAGCTGTGTGATGACCTTTATCTTTATGAGCTGTGAGAATTAAGGAGTTCTGTATTTTAGTTTAATTAAGCAATAAGGTATAACAGATGGCGCTTTTCTGGGTGATTATTGAATGTCTCTGGTTTGACTGAGAAGTGCAGTAACACCGTGGTCATAAGTGTATAGTAATTTGAAATATTTGAGATATTGGAGAACGTGTGTCTAGCTAGATATCTGTCATCAGTTGTGCTATCAACCGGGTGCCTGCACTGCTTTGCTTTCTGCAGCGTTTCATGAAGCAGGTGCCAGTGTTTTCAGTCCTGTTTGGCCAAGGTGCTTGGGTGATGTTGGACAAACTGCCACCTCATATGGCTCAGCTGCCTGTATATAAGAGCAGAGTCACCTGCTTCCCCTTCACGTTCACCAACAGTGTTTGAGTGTGAAATTCTGCGGGGAAATACTCGTTTTATTAACTGCCCTGAGCGGAGGCAAGTCTTTGATGCGTTCTTCTAATAAAATAGACAAATAAATTATCCTAGAATTTCCAGAATTATACAGATTCAAAACACCCCCAGCTCTCAGTATTTAGAAACACCTTGCTGTAGGAATTACCAGCCTGCCAAGATCGCTTTGTTACCGGCACAGCGAGGAGAGGCTGAGAAGCTTAACAGCCGGGAAACCCAAAGTGGTAATGCATAAGTTTTGCAGCCAACTCTTGTCTTTGCACATCAGGTACACCCAGAGCGTCAAAGACTGTGTTATTCCAGTATTTGCATACATAAATGGGGTCAGACAGTAAAGATGCATTGTAATATGGTTAGCATGTCAGCACACAGACTCAGGAAACCCAGAAGAGCTGAATTCATGGCAGATTTATTTGCTGCTGGATTTCCCCCCTCCACCGTGGCAACTACGGGAGAACTTTGCATGAAATTTTGTATGCTAGGTGTTTCTTTGCACGCTTGCAGCTACCATGTTTACTCCAGAGAACGTTATAAAGCAGCAGAAGGAAGGAAGATTGTGGAATTAATTGAGCAAATCTGGGCAGTCTGTGGCTCTTGGAGCAGGGTGCCAGGCGGTGAACTGGAGTTGCAGTTTCTCCCGCTGGCATGTCATAACCTTCCCCTTTTCTCGCCCCTGACACCATCAGAGATGTGAATTGCTTGCAACCTGGCACTGAACTTGCACTTGCACAGTATTTTAGATCACTGACTAATATGCCTCAATTTTTCTCATTAATGGAGTGTTTGAAATGATCAAAATGAAATAGATTCACTTACTGGCTGTAAAGTTGTTACAAGGATGATCTATGAGGAGTTTTTAACATAGCTGAAGTCTTTTCGGAGAAAATCACCCGTTTGTCTCACTCTTGTGCTGTTCAGAGGAGGTCCGGGATCGTACTTTAAGTCGCGAACTCTGAAAATCTACAATTACACACGGAAAGCTTTAAATTTGGGTTCTGAAGGGCCTTTGTCCCTCCTTGGCCTTTCCGCTCGTGAGCCGTTTCCTCGTCAGCCCTTGACATGAGGTGGTCGCCTGAAGTGGGACGCAGTGTCCCACGCTGGGGCTGTGTCCCCCTGGCGCGCACAGGGAGCGCTCCCCCCTCCTCTGGCGCTGCCGTTTTGGGTGCGCCATTTTGGGTCTGTGCAACGCAATTAAAGCCAATTCTTGGTTGTAGATGAGTTGGCTTTATGCCATTTTTGGAGACAATGTCCCACTTAAATATCCTGGATTGGGCTGAGAAGAATAATTGCTGCTATGAAATAATTTTGCAATTACGGCTGTAATTAAGGGCAGTTTGTTAATGAAAGTGCTTGGTGAATAATGACTGCAGGGCACTCCATCCTGCAGCTTCGCACCAGACGATTGGTTCGGGTGGTGACAATGGTTGGGGACTCGGTGACACAGCTGTCATGCTCGCAGGATGGATGTAAATACCCGCTGCTGCTGGTGATGAAGTGCCATCATTAGCCTTCTGCCCTATGGGAACTGGGCAGACAAGGAAAAATAAACTTAAAATATGATGGCGAGCGCTATTGCTTATGGCTGCTGAAGGCCCCTTTTTTCCCTGACCATGTTAATTTGATATGCAGATGCCCTTAGCCAGCTGATTCATTGTTCAGTTGTGAACCTCTGAATCCATTTTTCAGGAATATGAGCTTATTTGGGCTATATTTTTGTAGCTTAACTTGTTTCAAGCTTGCTTTTCTGCATCACCTTTTCCTTTTAGAACACAAACCATTACAGGTTTTTCCTTTGCAGAGGTTAGGAAAAAAAGTATTAGGAAATGTTGACATGTTTGTGTATTTTAGTGTACACATTAACTGTTGACTGTAAAGTCTGGCATGGTATGTTTCTAGGTAAGCAGTCTTGAAAATATATTTGTGTGTTCAGGGGCAAGAGTTAAACTAACCAAGCAGTGATAGCCGAGTTGTCTGCGGACTCAGGGTCAGGAAGGGCTTACTGAAGCCGAGATAGTAATGATGCCAACACTGGCATTATTAGGCAAGTCACTTTTGGGAGCCTCCCATGTTTTCAGTATGACCCAATACCTTGTGATTTATTCCTCTTGACTCTTTGTGGGCCTCATGAGCAGATTTTCCGGCATGAGAAGGGGCCAGGTGTCTCATCGTCCCTAAAATTTAGGTGGCTTTCCCAAAAACTGCAGGTACTAGGTCCCTCTTCTGATGTTTCAGAATCAGGTTAGCAACAAGAAAGCCGAATTCCCAGGTGGTACTTCTTTATGGACGGCTGTTGAAGTACTTTCACCCAGGAAGTCAGGACCATTGCCTTTCACTGGTGGGAGCAAAGGTGAGGGCGTGTGTGGGAGAGATGGGAATGGGATAGATTTCAGGTTTACTGAAGAGCAAAGCTGGAAAGGAGGCTGCTTGGCTCAGTGGATGAGGTCTGAGGTGCCAGTTAAAAATCTGAAGGCATGCAGTGTGCCATTTTGAGTTTGACTCCAAGCTAGGAAGAAGAACAGCACTTTTTCTGATGCCTTTCCTCCACAGCAATCTGAGCAGGAGAGGGCTGTCACGTTAAAAGCCGTTCTTTTGCAGAACAAGGAAATGTTTTTGTTGGTGTGTCATTTTAGAGATCGAAGAAATTTTTACCAACCACATCACTATATAGCAGTGCCTTTTCTTTTAATTGCATTTGCAAACATATTGAAAAGGCCTGCTTAAATATGCATAGCAAGGTCTTTGGAACTGCTGAAGTGTTCATTTGTCCATCAGCATGAAATAATTCAGGCCTGGTATGTTCAGTTTGCACAGGCAGAGCTCCATGAAGTGTGCAGAGAGAGGGAGAAGCGCAGGAGGAGGGGAGGGCTCGGAGGGGTGCGTTTCTGCCGGTGCCGCTGTGGTTCGTGCGGAAACACCGGTGTAAATGCGAGGAAGCAGCCTGTCTGCCTTTTATATGAGGCTTGTCAAAGGTTTTATAGATCTCCATAATGAAGATGGATCAGGTTGATTCTCATTGCCAGTTGCTCTATCAAAATAGTACTAATTACTGCAGTTGCACGTGTTACGTGCTACCGTCTTCTTCCTTAAAGCTTAAAAGCACGTTTGTACCACTTACAAAAGATAAAATTGAGGCAACTTTTCCTGTTCTATTTTTGGAAGAGTAGTTAGTAAAGGAGAAGGAAATTGATTTTGGTGTCAGAAAGGACATTTCTGACAGGAGCATACTTTGAAATGATTCAAGGCATCTGTTTCTGTTGCAGACACCCAACGCTGCTGAAAGCTGTACCTAAATTAAACTGTTTAAGATGTCAGCTCTGGGTATGAATGCAATTTACATCCCGGTAGCATGGTTGGAATTTTTATCATTTAATGAACTTTCTCACTCAATTTACGAACAAAGTCTCTCCCACGGAAACTATTTTTGTAGTACGTATGGATCTCCAGGTGTGGTTTTGACGCTTGTTGTGGGAATGGATGGGGCGGGGTTTGAAGGCATGGGCAGGCTTGTAGGAGCTTTGGGTGGGCCGTCTTAATGATGGCTGGCTTTGGGACGTTGATTTTGTCACCCTTCTGTTACAATCTTGATTATGGTGCAGTTAAGCATTGGGAAAAAGCATTCTACTTTTCTGAAGGTGTTCTCCCCATCCTCCATGCTCTGCTGAGGGTCTGAAGAAAGCTTGCGTTTCAAGGTGAACGTTAAATTAATATGAAAGACTTCTAGAGCTCTACAATTAAAAGGTCTTTTACTTTCCCCACTTCAGAACAGATCTGATGGTTTATTGCTGGAGCCTTGGCTCTGAGCCTGGCTGACCTTGGATCCATGCCTTTTAAGTATCAGCAGGGTTTCTTGTGCACTGTTGTGGCCTTTTATGTGAAGAACAAGCCGCTATTGTGGCTACCGGCTTTGCAAAAGAATTTGTGATACTCGGTGGATGTTGGAGAAGGCGGGGATACTTGATTTTCCCCTTTCACATGCATCTCACAGTTGGCGCTTATTGTGCCAGTGATGTTTGTGAATGTAGATTTTTATTTAGATACTTATCTTTTTAAGCTCTCCTAAATGACTCGAGGCAGATGGGGAGCCCAAGGAAGTGCAGGCTACATTTGCCTCTTACAAGTCTAGAAAGCCAGCATCTGGTTGCTACAGCACCCTGTGTATCTCCAGCTCTGACACACCTTCGGCAAATGGTCCAGAAATGGCGGCAAAGCCGATCCGGTCCCCTTGGAATCGGCTTTCCACGTTACTGCTCAGCGTGCTTGAGTTACAGCCTGGGCTGGTAAAGCAAAGCATTTGGCTTGTATTGAAAATCCCAGCGTATAATCCTAAAAAGGGGTGTCAAAACGTGCTTCTGCTGTTCTGGGCATGTTAGGAGGATTGCAGTGATGCAGTTTCAGTATTCCTTTGCCTAAAGTAAACTTTCACTCAACTTGAGTCATCTGCTTGAAGGGGAGAATAAATATTAGACTGCTAACATAAGGAGCGCCTTTAAGAGGTCACGGGTGACATGTCATTATCATTTGTATTAGTTTATATTGGCTGAAAGGATGAAAGGGGAAACAAGAATATTGACTTATGTTACTTAATATTGAATTAGCGTCCCTTTACAAAGGGCTTCTGGCTTAAGTTGTAGCTGTAAATAGTTTCCGTTCCAACAGGGATCGGGAGGTTTTGGAGCGGAGATGCGTTCATCCCTTCTGACTGCATCTTTCTGCTATTTGCCATTGCACTGAGTGTCTTGAAAATTTGTAAGACCTCGCAGTGCTGTAACTGGAGTGGAGTTTGTTTAAGCTTTGACTTCAAACAGTGCATTATCTTTTATCATATGATAGAATGAGTTATTGATCCACTGATTTTGAATATCTTGGTAAAGGCATGCCAAAGAATGGCTGGCACTGGCAAACCCCACACCTGCTCTACCCTTGTTCTGCCCAGAAGTCAGATAGGCAGAGTCTTGCCAGGTCCCATATGCTGCATTTTCTGGGCTCAAACCACCCTTGTCTGAGACCAAAGGCAAATCATTGTGCACCATCCCTGCAGACGTGGCTCCAAAGGCACAGATCCTCAACCACCCATCAGATTGTAATAGCTTTCCCTGAAACAGAGCATCGCTTCAGTTACTGAGAACAGAAAGGTAAGACGGTCAAACCCTGCAGCTGATGAAGATGTCAGTGGGCAGGGTTTCAGTCCGGAGGAGGAGATCTCTCTACAGAATGTCATCCTAGGTCAGTCCTAGAGCTTCCTAGGGCTTTTTCTCCTTGTAAATGCAGCTTTTATCTGCATTCACATATGCTGAAGGAACCATAATTTGTGTTTACTGAGTTGCTGACTTTGAGCTGATACCAGTGCAAATGTGTTCTAGTCTAAATCTCAACTTCATTAGGTATGTGTAGGTAACCAGCGGTCTTGAGGGACCAGTTCTGATTTCAGCACGCATTTCCTGGGGGACTGAGGGAGCCGTCAGTTGACTGGAATGCACGTTTCCATTGTTCTCCCTATAGCAATATGGAGGAAAGAGATAAAGCAAAACACCGTATGTACTTCTGGCTTAAAGCTGCCTGGACAAGACGTTCAGGAGCTGTTTGCACTGAAACTAAGACGTACAGCACATGCAAGAAGAGTTCTGGAGTCGGCTCACCATCTGCAAATAGAGAAGATGCTATCACTGGAACCAGAAAGGATTTTAAGTCTTTGAGATGAGTTTCCCATTGTTTTGCTTCATGCATACTCCACAGGTCTTTCAGTGCAACAGTGTGGTGCTGCTGCTGGTCTTTGGCATTCCAGCTGCATTGCTCTCACTGCATCAATCGATCGTAGCTGCCGCCCTGCGTGCTGTATTGACAGACAACTTAAATAGTTCTCATTTGAAGAAGTACAGCATGGATAATTAAGCAATGCACTCTAGAAGTTGGTGATCAGCTTCTTGTGGAGGACCAATAATGAATAAAAAGTACATTAACTAAATTAAACTCTTGATGCCTGTAGGTCTGTAACTGTAGAGTTGCCTTTATGAAATTCATTACAGTTTATAAGAGTTCTGTTAATCAAAAGACTCCTGCAGAAAACATTCTGGGAATTAAAGTTTATTTTATTTCTGTATTGTTTAGGATGGAGATGAGCATTGTTGCTGCTGCTCTGTGTGAATACTTAACTATGCTCTGACTCTGGGCCCATCCAATGCAGAGGAATCAAACTTAAGCAATTCAGTGGTCTCACGCCCCTCCCCCATGTCTGCATAACAAAGGTTCTGTTGTTTCCTAATGATACCTTGTCTTTGAACACAAGTCCCATACTTAGCCGTGTATTTAGGGCAACTAAACAGATATCCAGGCTGATTATCTCAGCATCTGTAAGCCAACACGTGGGTGTGATGTCCTTCGTATTTCTTGATGCATGCTGCTTGAATATATGGGCTCTGGTAAATGTCTGAAACGCACCCCGTGCTTGATGGATGTACATGACAGAAGCTGGGTTGCTTGTGGGAATGGGCCAGGAGCTGGGATGCCCTTGATGAGCAGGGGCCACATATGGATGTGCTTCCCTGGTTGATGGGATGCCGAGCCCTGGAGCTGGGCTGGCTGGCAGCTAATTGGGTTTCAGGGATTCATTTTCTTCATGCTTGAGCAAACAGCTGTATAATTCCTAAACTTTTTTTTAAGAAAACCCACATAAAGCAGTCAAGGTACGGGAGACAATGAACTGAATGAGAAGGTCTGCTTAGGTAACCGTGCAGTTGGGGCTTTACATATTAAAGGCACGAAGAGCAGGGACGGTGTGCAGGATTTGCCCCCTTTGGCAGCTTTGCCGCTCATGTGCATGCATAGCAAAGCTTCTCCCCCGGTCTGGTCCTGCCTGCCTTATGGTGATGCTGTATTTGGGTTCAGCACCTGCTCCACCCCATGACAGCCCAGAGCACAACAGGGAGGACTTGCATAGCTGTAATCGTACTGTAGGTTATAATACTGTAATTATAATTGCACGTAAACGCGCTCATGGTGGATGACCTTCTCGGTGCCCTGGAAGCTCTTCATTTGCTGACCTCTCAGCCAAGCAGATACTCTTCTTGCTGCCCAGATGTAGAAATGTTTTTGACCAACATGTATATACTGCAAAACCCGTGTTTGCTCTCCCAACTTTATTTTTGTGAGAGGCTGCCAACTGCAAACTTGGATGGGAGCCATTTATTTGTAGCACAGTCAATCTTCCCTTAAAGAAAACCACCAGTGAATTAGCTTTTGCATAGTGTTTCAATCAAAGCATTTGATCCTTGTTTCTGCGAGATAATCCTAAGAACTTCTTATTTGGAGAATAGAAGACCGTGATGGATTTAATTCATAAAGGGAAGCAGCCGTAAGGAATGTAAATGTAAGAGGCTGATAAGGTAGGATTTCCTAGTTGCTATGACAACCCCTGGGTCATGAGCCTGAGAAAATATAAAGTAAGTCCTGGAGCTGTGAAGATGATTATAAAATTTAACTGTCATTCTTCATTTGGAGTTGATGGCAAACATTATTTACTTAAGTTTATCTCCAGGCAGGCGAGGATCCTTTCTTCCTCCTTTAAATCGAAGGCTTGGATCACAAATGAATGTGTTGTGCCATCCGACACTATAAAGGGAACCTGCTATTTTATTATTCTAACCAGACAATTTGCACGTAATATCCTTGTAGATTTGGTCAGTCTCCTGTAGAAAGCAGAGGTGTTATCCAGCAGATCCCTTACAAAAGCCTCCCTGGTGCCACTTGGCTGGGGGGGCGGGGGCGGTGGGTGGCCGTGCTGGCAACGGCTCCCCAGCCCCGGAGATGCCCTTATTCCTCTTTCCTTATCCCAGAATCCACTTTTCGGCTTCCACAGGGGAAGGAATGCTCAAACCTTATTATTTGTTCTGTGCGCGTACCCTGCCCAGCCGCCCGCCGGGCTCTTCTCTGCCTGTGGGAAAGAACAAGGAGTCATCAACAACCTCCGCGTTCACCATGCAGCGTTCCTGGCGCTGATCAGCATCCGCTCTTGCCTCAGCAGCAGAAAGTCGGGTTTATTTGGTTTTGTTGCCGTCCTCCGGTTTAAAACTGGTGGATGATTCCTCTTCCAGCTTGTAAACATTTTGTGGTGTTGAGGGCTGAAAGAGCAGTCCCAGCTGGAATAGAAGAATAAGTTATTCCTCTGTGAGCTGCTGACGTTCCCAGGATTAACCACTCGGGAAGCTGGGCATCGTCTGGGTGTGCAGCAGTGGCAAACAGCTGCCCAATACCGGGTTGTCCCAGATATACCAGCTGCTCCATAAATGCAGATTAGTTTCATAAAAGCATGTCTTAAAGCTCTTCTCCAGATAGAAATCAGGGAGTCCCTGGTTTTCAAAAGTACCTTCTATGCATACAGCTAGGTTTCAACCATTTTTGGTGTCATAATAAGAAAAATATACCTATATTATGCATGGTTCCGTGTGTACTTTGAGGAATGGCAGCCCTGCCCCTCCCTCTGCAGTGGCATCTGGCCTTTTCAGGAAGGTGGGAGTCAGTTCTGTGCGGTACAGTAAAACCGGCCACACAGAAAGCGCTGTTGCCGGCAGGAAAGGAACACGCTTTAGCTGGGACAATGTCACCTGGCTGTGCCCATTTCCCCTGCCATATCCTGGCGTGTGAGATTCACACTTGTAGATTCAACTGTTATTTTTACAGTTTTATAAAGATATGGAAAGTAAATTGTCCTCTATTTAACATTACCCCTTGTACTGTTTGGATGACTGCATGGTTTCCACCTCCTTTTTAAAAAGGGAGGAAAAGCTTGCAATTACTTTAAGGATGTTCCAGCTCTGATATTGGAACATCTGACTCAAATGAAGAGCACTAAAAGTCATCCAGAATCTCACTCTGAACTTTTTTTTAATGCATTTGAAAGAGTTTTCTATTGCTACTCAGTCTTACTTGAGGTGATAAAAAGTGAAGTCATTTGATTCAAAGAGTTCACAAACTAAATTCCTTTTAAGGCTTTTCACTGTCTACTGGAGTTAACGCAATGCTATTTTTGAGGCTGGTCTCACAATTTCAGTTGGGAAACTCTTTCACCTTTGCAGCTTTCATCCTGAAATGAAGCTGGTGCGGGCAAGCCAGCGAATTCTGGTAAGGATCAGAGTTTATAGCCGTTACTAAACAGAAGTAGCTCTTGTGGAAATGGAGCAGAGAATTATTACTGTACTAAAAAAACCCAAAGTCATTACTTTTCCTAGGGTGGAAATGTTTTGAAGACACTTGCCCAAGTGGAAATTGAAGCAACCTGAAGTTCTACTTACAGTGCTTGTGTTAGCCCATACTCCACATACCACCAGCACTGCTAATGTCATCTCTTGCCTTGTATGTTGGAAGGGCTGATGTTTTTAAAAGCCTGTTTTGTTCATTATGTTGATGAAGCCTGGTGAAAACATGAGCATCTGTAAGGAAACTGAGGGAAGGGAGTGGGTGACTCCTGGGTGAGCAGGCAGCAGTGCTCACACCAAGTCGCTGGTGCTCTGAGGTCTCTTGCCGTGTTTGCCCAGTGCTGCCGGCAGGCCGTGACCATGGATGTCAGTACCTCAAAGGCCGTGCGTCACACACCGTTGCTCAGCTGTGCCATCCTGGGGCTGCCGCGTCGCTCCAGGTGTCCCCAGGTCCTGCACCGAGAAGCACCATGGCTGGGAATGGGGTTTGAATATGATGCATATGTGTGCAGGAGTCCTGAAAATAGGAGTTGACATCATGCCCTACAGGGCCACACATGAGCCACAGGACTAAGCTTGGGCGGACGCAAAGTTATGATAGCTCCATAAAGTGGGAATCTTTATTCTCTGAGGGAAGTTTTTCCTAGTTTCACAACATGGGCATCTTGGCCTTTTCAAGGTTGTATTTTTATTACTCTTTAGCTGTAGCGTGAAAAATCACATCTTCACCCTTTCCATTGTTAAAGGGTTGCACAGCATCCTGTGGATGGGAGACGCCTTCGAATACCGACTCTGCTAGCTCTGTAACTCCTGCTGCGTTGTATCTCCAAGGGAAAACCGTGGAAGTGATCGCATTGGCTCTCTTCAGATTCCCAGCAGACATCACCTTTTCTCACAGCTCTCTGGCTTGCCCGTTGTGATTCTTAGCTGCAAATCAGCGGTTAGCGAGGGCAGGGGCTTTTATTTCCACCATCTCTAACGTGTTTGCTTCAAGCAAAGAAGGCTTTTAGCTGTGTAGGTCTTCCCCATGCATTCAAGCACCCTAGCAGGGGCTGCTCTTCTCCCCCGGCCCCAGCTGCCGCAAAGGTGCCTCCCCGCCTGGCAGTTGGCAGTTTCACCGTAAATTTGCTTAGAGAGGTCTTGTGGTCAGTGCAGAGTGGTGTGGCTCTCAGGAGCTTGGCCTGCCTATGCATGCTGCGAGCGGAGATACCAGTGAGGAATCCAGGTTGCGTTGAGGTCAGTGATATGGTTTTAGCTTACTGGGTGTTTGAACAGGAGGAGTTTATGATCAGGCCATCGCGGACCATGTGGTAGCCAAAATTACAGTAAGAATGAGGGGGGGCTTTGCAGTTGAGATGCCTTGACTGGACAATTGTGATGGAAAGCAGTGAGACACCAGAGAAGGGAATTAAGTTAACTTTGCTGTTGCTATCTATGCTTTTAACATTTGCTTTGGGGCCTGAAGACTGTTTTAACTGGGTGTCAGAAAGGCTTCAAGTGATACCTAAATGTAAAATAGCATCATCTGTTCTCATTTCTCAAGCATTATAGTGCCTGGGAAAGCTGAGCCTTCAATGTGAGTCCTGCCTGGGCTGGCAGGGGCTGAGCAAGGCAGCACATTTGTGCGTTCTGCTCTGATAGTGGCTAATTCCAGAATTGAGTCGCAGTTTCAGCATGGCGGTTTGGTCCCTGCAAATGTCTGTTAGCCTCCTTCAGGTGGGCAAGAACAGACATTTCAAGCTTATCCCTTGTGCCTGAGCTCTGGATCATCTGCTCGCCGCCCAGGCACGAAGGTGCTCTTGTCCTTTGGTTCCGGGTCTCCGGATCCAAGCTTTTCTTGCATATGTTTGTGTGTATCTGCCTCTTGACTGTTCTCCCCTATGTTAGCATCCTGAAGGTGTGTCAGTGCAACATGCGATGGAGAACCCAGGACGTCACAGGTGCTGAACAGGGCACCTTGTTAAGCAGCTCTCTTCAGTGAATATATCCTGTAGGAAAAAGTGGTCAAATAAAAACCAAGCCAAGTGTGTTTTTCTATGTGGAAAAAAATGTTCAGTTGGGGAAAAAAACCTGTTGCAAATACTTGTGTTTCTGTCAGAGTCCCATACAGCTTCTTGAAATAACTTATTTTCAGAAATTTTCACTTGATACAAAACTGGTACTTTTTTCCCTGGAGCAGCTGAGATGTTCGTTTCCCTGTTTATAACCTAATTTAGCTGGGATAAAATTAAAGCTGTTAGGTTTGCATCTACCGTACACTTAGAGTAGCAAATCTGAAATCATATTTTTTTGGTCAGAAAGGAATTTTGACTGCTTCTGTACAGAGGTAGCTTTAAAATGTTTTAATTTTTTGCCAGCTTTGATTCCTTCTGCACACTTTGCACATGCTTAAATGCGCAAACAAATTTTTCCTTTGCCTGCATTAAAGCATTGCTAATTCAAGACATGAGTCTGTTTCCATCTTCAGAAGAGGATCGTTCTGAGGAAGGTGGCAGTGAGCATGTCCTGGTGCTCACCACCACCTCCATCAGAACGGCCAAATTCAGTCTGTGGGGACTTCCACGGCCATCTTGTGCTCGCTAAGGCTGCGTCATGCAATCCCACCTCAGGAGAAGCCTGTCAGACCACAGTGGTGCGGGGACGTGATGCTGAATTACAAGGCAACACACCTGAAGCCAGGGGTAGGCAAGTGCTCTGGATCTCGATGGAAGCAGCACTGCATTAGCATGCGATGCAGATGGGATACATGTATGTACAGAGTCTTTCTTGGCTCACTTTTGACCTTTGCCATTTTCAAAATCTTTAGTGTTTTCGATCTTTATTTTTAGTAACTGGGGAAAGCTGAGGATCGGCATAAGCTGAGAGCAGTTTGCAGTAGACATTTGTCCTTAGACCTCCTCTGAGCAGGTGTGGGTGAGTGGTTCTGTTTCTCTGTGCGGTGTTTAGCCATTGAAGGCCATGTTTCGGGAAGGTACATCAAAAAGTCTGGTGCAGAAGGCTTCCCCAGGACGAACCGTTGTGCTGGAGCTCTGAATTGCAAAAGAGAATTGAAACATCTGAGCGTAACGGGTCTGAACACAAAAGAGCATTTTTATTTAGTTTCTCATCAGCTCTCCTTAAGTGTTGCAGTGTCTCTAAATCGATTGGAGATTTAGCTCTACCGCCCTTATTATCCCCAGTTTAAGATGGGAAATACTTTTTTGCAATCGCAAAGAGGAAAGCCTTTTGAGTTAATTAAATCTATGAAGAAATGAGCCGTGAGCTGAGTGTTGCAGTTAGCCCTTTCCAACACAAGCCATGGACACCCTGGTGCTGTCTGCTTGCTCTCAGCATGCTGATACAGCCTTCAGGTAGCCAGCATTCAGGTAGCATCAGATTCCCCTCTAAAATGGAGATTTCAGGCAATATGCAGGAGGCTGTGCATGTAAATCCAAGCCAGAAATAGCTTCTCTTACAAAGACTGACAGGTACATGCCATTCTCTTCATCTGGCACATGCTGTCTGCGATACCGCTATGGGAGCTGGCAACAGCCTTGCAGTGGTGGGTGGTGAACAAAGGCTGTTCGCAGAAATATTTTCCAGACAAAGTTAGAATTAAAAGCACGGAGCTGATATGATGGTGATAAAGATATGGATGAAGGGAGTTGCTGGAAATGCACAACTACACTGAAAGTTGTAAAGTGAGACTTTTTCTCTTCTCGTGCTGAGTTTTCCAAGTGTTGCTTTCTCCTTTTTGTGAAGCGCGGACTGCTTCTGATCTGCTTTGCCTGCCTATTACTGATACAGCAGCAGCAATCAATAATTCATGAGCATACAGAACAGAATTAGGTCTTGAGATGAGGTCGCCCGATGACTTGGGAGAGATGATGTTGTTGGTCCGTCTCAGCTGTGTGGTCATTACATGAGATGCTCGCCTCTGACCACAGCCTTTGACTCATCTTCAACTTGCCGCCCAAAGACTGGGGGTGGAGAGACACATAGTCATCTGCCAGGTCTCTTTCGAGAGCTCGCAAAACTTGATGCAAATGCTAGCTGTTCTCCTCCCACAGCCCCCTTACGCACTGCCTTGAGTTTTAATCTCCTCACTCGTAAACACTCAAATAATGTTGGTCCTGATAGCTCAGAAGAACCCACTCACCACCCTCCTCTGTGAGGATGATCGAGGGATGGCTGATGCTAGTTTCCCATTTTTGACAATAGGAGGAATATGGGATAGTTGTACAGATCCTGCTCGCCAGCAGAACCGGGAGGGACCAGGACAGCATCAGCCCTGCAACCTGCTAGTCAGTGCTGTTTTGCACAGTTGCTTTCTCTGCCAGTTTTGTATCTGTTCCCCTGTTGTTCTTATATTGAACATTTGCCGGAGACAGAAGCAGTCACGGATGCTTAAGGCTCTGTTACATCAACCTGTAAAGGGATCAAAGCAATCCTTTCACGCTGTCTTGTTCCTTACCGTGGAACTGAACGTCTGTCTGTCTGCCTTCTAATTACTTCAAACAGGTAGCTGTGGTTGTAGGTGTGTCTGTCTCTGCTGCCTTGCTGTTTCTCCTTGTCGCTCACAGGTACTGCAGATCCTCGAGTGGGAGATGCCCAGTGGAGGTCAGCTGTAGAGCAGAAGTCCCACAGAAACACACTCATATACTATAACCCTGTCTTTGTCAGACTACTTGGGCACTTTTTATTCTCATTTCTGCAGCACTTCTGTTTTCATAGCAGGGAACCATCTGAAATGCAGTCAGCTGGCGCTAGTAAGTCTCAAGTTCCTGTAACTTTGTAAGAGGTTGACATTAAAAAATGTAAGCCGAAGGAGTCCTTTTAGAGGTTTATGTGGTAGGAAGGATCTGACTCAGCTCACGGGAAGCCAATTGACCTTGTGGCTAATAGTCAAATCCTGTTGTCACACTTGTGGCAGTCATCAGAAGTCAGCAGCCCTGCGTGCTGCTCCTGCAATGCCTTATAAATTGGCAAATCGTACTGGTATTAGTCACATGATGACAGTACATGTCAGAGTGGGAAAAAAGCATGCATAATGTTCACACCAGACCTGTAGAGCACACAGGATAGTGTGATAGTTCCTATTCTCTTTAGTCTCCCTCACATGTGTGCAAGATGAACAGCCAAAGCTTCATTTTGGGTACTCCACTGAGTGTCCAGCTGGGTACACGCTGACCTGGAATAAAAAATTTGCCAGGGGGCAGTGAAGGTTCTCGCATTCCTTGGGAGCACACCTTTGATCATCACCACACCAAAGGACAGTTTCTAGGACAGTGTGAACTCCTTTTCAAGCCAATCTGCCATTCAGGAGAAATTGCAAGGCAGGGTGGAGATGCCTTAGTGTTTATGGCCAAAATTAAGTTGGGCAGCAATGGGTGTGGGTGGAATCCCATGCTGACATTTCAGATACCTTCAGCAAAAATAAGAGATAATTGCAAAGCAGCAGTGGTAAATGTCGTATGTTCTGCTCCTGTAAAAGAGATGAAGCAGTGCAAACAAGTAGGCAAAGATCACGCAACCAATAAAGATCATTATGAGTAAGTACAAAAGTATAAGATCAACCTATATTCGTATTGCCAACTTTTTTAGCTGCCAAAATGTAACAATTATGTTAAATACGTGGCTTTCCAAGCAAATCACGGTAAGCCTGTTTGTGGGTGTACCTATTGTAGGAGGTGATAACTCTGTTCCTTTGCCTCCTTGGATGGGAACACAGGTTAGCACCTCCACCCCAAAAGTGACTCCGGTATTTTGGACTGCTTCTGGTTTGGGTTTTGCAGCCTGGAGTGGTTAAGAGGGACTAGGAATGAAAAAAGGCATGCTACGATCTGCCCCAAGGACTCCACAAGTAGCTCTGTCCTCCGAATTGTACTCGGCTCCGCTTCCACATATTTTCCAACTTGACTCCAGTTTTGATTTCAGTTTTTTTGGTAGATGTTGAGAAACTGAAAGGTTTTGAGAGGACAGGTCTTGTTCTCATTGTCAAGTTTCTTTGCTTTGTATTGTCTTCATATATACCAGGTACCATTAAAAATTCCCATTCCGAGAAGCCCATATCATCCTGGTAACGTATTAACAAATACGAAATGATGACTGGATTGGCATCCAGGACTTCTGTGGTTATGCACAGAAAGGCACATGTCTGTACTAAACCACCTTCCTGTTTGTCCATGCCATGTTAAACATCTGGGTGGTTAATAGTCAGGTTTTTTGCCCACAGACTTTGTGCATCTGCATTTTCATTGAAGTTTTGCTTCTTTCGGTTTGCCCAGGATTGCGTGGGCTCAAGACCCTCACCAAATACTAAAACCGAAACAGCTTGTGGAAACTTTAGAGGGACTCCTGGAAGTGTGTTATGATGGTATCAAGCCATATCTGTTTAATTTATGGAAAAGAAGGGAGTTAACACATGAGAGACAGAAATCCACTGTTCTCTTTGTAAGTGAAAGGTCATGTTACTGAGCACGGCAGGGTGGATTTGTGAAAAATGAGCTCCTGTTTGCAAGGAATTAGAATGAGTCTCTGATTTTTTTTTCCACTTGTGACCTTTAAAGATGCTGCTCTTAGATTGATAAGCAGGCTGATGCTTTTAGCAACCCAATCCAAAAGTTCTTTCTCATAGAAAGACTATCTTTCAAACGCCGTGGGTGTTAATTCCAGAAAACGTTCCTTTCTGTAACCCTCCTCTGGGGGAAGAAGGGATTCAATGATGGGATCTTGGCTGATGAAGAAGGAAAAATCAGATTTGTTTCAAATGAGTAAAAAGGTACATTTCCTGTGGTCTACAGCCTCAGCCCAAGTACCTTCTATACCTCTTTTTTCTAGCAATTCTACTTTGTTCTTTTTTCATTTTATTGCCAGGCTTGAAACTGCTCCTGCCTGATGGGACAGTAGAGAAGGCACAGAGAGGTTGACTTTGCACCCTGACCCAGAAGACGCTTTTTTTACCTCCTGTGCCGCTGAGGAGGTGCTTTTTGAGGCCAGCGGGGGGAGGATTGGAGAAGCCCTGCACATTGCAGGTGGCATACCGTGTCTGTAATGCATCGGCACTTTTTGCGTGGGTTGTGTTGATTCATATGAGCTGACCGATTGCTTCACTTGTTGCTGTGGGCATCTGTACATCCTCTTAGCTTCCTAAGCCTTTCAGAGCTACTGTATGGGGTGAGGGTTTTTTTGCCAAATCCACAACTGCACATTGTTTTTTCTGCCCCCTGCTTCCAGCTCTAGTGGGCAGTGGGACTCCTAGGAGCAGGGGATTTCAGGAAACTGCACCACGAGTGGCAAAAAAATCATCAGCGGATGTGCTGACCTAAGAAAAATACTTTTATTTGTGGCGGACAGCAGTTCCATTTTCTTCAGGTGGGCTGATGCATCCTGCAGATGAAGCTCCCTGCTACTGCATGGTTCTCCGTTAATTAAATGGAGGGCTGGCTTTTCCAGCTTGGCAGCCTCGCTAAGAGGCTTTCACTGTGTTTATTTTATGTTCCTAGAGTGCTTTTGGCACTGAAGCAATGCGACTGTAGGCACCCTTAGTATTTAAATTACTGTAGGACTCTCTGATGCTGTATGTTCTGCCGGTTGTATCATACAGTCGATCTATCGTTGTCTTGGACGGTCAGACAGGAGTGTGTTTCTGACAGGGTGAAAATGCGTTGCACTGAAATAGGTGCTTTTCTGGTGATGTCTCCTCTCATTGCTCTTGGTCACCCCTTCTCTTCCAGTTCAAGCAGAAACTGGAAGATGTGGCTTTGAACCTAACTGTGCTCTAAAACACGTGAGAGCAGTTAACGTGGATGATTCCACTGCATTGTTTTGTTGACCATTGCTGGGGGGGATTGTCGATCCACGAGTAATTCTCTTGCTGTGGTTCTGAGACCGTTTTCTGACCTCTGGTTTGTGAAGTTTGCCGTTACTTATCTTCATGAAGCCGGCATGATCGCCCACGATGCGAGTTTCCTCTCTTTAATACATATCAGTCTTCTGGGACAAAGAGCTGACAGGCTGCCCTTTAGCTTCGATGACTCTGATGCTGGTGAAGGAGGAGGCATGCCACACTGCCCAGTCTGCCCCAGTTTCAGCTCCATCTGGGTGTTAGCCCTGACAGCCAGTTTCCCTTCAGCAGGGTGTTTACTGACCCTGTCCTATTTTAAGATGCTCCAACTGCTCCTCTGTGGACAAAAGACACCTTTGCATTTTTACTTGGGCATAACATTTTAAGTGAAGATGCTGAATGTATTCCTAGTTCCTGTATGAGCTATGAAACAGCAAAGACTGCATTCAGAAATCTGGAAATGGTAATAATGCATTTGGAGAGCAACGCTGAGTCTCAGAACGTTATCTTTTGCTAAATGGTGCATTGAGGTCTGATACATCAAAGTGACATTAGGAGGCACGAGCGTGTGCATTATCTATACCTTTTCTTAAGAAGAATGGTCTCCCTTTTGTGGTAAGATGGCACAGCCTCACCTGCAGAAAGCTGCAGTTCAGTGCTGGTAAAGGACTATTGCCAAAAGCCAAACCGCTTGTTTCCTGCGAGCAGAGCTGGCAGAATGCAGTAGCGATTACGCTCTTCATTTTACAGTATTCATTTGTGAATGCCGGCCTTACATAAGTACAATGCTTTGGCAGTGCTGCAGCAGTACAATGTCAGCGCAATGGAAATCTCAGTGGGCCAGCCAAGTTTCCTGGTTTTAAGCCAGACATCTGGGTTTGGGGTTTTCACAGCATTCTTCAGTAGTATTTAGGAGACCTCATAAAGCAGCCTCTCCAGGGTATTGTGCCGAGAACCACATTCCCAACCAATTACAAAACTGGTCTACATCAGTAATGAGCCATTACTTTGGGAAGGGACGTCGGGAAGACAAAAGCAAAACTTTCAATGAAAGCTGCAAAACCTTTTAACGTGAATAGATGTGGGCTTGCTAATTGGGATCGCCATTTGAAATGTTCCCTCTAGCTCTGGTTGTGCCTCCCAAGCTCCTGCCGGGGGGAGGAGGGTGGTGGTAGCAAGGGAAAATGTCTGAGAAGCTGCAGTTCTTTTGGATTTCACTGTTAATGATTTTTAGGCAATGGGCATGAGGCACGATTGAGCATTTCTCCGACCAGAAAAGTACGGTGAGCTGTTTCTCAGTTGAGTGAGTCTCATCATAGCAAAGTGGTTACGCAGTACTTTGGAAGAAGGTTTGCTTTCTCTGCCTTCAGCACCATCCTCATTAGCTGTGACGTGGTAGGACGTGGTAGGAGATGGCGGAGCTCTTTATTGCCTAACACCCCCACCCCAGCAGGTCTTTGGAAAGCAGCACTTAAGATAACGAGTAGAGGCTGAACGCCAGTGGTGGGTGCTGCGTCATATAGGCTGGTGGCCGTCGTCTGTGCCTCGTGGCAAAGGGCCTGTTCAGCTTACTAGTGTGCACGAAATTAGCTGTTCTCCACCCTGCCAGAAACTGGTGGGATGTGGCTGTCAAAGACACAGGGCGAAGGCAGCTGGGCTGTCCCATGTGCCAGCCATGTCTTGGATGCTGCTCGCAGGTGGAGTCTAGTCCCAAAGCACCAAAACCTTCTTGTTTCAAATCAGTTGGGTCCGGCTGGAAAATCTTGCAGCTTAGAGTAATGCGGGAGCTCTGCAAATAGCTGGGCTTGCCATTACTTGGTTCCAGCTTCCATTCACAGATAATCCCAAGCAGATATGCAAAGTTGATATAAGTGTGTGGCTGGTGCAATAGCAGGATGCTTCCAGGTGAGAAAGTGTATTAAAAACATAGATTTTGTAAATAAACAACCCTCCTGTTATGTGTACCTACTGATGACCCTGGGTTTGTACTTACATATTTTAAAGCTTGCTTCTTGTTTTATTTAGAGTTTGGTAGGTACCAAACAAGAAGTGAAGCGTGAATAAAAATCCCTTTGGCTTCTGCAGTTCATTATTGCCAGGTCTGCTCACAGACAGGCGTGTTTGCATCTACATGGGTAACTTGCCTATCAGAGCACATTTTGCTGATGTTTGTTTAGAAAACAAACAAAAAAAACCCCTCAGAGCCAGCATGAAAAACTCATCCTGGTGGGATTTTGAGTAAGACGACAGGTACAGCATATGTTGCGGTTCAGTCTGAAGTAACAGCAGCAGTACTGTGTCCTTCTAGCTCTGTGGGCCACTGTGGCACTTGGGGTAAATGAATGCGAACTCGCAATTTCACATTGGAAATGT
Source organism: Elanus axillaris (assembly GCA_026212715.1). NCBI lineage: Eukaryota > Metazoa > Chordata > Aves > Accipitriformes > Accipitridae > Elanus > Elanus axillaris. The sequence goes on from JANZLQ010000086.1 coordinate 7,686,973, forward strand.
CTGGTACGAGGCTTTGGGGGATCAATGTTTTTCATCCTGCAACCCAGCACTCACAAGTGTCCCGGTTGTGTAACCTCTGTGTAATCGGCTTGCTGTGCACTCTCAAAATCCTTTGCTTTGTGCAGCAAGGTTTGCTAATGAGCAGAATGTAATTTGAGTTTTTTAGGAAATTATTCAAAACAGCATACCCATAAAACCTTATGATTCATGATGGTTTGTTTTGTTCTCGTAACTCAACCCAAACTAAAAAGCCATTCATCAACCTGCAAAGGCTGCTCGTGGCTGTCTCTGGGTAGCAGGTAAAGGATAATTCATCCCCAGCCAGAGAAAAGCACGTGCTCGCTGATCCGTTTCCAGGCACACTGTTTAGATCTCCGTATTCAGGGTGGTGACAGGAAGATGAGCTGTTCCCAAATTAAATACACGCGGTAGGAAAACGAAAATTTCCTGGTTGAAGTGGCATAGCTCATTTTCAGTGTTAAGCATATGGTGTCTGTGTCAAAGAGTTTTTCCACAGAACCCGAATGTTTTGTCTCATCAACCGAGCTTAATAAATTCCGTTCACGGGATCGTTATTCCATGGTAATGCATTTCAAGTGAGCTGCTGAGAGGAGTTGCGCTGGCACCTTCCACTTGTTGCAGAGAGGATGTTGTTGCTCAAGTATGGGTGAGTTATTAGCGTAACTTCGGAGGCGGAACCCTGTGAGCGTCTTGCAAGGATTTAGTGATGTATGATACCTGCAAACCAGTGTAACTCTTCCAGCTAACAGCCAGACTACCTTACTGAAAAATATTTCAGTAACATGCAGCCCTGGCAGGTTTAGAAAAATCCAACCCAATCCAAAAGCAGCTTCTGTACAGAAGCTACTGTGGCATTTCAGCAAAAGCCATTTTAGATTTCTATAAAGTGCTTTTAAAAACCAGATTGAGCCAGACTGTAATTTTGATGACTTGCTAGAAAAATGCCCACGATTAATTGTATTTAAAGTTTGTAGCTCCAAAATATGGTGTATCATACAGTTTGTTGACAGCAGTGTTCCTGAAGGGTTGGGGTTTCTGAATTTTAAGGAAAAGGAGTTCTTGACAGACCTTACTGTAAGTTAGCAGGGTTCTTACGAAGTGTTTTTAAGTGCAAGTTATTAAGGGGCGGGGGGGGTTTGCATTGCTCTCAGATGCAAGTGCAGCGCCTGAATAAAACAGTCAGCTGCTGAAAACTTAGACTTTCACAACCATGCTGCTGAGTTATTTATTGTAGAGTACTTCCTTTGAAAATGAGTCTTGTTTTTAAGTATTCTACCCTTGATGTGCTAAGTACGAGAGGGCCAGTCCTACAGTTCATTAAAAGTTGGCAAAAAAAGGAAGATCTCTTCAAACTGCTGGGGTTTGAGGAAAGAATTCTGAAGAATGTGTATAATTTAAATTGTTCTTTCAAGAAATGCTAAGCAAATGTCTAGTAGATTTTCAGCTGCTGTTGGCAACATCTGTAAAAGGTCTTGTGCCTCTCTTGTGACGTGTCAGCAGAACGATTGGTGTGTGCTTAGCTCTGATGATAGAAAGATGAGGATAAGCTGCGAGAGGGTGTGATTTTGAAATAATACAATTACTGTGTTTACAAATAAAAGAGGGGAGGCTGTTTATGTACTGCTATCTGCTTGCTTCCTTTGAATGGCTGCTAGACGTTGCTCTCTCTAGCCCAGACCCCCATGCAGGATCCCCACCTCAACACCATTAGTCAATGCAAGCTTTGTACTGTGTGATCTGAATGGTTTGATCTGGGCATTCACAAAACCCACAGGGCTAAGAGGCTGCTCCCTCTGGGCAGTCCTGGCTGGAGCAAGAGGTTTTGTGCAAAACTGCAGCAAAAAAGTAATTTATCAGGTTCTTCTGGCTGCTGGTGCTACCCAGGCTTGTGCCAGAGAAGGTGGCACTTGGCAGGGAGGAAGAGGAAGAGTAGCGGCGAGGGGAAAGCAGGACCACAGCACAACCCCGGGTTGAAAAGCCGGTGTTTGCACATGAGCGATTAGTGAATCCCTCCAACTAAGTATCCCTCTCTCATGCCCACGCTGGGCTCCTCGAGAGCGTTTCTGAGAGCTGATCCGTAGCACTGGACAGCTTTAGGTGGCACTGAGCATGTATTTGTGTTCTGTCACATCAAGGAACTTTGTCACTATTTGTTGTGATCATCTAATCCTGGCTAAAAGAAGTAAACCCTACCGTGAAGCCAGGCACAGCAAGAAGCTTCAGGTTTTTTGAGGTTGCTTTGTAATCCTGGCCACATTGGTGCTGCATGCAGGGAAGGAGAGGCTTTATTTAATTCTAATAATGGTAGAGATAATGTTGGCTTTGTGATAGTCCTGGGCACAGCTGTTCCATAATATCAACGGTGGTACATGATATGAATGGCTAGCAAGGTATCAAGCCTCTAGGATGTTTTCCTTGCTTTTCAGCGCTTGAATGGATTGCATTGGTTTATTGGAATAGCGCTGACTTTGTGCTTGCAGTAATTAATTCCCTTTTCCGGGCTGGGGGGGAGGTTGGTTATAATTTCCTGCATTCTTTTATCATAAGGCCAAAGGAGAAACTCAGAATAGTGAACAGATAGGAGTGCTGCATACATGCATTTTAAATTCAGTTTCAAGCAGTTAAGAAGATAGATTTTTAGTAGAGTGGTCTCTCTGTATTTGCACACAATTTTAAAACAAGGTGACCTGGAGGATTGGTGCTAGGATATGGTGTCTGTTTCCGAGATCCCTGGCTGTACTTCTAGCTAGCTCTAACGGTATATCTGTACCCCTCTCCTTTTTAAGGGCAATTTAGTGGGCTGGAAGACAGGTGTTTTATCTGCTAGTAGTCCTCATGCTGCAGAGTGGGCAAGGGGAGGATTGCTGGGAGGGGGTACAAATTTTTACTGACCGAACTCCTTTCATCTCTGAAGCCTGCTCTTTGAGCTTAACCATGTGGCAAATGAGCAGCACAGAAAGTGTGTCCTCCCGCTGCCCTCCCTGTCTGCGCTCTACTTAAGGACATCCCTTGCAAGGACTGCCAGCCGAGGGCTTCCCACCAGCATGGGAAAACACTGCGGTAAGAGGTGGGAAAAACTTGCTTGAGAACCAGAAGGGCAAAACAACTGGGGGAAGAATGAGTTTCTTGGATGTTTTCACCAGTTTTTGTTTTTTTTCCTAAAGATGGCAAGCACCTTGCAGCTCTCGCTGTTCTCAGGTCCTTTCTAATACCACTTTTGCTTCATGTCCATTGCTATCCACAGCATGCATTCCCATCAGAAAAGGTTGTCAAAAGGTAGGCGGCATGGGCAACTGCATAAGCAAAATGGCTGGGGTAGCAATTGCTTGAGTCCTGGCAAAAGCCTGATTTTAATACTAGCGTTTGTGATTTCCAGTAAGGGCTGCAAACAGTTTCCCATAGCTTCTCTGAATGGTCACTGGCTGCTGGCTTCTTCCTTGTAAGCATCGCAGCAGCCCCATGCTGGGAATGGCTTCAAATCTTTCCAAAAAGGTACAAATGCATAGCAAGCCGACACTTGGGTATTTAAAGCATCGCTCGATTGCTGTGGTCCTTCCCTTCTCCCCTCTGCGGGCGCAGACGCAGGAGCGAGTTCCCCGAAGCCCTGCGATGCCTGTTGCCTTGCCAACACGGGTGCAAAGGAGACGTTTGAGCAAAGAGACATTTGCTTCTGCTGCAGAGCTGTAATGCCAGGCAGATCAGGGCGGTGGGGGGAAAAAAGAGGAGGAGGACCTCACCCGCTTACAACCGCTCCTTTATACAGCTGCAGAAAGGGAGAATTAATAAACCCTTGCAGAAACATTCAGCACTCACTCCTTGCTACTTCTGAAATTGTACAACAGTGTAATTTCTTAATGATGGGTAATGATGAAACATCAATTTAAAATCTCTGGTTTTGCCTTTTCTTCTGTCTAAAGCTGCAAAGTCGGGGAGCTCAACATAGTTTACAGTCAACTGGGTGCCTGCGATCCTTATTGATGGAGCTGATACCTGCTGGTGTTTACCATGTGAATATCAAGGAGGAGCAGTAAATTGAAAATTGCTTCTAATGGGCTCAGTTTGCATGTTTTAATGCTTCTCCAGAGAAGACAAAAAATGTTGAGATTTTAAAATAGAACAGGCACAGCAGTGTCTGGTAATGCACGTTGCTTGTGTTTTTCTTTCTTTACAGTTCGCATCCCTTTGGTGGTAGCTCAAACGCCCCCTTAACTAGAAAGCAGATGCAAAAATGCTGTTTATCTTAGACTTCCTATCTGCTGCAGCAGGAGCATGCTGCACAGTAAGCCTGTGGGGATCGGTGCGCCTCCGTTACGTAGCTCCTCTTGTCCAAGCCGGGCAAGCCCAATATACCACGGAGCTGTGACAGTGGTGGAGGTAGTGGTGACAACCCTGCCACCGCCATAAAGGCCCTTGGCTGTGGGCTTTGGTTTTACGTCATGCTCCCTGTTGGCAGCCAGAGCGGTATAGCTCAAGAGCGCGGGAAAGCAGAAGGTGCTGGAACAGAACAGGATCCCACGGAGCAAAAGCAAAAGATGCTGGTTCCTGCGGATGCTCACTGAAGTCCAGTAAATAACTTCCGCCTCTCTTTGTACAGGTTTATGGAGCAGCGCTGGCCACACAGGCGTTAAGCCAGCAGAAACGCTGTCAGCAGGGTTGTCGGTAGGATTTTGTCTGAGGCTGCTTGTCCCAGCCCCGCGTGCGGAACTTCTCTGGGAGTCCCTTCCCTAGCGTCCGTGCACAATAGTTACACATGGCCCGTCCTGCCATACGCAGGAACATAGTGGAAAATTAACATTTCAGTCAAAAAGATGAAAATAGGAAATGTGAAGGCTTTTCTTGCTGCAGTTTTGCCTTGGAGCATGCTGCTTCAAAGACAGCAGCGAATTGAAGTCACTAGCCGTAGCTGTCTCGTTCTTTCTTGAGGCAGTGTTTTGATAAATGTTGATGAGTTTAACAGTAAAACTAAATGACATTTATAGTACGATGTATGCTTTACCCATTGCTTAATTATATCTAATAGTGTTGCATGTAAAAGGCGTTTACCATTTTACTTTTGTTTAAAATGACAATCTAAACCTCAAGGCCTATGGGTTTTTGTACAAAGGTGATGACTTAAAAACTAAAGATGATCTAGTTTTAAAAGGCAACTACAACTTTAAGAAATACGTGATAAAATTCACAAAGTTTTTGGTAAAAGAGGAGTTCTTGGACTTCAGAGGTGTTGGGCTCCTGCAGCTCCAGCTGGTTTTGGAAAGCGGGGCGAGCAGAGGGGTTGAGCCTTTCTCCTCTCGCCCCTCTCTCCCAGCATGGTAGGGTGCTGCTAAGTCGGGGACCCCATCCCTGCCCTGGGTCCCTGTTAGGGCTGGGCAGCGCAGATGGCGTGCCGTGCTCCATTCACTGCCTTCAGGAGGTTTGGGTGCAAACTGCACCTGCTGATTCGAGGAAGCTGGGATGAGGACTGCATCCAAAGATGTTTTCTTTCTCCTCACTTCTGTATTGTTTGCATGGTCTCATTGCTGTTAATTCCAGAGGCAGTAAGGGGGATTGGGCTAACGCAGTTTAGAAAATCATGCTTTTATTTTGGCGTGGAGTTTACAGTTTCTTTTCCCTTCCTTCCAACTTTACCTTTGTCCTGTTAGCCAGCAGACAGACAGATTCTCTACTGAAAACAAGGCATGAAGAATGAGTCTGTATCAGGCAAGCTGCATCTTTAAATAAACACTGGATCAGAGCTTTGTGCCTTCCACTCAGCTGGCAAAGCACTGACAGCAGGCAGTAATGTGTTCGGGAGCATCTGCCCTTTCTCTTCTTTTCATGGTTTAGTCAAAGCAAATCCCACAGATGAAGGGGAAAAAAAACCCCACAAACCCACAAAAACGCATTTTATTTCCCCTAGCCTGGAAGAACTACCGGGCGGAGGCTGAAGAGGGGGACATGCAGAATCTGCAGCAGGTAGATTAATGTTTAAAGACATTAGCATTGGTCTTTTACTAACATTTATAAATCCGATGGATGGCAGATTGAGGGCTGATTCCACATTTTTTCTTCCTCTTCTGTAAAATAATACATATGGTAAAATAGCTCTCAGAACTGCCTTTATCGAGGGTATGAATCAGGACAGTTGGTGTTGCAAGAGACTTAAAACTTAAAAATACGTTGCCCTTTAGGCTAGCATTCATCATTGTGTCTGATCTTGGATCTAGACTAAAGGCTTTTGTTATAACATACCATTTTATCCTTTCTTAGAAGTATAAATTGGAGGAGTTCTCACTTTGATCGTAATGCTGCTGCTGAGATTTCCTTCCCCCCCCTGTGTTTTGGGCGGGAGTGCATAACCCTCGCTGACGGTGTCTTGACGGTCTCTTCTTTGGCAAAAGATCTTGTCCCTGATCTCTAAAAAAAAAAGAAAGGGGGGGGGAGGAGAGTGGGGGATGACACACCCTTAAAAAAAGGAAAGGAAAGGAAAAGACTCCTAAAGACAGTGACCCTTCCTCATCGAACTGTGTGCCTACAGGTGAGGGCGTTTATGTGACCTGGCTGGTCCTGCCAGCTGTGTTTCCCAAACACTGAACAGCAGCAGAATAAATTCAGCAAGGACATGAAGTGGAAACTCCTCAGCTCTTTCGTGGCAATGCACAGGTATTGACAACAGGCGAACAAAACCGCGCTGCTCGAGCATCCTGTTGCTGAGGCCGACGACCTGCCCTTCATTCCCTCCCCCGTAAACGTGGGCTTTGCAGCAGAACTGCAAAGTCTGTGAGGGCCTGAGGATTCCTAATGGGCGGGAAAACACTGGGTTATAAAACCAATTAATTGGAAGTGTAAACCTTGCTCTGCCCTTGAACCGCTCAGCGAGCTGGCGGCAGAGCCCAGCCCTGGGCAGGCAGCAGTGGGGGCTGCTGCTTTGGTTAGCCCTTGGATTGTGCACAGCTGGTAACGCTCTTTGTCAGCTCCGCCAGATTAAGGTCCCGGTAATCCTTGGGTAGGCATGTCAGAGAGTGGTTTGGCTTTCCAGATTTAGGCTGTGTATTTGGGAAGATGGGAGCATTTTATGATTATATTTTGCTTTTTGTGCTACTGCTGTTCCCAGCTCGTGGTGGTGGTCTTGGTTTTGTTTTATTGAGTCTACTTGTATTTGTCATTTTGAGGAAGCCCCCAGCAACTGAAATCAATCACTTCCATTAGAAACCCAGCTCTTGCTGTAAAAGACAGTAGCAGCATTTTTTGCCTTACTGTGGGACAAAAAGGCTGGGAAAATATTAAATACCTGAATTCTAGAGGCTGGCAAAGCAGGAGGCATCTTACTTCTTAATCTTTAGTGTTACGCTGACCCCCGAAAGGTTTGCTTCCTCTGCAGCGTCGGCATCTCCCCATCTCAGACCTAAAGCAGAGTGTGCAGACAGCTCGTGCTAGGACGTCCGTCCCTCCAGGTTTGGATGCAGCCAGGCAAAGGTTTGTGAAAGGGACGGTCCCCCCCAGAGTTGCGCGGGGCGGGCGGTTTCTCCTGGGATCTGGCTGAAAGCAGCGGTGCTGTGCACATCCTCGGGCAGGACAGGGGACCGGAATCCAAAATCATGACATTTACGTCTGCGCTGTCATCCAAAAAATGAAGAGTGGGCAGGTAATGTGTGTGAGTGAAGCGACTAAAAAAGCTGGTGTTTCACCGGGAATTGGGATCAACTTTTCTTCCATGACTGCAAACCGAGAATTAACTTCCAAGGGCAAAATATAAACTCAGCTTAGTCCATGGAGGAGAAGTCATCCTTGTGCCTTCAGCATCTGGTGGGTTTGTACATGGAAGGGTAGCCGAGATGTACAAGCTCTCAGTTCTTAAACCTGGTGAATATTTTGCCTTCTCATTGTATGTAATGGTAAACACTTTGGAGGAAAGTTCTGCAGGTGTTTTATTGAAGGCTTACAAGATTACTTCTGTGAATAATGCAGCAAGTAAAGTGTGGTCATTTAAAGCTGACTGCATGCTGTCTTAACCAAAGAGTGGGAATTGGCCAGAATATCCTAAGAAAAACACTGTATTCCAATTTATTATCTATTATCTCATTGTGCTTCAGGACATTTTCTACTGGTTTGCACATTTGTTATTAATTTTGTCATTTAATTCTTGCCTATTGCAGTGGCAGAACCAAAGATTTTGGAACAGCTTTAACTTACATGTGCGGGCAGTTAAGGGAGATCCTTTCTTTAGGAGAGAGATTGGGCTGATGTTGATCAAAATTCATCTTGGATGCTTTATGGAAATAAAGATTTCTTGGCTTTAAAAGAGATTATTAAGCTGCACGTTGTGACAGATGCTGCTGACAGTAAAAAAAAAAAGATGTTAAGAAACCTGCAAGAGATGGGTTACAGGTATGGCTATAAGACAGATCTGCTCATTAGAGTAAAATGAAACCCATCATCTGACTTGAAACAGTTTTCCTTGTTAGTGGAAAATCCCATCATTCTGACTAGTCTATGCTGGTGTTGGAGGGGTGGGGGGGTGGACATTGTGCCTGGAGCAGATGCTGTAGTATCTGAGGATTGAGTGTGTACTAAACCAGACTTCAATAGCAGCAGCATCTTCACAAAATGCTTGGACATCACGAGGAGCATCTCGGAGACGGAGAAGTGGGATGGTCTGTACCCCTGCAAGTGCTCTCTGCTGGTGGCTGTGTGCTGAGGGAAGGCCCCCCCCCACTGTATCCGCTGCCTGGCCGCCATCCCTGGTTTATGCTTGTGGTAGCAGAGGCTTGACGGCTGCAGGGAAAGGTGGAGGGAGAGCAGATGGGTGAGTTTCCTCCAAAGAGACACTTGCCAATTCAGAGTGCGATCAGTGCCACGCTAAACCGAAGCATGTGGCTGCTGCCAGCCTCTACAGTACAAAAATAGAGGTGACTGTGCAGGTGACAAACCCGCAAAGACATAAATTCTCTCCTTCCCTGCTTAGGGTTTCGGCAGAGGCTGCCATGGCTTTAACCCCCTGTGGCAGCGACAGAAACAAACGTAAGGCAGCAGGTGCTGTTAAATAATGTTGTTCTGATAATGTAAATGTGCTGAATGCACTCATCGTCTGTGAAAACTGAATATTTCATCAATGCTCCCTCCCTCCTCTTACCTGCAGCAACCTGCTGTACATCAGACCTGAGCTCCTGATGGAACAAGTCGTGACAGAGAGAGGAAATTCCGTGTGTGTTTTAAACTCCAGATTAATCAAGGTTGCCTTCCTCAGATCTAGGCTGTGTGTGTCCTTGATAGTGATGTAGCTGGAAGATAAAATGCAGATAAGGAATTCCGTATTAGGGTGACATTAATAATAAATGAGTGTTGATCCTAATAGAGTATTATTTAAACATACTGAATGGAGGCAGCAGTCTGCTGGGACCATCTTATGTTGTCACACTACTTCTCCCTTGCTGATGCTGCTTCTGAGCAGTGGTAGGGAGACTGAAGCATTGGATTTTAGGTGGTGTCCTTGGTGGATGGTGGCTCGCAGTGATGGCTGCATGTAAGGAGTAACAGGACTAAGAGGTACCTGCCTTGCATTTCTGCTGGGGCTGTGCACAGCGGTGCCCTTCACTGCCCTTTTGCTCACTCCTCCACACTTCCTTGTTTCTCCCTTTTAGCGTGAGGCTCCCTGAGAGCCCCCTTCAGAGCCCACAGGTGTCTCTCAGGGGAGGACTCCCTTGTCCTGCCTCCCTTTCTTGAACCCTTCCACAAAAAGATCTTCTGTATCTCCTGCATACAGCAGCCAAGGAGTGGTGCTCGCACAGATGTCCTTTGGATGATGCTCTGATAAACCTCTGACCTTATAAGAGCAAGACAGTCTTTTAATAAGTGACCTTTTGTTGTCTTGGCAATGAACTGTCAACTTCCAGAATAAAAGCAAGAGAGCAGCTGGTTCTGTGTCTTGAAAGCTATTCTTCTGAAAAGTTAAAAGTGTTTGAGCATCCCTACATAGATAGATAGATAAAATATAATGCTGCAGTAGCAACATCTTTTATTTAAGAACTGTCCAACAGGTTAAGAAATTAGTTCTAAAACAGGCATACAGCTTTCCAACTTAGCTATGGCAGCAAAACATGTAAATTGTGCTTTTAGACAACAGAAGCTCCATTGTGGTGAGTGTGACTCCTAGGATTCTTACTTGAAATAGTCCAAACCCATTAACTTGAAATACGATCATATTCTGAGAGACTAAATTTCTGGGAATTCTTACAAATTGCTTTCCGTCACAAGATTTGGTTAGAAACATGGAATAAAACACAGAGATTTGCAGCACAACAGGCTTCATTGCAAAACCAGGTACCAATGCTGCAAGCTGTGCCAAAGTCTTCCCCGCCTGGTTCCCAGTAGCCTCGTTTGCCGTGCCCCCCCATCAGCGACAGGTAAGATTGGTATTGATCGTCAGCATCCACCAATGGTAACCTTTGAAGGGACAGGCGATGTATGGCCATGGAATTTTGTCTGTCAGTATCTGGGTAATAGAAAGACAAGCATGACATCTAATCCCAACACAGGCAACAGATCATAAATCTGCACTGATGTGGTTACTAATAATGGCAGGAATGGGAGGCGAGGGGGCGAAGCAGCACTGATGGACACCGGGAAGTCAGGAAATGCTCTAGGCTGAAAAACCTTTCGGCCAAAAGCGCATAGGTTTTCATTGTAGCAAAAAGGGTTTTATTCTTAAGCTCAAAAGAAATACTTTAATTCGATCGTTAGGTGGGATGTGGGCTGACTAGTTGGTTCTTGTCGAGTGATGTCCCACTTGTGCAGAGCCCCATCAGTGTGCTCTTCAGTTAGCATTTTGGAAAATGCCTGGATTTGGAGGGTTCCTTCTCTGGAGGGGTCTGTCGGAAGCGGGGTGCTCCCAGCTTCCAGCAGCCTCCAGAATCAGTAATGCTGAACCTTTTGATAATTCAGGGGGAGCATGATTCAGCAGAGGAGTCTGCTTTCCTTTGGGCTATCGGTACCTAGCCAGCTGCATTGCTGTAGCAGTATTTCACATCAGTTTTCCATCTCTGTACCGTTTTGGTTACAAACCAGTAGAAAGAATTCCCTGATGCCATTTCATCACGCAGAAATTCACAAATGTTTAAAATAAATACAGCCTCTGGTGTCAATAATTCGGAGCTATTGTCATCTTTTATTCTTACTCTTTAAGCAAGAAAAGCCATAAAGGTGGCTATAGCATTTCTTTCTCCACAAATTTAATAGCTGTGCACAACTCACTTGAATTTGCAGTATATTTTTCAGAAGCGTATATTTCATAATATAAACATGCTCCTCACAATAAGTAATTTTTAGCACAATCTTGCATGTTCTCTCTGAAACGCAGAGAGTAATTCAGCAGGGAAGTGTGAGCTGCAGCTTGGTGAGGGCAGGGGAGAGGAGTCATCTGCTTTGCCGGGTGCATCGCTGCTGAAAGGTGCTGAAAGCATTCGCACGTGTGTGCGCTTGCTAAAATATGTACCGAGAAAGAGGGGAAATAGGTCCCTGTGATTACAGAGGTTGCGTAAAGTGTGTGACAAGAAGATGAAATAGCTGGTGCTGAGGATGCTGAGTGGCAGGAGTGTTTTTGTCCCACAGACAACGTCGGGAAACTCAAAGAAATTCGCTGCGAAGAGCAGAAGCCTTGCAGTTACCAGTCCTGCTTATGGAATCACCAGTGGGGATCCACATGGATTGCCTGACTGGTTGTCCAAAACTGAGCACAAGTTCTTCACCCTTTGATGGTTTGATGGTGAAGCCTAGGGGAAAAGCAATGCATCTTTAGGGAGCCAAGTGTGGAATGAACGCAGCTGAGGGCAAGCGAGGAGAAAGCATCCTCCAGCACCCCAGGTTTTTGGGTACATGTGGCAAGGTCAGCATTGATCTCAGCTCTGACAATAACTGAGTAGTGGGAAGCTTTAACCTGTGCCTCCATCTCTTTTTCCGTTTCCTCTTCTGAGAAATGATAAACCTTTGCCTGGGATTGTTCTCCACTTAGAAAGTAGAGGCACTGCACGTCGCTGATGAGTAGTTCCTTCATGGGCAATGCACTTCATTAGCAATCAGAAGTACCTGTATTTTTCCAGATCTGTAATACTAAGGTTTTGGGATGAGTTTCTGTGAATGTTAATTGCACCCACCCCACCTTTCCCCCCCCAATGGGAACTGATGCCCTTAGCACCATTGGGTGATACCAACACTGGTATCAATGGGATCATCAGCAGCATCCTTTCTCAGAACAATTATTTTAAACCTAGCTGTAGCAGTAAAGAAAGAATAATATGCATTACATTTGAAAGTTAAAATTCTCATACAAGGTAAGCATTACCATATCAACTTGCTGTAGTCTCTGCTTCAGAGAGAGAAGTGGAGCTGTGATATCGCCTTCCCTTCATGTGACTTGAGCAAGGTCTGCTCAGTTTGGTTCTAAGCCTGCAGTGTAACACCTTGCTGGAAAGTAGCTGTTGCTCTCGGTACTCAGTAAATAGGGATTTTCACAGGCAAAACCTAACAGCAGTGTATTGAAGATGACAGGCCTGCACAGCAGAACAAACTAGAAAATGAGATTTTTTTCTTCTAGAACTTGGTTTGGTACCGTTACTTTTTTTGAAGAGCTTTTTGCCATGGGAAGCAGAGTTGCATCCCAGCCACACTGGCCACAAAGACATTGAAGAGGGAATATGAGCTACTTGAATGCAGGGGGGTCTCAGAGGTGCTTGGCTCGGGGTCACAAAACTGGTAATTAGATCTTAGTAGAGAGAAAGTTGCTGTTTCAAAATGTTAGCTGTAAATCTTGGTGGAAAAGAAGATTTTCCTCTGAGGATCAAATTAAAAGAAGAAATGTTCAGAGGTGCCCACGTGTGGCTCCGGATTCCATGGCCTCAGAGGGTTTCTGTTAGGGATTATGCGTGGCTGTAGGTAGCAGCAGGCTGCTTTTTCTCCTGCCTTCCCTTCGCCCTGAAGTTTTTACAGTAAGCTTGTTTCTGCCAGGTGATGACTACATCGTTACCTCCATATACTTCGAATACACATCAAGGAATGCAGACTGGTTTTTACTGCATGTTTTTTAAGCATTACTATCCAGACCCAATCCTTGTCATCACTGGGGCGGGACCTCTTCGGCTGCAGCAGTGTTCGCATGTGATGAGAGCCGTGTTGTGTGCTCGCACGTGTACATACATTTTGGAGGCAGCCCAATCTAAAATTGTTATCGTTCTTTCGCCTGTGAAAAGATGTTGTGAAATTAACTCTGTAAAAAGCAATTGCCTTTTCTTGCCAGCACAATTAGCATGGATTGTCCATTCTTCTCAAAAGTTCAAGTGTGACGACTGTAGCTTTTGAAAACAGTCACTCAAGACGTCGAGACCAGATGCACTGAGCTCCAGCAACTCCTTCGAGCACTGCCTTGTCAATTCTCTTCTCCCTCCTTGAAACAAATCTGCAGAGAAATTAAATGGCGATTTGATTTCCATCTTTTTCCCACTCTCAAAGGCTCCTGTATCCGATCACAGCAGAAGGTCTCTTTGGCTCCTGTAGTCTTCCTGAAAAGATGGTTCGTGATGTTTATTTTAAGGGTACACTCTCTCTGTGATGGATGGAGAGAGCATAGAAACCACTCGGTGAAGAGAAGTAACCACAAGGAGGCAAAGCTTCTGGAGTAGGTGGATTGCTAGGTGTTTATAAAACCTGCTCAATGTTGTCCTGGTTTCAGCTGGGATAGAGTTAAGTGTCTTCCTAGTAGCTGGTACAGTGCTGTGTTTTGAGTTCAGTA
>JANZLQ010000086.1:7700849-7747334 GCA_026212715.1 Elanus axillaris
TATCATTATAATTACTTTCTTCTTTTCTGTTCTATTAAACCGTTCTTATCTCAACCCACGAGTTTTACTTTTTTTTTTTCCCTGATTTTCTCCCCCATCCCACTTGGGGGGGGAAGGGGTGAGCAGCTGCGTGGTGTTAGTTGCTCGCTGGCGTTAAACCAGGACAAATGTTTATCTCAACTTTGGCTGGTTATTTAACCACTACATTCTTTTAGGTAGCTGCAATTGATAGATGAGTTTTGACATTCAAATTACATTCATTCTGTGGATTGATCATCGTGTCATTTTTTCCTCGAGCACACGAACAAATAGTTTGTGTATCTGTGTGGCTTGTTTCCTTTGACTCAATTTATTAAGAGGAATTTTGTTGAAGTTTATGGGTTTACATAGTTCAGGTATCACGAAAATGACTCTTTCTTGGAAAGTGTTTGTGGCAGTATCCTGTAGACTGAATTAGCAATGCCACTGTTCACGACAGAATACCCATGGCTCATGTTTTGTTAGAAATTGAAGAATTGTGCTCACAAGCACGTATGTTTAATCCTTCCCTCTTTTCTCCGTGACACTTCATTCTATCCTGGCGTGCTACAAGTGGAGAAAGAATTGATTTTAAATGTGACCACTGCCTATAAGCCAAAGTCCCTGGGCTGTGCGCAGCTAAGAGGAACTTGTGTGAAACACGGTTTACTCATCTGTGTCTGTCTTTGCAGCCTTAAAAGCAAAGACTGCAGTGGTCTAAGGCAGAAGGACAAGTGCAAAAATGAATTGTATAGGTTCTAGCGAAAGCTGTTGCATCCCTCCACTGTACTCCCCCTCTCAGTAGGTGTAAAATACAATGTCGTTTTTTACATTGCACAACGAGATTTATGAAACAGAGCCAGAGGGTTGCTTTGGGTAGCAAAGGAAACATACGTAGCACTTTTTCCTTCCCCTTGCATTGCAGATACCCGTTTCAGCTATTGTACTTTCTCATTGAGATTGTACATGTGTGTTGCATGTGTATGGCAGTTCTCCCTGAAGCCTGCTCTCGGAGGCTGGCTTCTTTCACCCTCCTTTTTTCCTCCGTCAGTAGCAATACCTTACACTCGAGATCAAGGGGAGCAAGACCCCAAGTCGGGGCTTGGAGTCTGTCTGTTATGCACATGGAATGCTGGGCAGAGGATTTCTACTTTGTATTGGACCTACCAACAGGGACCTGTTGTCTAATACTTGGACCACGCATGCGGGCTTTTATAGTCCGTTCACAGTTAATAGATGAGAATCTATCCCATGTAATTCTGTTGGGGGTTTTCTTCCTATTGGCTCTACTCAGGCCCTGCCTCCCCCAAAGTATTGCTAATTGGCAGGTGATTTAAAGTTGGTTTTCAGTAGTAGCTTTTCCTTTGCTTTTCTCAACTTCTGTGATTCTAGGTTGGGTCCATAAACTTCATTTCACTTGCCCTGCCATGCTTCCCTTTTCTGTTGCAACATACCATAATGCTGTAAAAGTGTCTACTTTAATGCTCCTCAAAATACTTATATACTGCCAGTAAATATTTACCAAGAAACTTCCTGAAATGTTGACTTGAAGATGGGTCTAAAGACTTCTCACTTCACGTTGCAGTTTTGTTTAATTTAGAGTTTGTAATTGATGCTGTTCACAGAAATAACATTCTTGTCATGGTAAGTGGGAGCAGATAGGAATACAGATACCCAAAAGCGTTAACTTGTATGGTCTGGTGCTTTCAGTTAAGCAAGCAAATTCAGGTCAGCAGAGCAAGAGGAGCTTTGCAGTCAACGGCTGAATTAGACGCCCTTTGATTCAGAATAAATGCACCAAGTCCGTGAGGCTGGAGATGCCGGCTGCTTCAGGCCATGGATTTGGCGTGTCCTTACGTGCACCCTGCCTGTTGTTAACCCCCGGGCCCTCGGGGAGAATAAATGCCTTCTTGGGAGGGATCCTGTTGCCAGCCTGGACCGAGATACTGGACTTCTAAAGCCATCATTCAGCAGGCTTAATGTAGCAGCATCCCAGCATGAAAAGCTTCAGTGGCTTGAACTTCAAATAATTTATTTCTAAATTACTTCTACTGTAATTCTTATTAATTCAAATAGGCTTCTAAGCCGATGTAAAATTCAGTAAATGCAAGGAACAGTTTAATGAATTGAAAATAGGATTGAGTCTTTTAAAGTAAATGTAAAAAAATATGCTAGCAATAATTGCTTAGATGGAAATCGAATCTTAATAGCTTTGTTAATGATTTGTAGGGAGTATTGCGTTTATGAGAACATATCAAGCTGATCCTTGTGCAAGAACCTTGTTTTGAATGGGTTTGATAAAATTATTCCCCAGAAGCAGTTAGTAACGCTTAATATTTCTGCTTGCACTGCTTTTGAGATATTTGGATGTCGTTCACACTGGAGCCTGACTGTGGCTGTTAAGGATCAGTTCTGTGCTGCTGTGACACGTCCATGGTTTGTCGTTAGTGAGGTGAGATGCAGTGCATGTGGTTGATGTGGATTCCATTGATAGCCTTTGGGGTCTATGTTGTCGGTACGCAGGCGAGGGGTTTGGGGCCTGGGCCCCAAGTGCAGAAGGGATGGGTGTTACTCCATTTGGTAACAACTTTTCCCGCTGCTGCTTAAAGTTCGTCAGTCTGGAGAAACGACATTTATACCAAGAGGGCAGAAAAATGTGCCCGGGCTTCAACCCCGTGCCATCCGGCGTGGAAAGGTTTCTGACAATTTATCGATCTCCTTCCTGCCAAACAATGCAAACTTTTTGTCAAACCTTCATTTCCTAGGCATGTCAAAAAAAGAAATGCAAGCCAGAGAGAAAGAAAAAGGGAAAGAATGCAGGACAAGAGGAAAAACTAGACTATCAGTAACATCCCCAGATTTGCTGGTGCAAACTTTTATCAAAACCTTGCTTTTTTGTGTTTTTCATAGCTAAATTGGGAGCTGTGCCAAGGCAGCTGCTAATCAGCAGAGGGCTTCTCCTGGCCACCCAGCCCTTGGCCAGGTACCTGCATACTCTCACTTCCTTTGGCCAACTGGTGATCAAAGTTCCAAAATTTCTCTCATTTTGCTCTGCCTCCTGGTCTGTAATGCCTGTGCAGTTTGTGAGCAGACCTAAGTCATTACCAAAAGGGACTCCAGCATTCCCATGGCTGGAGTCCCTCCCTTGTGTGGTGTCCCTGGTCCTGCCTCATCTCCATGCTCCTCCAGCTCGCTTTCCAATCTTGATGAGATTCCCAGTAGTTTTGGAAAAATTGAAACACAAAGTGCTTTTTTCAAATTCCAATCCCCTGCATTCTTGAACACGTGAAGCAGATTTCTCAGCGTGCATGTGATGTTATGATTCGATTCATTAGGAGGAGAGTTTTCGAGGTGATGACCTGTAAATGATTACAAGGCTCCCACAGCATAATTGCATCGAATTCTTTTTTTCCTGCCTCTGGACATTAATAGTGCCTACTGATTACACAGAGTGAGTAAAAACTGGCTCCCTAAAGTCTATCTGCTCAAGTCAAAGGATAAGTGCTTCTCACAGCGAATTGTTCTTTCAAGGTAATTTAACAAAATTCATCTGTTGAGAGAGGAAGCGAATTTCTGCCATTCCCGTGCGCATGGCATGGAACTCACACCCATGAGGCTGGTGTGAGATTAAAGCATGGAGGGGTGTGTGGCATCCGGGGAGATCTTTCCCTCATTCTCTGCCTTTGGTCACGCTTCCAAATACAGCAGAGAGGATGTGCTGGGATAAATGGCTTCTTTGCAGTAAAAAGCATGCTCCTTGATGAGGCCATACAGCGGTCATTTTACAAACAGTTAGCCATACAGTAGTCCTTTTTCCCCTGTGCCCATTGCAGAGCTCCTTTACAATTACTCCTCTTCAATTTAGTGGTGGCCAGTACAGTTCGGGGAGTGAGATCCGTATTTGTATTCCCTGGCATTGCTGGTTTGAGTGTTGGTCATGCGGGTAATCATATCTGTTCAGTGAAATTAATACCAGCCCCAGCAAAACCCAACTGTGGCTGTGCGAGGTCTGTTTGCTTAGTTACTGGGTGGGGCAGGAGTGGGGCAGATAAAAGGCTGAGGGTCCCGATTCTGTATAACCCCAGCTGGCTGGAGGACCCAGAGTCAGGGGTTCTCCAGCTGATACTCCTCCACTGCCTGCCCAAGGTTCCCCCTGCAGAAGAGAAAAGCTCTTCCTCAGCTGGGCTGGTCAGTTAAAAATCTAAGGTCATGTTGGCAGAGGGGCCCATGGGTTGTGGCGCTGGGCATGTTTTGCAAGAGCACTGGGCATGCGGTGGCAGTGGAGCTTTTCATTCCCAAATGAAACTTGCTGACATAATTCCTGATTTTGCTATTTCATCTTTGCTCTCTCTTTAAGGTGATGGGCAGAATTTGGTTACAGAAGATGTGACAGTGGTGGAGGGAGACGTTGCCACCATCAGCTGCCGTGTCAAGAACAGCGATGACTCGGTGATTCAGCTCCTGAATCCCAACAGACAAACGATTTATTTCAGAGATTTCAGACGTAAGTTGCATCTTTCCTCGTTTGATAAGAACTTTTCCTGCGCCTCGTTTGCGCTCAGGAGACAGCATTTGGAGAGATCTCTTCTTTTAATGCAATGCCAGACACTTAAAGTTTAGTCAATTCTTTAGAGGGTACGTGAGACAGGCAATCATAATCTTTCTCCTTAATGGAAACCTTGATGGTCCCCTTTAAAAGTCAGACTGTCTTACTTTGCAATAGGAATTGATTGTAGTAATTCAGGGTGAATTGCAATTGAGTGCCAAATATTTAGCTGACACAAACAAATTGAATAGGGCAACGCCGAGACAGTGCAATGTTCTCAGAGGTAATCTGTTTGCTTCAAAGACTGAAAATTTCAAGACAATCTGTGCCTCTTTATAACCAAAGCAAAATCTCCAGCGAATGAGTCTGGCTTTGTTTCCTGCTACAACAATGCCACAGAACATGGTAGCTGCAGTGAAATGCTTTAAATTGCCTGTGTTAATGTCACTGCGGGGACGGGACGCAGTGCTACATTGTGCCCAGTGCTGTGGAAACGCACAGCAAACCACATTCTCTTCCGAGGCATTGTGTGATCTAAAGATGTGCATGTGCCGGGGCTGGCTCATTCCCTCCGCTTGTGCCGCTATTCGAGGCTCCTGTGTTCAGCTGGTAAGATTGAAAATGCGCGGTTTCCAAATTCTTAGAATAATTGAGGCAGCCGTTACTGTGGTCAGGAAACAACTTTTAAACTATACTTTTCCCAATTATTTTATCTTTCACATTGTCCCTTGTCTACTGATTGTGTACACTCAGACACAGGTCAGCTTACTGCTTATTTTCGCAATAGGCATTTTACCTACATGTCCCTAAGCCACCTGATAATAAAACCGTGTCCAAAGATTTGGTACTGTGCCCAGGGATTTGCTTCTGTTGATTCTTTGTACTGATCTGAGAACAGATATATTTTATAGGTCCAGATGTAAAGGTAAGAAGCGGGACGGAAGCTGCAGTCAGGAACCCATGGGGTGCTTGTCTAGACGCTACTGCTATTTTTGTAGACCTTTGACTTTGTTGTGTGGCGAGAGGGGACACTGCATTTCTCACGGCAGTCACCAAGTTGTGCTTGCTCCGCAGCACTGAAGGACAGCAGGTTCCAGCTGGTGAACTTCTCCAACAGCGAGCTCCGAGTGTCCCTGACAAATGTCTCCATTTCTGACGAAGGAAGGTACTTCTGCCAGCTCTACACTGACCCCCCCCAGGAAATCTATACCACGATTACAGTACTCGGTAAGGACCGAAGAGGTGCTCATGGTGACCTTTGTAATCCCTGGACGTGCAGGGTTAGTAGGACAGGGCTCCACACGGTGTTTGGAGAGCTCCAGCCACCCAAAGAGAGCCACAGCTCTCCAGTGATGAAACATGGCAAGGATTTGAACGCCGACTGCTCTCCCACTGGAGGCCAGCTCAGCTCTTCAGTAGCTCAAAGCAGCTTAGGAATCGAGCCTGCAGACACAAGATTTTTGAGGGTTGCCAGCAAATACCAAGTAGGTTGTCCGGTGGCATGCCAGAGCCCTTGCCTCACCTTCCTGTCTTACTAGGTGTCCCTGAGCCTCTCTTTGTAGGTTACGTCATATTTAGTGGGATTGTCAGGTCTTCCCCTTCTTGTTCGCAGGCAATTTTTGGCTTTGGAGAATAAGCAGAGGTGTAAGCATGAGGTGTTCTCCACTTCCAAGGCTCTCTTTTACTTGGGCAGGTCACTTGGAAAGGCTTTTTGGGCAAGTCTGGACCTACTAATGTCTTGGAAGGAGTGTCTGTCCAGCCCAAGGCTTGGCAGAATGGCAGGAGCTGTGCAAGACCAGCCCTCCTCCATCTGACACCTATTTTCTTTAGGGCAAGAGAAGGCACGTTTCTTAGGAAGAAGGGAAGATAAGTGGCAGTGGTTGCATCTCGTTCGGTGAAGCGAGAAAGTCTGCCAGAAAGAAAAAGCTGTAGAAAATGTCTTTCAGTAATTATCTCATATGCAGAAGGAAAATAAATTAACATGAATGCTTCGTAGCATGGTAGAACCATTCATTTTATGAATTTTGTATTTTCCATAATCAGACTACTCTGATCACATGCTGAATCTTTTCTTCCAAAACTTGGGGATTTGAGAGATTACATTTTAATGACAAATGACAGCCTCTTTGCCCATCTGTGATATTCCTTAAGGGCAAATATTACTAACGGCATCGCTGGTGAATCTCCTGCCATTGTGAAGATGTGTAAGTTTTGCATGTTTGTCAGCTGTCTTACATATTCAGAGAAATCTTGAGTTCGACTAATGGAAAGTGATAGCTTCCTATTAATTTTGCAAAAATTTGTTTCACGTGAGAGAATGTAAGAGCTCTCATTTGACATCGCAAGTTTGCTCATTTGCTTAGGAGCGGCTGTTTGCGGAGCTGAAGTTAATTCTGCACCCTCCCCTCCACAACCCCTCACCGAAATATGCTCACGCACAGCCCCGCCAAGCTCTTGCCTTTCCGTTGCTCCCTTGGGCTTTGCAAGACTGCGGTGCACGTGCAGCCGCAAGACTGATGTGGTTACCAATAATAGCAGCTCATGCTATTAGAGCTGTTTCTACAGATTAGCAGCGGCTTTTAAGACTCTATTAATAGGAGAACCTGAATCACGGAGGGTGACTTAATGTAAGATCTCACTCACTGATTAGTTTCAATCTTCCTTCTTTTATTTAATGAGATTTGGTTCTTAGGTTTTTATGCGTTGTTTAAATAATGTTTATAAGCAGTTCTACTATAGCTATTACGTTTATCAACATCTTCAAAGTTTTAGTGCACTTTCCAGTATTCATAACTCTCTTCCAGCTTTTGTCTCTGATCACACACGCGCAAACACAGTTTGTTGGATTTCATTTCACTGCTAACAATGCTAAGAAGGCGTTTGAAATAATAGTACTTCATTTATTCACCTATAAGCCAGCACTGTATGTCTTTTGAGTGGGAGACAAAATATAGCTTTTTGTTGTGTTTTTTTGTGGTTGTTATTTTTAAACATGAATCATGCTTCAGAATTCAGGGGAAAGAGTCTGTTTTCTTGCCTCATACTTCAGTTCTTTTTGAGAAGTATTTGCAGTATGGCTGGTGTGTGCTTGCCTTTCCATGACATCCCTGAAGCGGTGGGTGTTTTCTCTTCACCTCCATTGCATGCTCTAGCCAAACCTTAGTGTCCACAGGGCAGGCAAGGACGATCGATGTTTATTGTTAGAAGCCTAAGGAGGAGACTCTTTATCTTAGCTAGCGTTAGCATGGAGAGATCGGGTACCGTGACGCCAAGGATAATGCATCTTTCCTCTCTTCCATATTATTGACACCCTAATTAGGAGAAAAAATGAGCCGGGGCAGAGGAGCGGTTCTCCTATTGGTATGTGGCTTGTCCTCCTAGGAATGCATTCCCTGCCAAAGATCTCGTGGTCATCGCTCAGACTTTGGTATCTCTCAAGGTCTATCAAAAGAGCAGTTTTGATGATCTGCTTCTAATGATACTCACTTTGGAGAGTGGAGCAAAGTTTCAAGGCATCCTTCTTTGTAGTCAGTATTCAGAGAGAGCTTCACATTTGCTTTAGCAGTGTGCTTCCCCCCCTCCTGTGTACTTTAATGTCTTCTGTGACAGGATATGTAGATTTATTCATGCTTAATTGGAACATGTGAAAATCTCAAATATGTAGCCTGTTCTGTTCTTTTTAGAGAAAAGCCACAAGTGACTAATTAGTCCATTTGATCATCTGGATGGTATTTATACATATTTGTTCTTCATTAGCTCAAAAACGTGTTAGTCACATTTGAACTATGCAGTTGCTTAATCATATTGATCAGAGCAAGGTTGAGTTCCCTTTGGAAGTTCTGGGTTTTTTCTGAAACTGCAGCTCTCTGCTGTACAAGTGCTTGATGTTCATTTTTTTCGGGTTTTTTTGCCTCACTAGCCATGGGTGCGTTCCTGGGGAAGAGATTCCTTGTGTCGGTGTCATCAATTTTAAGCCTGGGTAACATCACTTGGTTGTGCTGCAGTGGGGGCTGTCGCCCTGAAGTGCTAGCCTGTTTCTGAGTATTACTGGATTGTTTTTCATTGAGTATATATGGTCTTCTAGCTTTCTGTCTGGTAGGAAGATATGTGTCTGGGGACAACAGGAAATTACCATCCTCAAGGAATTGGCCCATGATGCAGGTGCCTGTCACTGGGTGCAGAGCTGGCTCTCTCCTCTCTCTGGGGCAGTTTTGTATTTGGTTTATGATGGTGTGATGGGCAACACAGTGTTGTTCCAGAGGTGAGGGCATTCCACTCTGGGCTTGTGCTCGGCAGCTTTTTGAGTGTCTTAAATGAGCTTGATGTTTGCTGGCCTGCTTCCGCTCCTTGTGGCTAGGGCTCGAAGCTGAACAGCAGGAGAGAAAAATTGCCTTGCGAGGTTAGAGGCACGGTAAGTAATACACTTCCAAATGTCAGCTTTTGTGTTTCCTCTCCTTGTCAGCAGCAGCCAAGAAACGTGCACGGAGTCAAGCTGTATTTTTAAATAGCAATACACACAACTGAGTAGCACAGAAGACTAAAGCTCTCCCTTGGAATGGTGCCTGCCTGGGAGAGAGAACAGAAAGTTACAAATTTGATAAGTAGTAATTTGCAAAACTACGATGATTATTAGGTGGAGAGTGAAAGTGCTTACTCCGATTACTGTGAAACTGCCTATCAAAGGATTTGATCAATGGGAAGATCAAATAAATGCTAGTGGCTAGTTTCCTCCAGTAGATTTTACGGATTTTCCTGAAGGTTTTGTCTTGTGTTAGTGATCGAAAAATGTTTTTTCATCAAGTGTGTCTTGTGTTGTTTTTTTCATTGTAGTCCCGCCACGCAATTTGGTAATTGATATCCAGAAAGAAATCGCCGTTGAGGGAGAAGAGATTGAGCTGAACTGCACTGCCATGGCCAGCAGACCAGCCACCACCATCAGATGGTTCAAAGGAAACAAGGAGCTAACTGGTAGATGTATCTTCTCAGCCACTTGCTTTTTTCAGATAGCTGAAATGATTTATGTAATGCTGGGTACTTGGTTCTCTGCTGCCAGTTTGGGGGGGGCAGGGGGGGTGGGGAATAAAAAATGGAAAGGAAAAAAAAAAAATAGAGCGAGCTGCTTTGAACACCAGCTCGGGAACAAAGGCATATGGGGGCAGACAGATTATTCTCTAACACAGAAGGGCTGAGCTCCATTTGGTCCTCTGCCTACCTGCCAGGCTCAGGTACACGGTTCTGGAGTCTTTCTGTAGCTGCAGGTGACCTTGAGAAGCCCCAAAGTTGTGCATTGAATTTATTTCTGCAGTGGTTTATGTAGCTCTCTGCCCCATTTTAGGTAAGAGTAGGATCATCTGCGCTTTGGGCCGTAAGGATTTTCAAGTCACCTTCACGTCTAGCTCTCTTGTTTATAGAGCGTTTTCTCTGTGTTCAGTTGAATATTCATACAAGATGGGTTTCTCCGACTCCCTGAAGTCTGGTTGCTCCCGGTATTTGCACATTCAAGTCACTGACTCTGATTGCATGTGATGTGCTGTTCGTTTAAGTCTGTGTGTAGATGTGAGCCTGGTTGACAACACCTTTGTGATTTACCCAGTCTGAGACACTGAAGGGCTCTCTGCAGAAGTCCAGGCTCATTACGTCAAACCCACCCCCCTACAAGGGCAAGATAAAATCCTCTCTTTAAGTCCAACACCTACGAGCATCCAAGCAGGACGCATGCTGAGGGTATGCTGATAAAGGTGGAATGCAGACCTGCTGCCATGCAAAGTGGTGCCCCGCTGATTCCCAGCGCCGGTTGTCGATGCAACGTGCAGATCTTCCAGTGATCCCTTTCTGTGCTTCCTTCCCCATTCCGCTGGGCAGCAGTGCTGTAGTATTTGACCCTTCGTGCTTGACCTGTCCAGCTTCTTGATGGAGTATTCTTCTGTTGGCAATTGAATTTCAGCTTTTCTTTCTCTTTGAAGACTGCTGAGCTGAGCAGTAGCTTCTTGCAATACCGGCTCACCCTGCTGATTCTTTGGATTTATTTTGTTTTAAAACAGAAGTAGGGAAACTGAAATACTTGGTTGCAGGTTGTGAATAGCAGGAAAGTGTGGTTTTGCTGATCAGAAAGCCTTTCCTCTAAGTATCAAGGGGTGTCACTTTCTGCGGCTGTCCTCC
The DNA here is from genome assembly GCA_026212715.1 of Elanus axillaris. Taxonomy (NCBI): domain Eukaryota; kingdom Metazoa; phylum Chordata; class Aves; order Accipitriformes; family Accipitridae; genus Elanus; species Elanus axillaris. The sequence goes on from JANZLQ010000086.1 coordinate 7,711,573, forward strand.
GTTTCACTTTTAATATGTTATACTGAAATATTTTGGGCTTGAAAGACCTCTGCTACAAAAGTTACTCTTAATGTTTTGACTGTGAATTCTCAAGTAAAAAGCCACAGATAAGAAAGAGTATTTGAACATGAAGAGGAGGTGCGTTGTCAGCAAGCACTCGCTGAGTTCCTGGAAATATCCTTTTTCTCCTGTCTTGTCTTGTCTTCCTCCTTGTTTCCATGTCGCATGTTATGGCATCCTCCAGGCAGCCAGTCCTGAACTATGCTTTGCTTCAACCACTGCTGCTGTTCTCTCTTTCACATGGAGCACTGCTGAAATGCTTCTGCCTATCAATACTACTTTTAATGAAGTTAATCTGTTTAATCACTTCCCTAGCTAATTGTTGATTCAAGAGTGGGAGGGGATTTGTAGCTCATCGATTTCAGAGTTTGGGGATTTGGGGATGGTGGAGAGGGATTGTTAATCATTGCGGTAACATAGCGTGGACTTCAATTGGCAGCGACCTCCCGGCGAGGTGTGTGACTACACCCCCTCCCCTAAACCTCAGTGGCTGCAGAGGAGGGACAGTTGTCCAAAGGGGATGTGTCACCTTGGCACGGAAAGGAGGGAGGTGACCTGGGTGCAGCAGACACTCCCTCCCGTGATCACGCTCTTGCTGTCCTCTCCCCTGGCAGGCAAGTCAGAGGTGGAGCAGTGGTCCGACATGTACACGGTGACCAGTCAGCTGTTGCTGAAGGTGGGACGGGAAGACGATGGGGTCCCTGTCATCTGCTTGGTGGATCACCCTGCTGTCAAAGACTTGCAGACACAGCGTTACCTAGAAGTCATGTGTGAGTAGCAGAACTTTTCATTCCTTTGACGTATGAAATTACTCACTGAGGAGTTCAGGAACTATTCACTACGTGATGAAATTACAGCGTGGGTGGGATTTATGTCCTGTTAGTTAAAAATTGAAATCAAAATGTTGGGTACCACTTCATGGGTGAAGCCACGACTTTTCCTAGCCCTTTGGTGATACGATAAATACATACCTTCATTCTCTTAAGAAATACCCTTCTGTACATAAAATTTGCGCCATCAAGGCTTCCTGGCTGGGCTTTATAATTGTCAGAACAGATTAAATCTGAGCATTTTTCTCTTAGTAACCTACTTACCTCTTTGAAAAGCGCTCCTCTACTACCACATCAAAGTAACCAGCCACCATTGCAACTGCTGGCAAAAACTTGGTACTGTGCAAAAGAAACTTGGTATTGTGCGTTGTGAACATACAGCAACAAGTGGTTTTCTAAATCAGAGTAACATGGATTATGTAGTAACACTGCTGATTAAGGCCAACCTATTTTCTATAATGTTCCTAACATGTTCAGTGTTAATAACACTTTTCACTTCGTTTAGCAAGTGCTCTACTGTGTATGACATGAATGAGGTTTATGAGCAGATACCTGAAATACGTGTGGTCCCAAATGCAGCTGTGCCTGACTTGCAGCTGGTGGAAATAACAGAGCTGCTGCATACGCACACCTTTACTGAGCAAATGGCTCCCAAAAGCAAAGTTAGACAGTCCCCACGGCAAGGCTAGGGTGCCCCAGCAAACCAGGGTGCTAGGATGATTGAAAGCACTTGTTTTTGTAGGTTCACTTCAACTATAACATTGCATTAAAAGGAGAAAAGGAAGTTTTGTATTAATTTATTTCCTCTGCTTCATTATGTAGTTTCATTATGAACATCTTGGTTACAATTCTCATATCTCTGAAACTAGCGGGAAGTAATGTTCCTGTAATGAGGAAAACAGAAATGATCAGATACTACCTAAATGGGCAGATACTAGATTTCTTGCGACTGTGCTAATGTGTAATTCATTTATGCAAACCTCACGTCCATTAACATTTCTTGTAGAGCTCCATTAGCTTTAATAATACATTAGCACCTTTGTGAGGCTTGATCAAATACTTAACGGGGTGGGGGGGGTGGTGGGGGGGAACCCATCACCCCTATTATGCAGAGGTATTGAAAACTTGTTGGGTTTCTTCCCCTTGGTTGAAATGGCATGAGATTACCTTCAGGCTTCCTTTCAGAAATTCCTCTGGCATCCTGATCGTTCAATGGGGTAGGAGAGGGCCCTTTTTCTGAAAAAAATTCAACATTTTTTCCATTCTTCCACAAACAAATACCTTCCTGACCACTTTTGTTTGCAGCCTTTACAGGGTTACCCCTGCAATGAAGGCAAAGCACATGTGAACTGCAGTGATCTGGATGTCCTGCGGGATGCACGCAACCTTCGGCTAATGCACTAGAGGCTGCTGTGTCATCCGTTGCACAGGTTTCTGCCCTTAGCACTGATCTTAGTGTCCCCTTGGGTTATTGTGGAGCTCTCTGTTGAAATGGAGCTAGCATGGAGACTCCTCAGAAGGGAACAGGGATGAGCAGGGAAAGGGCTTTGGGGCCAGTTTGGTTTTATGTTCTGGTCTGGATTAAACTCTAAGCTTGTTAAAAGTAATTACGTTTATATATGGGGGCTTGACCCACGTTAATCCAGTCAGTTCCTTCAGTGGGCAGCAGCAGATGGCTAGAGAGAAGAGTACCAGCAGAAGAACATGTCATGCATCATAACCTTGCGGCTCCCAGCAATTAGCGGCTTTGGGTCTTCACGTGCTGGAGTGCATCCAGACATTTGCATTTAAGACCTGCTGTTGGACCTGAACTCGGGGTAGGAAAGGCAGTTGCAGAGCAAACTTTTACCCTTGAGCTTCCTCTTCTTCAAGATGATGACCTCTTGGCCGATGGGAGAGCATGGGCAGGAGGAAGATCCTCTTGTCTTCATAGATGAGCAACTTGAAAGAGCTCCTGCAGATGTGGGCTTGGCCGCTCGGGAAATGTGGACTCCTACAGTCAGGCCTAATTGATATGTTCTCAGTTGCTTTTCTAGATTACAAGGTTTGCAGTCAGAGGGAAGGACTCCTCCCAACTGTGGTTGGGGCGCTTCCACTGACCATGACATTACCTTGCAGGCATGCCAGCTGCCGAGTCTCCAAAGTGGCCACGATCAGCACTTGCTGCTCGTCCTGTGCTCGCGTGGGGGGTGGTCGCTGCTTTTCTTGCAGCCGGAGAGGCGTCATTCCAGATCAGTTAGCTGTGTTGCTTGCTCAAGTCTCTGCTCGTCCATTCTCTCCCCGTAAGTCCTACCTGTTCCCAGCAAGGGCTCAGCAGATCCACCTCTTTGGAACATCAGCAGGACACGGGAAGATCTTTTTCTCAGCAGATGTTGTATTTCTCCGCACTTAATGTATCCAACTCAAGCATGAAATGCATTGGGGAAGGACAGGAGGATGATGGATGGAGCCTTCTCAGATAATGAGGTATTTTTTGTCTGACTAAATTTCAGAGTACAGAGAGATAATTCTTCTTAAGATGCACCTCAAAAGTTGTGGGGTTTTTTTCAAGAAAAAAAGAAGCAGAAAACAAAAAGCCTGCACAGTTTGCTAAGTGGGGAAGGGAGGGGTGGGACATCTGTCATCACAGGAAACTATTCCAAATGCAGCCTGCAAAAGGGAACAGACCCTGAGCCACATGCAGTTTGTGCCCTTGGAGACGAGCGAGCTTGCAACAAAAAGAGGCGTCCTCCGAGGTTACCCTCCCGTGCAGCCCAGATGTTTTCCAAGAAGAACATGCTGCCGCTGCTCCTCGCACACTGCTTTGGGGCTGCGGTGGTGGTTTTTGTAAGGCTCCCCCAGGAGAGCTGGGGTGCAGGCAGGGTGGGGGTTCAGGGTGGTGGGTGGCAGAGAGGAGGAGGGAGGCGTTTCTTCCCCCGGGGTTCCTTCGTTCTCCCTCCAAACCGTTTACCTTTTCTCTTTTTTAAGGTGATTTTCTTAAAGCTGGGTATGTCAGATGTCTTTTGGTAGGTTGAGGACCTTAAGTGTCACTGACAATCTGGAGTGTTTGTACTTTGGCTTATTTGGAGTTGTTGCCCAAAATGTGTATTTATTTTATTGACATGTTCTCTGCAAAAAGAAGGAAGGTGCAGAAATTTAAGTCTGCAAAGTGACCTACTTCAGTTTGTTTTAAAAACAATTAATTTGAACGTTGTCTTCTGTGTTGTAGTTCAGAGAAAATTGCAGACTTTGGGGTTGTTGAAGTTTCTCAGTCACTTCAGGAAGATGTTTCTAAATGGCTGTTGGCCTCCTCCCCCAGGCTGGGGTTGTTCCAGTGTTCCTCAGCCAGGAAGTAGGAAGCAGGCAATGCTCTTGGAGGGGAACGGGCCAAGTAATTCCAGACTCTTCACAGGGTGAAAGTACGGGGTTTGTCATAACAGTTAACCTTGCAGCACCAGTGTACCCCACACACATGCAGCACCAAACCCTCTGTCGCCTCAGCCAAGATTTAATAAGGCAATTGTTCGCTGTGCTACACCTGATTTGTCTTGCCACTGCCTTGTTCTCTTCCTGTTGTTTCCAAGCATCTTCTTGGGTGCTGAGACTGTCGCATCTATGATTGAGTGGGAGGACTGGGTCTCTCGCTCCTCCTCTTGTGCGGGGGGTGCTTCTGCTATGGCAAAATAATAGACATAATGCATTATCTGATAAGCTGTCATAATACATACCGATCGCCTGTTACTATACCCTAAGTTAAGCTTTAAAATAACTGGCAAGTTCACAGCGTGGGTACTGGGAGGAATGACTGCTTTGCTGTAGTCAGCAAAATGGCAAGTAAGACAGGTTCGTGCCGGGTATTAACTTGTCCTATTCATGGAGCAAGCTATTGGTCACACGTATAACGTGGGACAGCCCGACTCTTCATGAAGTTTTGAGATAAACACTTCCACGTGAATGTAGGGTATGTCATTAAAAGAAATCTCTGCAAACAAGCACTCTGTAATATGTATGAATCCCTCCTGGTAATGCTTCTCAAAAGCAAACAGAGTTTGACAAATGGTGCCATGTACTCACAGTAACGATAACACTTTCATGCATGATTAATAGCCACGCCAGTGAACGTACAACCCTGTGTGATGGGCGGCCACAATATGTTGCACAGTATTGGCTTGAAAATATCCCCTGATTCTGGCTGGAGTTGTTTTCTTTTTGTGATTCAGATCCATCAATGAGGGCTGGAAGACCAGCACATTGAGTGTAATTTTAGAAAGGAAATGAAGCAACAAAATACATTAAAATATCATTAAGGAATTGAATGGAACCAGATATTCTCGGAGGCATTTAAGTTCAGCCTTTGTGGTACTTTTCCTTATCTCATTATGTGATACTGGAAGTGAAAGTGTCGAAGGCTTGATTTGGCATTTTCTCTGGGCTGGTTTTTGTTGCTTTTCTGAAGTTATAATTAATTGCACATTCATTTTTATAAGATCTACACGTGTGCTTTTAAAATACGCACCAATGGAATCTGTTATGGCCTCTGCTGTTACGATGGGAGAATTTTTTGCGCCCAGTTATGTTCAAAATCAACCATATATGTATGCTGTTGCATCTCCAGTAATCCTTACATTTCTATTGAATACAGCTATTAATTGCATAGTATGCAGTGAAGTGATTAACATCAATGTAATTTATCATCTGGAGAGCTCTAAATACAAATGAATGACTTGTTTTGTTCAGTGAGGTGTTGACCCCTTCAGAAACTTTGATTTAAAGCTTTTTTTTTTTTTTTCTTTTAGTAAATATGAAAAGCACCACAATCAGCCAAGTGTTCAGTTATTTGATTTTCTGGGGCATTAGCCACTCCTGTTTGTGACATTTCCCAGTTGGGTGCTCATTTGCAAGCTCATTAATAAGTTTTTCTCAGAGGAATGTTGTTGGGAGTGAGGAGCACACAGTACAGCCTGGCCTCTGCCTTTCACAAGCATTAAGCAGCAACATGCACTCAAATATTTACCAGGGAAGTGTTTGTACCCACAATACCTGTCTGGCTTTGGCTTTCCTTTTCCTGCTACAAGCTAAGTGTTTAAATCCCTTTAGTTGAGGGCAAAGTTTGCAAAGTCATGTTTGGGGTCGAAAGGCTCTTCCAGACAAGTTGTGAACTGCCGTTCATCCGCTTATTTGTCATTTTAAACATGGCATCTATTCATTTAATGGATTTTCTGTATTTTGGCTGAAAATCAGCAATACAGACTTTTGTCCTTGCAAAAGGTGAGCAGAAGATACCCAGGATTGCTGGGTCTGGGCTGTCTCCAACACAGACTTTGTTTCCTCATAAGCCAACCTTCTTGGTTTTAGAATAAAGGTGACAGCTGTATTTACTCTTGTGTATAAATGTTAACATCACTGACTTCTAATATTGAAGAACGTACTGCCCCTGCTCTTCCCCTAGCATGCCAGTGTGGTAAGATACAGAAACTGCCATAAGTCAGGTTTTTTCAATAGCTAGTTTCAGGCCACGGAACGATGCAGAAATGAGGAGCTGGATAAAATAGTTCCCCTCTGAAGAAAGATATATGCCATATTATCTGGGTGATTTTGAAGCTGGAATTACCTAAAGCAGGCCGGAACTCTGCTTGGCCTGTGGGATCCTTCTCCTGAGGATGCCATCTGTCATCATTTTTGCCAAGAGGTGCACATCAGGAATTAATACAGTAATTGTAAAATGGATTTTAAAACTTGGACTCGGTACCTAATGTCACAGTGCAGGCCGGAGCATTTTCAGCTGAATCATTGAAAGAATCCATGTTGTAGTTTTCTCTGCTGGCAAATAGTCTGGTGTTGCAAAAGACGCCAAGCGGTGTGCTGCCATACCTCTGTCGCAGACCCACTGCAGGAACATGTCTTCCTCTGCTGGGAAGAAACTGGCCATCTATAGTCATGTGCAATTTGCTTAATGTACATCGTTAGCTGTAATTTGGAGCAGAGAGAGAGAAATCCTGTGCTGAAAATGTACCGAGGTCCTGGGTAGCCCCCCTTGCTGTGTGGCCACTCTGTAAGCAGCTGATCCTCCAAGGAGAACCGCAGTGTTGTCAGACAGTGCTTGTTCCCACTCTGCAGCAGAGCTCTCTGAGCCCTAGCCTGCTTTCAAAAGCATGTCTTCCTCATTTGTGTTTTTGTGCAGTTTCCCCCCAAAGCAGCATGTGGGAAGGCAGCTTTCAGCTGTCTTCTGACCTCAGCTGGGAGCGCATCAGACGGGAAGGGTTGACTGGTCTGATGGTGGTGGTGGTTGGTAAGGGTTAGGAGTCACCTGGGTTTCAGAAAAGAAGTAGTGTTCCCCAAAATGTTTTTCCTGTGTTATTAATGATTGGTTTGGTGCAGGTTTTGTGTTTAGAGCAGACAGATTGCTGCATTGTAGGAGCTGTATCACTTGCACAGAGATTGCTGGAGGACCAGGAGCTGCTGTGGTGTGATGATTGCACTCTGGTATGATTGGCATGGCCCCAAAGAACATGTACCGCAAGTGCAATGCAGGTTTTCTATAGCAGCTTCTAGTAGCTCTTGTGCATAGTGAAATTACTGGATACGACTGCAGAGTTACATTTACTGCACATCATTTCCTCATTATGCATATTCTGACTGTATTTCAGGGGAGAGGCATGAGGGCGAGAACATAACCACCTTTCATGTGCCTTCTTGCCTTTCTCTAGAAAACCAGCCTTTTATTTTGGCACGAGGTCGTACTCCCAGATAATAGTCATGCCTACTGTGTGTTAGCGTCCTTGCTGGCTGCGATGTCTGAGAATTTAGCCGCAGGTTGGGTGGTTAGAGAAGCCTGTGTCACTACTGCCTCTACAGCGCTTGCTGCACACCTCCAGGAGGTGCAGAGTTTATGCCGGCCATTGGAAAGAGTCACTTGCAGGAGGCTGGATGGTTGCCCTTGCTTTGGTTTTGGGTGCAGCCCTGCAGAGGAGTGGCGGGGTGGGAAGGGGGTGTGTGGCGCAGGTCCCGAAGCTGACCCGGCTGGAGCATTGTGGTACCCTGGGCAGACGAAGAGGTCACGCTTGCCAAATCTGTCTGGTGACAGGCTTTGAGATGTTGAGTTTGCCTGCCTTGGAGATCGTAGGTTGGCTTAATGAAAGGAAGTGGGTAGAAATAATAGGCTTAGGCTTTTGTAGGGCACTGGACTCGCTATAACGTTTTATCTTGGCCGATTAATGAGATCTAAGCATTATCGATGGAGCGCACATTTAAACAGATTAAGAAATCACTAACTGGCAGATCTCAAAGGATAGTCATTAGGGAGTAATCAGCAAACGATGGTATTTTTAGAGTGACTGCACTGGCCTGGGTGCTTGGCCCGATCCTGTTCAGTGCTCCCACAAAGCATTTGAAGTTCCTAAAATGTCACTGTTAATAATTTTTTGCTGATGGTGCAAAAACTGTGTGAGCAGCTCGTAAGAGGAAGAATTGGGACAAAAGCAGAATAACTTGAGTGTCTTGGTAGCTTCCAAACCATGGAGCTTTAAAACTATGTGGTGTCAGCAGGTGCAGCCTGGGATGGCTGGTGAAATCTGGAGGGGAGGGAGATGTGCCCTCCTGCCTTGTCACCTGGGCTCTGTCTGAGCCATCGAGTGCCTGCCGCTTCAGCACAACACCTCAGCTGGAGGACTCTTCAGCATCTCCATTACTTGAGAAATTACAGTAGAGTTGTTTGGCGGGGAGGGGGGGAAGGAGCATTTTTCAGCGCGGGGTCGGGCTGGTGTGCACCGTGACTGACCAGTGGGGCGAGGAGCGGGACATGCTGTCCCCTCCGGGAAGGCTGCAGTTCTCCCGCTTGCAGGCACACAGTGCGCCTGTTGTAAAAGAAATCTCATCAAACGCCGAATAGGTTTGTAATAAGTTTTTCAAATTGGTTGCTGCTACAGCATAACCTTTAGACTACTGGTATTTAACCTTGTATATCACTCTTAGCTTTTGAATGAATTTAGCTTAATAAAGGTGCCTTATTAAATTACTAGGCTGGGTTTTTTAAGCTGCTAGAAAGAGGCGTACTAGGAAATAGCTTTGGGTTGTTAGATCTAATTGGCTGCTGGTGGAGTATGTAGCAGCTTAGATGCATAGATGCGAGCGTTTATTTTTATGTAGTTATCCAGTGGTATGATATTATGAAGTTCTAAGTCGAGGATTTTGGGCTGCTGAAATGCGCTTGGTAGTAAAAGCTCTGCTGCTGCTTGCCTTATGCCCTGGCTCGCTATCCAAGATAGCCATTGCCCCAGATTATACAGCTGCAGATGCCGCAGCTAGAATGTGGCCTTTTTAACAAAGCAGCTAATAGGTGCCAAACTGCAAGACTAGGCACTGAAAATTATCACGCCTTTACCAGTGTAGGCTACTAAATGTCACAGTCCTGTGTAGGAACAGAGCTTGGGATCCCATGGTGCTTGGCATTTTACAAAGCTTTGCTACCAGAGTCCATAATCTGAAGAAAATACACTGACTTTGAGACGGGACTCTTAGCAGCAGAGGTAGAACTTAAGATTCTCTACGGGCATGTCCTGGAAAAAATGGCACACACACACAACAATTCTTGGTTGAAGCATAAGAGAAATTTTTTTTTGTATGCCATAAGCCTGATTAGAATGTCGGTTCTCCCAAGTGCCCAGCCATCCTTCCAAATCCTTCAGACTTGTGAAGCATTTTCACAAGTGCCTTCTGTAATTACTGGCGTGCTGGCGAGTCCTGCTTAGGAGGGACATTTACTGTGATAACTCTGTTGGGAATGCTCTTGTCTTCATGAGTGCGTGCACGTGTGCTAATAAAGCCCAGATTTCTATTGCAGGTGACATCTCTGTGGCGTCCAGATCCAAGTAGCAGGGGTTCCCTTTGCTGCTTTCATTTGTTTCATGAAGACTACGGGGCTGGAAAGCTGAAAGGGAAGGGCTCACCTCCTGTAGTTTTGGGAGAGTCTACTTAGTTCGCAGTTCATTCTCAGTACAGGGAGCCTTCAGTGTATTCCTCTTGATTTCCATAAGTAATTGTCAGCTGGTAAACAGCTCATTAGGAATACTGAAATTTATCTAATGAAAACAGGATGGGAGCAACAGGAGAGGCAAGCTGCAGAAGATGTTGTACAGAGCTTTCTCATCACAGGGTGCTGTAGTCCTGTTCCTGTGTAAATTGGGCTGAAAAGGTTTTCTGCTCTTTCTACAGCTCAGAGTACAATAGTATCCATGTTTCTGGCGTGGGCTTGTAGGTACTGCCGCAAAGCAAGTAATAAAGAGCAAGCAGATGGCCGGGGGGGTGGGAATTCTGAATGAGAGCGGTGAGCGTGAGCACAGCGTTTGAGATGACGCTTGTGATTTACTTGCTGCATAATACTCGGGTTAGCTCGTCTTCCCATGTTTATGTGTTGTGTAAGTGCTCGTGGCGCAGACCAAGCTTAGTGCAGTATTTCAGCGCTGCTTTTTGCCTTCCTGTGCTTTTCTTGTGCATGCTTGTGCTGCATCCCTCCCAGGGCTCCGAGGCCTGGACCGCCTTGGCTGGTCCCACACCTCACCACAATGGGGGACGTGGGGGAGCCCGGGTATGCCGGGGACGTGTCCCAGCTCTGGGGTTTGGCTTTAGGGCACACTCGGAGGCTGTTTCACCCTCCTCCAAAGGACCCTTTTTAGCTCAGCTCGTGCCTGGAACGCACCCTGGTCGCTTCCACATCTTTATTTTGCACTTTCAAAGGGTTAGGTGTTTTTTTGGGCACGCTGGAGTCACCCACATCTCCAGTGGAATTGGGACTCTGCACCTCGGACGCGTGACACCCCCGAAGCGTCACACTCCCTGTGCGTGGCTGCCGCGGTTTCCAGCCAGCAGAGACGCCCGAGTTTCATAGCTGCGAGGAGCATCTGTAATGGGGATTAGTTTATAAAATGTTTGTGGTATAGTCATCTCAGGAGAGGATTTACTGGTGTAGCTTATTCCATTACTGAAAATTATGAGAGTTTAAATTGGTTAAATCCTGACACAGGGTTTTTTTTCCTAATCTCTATTATTCCATAGGAAGCATGTTAATGAGTTAAACACAGTTAATAAAATGCAGCAAGCCAATATTTTTGGTAGCAGTTACTCTCAAAGGAAATAGAAACATTTAAATGGTTTCAACTTTTATGCATACTGATTTTTTGCCTGCCTTTGTTCCTTACAGTTGAGTAAATTCCTGAAAAATATATATGGCTTAATGGCATTTGTAGCGTTGAATTGATTTCTTGCACTGATAACATTTTAGCTACAGCTTAGATGGCGTTTTTAATCTGTGTTTCAGTTGTAGGAGGTAATGAATTTTTTAATTGTGGACTCTAGGTTTGTGGTATGGCTTTTTTTTTCCCCTGCAGGGTCTTCCTGAAGTGTTTTTGTCTCCCTAACCAGAAATGCTTTAACTCTGTGTTTATTTTAGGATTTAGAAGAGCTTCATTTGGACAAAATAAAACTTTCTCTTGTTTAAACAAAAGCAGCAGTGGCTGTGACTTCTTTTGGTGTTTCTAACAAGCCTCTCTTGTAAAGCCCAACATATTAATATGCGTGGATGCCAAGCGTTGTCATACAGTAATATATGATACACAGAAAAACCTATCAATTCTGAGCGCTACAGATATCTCCGGTGTCACCTCGGCGTGAAGGCAAATGAGTTCCTTTGAGCTTGAGCGAGTTCAGAGATAAACTCTGGTGCAGCAAAACATATTTCCCGGGGAAGCGCTGCCATCTCCACCTTCTCCTGCTGCCAGCCGCTTCGGCTAGGAGCAGGCGCTGAGCTCAGGCCCAGCCAACGGTCGGACAGACAGCACAGAGGGGCTGAGAGGAGAATGGCAGCAGCGGCGACCGCCTCTTGCTGTGGGCGCGTGCAAATCTGACCCAGTGTGACACGACGGCTTACGAACTGATGTTTTTGTCCTGCAGATAAGCCTCAAGTGCGGGTTTCTCAGAATTACCCGGTGCAAGGCCTCACCAGAGAAGGGGAGCCGCTTGAACTGACGTGCGCAGCTTTTGGAAAACCACAGTAAGTTGGATGCTTCCCCAGGCTGGACCAGATTGTCCGGCAGAGAAGGGGTCATGCCGCAGAAGCACGCAGACATTGGTTGGCCTCTGTTGCTATTGCGGACGCTCGATATGCCATTCTCTGCTGTGAAGATGATGTAACAGTGTGAAAGAGAGAGATGCTTTCTGCACTTGAGCATCTGCTGCACAATTAAGACGTCTATTTTGATTTGCATTTATTCCCATATAACTAACGGCTGAGGGATTTCCACTCAAAGAGCTCCTAGGAGAGCTCTTGGCGGCCACCACGCAGCCAGCCCTCGGGTGCAGAAGGGAAAGGCCCCACAACTGTACGCCTCTTCCCCCAGGGAATGGCAGGGGTGGCAAGCGGTTGCAATTAATCTGCAAGAGCGAGGTCAGGGGCCTGTGTATTGAATCCCAATGAGGTGCCAGTATGCAGAAGTAAGCCCGGCACCAAAGAACGGAGCACTTGTAAAAGTGGAATGGATCCCTAAGGTAAGGCAGTCTGTCTTTCTGCTTGTATTGACTCTGAGATGATTTTCCTCCATTTTTGGTGCCCTGTGTGGTTTTTATGAAATGCAAGTTTTATTCTTTCTCCTCTTCTGGCCATGCCCTTGAGGCTTTCTTATGTAGTCAAAGAAATTTATGCATCAGGAAACTCCTGGCAAGGGAGGGTAGATTTTTGTCCACACTTCCATTGTTGTTGTGATTTAAGTTTTGTTTACTTTTTTTTTTTAAATACTTCCTCTTCCACTTGGATTTATGGCTGTCAAGTATTTACTATCCTGTTTTATTTTCGTCATGTTCATAAGATGTCTGCAAACATTCCTGAAACCTGTCAGTGTTTCCTTGGTAGCGTGCCCAGAGCTGAGGAGTTCTGCAGGTATAGTCGAACTGGAAGCCATCTAGTTTGACAGTTCTGCTGCTGTGGGCAGCAGCAGGCAGGGTGTGAGTGCTGAGCAGTGAGGAGGCTTTGGGTTACTGTCATCACAGTAGTGTACCTCCTCTCCTAGATTATGTTGTTGATTCCCGCTTCCCAGTTTCTTCTGCTCGGCACGAGGCTGACTCCTTCCCCATACATTAGAGACTGACACGTCCCCTGCCAAATTCCATTTTAATATCTATTCCCTGCTCAGAGTCTGTCAAAGCCCCTTTGCATTCCTCCTCTCATGGGTAACTGCCGTTCCTCCCATTTGCTATCATCTGGGAATTTAATGAATAGGCTTCTTTACTTTTTTTTCTTCCAGGCTATGAATAAGACGTACACATGTTAAATAAGACAGACACATCTCCCCGGCAGCATGCCACTTAATGTTACAGTGGTGCTAGTAATGTGCTAGGAATTAGCTTATGTAGGTCACTTCACCTATGTCTCTCAAAGAGGAAGAAAAGATACAGGAAAATAACGGGCTGTGTTGAGCTCAGTGTTTTTAAAACAAAGATATTTCATAAAAATCCTTTACAGAGGTTTAAGACAAACAGAGACATTTCTCCAGTTAGCCAAAATAATTTCTCTACAAAATTTGGTAACATAACCATTGGGGGAGGGAAGCTTGGAGGAGAACGAAAGACCAGAGAGTAGAAATTTCTATTCTAGTATTAATACATTGTTAGGTCAGACACAGCACACACACCCCCCCCCCCCCCGAAGTCTATGACAAAAGTGGGAAGATACTGAAATGGTCGCTTTTAGGGTGTGCGGGGTGACACGTCTATGAGAAACAGGCTGCTGTGTAGTGCACGCAGTGTGGGAAATCTCGGCACTCAAAATCACAAGTAGCCCTTTGAAAACCGGAGCCAGGAACATCCAAACCCTTTCCACCCTTATTGAGATTCAACTGCAATTCTGCTCTCTCAAGAGCTTCTGCTGCCCATGCCGTTGCTCGTGTGCTGACAGTCCAGAAGTTGGGAGGAGAGCGCCAAGCCCTCATCCAAAACCAGATGTCAGCTTTGTAGCAGGCAGCTGGTACCCAACCGGTTTTGCTCAGTGTTGTATCCATCCCAGTAGTGTGGCTGAGATGTTGAGACTTCGGCAGCTTCTATCTCATGACAGTAGTCTACCATCTGGGCACTGGGCAAAGCCCGAGCTATGAGATACCTCCAGCAGCATGAGCTCCCAGCAAAGGCTGACTTGCAAACTTTGCGACTAGGCAGGCTGGCTGAAGACTGTTGTACTGCCTAAAGCTCCCCTTTTAAGAGCTTACTGTTGAGTTGCCCTGAAAGAAGCTGTAATTTTCTTGCTGGGGATGGCTGTCTCAGGAGCATCTGACCCGTCCCTTTACTGCTGCTTGAAGACTATAGTAATAGTAAAAAAATTTTTTTAAAAAGACACAACCACCCCTCAAGACCTGCAGCACTTTCTTTCTTTACTAGCTCTAACAAAACATCCTGATTTCATTTCCTAAATGTTGCAAACCTGATACTCCTTTTGGTTCCATTAGCAAAGGGATGTAGGAGAGAGGCTGCTGGCTGGCCAGGTGGGACTGGGGGAGAGGAGAAAGGTGTTCCTCTCTTCTAGCAGCCACAACACTCTTAGTGAGCAGCACGGCCACTGCGGAGGTAAACAGGTCCATCGCCTAGCTTTGTGGAAGGGCTCACATTTGACAAAAACGTACTCGTTCTGCCACACGCTGTCCAGATCTGCACTCAGAGTACCCTGTGGATGCACATTAGTCCGTAGCCTCAAAGATTTCAGGTTTACGGAAAAAGCGAATGATTAACCACTAATGACCTTTCTTCCTGCTTGCATTAGTGTTTTCAGAAAATTTAAGGTCTGGATACAGTTTCCTGTTGGGTAAAAATAAAGTTAATTTGAGGAAGCCTGACAGCATCTGGGCTTGAGTAGTGCAAAAAAGTATGTGTTATTTCTTTACAGTTTTTCTTGGTTTGGGCTTTCTGTCTGTGGATGAACTATTGAAGATTCCAACTTTACCATAGGAAAATAGTAATGTGCTTGTTTCTTTTTCTCCCTCCTCTGTAGGCCTACGGACATGAGGTGGTTAAGAGTAGATGATGAGATGCCTCAACACGTTGTAGTGTCTGGTTCAAACCTTCTCATTAGTAACCTAAACAAAACAGATAATGGTACATACCGCTGTGAGGCTTCAAACGCGGTGGGGAAATCACATGCGGATTACATGCTGTTTGTATACGGTACGTGAGAAAAACCACCGTTCTTCTAGACTCATTTACACATAATTGCAACATACCGCACTCTGAAAGCTTTGACAGAACTTAACTTTTTGCTTAACACAAGATTTACAGAGAGCTCCCGACACATCTACCTTATACCGGGCTGGGGTAGGGGCTGGAAAACCATTTCTTTTGCTTCTGTAACTCTCGGTGTTGTGCATCGGGTGCAGAGCCTATTCCAGTGTCCGGTGAGCTCCTTCCTCTGGAGCTGTACTTGTAGGCTTGCTGCGGCACTCACGTGCTGTCAGGTGAAGCCCGAGGAAAAGCCAGAGCAGGGGCACAGGGAGAACTGTGAAGTTCTCTGGCCTGACAATTCTCCTAGGACTTTTTCAGTAATTCCTTTTCCTTTTTGTAATAGCTTCTCCAGTGTCTTCAGCAATGGACTGGGGGTGGGGGCGAGTGGGTTCCCAGTCTTTCGTTAGCAAGTTAAATTACCGAAGAATCAGCCAGCATCCCCAGATAATTACAAACCAGTAAATAAACTGGAGGAATGAGATGCCTTAAGCCTATCTGTGGCGGCTGAGCAGACACTAAAACATGCCTCAGCATCTTTTTTAAGCGCTATTAAGTACCTACTTTAATTCGTCCGTTCCTCTGCATTATTTTGCCATTGCTTTAAACCTTGTGCTCCTTTCACGAGGCGTTGCATATAATGAAGATTCAGTAGGCACTTCAAGAGTGATCCCCCAGTTTAATTATGAGCAATTCCCTTGGGCTACGTATTTAAACTTTATCCGTTAAGAGTGGTTATTGCGTGGCTGGGCTGAGCTTGTGGTGGGTATTGCCTGTTATTCGGATGGGACAGTAACATGCTTTGGTTTGAAGTTCATTCCATGCATCAGCAGCTTGAAGCTCTGCAGTCCCAATTCTCTTGTACTTGCTCTGATCCAGACAAATAGTTGAGAACCTCATCTCGCCTGTCCAAATGCCACTTGCACATGAGCGATTTTAAGCCCAGTCTTAGAAACTTGCCCCAAGGCTGAAGATAATAGCAAAGCTACAGCTTTGAGCTGAAGTTGAATTCATCTACCACGTCATATGGGTAGTTTTCTGGTGCCTGCAGGTCCAAAAGACTCCAGTTTACAAAATGAAGTCAGATACGCATTTATGATGGAATAATTGGTATGCTCATGGTATAAAAAAATACCTCGTTTACATCTGTGTTTAAAGAGACAACTAACATTGTGGAGAATAAAGTTGAAGTAGGGCACAGGCAGTTCCCTGTGAGCTTAAAACTTGGGGAACCCTACTGCCATAAAGCAGTTGTAGATGAGGTGGTTTCCTTCCTCATATAGTTTTAGGTACCTGTTTTGGCTTGAGTAAGCACTAGGTGAACCCTCACCAATGTTAGTGACCTGGGATTTAGAGCTCGTAGTAACTCTTGCACTTGTTAGTTATTCTGCGCTTTGGATGTGGGCGAGAACTAGACCACACAGGACTTGCGCAGTGCCACTCCCCCTCAGGATTAAATCCACAGGAGGAGACCTGAGCCAGTATTATTTGAAAGCAGATGCGGGTTCCCAGGGGATGTAAACGTGTGGACTCTAGTTCAGGCATCCAGCAGATGTTTTGGCCACTTTTCATGGTCTCTCAGGAGCTCGCAGGCAGATAATGGTTTTACATCTCATCGCATCCAGTTTCTGCACATTTAGGAGTGTCTTGCTAGGATCTGGCACTCTGGACAGCGTAAAGAATCCTTTAACCCTGAACTTCAAAAGGAGAAGTCCAGAGCTGTTGGTGTGGAGGAAGCAGTTGGGCTGTGGCCGTCACCTGAAGCCTTCGGGTACAGAACCTAACTCGAGCTGTCACTGAAGGCAAGTTCCACTGCTTGCCCAGAGCGTGCTGGTCTCACCTCACTCATCAATGGCAAACATTTACGTCTCCAGTCCCTGCCACCTTTCCCCAGTATGAGACATTAGAGGCAGCGCTGGAATCCATGTCCTTGCAGACACGTCTCTGTAGGTGTAGCGTGAAACTTGGTAGGAGGACGTGCCTTGCTGCTTGTCCTCTGCCTCGCTGCAGACGGGGCCGGCTCTCACCATTTGTTTGTGCAGAGCTCCCCCAAATCGCATTAACTTGGGAATTGGGGGAATTACGGACACTCCACACCCAAGGTGTCGTTGGGGAGCAGCAGTAGCCACAGCAAAGCCATGGTCTGGCACACCTCCTCGAGAGGCAGAACTAGCGTAGTCCCAATACCAAAGGCAAACACGTGCAGTTAAAAGGTTTTACATGCAAATGGCTTCTGGCAGCCAGGGCTTGCAGAATAACTGCTGCTGAGCTGTGCTTAACACGCCTTCCTCTGCTGCGCACATGGTGTAAGGATGTCTTAAGCAAATTGGCACATTCCGAAAGCATGTTCATTTTTTAAAATTCGTTCATGGTTTTCCTCCCTGTGGCATTGGGCAGACAAGTTTGCTAGAAACTTCCAGTGCAATTAGCACACAATGTTTGGGGTTTTTTTTGCTTTTATCAAGGAAGAGTCTGCTGCATGGCATCGTCCCCATGCAGTTTGGTGAAAGGCCAAGGACTTTCTTCCCCTGGTTCTGCTGTGCTTCAGCTGTTTTGGTCTCCACTGCTCCTGGGGAGACAAGTGTATTAGGAGTGAGTAAGGAGTGCCCTGTTGTAAGTGTAGGGAATGGGTTGCTTTGGATGTAGGGGAAGGACAATAACTGCTTATAATATAACTGCAAATAAGTGCTGCACAGCGAAGCGAACTCCAAAGTAATGTTTCTTAACTTTTGGGAAGTTGTATGGAATATAATAAAGGTGCAGCATATAATTAAAGTTCAGATGTCTTAATTAGGGAATCTGAGAGAGCTCGCTTGGAGATAAAAGAGTAGCAGATGTGTTGGTGATGAAAAGTTGACATGCTGTAGAGGAAACCTAAAATCAAAAGCCCATGAAATGTTTCATGCTCTATTATTGCCGAATGAATCCCTAGTTCAAAGTCTTCCCGACTACTTAGTGCATTCAGTTTGATCATCTGGGCATTGATACGTATTTTTTCTTTTACATCTTCTCATATCTACCTTCTCCTGCCCAATATTTTTGATGAAGATGTGCCCCTGTACGTAACATACACGCGGTGAAGAGTGGCAGCATTTGATTCTCAACAGGTCACGTACGTCTGAAAAATGGTTACCAGTCACAAAGAGAAACATCACCGTATCCATGTTTCTCATTACCACTGCTGTAGTAGCAAAACCAAGAGCATTCAGCTGAAATGGACAGAAAAATACTGACCTTTTTTTTTTTTTTTAATTAAAAGATCTTGGTGAAATTCTTCATACCTTGAAATTGCTATTAAGTAACAACATTCTTATTTCCTTCTATTATTACTATCTTTGAAGTAGTTTTTAACATCCTGCTGGCATGTATTTGTAGGGGAAGAATAGTGAAGTGAACAGCCCTGGGAAGGAAGTGAGATATATTCATGTGCTGTTGATATTTAGCCTGTTAAGCACAGCAGGGCCCCTCACACAAAACTCCCACCTGGATTTTCAAACATATACATAGAACACCAACAAAGCACCACCATGTCTCTCTTTGTACATGTAAACTGTTCGTTTTGTCATGGAAAGCGTGCAGTTTATTTTTCTTATGCCTCTCCCATTCCATTTCTTTCTCTCTCATTGACTAATTTGTGCTGGGTTTTGTTTATTTTTTTAATTTATTTTTTTTTAGCGTTGTGGAAGGCAAAAAGGGGGGAGAGTTTGGGGGCCAGATTCTCCAGCTAGAGTAAGGCTGTGCACAGCTCCCAAGATGTGGGTTGAGCTCGAAGCCACGTCCAGCTGCTGAGAATCTGGCCCGCTGTCCTTAAAGCCAGCTGGGCAGTCACCATCTGGTTTTAGAGGAGGAAAGGCATCTGACAGCCGTGCTGCTTCTTAGCGTCCTTGTTTTTCTCTGATCACGATTGACCGCTGTTGTGTTCTGCTTGTTTTTTCTTAATTTGCTTTTTTATTATTTTCCTTTTTATATTTTATCCAGATCCCCCCACAACTATCCCTCCTCCCACAACAACCACCACCACTACCACCACCATCCCTACCACCATCACAGGTATGGTACCTTCATAACCATTGGAAATGTCCTGAATGTTTATTGTCTTTTATGTATGTAAGCAGAGCATGAAGCCTGGGGAAAAACAACAAAACAATCACTTGCATATATTTTTTTTTCTCAAATAAGCCCACTGTACTGCGCGAGTCCTGGTCCAGCAGTTCGACGAGTTGGATGGTCCTTACTGCAGTTGTTTCTGAAACGCGGGAATTGCCGTGGCAGAAAAAGCTATCAGTTCAGTTACTGGTGGCTAATATTGGGTACTTTCCAATGAAGGCTACAAACAGCCTTAGAGCTCACATAACACAGGCAGTTGGTTCGGCCTCAACTCCCTCAGTATCAATTTCTGAGCAATTTGTACGCGGAAGCGGGACGTTTCGTCTTCAGTAACTTAATTTGCCTCATGTGACTCAAGATGCTTTTTTTCTCATGCCTAGGTGTTTGGTCTCTCTCTGTGGTAAGCCCTCTACCTCCCTCTCCCAGAACAGTGAATTCCACCAGTCTTTTCTTTTTGAGTCGAACACCATCTGTAGGACCCTTTTTGAGGAGCTGGCTTTTAGAATTTTGAAATTTTCCCTGTCTTGCGGGAAAAGATGAATAAAAACAACCAGCTGATCACAAGACTCCTCTCTCTTTTACACACGTTTTTCATGCTTCCTCACTAGATCTGACTCTCTCCAGTCATAAGGAAGGCCTTTCTGATTTATTTGTAATCATTTGCATTGTCATTTTTCTGATCTTTTCTATTTCAACTGCTGCTTTTGCTTGCCTTTTTTTTTTTTTTTTTTTTTTTGAGGTAGAGATGACAAGCCGAAGGTGAGAACGGACCATTGAATAGCTAATAGCATAATGTTTATTGTTGCTGTAAACCATCCCCTGTTTAAATGCCTTCACATTTTATTTGCTTTTATGATGTTGCTCAGCTGACTCTAACTGTCCTGCTTGGGGTGTTTTGTGGCTTCTTTCCTTCTGAGGTTTTTGCAACCAAGTCAGAGTCTGCTGGCACGGACAAGCAATCGAAGCCTTTCTCCCAACGTGCCTTAATGCACACTGCGTGTGCACCGTCTGCCATCCACCATTGTGTTGTCCAGACCTTGCCATTCTCCGTCTTCCTCTTTCCAGGTGGTTATCAGTAAAACCGAACTCCAGGCACCCAAGTTTGGATGCTTGAGACGCTCTACCGTGAACACTTCCCCATTTTGCGGTTTGGTCACTCTGTTTCAATTCTATTTTTAATTTCTTAACTTAACCAGCTTTCATTTCAGAGTAGGTTTCAGACTTTGTCAAAATCTCCTTAAGAGCCGTTTGCAAAGAAACTCGGTCCCGTGTGTCTTGGTGTAAATGGACACGCATACAGTTTTCTTTTTTTGTTTTATGGTAATCTGTTAATGCTTTCAGTGAATTTGGGAAGGCTAAAAGGAAGAATTTGTCTTGGTGCTCGATCAATCCTGTTAAGTTTATGTCGGTGCCTGCCAATACGAATGACTGTCCTTTTCCCGGGAACTGGATTATCATCAGCCTGTCGTTTGTGGGATTGCCCTAGGACTGGCTTCCAAAGCGCATGCTATCCTCACCTGCCATTTCAGGCTCCAGAGTAGTGGTCGTTCATAACAAATAGCAGTTTTGTTGTTTGCTCTTCCACTGCAAGTGTTGCAACTAGTGAATTTTCAGTAGCCTCTGGGCTTCTAGGCTCTTCTCCACAGTAATTTCCTAGCTTTTTCATACTAAAAATAAGGGAGGGAGGCGGGTGGTTCTTGAAGTCAGAAATGGCTATCGCCAGGCCTCCTGTCCGAGCTGATTTCAGGTGCAGCTATGGTCTAGCAGCTGCTGTTGTGTTGCCTAGGTTTGGTAGTGGCCCCAGCAGGCTTTGTCCCTCGCTGATGAGTCAGTGATGCCTAGGAGCTGCTCAGCACCCCCACAGCTGCAGCTGGGCAGTGATCCTTATGGCCGTGGCTCTAGCTGTGAGAAATCACTCTTGAAGTCCTCCTGAGGGTTTGCTTTGAACATGGAGATGAAGGGGTGATGATGGTCTTCCAGGAAGGGAGGACTTTCTGGCGTGGCATTTTCCCAGCCATTTCTCCTCGATTGCTTTCCATCAGAGCAAAACATTGGCCCAAGGATCAGCATGGCTCTTTGTGAGGGAGCTGCAGTGGGGGGAGGTACGACTGCACTGAAAAAAGATGAGACGCACACAAAGATGCGTTGACCAGCAGCTCTTGTGCAAGCAGAATTGTGGGTTGCTCTTTATCAGCCATGGGGAAGTCCCTCGGGATCAGGAGCATGTGGCTGTCATATGTTTTTCTCTCAGCTTTGTTTGTAATGATGGTGGATCTGAAGCGCAAAGCTTGCGGACATCCTCTTGGCAAAACCCAGGTGGGTCTCCATTGCCTCCTTGATGCCTTTCTGTATGGGCCTGGAGCTGCTGAGGAGGCCAGAGATGTAATGAACATGTAATATTGTTCACTGATTCCAGCAGTTACCACTTACGGTAAGTTGGAAGAAGTTTAGTTCATGCCAATAAGAGAAATTTTTATAATCTTCCCTGATGCCATCTGAACACTGAGTCTTCTTGATGTGAGTCTCCACATCTTCTGCCTACAAGTGTTGCGTGCTTTTCCCACAAAGGACAGCGGAGGCTTCACCTCTCTTCTTTGTGCAGAGGTGCACACGTGTGTGTTTTCCAGGCAGCAACCAGGCAGTAGGAAGCAGCAGAAACTTTTGCTCTTCAATAGCTAAGACACTTGGTAGCTGGAAAAAATTAGGTCAAATTAACATAATCTCTAGAATTACATAGCATAGTAGTGTTGAAACACTTTTTAAGGCCTCAAGAGACAATTGATACCTTAATTCCTGTCATCACCAAGATGCTGAAATACTCTTCTAGTGTGACATAAGTGCTTTGGTAGCAGACAAGGTGTTTCTTGTCTCCGCTGGCAGGCTGGGTGCGAGTTGTCTGCCAGCCAGCCAGGTTCAAAACCATGCCTTAGGATGAGGGGGACTTCAAATTATTTTATTTTGCCTTTTTCCCCTACCTCTTGTGTAAGAGTGACCTGGTTCATGTCCCCTGAAACCATACAGTAGGTCTGACAAACAACTGTCTTGCTTTAATTTTAAAAAAAGAAAAAAGAGGAGAGCGAGACCTGCACTGAAACAGTTTCTGTGTTCAAACTCAGGTTGTAGGTATGCTGTCATCTCTAGCTGCCTCTAGAAAATTATATTCTTGGAAGCAGTCCTTTTGAGTTACGGGAGATAACTTATTCTGGATTCATTTTCCCCCACTGAGACTATCCAGAAGAACAATCTCAGAGGGCTGCATTTGCTACTCCGTATGCCTGGTATGTTACTCCTTTTGTGCAGGTTCCGATGACAGGCATCTTTCTTCCCTGCTTACACGCAGTATTTCTACTCTACGTGTGTTCCGATGTGACACATAAATGCAATCCTGTCCCAAAGAGTTTATCTGTGAGCAGTGATAGATGCTACTTAACAAATACGAGCCAGAGCAGTAGGTGCAGCAAATGGGAGAGGATAGGGAATGCCATGTGCGGGCATGTGTGGGAGCACAGTTGTTACTCCCCCCACCAGCGGGGTGCAGCATGCTCCCCTGTGTGCTCCCAGTCCCTCCCCAAACCCACCCAAGTCTGTGCCTGGAGCAAAGGGTCCCTTTCTCAGCCTCTCTTGCTTGACATGTCCCAACCCTGTATCGCTGCTGCTGTAGGCTTGACCTACAAAGGCACGCTGAGCCGATAAAGCGGTTTTACAGCAGGGAGGTTTGGTGGAAGCTTTCTGAAAAGCGAACCTGCTGCTTTTTTCCAGGAGAAGGAAAAGCTGAACAGTGGTCAAGTTTCCAAAACAGCACGACCTTTAAAGCTTTTCCTCTGTCACTGTTGCTTTGCTTCAGTGTAGGTGCTTGAAAAGATTTCCTGCATGACAGTTTGATCTTTTTTGTGTATCCTCCAACTGCATTGATATTCCAACCATCCTTTGGCGTTTCAGCTGTTATCGCTGGCAAGCCCTTTTTTATCAGTTCAAATTGTCCTTGTGGCTTTGTTCATTAAGATGTACAATATGATACAGCAGAGCAAACTGCATAATTTGAATTACCCCTAGAGTCGTTCCTTGAAATGCTGCTTTTGGACAGCTGTTGTTTCCTGGGAGATAAAGGTTCTTAATAATAGCAAAGCCCTCATCTTTGGACACAGTGCAGAGTGGAGCATTTTAGCCTGCCTTTTCAGGCATCGTTTTGCTGCCTTCTGGTCTTGCTTAGCACATACACCTCCGCACCCCGGGATCTACAGTATTATTTGTACATGCAAATTTGCATTTATCACACTTTCGCTGCAGATGGATCACGCAGGTGTCTTGGCAACAGTTTCAGTGGAGACCTGGGGGTGCAACACACGTGCACGTTACCAGTATTTCAAGCCTTGCATTGGATGTTACTGATTCTGCAAAGCCCCTGCTGTCCATCCTGCAGCGGTATTAACAGCAAGCTGGCAGATGCCACCATGGCCTCTCTTTAATGCCATTTTAGACCCCATGGGTCCCTTAGAGTATGCAGTAGTGAGGAGGTGAGGGGGTTGAAACATTGCAGGCAGCGGTTTTAGCTTCAGAATTCCCAGAGATGCTGAAGCCTCCCCAACGAACTTGGTTGGAAAGCCCCAAGCTTGTGCTGTGGAAACACCCTCTGTTCCTTCTGGAGGACAGAGATTTTTATGAGTGGGAGTAAGCAAGTTCTGTTTAACTTGGCGGTGTTCAGAAGTCAGTGAGCCCCAGAGCAGGAGCTCTTCATTGATGCCAAGTCCAAATACCACATCTTGACTGGGGCCACAGGGCAGCCGAGCTCTCTTTTTGCCCAAGTGGCTGCGTGCTGCCGTGCCAGTGCTGGGCGAGAGCAAAGGGCTTCATGTTGGCTGGGCAAAGGCTGGCTGGGTGCCAGCTCTGGATGCTCCACAAAAAAACATGGTTTTGTGTCATCTTAGCTACCTAAGAAATAATAATGCATGGACTTGTGAAGTCTTTGAGACTAGCAGGTTTTCAAAGCCTGGATTCACACACCAGAAGACTTCCTCAAAGCAGGGAAAAGGATGATTTTATCCTCAGTAGAAGTTTGTTCTTTTCTGATTACAGCTGGTTATGTGAAAACCTACAGTTGCATGGGGTTTATTCCAACAGTAATCCGAAAAGGTGGTGGGCGGGAGGAATGCAATAACAGTCATTCTTTGCTCAAATTACCTTGCAGTAGGTTTGTGGGAGGTGAAGAGGCAGCGTGGGGATTACTCAAGTACAGATGCACCAGCAGAATCGCAGCCTGCACAGCTCATTGGGTGCGGCTGCTTGTGCAGGTCACTGTTGCTGGTGGTGGTGGTCACATGCAGCTTAGTCCCAGGTAAGAAATGGGTTAGTTCCCAGTCAAATCAGACGGTGGTAGTCCGCTCCCACCCAGCTGTCAGGGCTCTCTCACAGCTTTCTCTCCCTGCTTTTCGAGCAGCCCTTTGGAGATGCCCACGCAGCAAAGGGGGAGGTGAGCAGGTTGGCAGAAGCCACTGGGCTCTCCTGGTTTGCTGCCAGTTTGCAGCATGTCCAGGTGCTTGATGCCACCGTGCAGGGACTCAGCCCAGTGATTTGTTCCCCCAAATTATTTATTATTTAACTTTTGCTTTCCATTGAAGCTTCTGCATGTCCCTGGTAAAATGTCAAGTCAATTTAAAGATGATACGGCACTCTTCTGACATTTCCATCCAGGATGTGACCGCATTAAAGGGAATAAGAGAAGACAGACTAGCTGACAGGCCTGTTACAGAAAATAAAATGAAATAAAATTCAGCCTTTTAGTACTATGTCCGGTCTGTAGCAGACACGGTACCGTCACGTCTGCTGTTACCGGTGGTGAGGCAGCGTAAGCAGAGCAGAAACCCTCATTTTGCTAGGCAGAAAACATGCACGTTCAGGAGAGCGAGGACAGAGAGAGCTGGGCAGAGGACCTGTCCCCTCTTGGGTGACACAGGCTGGCTAGGGGTAGAGCACCAAAGGGGCCAGGGCTGGCACGGGGCTCGTATGATGCTGGCCAGTGTGGTGGGCCACCATCTGAACCCAAGGTCTTCTTGGTTTCAGCAGATTGGTGGGAGCGAACGCCCCTGCCTGCACAGCGTGGTGTTGGCTTCTGTGTGAAACTGGGCAGGTATGACATTCATAAGGTTGGGATTTAAATAAAACCGAAATCCTCACAGATCTTTATGGAGAAACATGAAAAGGCATAGCTGGAGCCGCAGCGCTCATTTCGGAGTATTTTCGTTCTTGTCACATGCAACTTCCATACAGATTGTGATTATTTTTGTGAAACATCTGGTCTGCAAATCAAACTGTCCCTGGAGTGCATTGCAACATGCCCGTACACAAAAGCTTTCAGTGCAAGCTGGAATTGCTTTATGGCGGATCATCATAGAGTATCGTAATGCAAAGTACATTTTTATCCATCCTTCCGAGGAGCGTTTAGCAAGGGAGAGGCTTGCTGTGCTTTTGCGCTCAGCGCGTTTTTTGAGCTCCTTTTCCCCTCGGACCACTCTCAGCAGTGTTACTAGAACGTAAGCTCTCTGCTGATGTCCAGCAGGTGTTTGTTCAGTGGGAATGATGGGATTTTTGTAGCGCTTTTTACTAGCCTTAAGGACCTGAAACAAAGCTGAAATCCTGTTTCTAATACGGCATGCTGGTCCCTAAGGCTGTTGTTGAAACGGCAGCATGAAGGAATTTACACTCGCCCTGGTCAGTAGATGTGAAGTAGTCTGGAAAACCAGGAAGAATAGGAGCTCCACATGTCAGTGATCAGATCAGCTTTTGTTTTCAGTTCAGAAAGCAATTTAAAAAGTCATATATTGAATGGATATCTGTACTTATTAATACCTCTTTAAATTAAAAAAAAAAGCATATTTTGCTGTTACTTTGACAATGTGCTGTTGTAATTCTCTTTACAATAGCTGCATGTTTCTAAGCTCCAGTGTATCATGTGCTTCTGTAAGGCTGCAGCACTGCAGCTCAAGCATTCAAGTCGGTGAATTTAATTTTGCTGCTGGGGTTTTAATATTCTGCCATCATGCTTGTTCTGTTTGAGGCTGTGGACCAATTGCGGACCAGTTTAAAGGGCCTAGTCTGTCACACTCTGCAAACAGTTTGAAGTTGGACAGAATCCATTTAAAAAATGAGGAGGCTTAGCAATGGAGCTCGTGACTCAAGTAAATGTTGCCCAGATGCTTTCACATCGTAATTTTATAAATATGTGTATATATGTGTGTGTGTGTGCACGTGCACTTGTGTAGCTACCTAAGGAAGTGGTGAGTGCCTAAAACTTGGGGTGTTGTTCAAGTTTTCTTAGCTGGCAGATAACACCATCTGTATCGCAGGACGATGTGCTTTAGTGTCTTCATTCGAGAGCTGGCCACACTAAACTCTGTTCTTATGACTAATGCTAAAAAGAAATCACAAGTAAGTGAGAAGTGCAGCTTTATAGAGGGTAATGGTTCTTTTCTTGGATCCTTCTTTAATTATAAACCAGTCTTCTGGTGAATTTATGTACACGTAGATTTTGAAAGACCATTGCCTTGTTTTACTTCTCCCCATACAGCAAATTTTGTTGTCTTACCGATTAGAATCAGGAAGAGAAGCCTTTATCTTAAGATGGACAGTACCATGTTGAGCCTCTTTGTTTATGTGCTTTCTGCCTCCTCTGCTTTCCCGCATCTTGTAAAACAGCCCTCTTTTCAGTGCCAGCTTAATGTTTTAAATGATAAGCATCAGCTTCGTGGGAGTGGGTGATCTTAAGGTCCCTTCCAACCCAAACCATTCTATGATTCTGTGACAGGGTGACTGCTCTTCATACCTATGGCTCAGGACCAGAATGGTGCTTTTTGGTGACAGCAAAGCCTTTCACCGGCTTCTTTCAATCTTAGTTAAGCCAGAAGCATATCAAGGACTTTCTTGTTGATCCCTATTTGAGGAGAAGAGATGATTTTCCTTCTAGGACGTGGGGCAGAAGCCTAATCTCCAGGGTGCCATATGTCTGGTCTGGCGTATAAACGTGGCTATTCTTGGAGGTGAAGTAGAAGTCAATAGCATGTACCTGGAATACAGGAAAGCACGTTTAAAGTTAGCCAGTCCATCTTAAAATTAGAGGTTGTCTTAGCAGCAGCATTGCAGGGCCAGGGATGTTCCTTCCTATGTCAGGCAGAACAGCAGTGGAGTCTGATGAATGCAGTTTTACATGGATTCATTAATTTCATACCGAAGCAGCAGTGACAATTTTTCTCTCCTTTGCCATGCAACCTCTGTAGTAGTGTGCCTGTGTTGGGGAGCATTCATTGCTTTACTTTAATGTGAGATTATTCCGCTTTGGAGCACTATGTGTATACAATCCTTCTTCTCAAAGAAGACTCTGGGATTGAAAAGGACTTCCAGAAAACTCATTCTAAACTTTAACTGGTCTGTGTTTCCTATTGCAACCATCCAAACCATTTGCTAATCATAACTTTGTCATTCCAGCTGCAGCCAACATGTTGTTTGACGTGGATATTTGTTCGCACTTACAACTGCTTGAGAACTTTATTTTTTGTAACCTGTTGGTCTCTGTCCCCAGACGGGGAAGCGAGATGCACTGTCCAGTTTGCACTGTTCCTTGACTAATATCTCTTCCAGCACGTGAATACAAGTTTGCTTTCAGCAGATTCTCTATTTAGTGTCAAAGCTGATGTAACTTTTTTTGTTTCAGGAAGACAGTAAATTGAGACTATTTATAGTTGCCAAGATGCTATCTCAGGAATTAATACTCAGTCTTACAACCCTCTCTAAATAACGACTTCCCCCCCACCTTCACCACCATTTGCCCCTTCACCATTTGCTTGGTTAAAACGAGGCATCGTTTGGGGATCACTGCCCGAAAACAAAGAAGGGCCCTGCTCTTGCTCTCCTTTTTGCTTTGGAAGGCTTCCCTTGCAGCCTCCACCAGAGCTCCCAGCAGGAGAACAAGTGCGAGCGCCTTTAAGCGTGCGTTAGATTTGATTGCCAAGATGAGAACAGTCGATGTTGGCAGTGGCAACAGGCTAATGACGGCTTGATAATCTGTTATGCCAATCTCAGTGCAGTTTGTTAAATTGTGCAGGGTTTATTTGTTTTGCTTTCATAATTAAAGCATGTAGACCTTGTATCTGTAAGTATTGTGTATTCCTTGTATGATTCTTGTCTTCACTGGTGCTTCAGAAATTCAGGCCTGGGCTGTCCTCTGCTAAATTGCAAAGGAATGGGTCCTCCTTTTTCCACTGCTACCTCTGAACGTGCAGGAGGACTACCTGTCTTAGGATTCTCTGGACAGCATGTTAATGAGGGGAAACGCCAATGTCAGTTGTCTGTCGTTGCCACAAAACTCAAGCTCCGGGCTGGTTTGCAGAAATACGCAGAGTAGAGCACTTCTCTACACTCGCTTATACGATTTTATTAATTTAAACATTGCCTGCATCGAACCGAGGAGGGTTGTACAAAACCTGAGCTTTGCTGTTGATTCGAGGGGGTCAGCAGGGATTTGCAGAGTTACAGTTTTGTAGTGAGGAGCCAGCCTGCTAAAGCAAGCAACCAGCATCACCGAATACATAAAACCAGTTGAAAAGTAAATGAGTTTCAATCTCGAAATAAGCCAGTAATTTGCATAGTGTGAATAAATACAATTTAGAGCTGTTGGCTTAGAGGAAGTAACGTAGGACGCTGTCAGAAAAAGCCTTCAAATTTGGGTCAGTCTCTACAACTGTCCATTGCAAACACCTGTGAAGAGAGCAAGCATCTCTCTGTTGGCAAGGCAGCAACCTCCAAGAAATTTCTTCAGTACGTGATACATATGGAGTAAAGTCAGCTTCAGACTGATGACCAAAAATGCCCTATGTATTTTAATTGCCAGTAAGCATTAACCAGTTAACTGTTACAGCGGAGGGACTGGTAATGTCTGTCTGCATTTGCCAATTCTGTAACAAGTTTTTTATGCTGAAAGAACTGTGCATCTTACAGGTGTGTGGTTTGGTGTAGCTGAGGCAGAGTGCCACTCACGCCTTCAGTGCTAGGTGTGAGATTTCTAGCAATCTCCTCAATTTTAGCATTTGCTGCTGCCTCTGAAAAGGTCTGGGTTCAGAGGCTGTGCTGTCTGCTGATGTGCTCGGAGGTTCCCTGCATTGGACAAAGGAGGAGAAGACGTGGGAGTGGATCGGACCCTGGCCCCTAGCACTTTGGTGAAGGCAATGTTTGAATGCATAAAAACACTTTTCCAAGTGTTGGCTCTTTGTCCTGGTCTTGAGCTTCTGTTTTGGTCCCTGCCAACTAAAGCGTTGGTGTCGGTGTTCTCCCCTGTCTCCTGTTCCCCTGACTTTGCAACCACCAGTAATTGTTCTGGCAAGGTCCTGGAAAAAGAAAAATTTACTGTTTTCCTCAGGCTCATAGCTTTTGAACTGGAGGCATGTCTTCTAAACAGTGCAACTCACTTCAAATGCTTTTTGCCTTTCATTTGATTATTGCTTGTCACGCAATGTTCTTTGAAAGCTTGCTCATATATTATCTGTTCCATTTTTTCCATTTTCCCTTTTTTTGCATGCTGTTCCTCCTGTTTCTTCCCTTCCTCCAATCCTCTGTTCCCGTGTGTAGACACAACGGCGACGACAGAACCAGCAGTTCACGGTTGGTATCACATTCCTGTTTATCTTATTTCTCAGCGCTGCTGAGTGGCAAGACAAGCCTGGGAAGGGGAAGCAAAAAAGGGAAATGTAGTCTTCAAGGGAAAACCGTGTTTCAGGTGGACTGCTCTCATAAATATAACATCATTTTTAAGGCTGGAAAGTCTGTCTGGTCTTGTCATTTCTGTTGTGAGCTCCACAGCTGCTTGTTCCAGTGCCAGGCAAGCACCGATCCCCCAAGGCCCATGGAAACATGTACAAGCAATGCTGAGGAAGCGAGCGATTCTCCGCTCATCTTGATTACCGGAGTAATCACTTCACGCATAAAAAAGAAATTCGGCTTTTGAAAACAGGAATTCAAATTTAATTTTTTACAAGCTGCTTGAAATCTTGAGTGGTTTTCTTTCATTTTAAGTTTATAAGAGAGCATGTCCGGTGGGTCCGCTGGCATGAGGCAATGTTTGGTATTCCGGGGATGCTCTGCAGAGGAGCGCTGGCCTTGGAGGTCAGCAGTGAAGTTGGCGTTATTACACTGCAGAAGGAGATTTGGAAAACAAATAGCAACACTTTCCTATCAGCATAGCAGTCTAGCAAACTAACCCTTCTCATCTGCTCAAGGCAGCCTAGCTAACAGCTTGACAGCTTCCTTAACTTCCTACATTTTCGAAGCAAGCCCAAATAGTCACTTAGGCTCTAAGTTGAGCATACCAGGTTTTGGCACCAGCTTACTTCTCAGCTAAAGAGGCAAAACCTCTGACAATTTTCATTAAGGCTAATCCATATTTGAGTTGGCTATTTTAGTTTCTTTTAATGCTGATAAATCAACTGTTTCTTTTATTGACAGAAATCCATAATGCAGAACAACCTCTTTTTCCAGCCTCCTCCCAACAAGGCCTATCTTGGGCAATGATGGAGGGAGGACTGAGTAAAGTGACGGCTAAGCAGTGCTGCCCCATATCAAGTGGAGGGACATGCAGTTCTTGTCCCAGATAACTTACCTACTTGGATGTGTTTCCCCACTTGACATAACCATTGAAAGCCTTCAGGCATACTGCTGTTTCCTATACATTACCAATCTCCCTACATATGTTTAATGTCAAGATTTGACATCAGTAATTTTGTAGCTACTGCAACGGAAGTCATGGCAAGGTAAGAAAAGTCCAAGTTGACGTCTCATCCTGCACTATGGTAACACTCATGAAAGTCAGGTGAAGGCAAAATGTTAATCACCCTGTCATTAAGCCATGGGGAGAGCCTCGAAGACCTGACTGTGAAGATGGTAGTGCAGTTTAATTCCCTGCAGGTCTGCTCAGTTGCACTCACTCAGGTGGTAAGCATCCAACTGCTCCTTCGAAGTACCAGCCTGGTGCTTCACTTTGTTAGAAGCATCTGAGAGCGGTCAGGAGAGACCTGGGGCTCAGCCTGAAAGGAAGCCAGGTGCCATCCCCATTCCACTCTCTAGCCCCGCGATTCTGGTCATAGCGAGTGCTTTCACCACACAGTTGTGGTTGTGAGGTGTCCCGCTTTAGCAGCACTTTGAGGCAGAGTATAGGGAGAGCGGTCAGTACGGAGTCTTCAGCGCTACTCCAGTTTGGCCAAGGTACTCTGCCTTTAGTACTAGAATTTGCCAAGAAAAGGTAGATGCATTCAGGCAAAAGAATAGTGGCCTCTGTGGTATCAGAAAATAGTACCATTTTTTCCAATTTTTCTCAGCCTTAGAAATGCACAGGTACAGGTGTTGATCCCTAAATCTGGGAAAGATCAGGCAGCCCTGGTGCTGGCATGACTTCCAATGTCACTTCTAGATGTCTTCATGAGCCTTTTCTGATGCCCAGCTTGGGTTAGTCTCTGATGTGAAGGCAAGCTGGGAAGGCTCAGCACCATCACTGAAGGCAGAGCTGTGGTGCAGCATGGGTGATACAGAAGGGGACACACAGCCCCTTTCTTTAATGCAATTCCCAATGACTTTCATCACTTTTACTTGTATTGGGGAAAGCCACAAAAAGTGTGTTTTTAAGTCGAGGACAGCCTCCCTCTGTGGGGGAGGACTGCTACTGCGAGGAGGTTGACAGCTGAAATGACAAGCCATTGCAGTCACACGAGCTGCCGCAAACTTTCCTGCCTTAAAACCCAGCCAGTTTGTTCTGAAGTCCCCTGCACTTGGCCTCCTGGGGTGCTTTTCCCATGAAGACTCTGGGGTTTCTTTCCAAGCTTGTGTTGCTGGAGTGTGTATGGAGTATACCAGGTGTTTCTGTATGTTGGCCATTTGTTCTTACCAATGTCCGATGGGAGTGAGCATGTCTGTGAATGACTAGAAATGCATGGGCATGAACTACAGCCAAATGGATTTTCTCCAAAAACAATTTTAAATGAATTGGGGGAAGGGGAGAAAAAAAAATAACAAACAAACAAAAAAAAAAAAACCAAAAAAAAGAGAAAACAAAATGTAAGGCTAGTGTGGAACCAGCACGATACTTCAATCGGGGAAAGGATTTTTGAGTCATTTAATTTTTTGGAGTGTATCCTAGAGGACTGGGGGTGGGGGGGAAAGGAGTCCTCTATGTGTGTGCATGTCAAAGCGGTAGCAAAGCCCCTGCCATTCCTGTTTCCTTCTGGAATGGAGTTGACGGCAGCGATGCATGAGTGACTTAAAGCACGAACATTGTTAACTCTTTTGTTGAAAAATGAGAGTTTAACTGTAAATTTTCTGATGCCCTTTCTCCTTTCTCTGCACTGTTCATTGCCAGAACTCCAATAACAGCATGGTCATGGCCGGCAGGAAGGCTTGTGCTTCTGCTGCACCACACTAAGCCGGGTTTACCGAGCTTAAGCCCTCCTTCCCTCTCATTTTGCCCTTCATGGTGTCAGGGTGCCAGCAGGGCTGAAATTGCAGTTCCCTGCCTATTTGCAGCTGAAATACAGACAGACCTTGGTGGAGCCAGGAGAGTAACATCTCTGAGAGTCTGCCACCACTCAACCTGGAAAGAAAGCACTTTTTCTGCCATGCCCTTCCTTTTCTTCTCTCCTGCTCCTCTCCCACTCAAAATCAATGTGCCAAGTTTTTCATTTCCCAGCCGCCGCTACTCCTCGGCTGGCTGGGGACCTCAGCCTTTGCAGGGCCGCTGCCCCTGGGGGAACCTTTCAGGCAAGATGCCCACCTCATGTCTCGCCCTCTGCACAAGCAGGACATGTATAAGCAGCCATGACCTTATACATGACGGTCTTCTGCTACAGCAAAAGCCATGACTTAATTTCCCCACTTCTTCCCAAATTTTGACCCTGCCCTGTTGTAAGCAAAGAGCATTAAAGAGCTCCCGAATGCTTTTTTCAAGACCATGGGCAATGCCCATTGCGAGGAGTGACACTTGCTGCGTAGCTGTCTTTGGGCAGCCCTGTATGTATGTATGTGCGCTCGGCAATGGGGAACCCCAGAGCTGCTTTTCAGCTCCCCCACCGAGGCAGAAAGAAGGCACTGCTGCCTCAGCACAGGCAGAATTTCTGCTTATCCTCATGAAAAGGTAGGGTGAACAAAATCTCTTCTGAAGCTGGCAAAGCAGGAAGTCTGGAGTGAAGGTTAAAATAAGGAAAACATCCCAGTCGTGAATGAAGAGTGACAAGAAAATGCCTTGCCCGTAATATAGCAGGTAAATTGTTTTATAAGCTGGAAATTCTTCCCTGAAGGCCCATATGAATTTTTAATTGCAGCCTTAGCAGGGTTTTGTATGAGAACATTTAACACTACCATCTTAAGCTCTTGTTGCTTTTTCCCATAGTGCTCAGTTTCTGAAAAGGAGTTTTACTTGGCTGAAGCCAAAAGCTGAGCCGTGCCAGAGCACTCCTCAGCTTGCACATAGCGCCAAATGCAACAGCATAGAAGGAAAAAGCCACAGTACTTTCTGCATTGACATTATCGAGTAGCTCTGCCTGTCCCGCTGCCTTTTTTCCTTTTGAAAATGCCCTACTTAAAAGTGCACCTAGTAGTAGAAAGATTCCTAACTGTATTTTACAGATCCAGTCCTTGGGGCAGTTGAATAAAACATCACAAAGCTCTCTGCACCTGTCTCTGTGCAGCACCGTGGAATACACAGTTTAAGGCCGAATCCCTAATTGGTTATTTACAGCCTGATAGGAAAGAGAAGTTGTCTTTTCCTTAAAAAGTGGAGGTAGCTCCGGAAGCAGTACAAAGCAGCGCTCCAGCAATAGAAATGTCACTAACCGGTGTGCTGGTGTCGTCGTTTAACCACCTGGGTCAGGCTGCAGGAGAGGCAGATCGGCTTGCTGGGTGCGCCCTCTTAAGATTTATTATTTTCCAGGGAAATGGTAGCCAAGCGAAAAGTTAGCTTTCATTTATTGAATGGGAGTTGTGGCAGACTCTGAATTCATTCTGATCAGAAGTGAAAAGAAGGGGCTTTAATAGCTGATATGAAAGTTTAATGAGAAAAATCAAGAAGTAATTTACCACATATTTAAAATGCCTCACAACAGGTTTTAATACTGTTCGGTGGCATTTCGAAGTATACCAGGTGCAGGTAGACACGGAGTTGTCGAATTGTTAAATTTTCTTTTGAAAAAGACTTTTTTTGCTTCATAAAAAATGCAACTTTGCCCTTTTTCATTATTGAGAAAATGTAGTTCCTCTTAAGTGAAAGGGAAGGCTCTACAGAAGCAATTTTGGAGAGATAAAAGTTGAATGGCTCCTCTTCTGAGCCCAGATTTGCATGTCCAATGCTTCTGTGAGTCAACTGTAATTATACTGATATATTGTATTATAGGAAAAAAGGGAGACTCCCTGAAATACAAGAGTGGCGCACAAACAAAAGTCTTGCCATTAATCTAAAGGGCTTCCCACTTCAGAAGCTAATTCCAACTGTAGCTTCCAGGTGACTTGATGCATTTAAAAAACAGTCACTGAGAATGACTTCTATTTTGAAGGAGCACCATTATATATATACATATGTATTGCTTGCTCCTTTCCAATGGGGGACAGCCTGCACATTGACTATACAGCATTACCATCTTTGCCGTTTAAAAGAAAGTCAGCATTTTTAGCAGCCTGTGAGCTTACAATGCCAGGTTCCCAAATGACCGATGATGGCGGTGTATCTTCATGGGAAATATTCCCCCCCCCGATAATGCATTTGCTTTACCAGCCAGCAGCAAGAGTAAGTTATCACAAGTACCAGCCTTGAATAGCAACACTGTACTATCCCTCATTTAAATAGCTCAATCTCTGTGACCTCCGGACACCAGTTTGGCCTGTAGCCTGTGCTGAGAAGTTCACTCGACTAGACGCATTGCCCTCCCATGTACCCCCCAACATTTTCTCAAACTCTCAAACAAAATAGGAAATAACAGCTTGACACACAATGTTAGCTGCCTTCTGTGGCCACGAGAATATGTCTTGCCTAACTGCTTTATCAGCTTTGAGGATAGATACTTTTTCCATAAATGCATCAAACTTGGGAAAATGAAAAAAATAGTTCTTGTCCAATTTTTTTGCAGAAGATACAGCCTGCAGTCTGCACGTAGAGATGCCTTACAGTTTTGAAACGTGATCCGCAATATTCGTGAATTGATAAATTGCCGGGCTTGTCAACATGACCAAAAAACAGATTGAACTTTGGAAAATTGGAAGAAAATTTGACATTGCTCTGTGTATACAGAACCGAAATCGAACTGGGCTAAATTGAGAAATTGCCCCCCTGGTGACTAAAAGACAGACTTTGGGGGTCTTTGCATGCTGTTATGAATGAGTGATTTGATTCCATGTTTTGTGTGCCAACAGTGTAGACTGAGGAATGTTTCTGTCTGTAATAAAGGAAATCATTGCAATTCTGTCATACAAGTTACTCTGCCCAAACCGGCAGAAGGGGGCAAGTGATGGACGCATTATTCCCCC
>JANZLQ010000086.1:7747434-7769620 GCA_026212715.1 Elanus axillaris
CCCCAAGAAATTCATCCTCAGTTCTTAAGTGTGCTGTTTTTTTGTCACTCGAGAAACGCAGAGAAAAATGAGTTTGTTTTTACTTGTAAGGCTTTACTCAGTTGCCCAATTCTGCAGAGGAGCTGGACTATGGGGATCTCTCAGGTAAGGGCTAGTACATAGGTAAACCACTGCTCTTCTACGCTAGATACTGGTTCCACTCTGATTTCTGCATCTTGGCCATGTTGCATTGTATAGTTGCTGTGGCATAGCCATTCCTCCAATGCACGGTCTCGCAGCTTGGCTGTCCACTGTTTTCTGTTGGGATTTTCCTCCTTTTTTTTTATTTGGGCACCCATTTCTGTGTGGCACCCTTGAAAACAGGGCAGGAGGCCTGCAGAGCAGCGAGACTTCCCATTTCAGGTTGCCTCTCAGCTTCTATGCCGTAATTTTTTGAACGCTAATTTGGAGACCAGTTGAGTTGAAACTATGTTTGTAAAACACTCAACTCTGCTGTATTGTGCGAAACCATCTTTAAAAAACACAGCCGGCGCTAAATCTCAGCTGCTTTGTGATTTCTCATAATACGAGCATCAGATTGGGACTAAAAAGGAGGTAACTGCTTTATCAGCCGAGGCAAAACCAAGTAAATGGTTTCAACTTCTTTTCCTCCACAGTGGACTGGAAGTTACATAAATACGTCCTTAGAGCTGGTCCTTGCAAATTACTGCTAATCCAGATTATGAAATAAAAGCATCTTTGGCAGATGCAGTTGGTATATTCAAAACAGAGGTCCTGTCAGCAGTACAAGCATAGTCTAAACCTCTGATCTTCATGTTTTGCCAGAGTCTTTCGAAGCATTTTCAGAAATTCACTGGATTTTTTTTGTCTCCTGCTTCTCAGAGCATTTCTGCAGGCTCCTTTTGCCCACTGCCCTCCTGCAGGTGGGCTCTGAGGCCAAGAGCCAGCTGGCTGTGTTGTACGGTAAAGATGCCCAGAGCGGGCAGCACAGCG
This sequence comes from Elanus axillaris, assembly GCA_026212715.1. Classification (NCBI taxonomy): domain Eukaryota; kingdom Metazoa; phylum Chordata; class Aves; order Accipitriformes; family Accipitridae; genus Elanus; species Elanus axillaris. The sequence goes on from JANZLQ010000086.1 coordinate 7,748,428, forward strand.
GGGACAGGCCCCGGTGCTCAGCCATGGGGCAGGACTGCAGTTCTCTGCCACCTCCCGGCAAGAGCCCTGCCCCAGAGGGTTGTGTCCAGCACTGTTCCCTTTGGGGGTTTGAACGTGGAGCAAAGACTAACACGAAAAAATCAAACCCCCGAGTCCTCAGCTTGTTCTGTAAAACGCTTGCCTTTTACCCCATGAAATCGGCAGCATCTCTTCCTGTAAGCCACTATAGGTATGCTTTGGCCAAGAGGTTAGAAATGATTGATTAATTCAGTATGTGTTCTAACTCCTGAGCAATACTAATAATTATTATTGCAGGCCTGGGCCAGATCTCATAGGTAAGAAGCTCTAGGTGCCTGTTGAATATCACAATGTGGATGGGAAATAATTGTTTTGCTCTGATAAGCTTTATTGCTTTTTCAATTTGTATTTTTTAAAGAAAAATACACCTTCTGGTGAATGAAGAGAAGAACGGGAAGCAGTTCCACAAAGGAATTCCTCAAAATGGGTGTCTGCTAGCAGCCCTGCCTTTCCCTCCAGCGCCTCTGTCCCTGCACGGCGCCAGCAGCACAGCCACCTGCAGCACGCCACCGAGAAGTTGTGGCCATACTGAATGGCTAGTGCCTTTTCCAGAGTATATCGCTCAATGTGGCCCTTTTTCTGAATCACGAACGTGAACCCAAATTGCCCCCAAACTTTACAGAATGCAGTGCGAGCACAGCTGCTGCCCACAGTGAGCAGATGAGGGTGCACCCTTTGTGTGCTACCATACACCCATTTTGGAGCATCCATTTTGATTACTGATTGGGTTTTTTTTCCCCCAAAGAATTTCAAAAGTTTGCTTGTTGCTCTCTTGGTTACTTATGTACATCCAAAGGGTAATCATACCAAGTCAAATATGCTGGTGTCACTAGAGAAAGAGCCCCAGGCCGTTCTCTCCTACAAACAAAACTCTGCCCTCCATCCCATCACCCATGCCCAGGCTCCCGGGAAACTGAAATAAGATCCCCTTTGCGGACTGGGCTCGGCACATTTGGCCTGTCAGACGGGTGGTCCAGGTGAGTGCTGGAGCTGAGCTCTCCATCGGGAACGCTGCCCTCTGCTCCAGCAGGACTGGGTGCTAGGAGCCCTTGGGAGCGACCCATGAGTACGTGGGGATGCAGGGGTGCTTGTCTGCGCCCCGGGTGGATCGTGGTATGCTGAACGCGTTGGTGCTGCTGCGGTGTTTGCTCAGTGTGCTGTTCCTTTCAGGTACTACCGTCTCGCTAAATGCTTCAACGGAGGCTCTGCCAACTGTGCAATTAAGTAATGCATCCCTTGCCTTCCGTCCAGGTAGCTAGTTTCCAGAGCTGTGTTCGCTTTTCCTGATTGAGCTATGTGTGTCCATGCCACTCGCAAACCTCCTCTCGTTCCTCATGTACAGAGAGCCCAGGGCACGGAAAGGGTTGGCCGTGCACTCCTGCAGCACGGGGTTTCATGCTCTGCTGCAGCGCTTGTCCAGCCTGGTGCAGACTTACAGATGCGATTCCCGCAGTGCTGGGAATCGCTAGGGCAAACTCCTATACATTTGTGTGTGTGTGTATGCACAAGCACGCGGAGAGAGAGAGAGAGAGACGAATATACATGCTGCTGTGTGCTCTAATGGTAGTAATCCCGTTACCTGCATTCAGCACAGCTGTATCCCAGTCCCCTCCGGTTGCAGTGCAGGCTTTCCACTTTGCTTGAGAGCATTGGTACACCTCTTGTAGAATAGGGAACAATCAAGATGGCCCCATGTAGCCTTCACATGGGGTTTGATTAACTAATCAAAACCTGATTAGCACCTTTGTTCAGGGGGGATGCTGATGAATCAATTGCTATCGATTGTGAGTGAAGCTCCATTTTCTAGCAGAGAGGGGTCTGGAGAAAGAGCTAAGAAGCACTGAGCACCTGTTCCAGCAATGAAATTTATTAAAACAAAGCGCATTATTTTTTATGAAGCAATCTTGAAACAGGTCACTGAAGGGGACCCTATTGATTGAAGAAGGATGAACTCCTCGCATTTGTCTGGCTTAAATTAGACCAAATTCAATTACAATACGACAAACGGGTTAACGCTACTCTTTAACAGTCCATCAATAAAGTAGAGTAAGGGTAGCAGGCTTAATGCCGCACTATAGTAATGAATAATGTTATTGCTCATCCTGTCATATACAGGCAGTGATTTCTGTCCTCCCACATCGGGGATAAGTGTTTTATAGTGTTTCTGAAATAACGACAGCCCGTTCTTCCCCCAGCCCTGCCCACCAGCAACCCCCGCCAACCCCAACTTCTAGTGTTGCTCCATCATTTGAAGAACTTCCTTCCACAAAAGAATTAACCACAAATTCCATGGGGAAACATTAGTGCTAGCTTTCAGTTTCCCGTCTCATAGCAAAGAGGGATAGCTGGCTACCAGTTTTGCAGATGCACGCGTGTGACTTAAGGCCATTAGCAACTGCATCATACCCAGAAAAGGTCGCCGAGTTAGGAATTCTTCAGAGAAATTGATGGCAGTTTTCTTTTCCCTACCTTGAGGCAGATGTTACGCTAGCGTATGGGAAGCACGGTGGCTTCTGTCAATGGAGTTCATGTGTGTAAACTCACATATGCATACACCCAAATTCAGCCTGCGTTGTCCTCTGTCAAGAGCTTGAAATTAATTTGCACCCAGCAATAGAAGATAAATTTTTGTGGGAGTGCAGCAATAAATCCAGATATGCCAAAAGTAATGTCTATGCTATGTTTTCACAAAAATCTCCATCAATTTTCCACTTTTACAGCACAAATGTGCATAGAACAAGTTCAGGGCTGTTCAGAGATACCCCAAACTATTACAAAGTGTTGGCCTAGAAAGCGTAAAGCAGGAAGGAAGGTGAGGAGCCAGGAGCACCCACGCAGCAGATGTTGGATCAAAGCACGCACTTTCCCAGGTCAAAATGGGATCAGCTGCATTTCCAAAAGCTGCATTTGCTTCACACCTCTGGTATTGGGAGATGGAGAGCCTTAATAGGCAACAGTGCTGGAGCACGCCAGGAAGGTGGTGAGAGACACCGTTTGAAATAGTAGCGATCCCAGGACTAGTAATAGCGGCGATGGAAAGGCTGGGTGCCAAGCTCAGCCCTGGGGCTGGGTGGCTCTGATGCAGGAGGTCGCAGGAAGGAGCTGCTGCCTTCACGCACTTGAGGCTGCTTGTGTGTGCAGAGGGCTCCCTGCACAAAGGCCATCCCAAACCTGGTGTTTTGAGATTTATGTAGCCCGATTCTGCAAACTGGGTGAGCACTGAAGTTAAAAGTGCTTTGACCCTGATAGGTCTGAAGCTTTTAGAGTGGGTATGATTGAGATTTAAAATACTAGCTAGTACAGCCAGCCAGGTCCAACCTAGTCTTTCTCTTAATCTTGAGGTGCTGCTACTTACAAAAAGAGCGGAAGCTAGAATATACATACATAGATAGATAGATCTGTGTGTATTTTAAGGCCTCATTAAAACAGATTTGAGTGGAACCTTTTTATTGAGTAGCTGGGAGGAGAAGAGTCTTCCATCTGCTAAACCTTGCTGTAAGCCCTGACCCACATTGTTAGGATATTGCTATTAAAATCTGCCAGCTTTTTTCTTGCTCTTGAGACAGTCCACAGAAAGCTATTTTTAAACAATTACATCTGCAAAAATGTTAGAAAGCTTGAGATCATTAACACATTTTATTTTTTAAAAGGCATCTCCCCACGCAAAAAAAAACATAGCTAAGAAACCTGCAGGTTTAAAATGCGGATGTTAGTTGACAGTACTTCCGTGGAAGATAACCAGCTGAACATCTGCTACGTCTTGCTCCTGACACTCAGAATAAGTTCCATTAGTATGGTGACAAATGGGAACCAGTCAAAAATGCCTTTCTTTTCTGTCTACCTACTGTTTCATGAATTGCACTTTTTGTTTAAAGGAAAACTTCAGGGTTTGTGTTCAAGTGGTATAATCTCTTTTGTGTCAAATTAGGTGAGCAGCTGGTCAAAATAATAAGCAAAAACTAATCTAAAGCCACCAAAGTCTCTTATTGGCCACCACTTGAAATGGGACTATGGTGCTCTCTGCTGCTGTATATAGGTCTGCATCTCATGCAGACGAGTTCAGTGCAACATCCGATAAAATTATGGCATCCCTCTATTGCAGGGTACAACCATACTGTTCTCTCGGGGGAGACATCACAGTGGTTTAAAAGAAAAAGTGGGTTTTTTCTGTACATATTCAGTTACTGCAAGGGGATTGTACCATTATCACTGTGGTTTTCCTTTAAGGTGCTTTGGTATCAAGCAAAGCACCACCCCACAAAATTAGGTTCAACTGAGGTGCAAAGTAGCTGCAGAGTAGCCATGTAGGTGTGCATGTTGTTCACAACATGCAGCAACGTCTGCACCTTTCCTTGCTCTTCCCTCCCTCCTTCCACTCCCACCCACCAAAAAAAACACAAGCAAACCAGGAACAAAACCCTAATAGAAAAATTCTGACTATTCGATTTAAAGGCCAGCATGCTCCAATATATATTAACATCTTAATGGGAAAGCTCTGCATGTATACATTTACTACTCTCTGACAAGAGGGAATTAAATGTCAGAAGGATTTGTAGCATCTATAATTGAATTGGTGCTGAGAAAAGCAAATCTTGAGGAAGAATAACATATTAGGATTAGCAAATAATGTGGCATTTTGTCAGTTCCTGCCATCTCGTCTGTTCCCTCTTCAGTAATAAAGTTGTGATTTCTTTTTTAATCATAGATATGAAGCAGGAATAGCTTGTGAATTGGAGACAGCATTTCAAAGCAGATTCCGGTTCTTAAGGTCAAGTCTCTCTTTCTTGGCACAAATTTAGGGAATGATTCCTTCCTCCATAGACCCGACACTTTTTTTTACTTGCCAAAGAAGTAAGGAGTGACAGAAAATGAAACAGCCACTCTCGTGCTGGCGGTGTACAAACTGATTCGCTTGGAGCAGTGTCTGCAATTGCTGGAGACAGGCTCTGTCCAGAAGCTCCAAAGCTGCTGACTTTGCCTTGCCTTCTGCGCTGGAAGGCAGCACTGGGTTGATGGTGGGTAACTACCTCGGAGCATATGGGATTTGATGAGATGCCGAAGACAAGGTGGAGAGGAGGTGTTGAGGGAGCACTATCTGGCAAAGAGGATGGCGCTGGAATAGCTTGCCTAGGGAAGTTCCATTGCTGGAGAGCTTTATTTAAGAGTTGGAGCAAGAAAGCAGCCTTAGCAGTGCTGCAGGCATCACTGACTTTGCCGTGGGGATTGTGGTCCCTGGCCTCTCAAGGTGTCTCGCTTTTCCTTTCCTGTTTAAAAAGAAGAAAAAAATACAAGAGGCCTAAAAAATTCCCACCAGGGATTTGAGTTCCTCTTAAAAATTGCCAGTAGTTTCTCTTTGGAGAGTGAACAGGTGCAACGCAGAAAAGATACGAGGCAGACTTGATTTTGCTAAGTCAAAGCATTTTAATGCCTCTAAATGTGGCACATTTATTATAAGACAGCCCTCCCGCCCGTTTCATCTGCGGAGACGAGTTTAGGATGTTACTGCAAGTCCCCAGAGCTGACAGGCTTTTGCTCCCTGTCGCTGGCAAGCCATGCCATGATCCCAGCCTGCAGCCGGCTGCGCGTGTACCGCGGCATCACTCTGGCGCAAACGGTAGCCTTGAGGTCAAAAGTTGTTAGGAGCGAGAGTCGGCATGTGAATCTCTTTTGTCCTTGGGCAGTGTTGCTGTGATTAAGGCACACAGCACTTCTGGGGAACCCCTGTCCCGCACATTTGCAGAAGAGCCGTTCCTTTTGCTTGCTGATCCAATACAAATATCAATATATGACCTTTCAAGTTAAGAGCTCTGTCAGCTGCCTCACAGACTTGATATTAGATGGTTTGCAACCACTAGACATCCTCAGAAGTGATTTAATTTTTACATAGCATGTAAGCTTGAAGCTGAGCTATGTAGCCACGCACATCATAAAATAAACTTGCTGCTGGCACTTCGCAGAGGTCTTTTTTAACAGAAATAATTAAGAAAAATGGCCCTGCTTGTCCCAGTAGATGAATTCATACTTAATAAACTGTTCTGGCCAGAACAGTTTGCCACATTTTATGCAAAAGTCCCTTCTCAGGGAAACACTGTCTCCCTGCTCTCAACTTGATTGCAAATGGAAGGGAAGCCATGACGGATGTGTTGGGTGCAAGGCTTCAGCACAGCTTCCAGTAACCCATCTTTGCTGGCTCTGCAGCTGCAGGTCAGTGCGACAGCATGGAGGCTGCTGCTGCCAGGAGGAGCGCACCAAGGTTTCATCTTTCCAGAATTTTAATTGATGGTGATTACACAAAAACACCTCTCGATGCAAAATCCTGCTTGAAGCACATTATAGAGCCATAACTCACTGTGTTTGTTCCCCTCAGCTGTTCCAGATGTCACCAAGACATTCATCTCCAAGTCTGGGACACTGCTGTCTCCTTAGTGCAGCTGAGCAGAACTGGGTGCTAAGTTTCTAAAAAAAAATTCAAAAATAATTAAAATTAAACAAAAAAACAACAGAGTGGAACTTGTCTAAAGCAGCTGCTCCAGCGGATGAGACAGGTTTGCTTGCTTTACAGAGAGCTAAGTCCTTAAAGGCCTGGATTAACCAAGCTACAAGCAGCAGGGGGAAGGCTGTATTTGAGCGGTAGCTACCCAGAATGCCCAGGATTGCTGATTTTTCCCCAGCTGCTGTCCTGAGCAGCCAACAGAGTCTTTGCCCAGGCGAAGTGGTCTGCTTGGCACACTGCTGCACTTCCCTGGGCATTTTTCCCATCAACAAGCAGGGATGTTCGGCCTCTTGCCAAAGCAGCAAACGCAGGGAAGTGTTCACGGTACGGGTTGTTCCTGCTGGAGACGATGCAGAAAGTCCCTCCCTTTAATGCGCTCTCAGTTTCCTCTGGCATGCTCTTACCACAGTGAAATGACTGTGATGTAGATGATGTGGCAGGGAATGCTTTTGGTTTCCAGGGGGATCTTTTTTGGCCCCAGTTTTGAGCTTATCAGCTAAGCTGCTGAAAGGGACTCTGATCACAGTGCTGATGGGCTGCTCTCTGTTGCATCCCTTAATGTGCCCCTCACTGTGACCCACATCAGCCCAGGTGTCTCACTGCCTGTGCCTGAGCTCCTGCTTTTTGGAAGTTACTCCAAGAAGCACTGGCAGGGTTTTTTCTTAAATTGTTTTAATTAAAAGGCGCTTTATGGTGCTCTCAGTCACGAATTATTTACTTAGGTCCCTCAGTCCTTAATCTTGGTGCAGAATTGGAAATATCGATAGAAAGCGTAAATCCCGGGCTGCTGTTCGAAAGCTTTGTATCAGGTTGCAGCTCAAAAGAGCACCATTACCTTTAGCTGTCACGGATCTGTACGCTTGATCGATAAACTTCAAATATTATTAGAGGTGGAGGCTTCAGAGATTTGCTCTGTTCTTTGGAGGGAGACGGAGATAAATCTTTCTTAAAAATTGACTTGCATTTGCTCTCTCAGTCTTCCTGGCAAAACGCATTTCTCTTAGGTGTCTGGGCAACTGCATGCAGGACAGATTTATAGGCCGTGTGCTTCTTGTAGTGAAAGATTTAAATGGTAAATCCTTCACATATGACTTCACAAATCATGTAAAGTTAAAAGATTTTTACTGTTTCTGTTGCTGCTGTGCTTAAATTGTAAGGTATGGCCAGTAAATCATTTTAATGGAGGTGTCGTGCTTGACTCAATAAAAAAAGAGACAATGGTTTAGCTTCTATTCCAAAATGTTAATGTATTAATCAACGGGAGAATAATTGTTTTTTACTACGTTATAAATCCCGGTTGCCATTAGGACTGCAGTGAGGGTTGATGTAGCTGTGTTCCTAAATTAAAATTGTTTACACTGCTATACATTCATTTTACATGGCCATAGCTCATTCTGGGTTCATTTTGGAGTTGTTCCTCCACCAGATAAGTCATTCCTCTCCTGGGTGACGGCATCCTAAGGGAGAGGCGCTTATAAAAGAAAACTAATTGTACGGTGAGGAGTTAAATAAACAAAATAAAGCCTTTGGAGGCACTGTACAATTATTGCTCTCTGTCTGCTTTTGAAGAGGCTTTTATAGTTTGGGTTAGGAGGTTGTGTCTCCAGATGTCATGGACTGCATTGAACAGCAAAGGTTGTGTTTAATGACATAATCTTGTTGGGTTGGGGGAGAGGACGGCTGCAAACGCGTTGACTGTGCTAGGCCAGTTGGTTTTTGGTCCAGGAGTTTTTGGGGCTGAAGTTGACATGTTTTCAGCAGGGCACTTTGTTCATGATGTTTCTGCAGAGCTAATGATTCATATTCCCGTATCGTACTGCTATTCCCTGTGCCCCCATCCCCTGGGGAGGTTGAAATTTGGGGAGCACTCTAGGGAAATTGCCCAAAACAGGTACCCACCACAGACTCCCATCTCTCTTCTCCCTCTCCCACCTGTCTTCCACGTGCATAGTCATAGTGCTGCTGCTTATAGTGGAAAACACCTTGCAAGTCGAGCGGCCAGATCAGTTTGGCTCTGGACAAAGGTCCTGTGCCTGAACTCATCTGTCTAGATAGCTCCATGCTTTACTCCTTTTCCTTTCGAGAGTGCAAGGGTGGCTTTTCCAATCCTGAGAGCAGCTGCAGCCAGACCCTTCAGAGTGCATTGTATTAAGTCCCAAATTCTTATTCCTCTTCTGATCTCAACAGATTCTCGTGCAGGTGAGGAAGGGGCAATACGGAGCGTGGACCATGCGGTGGTTGGTGGCGTCGTGGCTGTGGTCGTGTTTGCAATGCTTTGCCTGCTCATCATTTTAGGGCGATATTTTGCCAGACATAAAGGTAAGACAAAGACCAAAACTGGAAAATGAGAGGACATGGTACATGTGTCCCTTTGCTCATGATGTTGTCCTGTCTGACGTGTTACTCTGGAAGAATGTCTCCCGAAAGCCCTTTGAATAGAGGGAAGGAGGAAGGCTGGAGCAGCCCGTCGATGGTCTGTGCACCTGGGGCTTAGAACAGGACAGCGGTTTACCCCAGACACAGACTTTATCCAACGTGCCGCTGCTGAGGCTTGCAGGTGCTGGTGCCAGTGGAGGCACTGTCCTTTCCAAGGTACCTTGGCAGCAGGATACCTGACAAATGAGGTATAGTCTCTTTTGGGAGCACCGTTTCACATCACAGAACGTGCTCTGCTCTTCACAAAGAGCTTCATCACCCACTACCTCCTGTTACAGTCCCAGGTATTGCAGGCAATTACCGTGTATGACGATGCACCAGCTTGGCTGGGCTCAGCTCCGAGGCTTGCAGCCAGCACATCAGCGCACAGCTTAAAACTGAAATGTGGAAGTCCCTCTGCAAAACCTGATTGACCTGAGCTGAGACATACATGCTGCGCTATCTTGGTTTTGTGTAAGACGGTCCATTTTGGGAATGTGTTACAACTTCCAGAGCAAATCTAAACCCACCTGCAGAATTGTGACCCTTGCCCTGTATATATGTTTGTACGAAAGGTTATAATGTTACCTGGAGTTGACTTGGTGTATGTGGAAAAGCTGACAGGGGGTAAGAGGCTGGTTAAAACCACAGCCAGGATGGAGTGAATAACATTGAGGCAAGAGGCAAAAGGGAAAAAAAAAAAACCAAACACCTAAAGCACATTAGCAGGGAGAGAAAGTGGGAGTGAAAGATTCATCTTCTTCAGGTAAAGCATATAAAATGCGATTTTACCATAGTTGTGCGTTTCTGGGAGGGGGAAATAGCTGTGACCTAATTTCTTTTCCGAGTAAGATGCTGCAGGGAGTGACGCGTCATCGCCTTTCGGAACAGGGATGTCGGTGCCCGTTGCGCAGTCAGCCCTGGGGGTCTCCAGCACCAGCTGCTCCTGGAGGAGCCGGGACAGGGAGCTCCCACACTGGGCGGCATCAGCCTGGCTTGTTGCTGGCATTATTTTTTCCATGGCCAGCCTGGTATTTTTATGTTCTATGTTTTGGGGGTTTTCTTTCCCTTTCTGCTTGCAGCTTCGTTGCTCATGCTCTGAGCACCTTGCAGAGACCTCCCATGAGTCATGCAACCTCCCGCTTCCCTTCCAGGTACATACTTCACTCACGAAGCCAAAGGAGCAGATGATGCAGCCGATGCAGACACAGCCATCATCAATGCAGAAGGGGGACAAAACAACTCCGAAGAAAAGAAAGAGTACTTCATCTAGAACAGCCTTGGTTTCTGTGAGGTGTCCAACTGTGGACGGTTACTACTGGCCCTATTTAAATGCTAAAGAGACAGTGATATCGGAAGTTGCAACCAGCTTGTGTCTTTTTTTTTAAAGAAAAAAAGCAACTGGGTGGAGAGTCGAGAGGCTGGGAGGGTCCGGGATTTGCTGTGTAAAAATATTCCTCGTAAAGTACACTCTGCTGTTCGACACCTCAGTTTGTTTGGGTTTCTTTTTTTTGGCCAAGTCCAGCTTGGATTTAGTTTAGTGAAGTCATTTGCAGAAGATTCTGTGCCTTGTTTAATTTCTGTTTGTTCGGGTCGGGGGGAGGCTGGGAAGAAGAGGGGCTTCTGTGCGTTAGTTCCCTTCGGGTTTCTGTGGCTCTTCGTTTCCCCTTCCCTGTTTTGTTTCCGGAGTTGCCTGCTGCGACCCCATGGAGTAGGTGGGTTTCTTTGAAGGTGTTTTTCTTTCTCTCGTCACTGTTTTCCGTTCAGAACTCGAGCTCACTGGAGGAGAACCAGCACATTTTAGATTTCGTAGCTTGCAGTTCAGTGTGCCCATGTCCCATTCCCTCTATCGTTGTAAAGGCTTGGATGAACAAACGGCGAGAACCCGTTTGTGGCTGCCCGTGTTTCAGGTGCTTTTGATGGCGGCGACTAGGAAATAGGCTGGAGCTCGGCAAAGGCGCTCTTCGGCGGCGGGGAAGCAGGACCAGGCGTCATCCTCCCGGGAGGGATGCTGAGCCCACCTTTCGGGCCCTGTGGGCCTGGGGACTGCTCCCAGCCGGGCTCGGGAGGGACTTTGGCTCTGGCCCTTTGCCTTGCACGCTGCTCCCATCCCGCTTCCCCGCCTGGGCCGACCTCTCCCTGCTTTGCTAGAGAAGGCAAAGCCCTGCCAGGGGGTGGGAGGCTGTGAGCCCCCAGCTTTAGTTGTCCTCTTCCCTCCTTTTGCAGCCGCAGGACACGGCAGGTTAAATGCCTCCCTCCCCCTCCCCAGCACGCGCTGGAGCGGAGACCTGGAGAGCAGCCGGACAAGCAAAACTGCCTTTTTTTCTACCCGCTAAGTAAAACGTGGGAAATCGTGCTAAAATGACAGTGCTAACTGACTTACAAAGCCATAGGTGAAAAGGAGAATCTAGGTCAATTAGAACCGCAAGTGACAGGTAGCAGACCACAATCAGAAGACGGTATTAAAATGATACATGCTGAATTTTTTTTTGGTGAGTAATCTTGGATTTCGAGCGATACTTTTTTTTACTGTGTTTATGTGGAAAATGTATGCTCATTTATTTAAGGGAAGCATTAATCTTAGTGTCAGGTTGGGGGTTTTTTAGGGGTTTCGGGGGGAGTGTTTTCATGCGGAGTTTGGTTTTTTTTCTTTTTTTTCTTATTGTTGTTTTTGGCAGAACCATTACAGTGCGGGAGTCCTTTGGGAATGGGATGGCCTGACAGCAGAGAGCGAGTCCATTCTCCAGCAGTATTCCGTCTTTCCCCTTCTCGCGAGCAGAACCTCGCAGAAATACCCTTTTTTTCCGAGCAAATTTTGTCGAGCGCAGCTCTTTTCTGAGCCTTCAGCACCATTGCCAAACCACATCATGGTGAGAAGCAGTCAGCATGTTGGAGTTCGGGGGGGCTTTTTTACCCGTCATCGGTCGCGGGATCGGCATCCTGGTTTTGAGCAGCCCATCTTTGTTTTGGAAGTGTACCGTAGTGCAGTGTTACCGATGTAACTTTGACTTACAATGTTGACATGTCTCAGGTTCATGTGTTTTGATTGGTGTTTTCCGTCTCAGGTAGATTGCAAAATTTCGGCCCCACACATTGGAAAAAAAAAAAAAAAACACAGGATAAAAAACAGGAAATTACGAATTTTAGTTGTATATTGGTTTATGTATTTTTTCTTCAGTATACAGTGCACTGTTTGAAATGTATTGTTGAGTATTACTTTGTACAGCTTTAGATCATTAGGATTTTGAAGCGTGAAGAAAGAACAACCTTGTTTAAAGGAGTATTACAAATGAAGGACGTGGAACTGATGATAAACAACCTTGTTCTTTATTCACCCGGCCTTTTATTTTTTCCCCTTAGGCCAGTTCTGTTTTAAGGTGTCCATGGAAGATGTTACAATGTAAGAAAATACATATCCATCTGCTCCCATTCACATTTTGTATTGGTTCATGTATACCATTTTTACAAAGGAAAAGAAGTACTATAAGATATCTGTCTTCTTAATAAAAAAAAATTAATGTTACAAAACTAAAGCTCATTTTGCACTCTTTATCCCCTGCCATTATGGAGACCGCAATCGTAGCGACCTTCACCCTCGGCTCACCCACCAGTGTGGTGCTGGGAGAAGGAGATGGTGCTCAGCAGCTGCTTAGCCCGCAGGCTTTGCCCTCCTCCCCTGCCCAGCTCCCCTGCCCGCTCCGCCGGACAGCCTGGGACGACAGATGCTCTGCTCCAACCCAGAGGGTACAGGAAGAGCCTTGCTCATTGCCAAAGTCAGGCAAGGACGATGACGATCCAAGCAAAAGAGTGCCTGTTGATGAGAAGGTCTGCACTTGCAAAGCGCCTGCCTTGCCCCATCTTTGGTGCGTTAGATAAAGCTTTTTTGCCTCTTTTTGACGATGGGTTTCCATCCTTTGCCAAGGGAGTTGCTAGAGGGTGCAGAGGGGCTGCCTTGTGCAGGGAGGTCTCCGCTACAGCTCTGCCAGCCGGGCTCACCAGCTGCCCGCAGCCCTTCCAACATGGCAGCGAGCTCCGCTATGGGTTGCAGGTCTTCCCTTAGAGCAGCAAAATGCCAGCACCACTTCACATGCCCAGTGCCATAGCTGTAAATCTCCCGTAAGGGATAATCGTCTCAGGTTAATTAATCTCCAGGCTTAACCTTGCTGTGAGCAGCTGGAAGTCCGGCCTGAGGTTGGCAGTGCTGCAATTGCATCTTCTAATGCTGTTTATCCTGTGTTGGTGTTTACTTAAGGCAAGAATTGATCTGTAACTGATACTTCAATCTTCCCAAGCTGCTGTGGGGGCAGCTCGGTACCCAAGCTTTTAATAGCAGACAAATATTTAAATCCTTGGAGGGTAGGTGACTGTTGAAATATGTGACCTCCTTTGCCCCATTCCTATCTCCAATTCAGTTCTGGCTGTTGCCAGACTTTCTGGCGTCTCCCTTTAAAACACTCAAATTTCCAAATTGTAGTATGCATTGTCTGTTCACCTCAAAACACCAAGCCCCAAGGACAAGTACTGCCAGGCAGAAGCTGTTTCACCGCTGCTCGGTCTCAGCATAGCTATTGATGAACCCAGCGTTCGTTCCTCCTCCAACATTGCCCTTAGCTGCGTCTCCTGAAATCAGGTTACAAGGCAGCTGCAGCGCTGAAATTAGAAGCATCAATCTTTCATGTTTTGGACAAAGGAGGAGGAGAAAAACAATTGCTTTCCACTGACGAGATACTACTGAGAGATACGCTGCCATAACGAGCATCTGTAAACAAACTGTACTGTACTGCGAGGAGCTGTATGTATTTGGGCTCCTGTGCCGAAGGCGGCTGCTGTTGCTTGAAGGCTGGTGTTGAGCTCTCTCCAGCATCTCTCACTGCATTTAATATAGTTATGTGAGAAATAACTTTTTTCTGGGAGAAATTATGACACCGAGGAAAAAACTGTAGGGCAAACCAGAAAAAGCAGCTATTCCTTTTCTACCCTGAAACAGATATGAACATAGGTAACTTTGATAGTTAGCATGGTGATTTTGTAATTACTTCAGTGCATGAGAGATTTTGAAATCACAGGTCCCTGATGCTGGCTCATGATGCTTTCCTCTTCGAGCCAGAGCTAATTGCATCACACCCTTGTGGTGTCAACAGCAAAGTTACAGCTTTAGCTATGCAGTTGAATTGCTTTCCCGCCTGGTCCTTGATCCCCTTTCCCTAAACCACAACTGGAGTTATTCTGCGCTTGTCATGAGATGCCTTGAGTATCCCCCCTCTGCGTGTTGCAAAGGGGAGAGGTTCTTCATACGTCCTAACTGGATGTGTTGTGCTGCTCGCGTCGGCACTCTTCCCCGAGGCCTTGGAGACATGGTTAGCACTGTGATCCCTCTCCAGACACAATCCTGCTGCTGCTGCTGCTCAGTTGCAATAATTTTCAATAATTTAGTATGCTCAGAGGTGATCTGCCACACGCTGTGGCAAAGCCAAGCCTGCAAGAGCAGAGCACGGCCACGGCAGGAGCTGGGCAGAGGACAGAGAGCCTTTGGTTATGGCCGCTTCTCCTTTTCAGAGTGAAAGGGGTGAAAGTCTGATTGAACATTAATAGCCTATTAAGAATCCAGTTGTGAACGCTGCTCGGTGAAACTGCTACTAGCCACAGCTTTTGCGAGAACAAATCAGCTGCGTGTTGGAGGTTCGTGATTTATGGCCGTATGTGGCTCGCTCATCCCGTCCCCAAATCGGGCCATTCTTCGTTAGCTGTGGGTTTGCCGGTGCCTCTGGGCTGTGAGGGCAACACGGTTGCCTTGCTCTTGAGCTGTTTTCCTTCTGTGAGTGCTGAGCAGGAGCCCTGCCGAGGCTTTGGATCCCTGTCCTCAGACAGCCCAGCCATTTCCCTAGTCGTCTGTATTAAACCATGGCTGCCTTTAACCTTGGCCATTTTGTGCCACAGTATCCGTCTGTTTGGGAAAGAAACCCAAACGGAGTGCTGGTTGCAAAGATCACAGATTTAGTTAGCTGCAGCTTCAAAAGGTTCTTACTTCTACCATGTTACGTCCCTGGGAGTGAGGAGGTCTGCGTGGATGACTGGGGCTTAACCCTTCTTCTCAGACAACACAGACTTCGGCCAGCATCCCCCAGCTGACTGTACAGTTACACTGCAAGCAGTTGCATCAGCCACTTGTCCGGCTGTTGCGCGCCACGCAGAGAACTAAATCTGCTCAGAAACCTCCTTGAGTTCATTTGCTAGGCCTTAGTAAGCTGCACCAGTTCTCCCTGTGTCCTGGATCTCATACCCAGTCTCCCTCCTTTTGTCCTCTGCCACATAGAACTTGCCAACCGAACAGGCTTTGCTGTTGAGCATCCAAGCAGGTCTCTAAGGCTTCTAAGGAGCTTCCTACGGCCTCGGGTGTTCTCAGACGTTAAAATAACAAAGTCTGAAATTGATCCTATCGGTGGTCCACATCTTTCAGGTTTTTGAAGGTTTTCTTCGCATTTCCTACTTGTACCTAGACACTTTGGTTCTTTGCTCTTCTAGCCCTCCTTAGGCAATACAAATAGATGAAAAGAAACGATAAATGTAATTTTTACATTCAGAATCTGTTTCTTGACAAAATGGTTTGCATCTTTTCAGACATCAAGATGCAAAAACATTGATGGGAATGCTGAAAAGGCTAGCATTAAAAAACCAGACTTAGTGAATCTAATATCCCTAGTGACCAACTGCAGAAACGACTCCCTTTGGGTGTGACCCTGCAGGGGTTGAGCCTTTTTCATCAAAAAGACCTGAGGGCACTTCTAGGTTTTTATGAAATTGAAGAAAATGGTCATTACTTCAAATAAGAATGTAGTGTTTGCCCTGAACTTAACATTTTCACAAGCTGCCTAAGCCATTTGGTCCTAATTGCACAATTATTGAATAAGTAATACGATTCTTTTTTTTTTTTTTTTTAAGCAAATACAGGGAGGAATTATTTTAACTTAGTAACCGAGTCTGACTTGCATAATTACGGCCTTTTCTGCCAGGCTGATGTTGCTAAAAGTCCAGGCTTTGAATGCTTCTGCCACGTAATTAGCGATAAATGACACTTTACCTTACATCAGGTAAAAAGTAGCTGAATGCAGGGCTCCGCGACTGACACACATTCGCTGTTGAAAAAAGAAGCGGGGAGCTGGGGTGAGGCACGACCGTGCGGCTGGCAGCATCGATCGATCCACGCTGGCCAGTCAGTTCTCATCAGAGGGTCCTGACAACGGGCTAATAGCTTTTTCTGAAGATCCAATCCCATTTTCTAGACAGCGGCTGGTGGCGTGCCACGTGGGATAATACCCACTCCACGCGGCATCGATCAGGCCCCCCCACCACCCCCCATCCTCCCCTGCCCGGTGCCGGGTCCTCGCTCCAGGTCGGAGGGAAGGAGCAGTGGGAGGCGATGCTGGGGCTGGTCCCCAGCGGCAGCAGCCCAGCTCCCTAAGGACCAGAGCTGCCCTTCCCTTAACGCGTCTGGGCTGCGCGTCAAGTCTCGCGAGCACGTGCGGAATAACTTCACAGCAAACAGCGTGCAGTGAGCCGGCGTATATGCAACGTTTATAGGACATGAGTTGGAGCGAGCTTTGCTTGAGTCTGTGAGCCTGGGCAGAGCGACTCGGCCCTCTGCGCTGACCGAGGCCGTCGTTCCGGTCGTTCCAATTTGCCAGCCATTTGCAACAGATTATCTCCCTCGCACTCGTGACTCTCTGCGGAGTTTAAATGAATGCTGCTTTAGCTGAGTGTATAATTTCAGTGAAGGGAAGAAACCAGATTCCATCTAAAAAGCAACGCTCTGGCTAATACTTCAACATCTGAATTATTACAACTGAGAAAATCATTTCAGTCTACTGGCCAATAAAAGTTTAAACTAGCCTCGTCCTGTTTCAAAAGGCGGCCACTGAGGCTTTCCCTGCTGCAGACCAAGGGTCTTCCCTGAAAAATGTGAATATGGGGGTAGCAGGGTGGTGGGTTCTTAGCTGATGCCTGAAGGAAAGGTGCAGGAAAGGTGATTCTGCAGGTGGGCAAAGCTCAGCATGCCCTGCTGCTGTCTTGCAAACTGCAGAAGCTCCTTGGTAAACTTCACGTAAGTAAAAAGCCTGTAGTTATATAAATAAACTGTAGTTACATAAACAAACTTTAGTTAAACAAGCAAACTTTAGTTAAGTAACAGACTAAAGGCAGCTTTGCAGCAGAGGGCAGAGGTGCTGACAGCAGCCCCAGCCTCCCCCTGAACCCCAGCCTGGGTACAGCGAGCTGCTGTGGCGGTGGGGCTGCCATCGATCGGCCGTCTCTGTCTCAGCGGGACAGGGGTAAGCACGCCTCATGCCTCATCGATTGCAGCAGAGGCCCCTCCAAGCAGTAATGCTGTTTCTGCAGCCCCTGGAGCAATCCCAGCCAGTTTTTGGCTGCTGTGCAGCCTGTGGAGACACGGGGGCTGCCCTGAGACCCGTGCCGTCGGTGCCTGGCTCTCCAGCAAAGTCTTCCAAGTGCCACAGCGTGGGAAGCAGGGGAGGCCGGGAACAGCCCTGTCAGGAAGGGCTGCGGGCAGAGGGGGCCATTGCTTGCAGTCTGGACAGCCAGAGGTTTGGCTGGTGTGAAACCACCACAGCTGCCCCAGGGCTCCAGCAGGCCTAACTATTTATACTGGGGTGGGGGGGGGGAGGCCAGCTTTACTGCTAGAACATGCCAAAACCACAAGAAGCAAGATAAAAGCAGAGCAATCCCTCGCTGTATAGGCTCTCCTGGAGAGAAACCCCTTGGGGACGCCACGAGCTGGGGACCATCGCCAGCCCTGCTCCTACGGCACCTCTGCTGCTGGGGGGTTGCTGAACAGCGGGACCCCGTGCTCCATCCAGTGAGGGTGTCTTCCCATCCCCTGTAAGGTCTGCTCCTCGCTCGACCTTCCTGGCTTGTCGTCCCCGCTCCTTTACGCCATCCCACTCCCACTCAGGTGCCTGGAGGCAGCCAGACTGACTGACTCTCTCGCTCTGCTCTGAAGAACTTGTCAGCACCTCATACGGACGTGCAGGCGCTGACTGCAGAGCTCTCCATCTGTTTCCCCTGTCAGCCATGGCCTAGCTAAATTAATACCGGTTTTAACCCGTGTGGCTCTGCCTATCTACCCTGCAGCCTGTGTTCTCCCATTCCAGTTTCTTATCCTGTTTTGCAGGACAGCAGCAATACTGTAAGTACTAGGCCTACAGTAATGTAGGTGGAACAGGAGCAAGGACTACAGATAGATTAGGAATGCAGAATATAGCTCAAAAAAGGACGTGGTTAGATGCAGTTCAGCAGCTCCTCGCCCAGCAATGGAAGAAAATCGAAGCTAGACAGGATCTGTTGGCACCTGGCAGCCTGAGTGTAGTTTGGGGGGAAACTCTGACCTCCAGCTCAAAAGGGAACCGAGCCCCTTCAGAAGAGTGAGGGTGTTCAGCAGCCTCATGAGGTTTCATTCCTGTCCTAGGACTGTGCTGTGCTGCCTGCCCCTTCTTTCACTCCCAGGTAACGGCTTTGTAGAGCTGCTTGAGGCTGTGCCGTGCCCTGGCCCCCGAAAGGCGGCGAGCCCCCGCTCCCGCTGAAATAACTCTGTAGTCACAGAGATTCTCGTGCCCTTCAGCACTTCTCCAGGCTGGAGTCTTTCTTCTCTGCTTCCGTTTCACTCCCTGCGAGGGAAGGAACATGTTCCATCTCGGAGTACAAAGGGGGAAGGAGTCCCCAGTGTTTAAAAAGATCTGGAGACACAAAGTGCTGGGGAAGAGTAGGGACTATTTTAAAGACCTGCTGCCGGTTTCCAATGCTCCATTTTTATGCCCATCACTTTCTGGAAATCCTGTTTTCCACTGAGTGGCTTGAACAAAGACTTGCTTCGTGTCCCAACAGTAACAATGTTGTCCCTCCTGTCTCCCCCAAGTCCCTGACTGCTTGCTCTCGGCATCTTTTGGGGTGAGCAGCATTCACTCCCCTTTCTCAGCAAATTGTACAGAAGTGGGATTCCCTCACTGCCTTTCCTTCTCTGTAATGCTACCTGTGCAGCCTGGACGTTGACGGCTGGTTGTTAACAGTCCATATGTGGGGTATAGAGCCTTTTGCTTGGACACCCTGGCTTAAGCATCCATCATGGCAGCACCATCCCTCCCCCGGGAGCCCTCACGTCTGCCTCCTTGCCGCAACAAGCAGGGTGAGCAGGGCTGGCATCCCCTCGCCTGCCAGAGCACACTCGGAGCAGACATGCATGAAACGAGCAAGCAGGGAGATATGAAGGCTGCCAGGAGTAAAGAGAATATTTGATCACACGCCCTCCTCTCTCCTCTGTACTCTGCTCTCCAGCCTCCCTCGGGGCCGGCACCTCGCTGCCTCCCAGCACTGTAGACCCACTACCGTCTGCACGCCGGCGACAGGTTGGCAGCAGCTCCTCAAAATGGCAGCTGCACAGGAATTTCAATAAGATGGAGAAGGTAATCTCCAGCCTGTGACTCTCCACGTGTTTTCCCTCCCCTGCTTCTTTGCTCCCCGCTCTGTTTTCCATCTCCGCTCCACTGGATTTCTGTGCCCGTGGTCAGCTTTCCATTTTCTGTGCCTGGTCCCTTTGCCTGTCACCAGCATGGGAGGTGCTGCCCAGTGCCCCCCAGCTGGGGCAAAGCTTGCTCCCAGCACCGTCTTGTTTCTGCACATGGCCCTTATTCATGCCATGCCCCAGGTGTTCATGTTTTGCAGGCCCTTCCACACTTCCCAGACCAGACCCTGGTATCAGCACTTCTTCCTCAAGTCCTTTCAACGAGTCTGGTGAAGCCAGAAGCCAAGTGTGGGACTTTTTTCCTCCAGCACTGGCAAACAGCCTTTTAAAGCAGGAGTGAGCTCCAGCCTGGGCGCAGCATCCCAGGGTTCTCATCCATCCCTGTGCTCCAGCCCCGTGCTGAGGGGCAGTGGGTGAACCGGGGAATGCTCCCAAAACAGCTCCCGTGTGACCCACCACAGGTCAGTTGCTCCCAGCTGGGAGTCGGGGGGACATGGTGCCCAGAGCATCACTCCAATGGTGACCTGGATCTGCTGAGGAGCCAGGCTCCTGCCTGCACCCGCTGGTTAGGCAGCCCTTGCCTGCAGCCCCAGGAGCTTTCCTTCCCTGGCCACTCCCTGGCCATAATCAGCCCGATTATGTCTGGGTAATTTTCCCTTCTCCGGGTAATGCTGCTGTTGAGCAGGAACAAGGAGAATGGCAGTGTTTTTCCGTGACTAAGAAAAGGTGTACGTGGCCTTGATTGCAAATGAAAAATTAAGGCCCCGTGTCTTGCATTCATTCCTACTTGATTACACACCGGTACGTAAACAAATCTTCACCCTGTTGCCTGAGGGGTGTCAATGATCTACCTTTTCTTTCACTCGCCTCTCCTCCAGCAAATCTATAATGCATTTAATCTTCACCAGTCACTCTCCTCAGTTTTTAAATGTCTAATTTGCTGCCGAGCGCAGCTCCAATTCTCTCTGTGCCGCCACTTTAACTCTCTGGCTTGTGGTTGCCCAATTGCTTGGCTGGAGAGCCCAGGGTACATTGGATGCTTTGGGGAGCAGGACCTGCTGAGGGGCAGAGGCTTGCCAGCACCACCATCCAAGGCAGCACCTCTGTGCCTTGGGAGCCACCCTGTTTCGCTCGTGCCATGGTTCGCAGGCTGGTTTTGAGCAACTTCATAGGTTTGTCTGCAAGTGCTCAGATGCACCCTTCCAGGGGAACGGACTCCTATGCTTATGAGTATTAAAATTTAGGGTACTTTAAGCAGAAGTGAATAGAGTTGGAGCAGCTGCTCCTTTAGCAACCATGCCTTCTTGCCCAGGAAAATGTACGCACGCTTAAGGCAAACTGGCAGGATTAGTACAAGGGGAGGAAAATGGGGTTTCATGTGGCATGCACAGCAGTTCCCGGGGGCAGCAAGCACTCCAAGTCTTCCCTGGTGTGGGAACAGCCTCTCCAGCATCGCCCCACCAGCATTAGCCAAGGCGATGATGGTGTGGAGGATGCTGGAGCAGTGCTGTGGTGCCCTGCCTCCCTGCCCTTGCCCCTGCCCAGCTGGGGCCACTTCCCACCCACATCTGTGGGTACTTAGTGCTCAGCCCAGCACCAGCAGCCCATGAGGCATGCTGGGTTCGGGGTCTGTAGGTAAAGGGGGTTTGGAGGGGTGGCTGGATGGGTTCCTCCTCGGG
>JANZLQ010000086.1:7785368-7842380 GCA_026212715.1 Elanus axillaris
TGCCATGGCGAACAGGACGATGGCCACTGGTGCTGGCAGAAGGGTGTAAGGCTCATGTTGATCTGATTTATTTATAGGACTCTATGACTACTGATGTTTCTTTCAGTCTGCCAGAATGAATACTCTGTTTATGTTTCTTATTTCAAAATTATAAATAAGATTTGGACCTGGATGTCCATCTTCAGCAGTTTCCAAACAAAATTCCTGTTGTTTGTTTTGATAGTCCCATGAACAGTGTAAGACAAAAAGCTAAGATAGAAGTAAAACTGTTAATTCCAAAATTTTATTTCTATAAAATCTCAAGAAAGTTTCATTTAGTGATAAAGTACACTATTTGTTTCTTTTCTAATGGTATTTTAGAAACATCTCAGGTTCTCCTGGGCTAGTAAATCAGATTCTTATCTCTTTGTTGTACTGAACTCCTTGCCCTCCATAACCATACTGCAATGGAAAGAAATAAACCTACCCTGCCTTAGAGGAAAGACTTCGCAGACTCAGTGCTGACCCCTAGACTGGTGCGTATTCATCATGCCCTGGATTTCAGTGAGGGTAGTGTGGTGTGGCTGGCATTGGGGTACAGCCCATGTCCCCACAGGGTCTTGCTGCTTCACCCCTGGCTGGGATGCTTGATCACTGGCTCTGCAGGGGAACATTTCTCTTTGGAAGATTTCCACAAAAGTAAAACCAGGCAGTGAATATCTTCCATTACCATTTTCCACAGTTATATGTATAATTTTAAGGCAGAAGGGACTATTTGATTATCTAGTCTGCCCCCCCATTAAACACACAATTCAATCAGACATGCTTGTTTTGAGCTTCTGTTCAGCTAAGGCAGGATAGTGTTTTATAAACTCAGAGTCAAAACCAAAGCCTTATACCCTGGCATTCCCAAGCTGCTGCTGCAAGGCCTGCTAATTATTTTTGTTCCCAGCAGTACATGTGGAGACAGAACTGTTCCTGTGCAAGGCGCTGCATTAGCTAGCGTGCTGGCTGGGAGACGCTGCGGGCACAGCCAGCACCCACCTCGCCCAGGGCACTGAAGGAGAGAGTAAGATGGGGAAAATGGGGATCTGGCCAGTTAGAACAGCAAGAAGCATCCCAGCTGGGAGGAGATGGGAGAGGGTATCCCTGTCCCCCCAGAGCACGGAGGAGAGCAGGCAGAGCCGCTGGCTGGGGGGCTGTGCTCCGGCTGGGGCAACAAACTCCTGGCACGAGCAGAAGCAGCCAGATTTCGTGTGCATCTCTGTCTCTCTCTTCTTCCCTTTTTTCTTTTTCTTTTCTTAATCCTGCCTGTCCCATTGCATCCACTGGGGCCTCCTATGAAAGTATGGATTTGTCTGGCTTTTGAGTTTAATCCCGAATCTGTCAAGCCATGTTAAATTTGATGGCACCTGAAAGGTCTAGCGTTAAGCAAATACATGGTGACCAGAGCCTTTGATGGGAATCAGATGGAAACCTAATCCTTAAGGTAATGGCTTTTCCCCATAAGCCACGAAGGCCCCGGGGTAAGTGGGAGGAGGAGAGCTCAGAGTGATGCTGTGCTGCTGCTTGCCTCTGCCGTGGGACCTCAGGTGCCTTCCCTGGGATGGATGTCCCACAGCCGTGCCCTGCAAGGTGTTAATGCACACCTCCCTCCTCATCTCTGAGGGGACATCTCTTGCTCCATTTCACGGAGCCCATCCCTTCCTCCCTCCCTCCAGTGGAGCAGTACCCGCCTGGGATGGGAGGCGGCCGGAGGCACAGGGGTGCAGGCTTGGAGCAGACTCGGTGCAGTGGATCTCCGTCCGCAGTGCTTCCTTCCTCCCTGCCCTCTGCGCCCGTCTCCCACTCGTGTTTCACAGTCCAGGCTGTGGCTGCTGGCTCCTCGTTGAGGGCAAATTGTCTTCTCCCTTCCAGAAAATCCTTCCCATTAAAGCAGGCGGGAGCTGTCAACTCCAGCTCTGGCTGCTTCCCAGGGGAAAGCTGCTGGGAAGAGAGCTAAGGGTATCTGATTAAACATTCATGCAAAAGATATAAACACTTTGCAAAGAGACGCTTAAGCAATCAAAAGCTGGAGGGGGTGGGGTGCTGCATGCCAGCCACACACCCTGGGGCAAAAAGGCTTGGAAGGTCCCATGCCCAGCCCTCTGCCTTTGCATCCCAACCCTCCTCTGGGGCCCCGCTATCGCCACGGAGTAACTCGGCTCCTCTTTTGGGTTCTCCTTTGCTTTTGTGGGTAGTTCCTTTTCTGGAATCCTGTGTTTTCCTTTTTTGCAGGATGCTGCAAACAGCAGGCAGCTTGCTGTGTGCCATGGTGAGTGCTGCCTTAACAAGGTCCCTGAGTTTTTATTAGCTGCTGATTTTCACTGTCTGGGTTCAAACAGCCTTGAGTATTTAGAAACAGAGTGGAGACCTTCGTGTTGCTGTAGGACAGCCCTTCTTGTGAAGGCAAGCTAGCACTGGTAGCAGCCTGGTACTTGTACTTCAGGTCCTTGCTGTCATCCTTGAGATTTACATCCACTCTGGTTTCCTTGCTCAGAGCAGGTTCATAAAGCGATGCGTGCCGTGGTATTTCTGTCTGTTGCAGTATAGGCCATGGCCAAAGGGGAGCTCCGTTATTCCAGCTGCTTTTTTCTCCCCCGTAGAAAGGAGAAAAAAATAAAAAGTCACCAGCCCAAGAACATGATACTGCCTGAGACAACACTGCAGCGAGCAAAAACAACTGCCAGGAGCAGCTCCTGTGCGTGAGGGATAGAGGAGCAACAGCCAGATTATACCTGTGAGTTCCGAATGCCCACCTCCTCGAGTTATATCACCCACACCGAGATTCAGGTGACCCCAGCACTGTCTTGGCATCCTGGGAGCAAGGAAGGCATTGGGACATGGGCAGGCAAGGTTCCTTTCTTGTAAGAGTGATGTTTAATCCTTCTTTTTACTCTCCTTCCTTCCAGCTGTAGTCCACTGGGCTAGGATGGTACTTTTAATTAAGCGAATATTACTGGTCATGTAATTGAAATTCAACATTAAATATTAAAGTCAAAAGCAATGAGCCTTGAAGGAAATTGCAATGCTCACCTACTCTCCTACCTTGTTTCTGCCATCTGAGCGAGGAGGAGTCATTTGCCCCAGGAAAAGTCCAGCCTGTGGCTTTGCAATTCTGCTATGCCAGGGCTCAATGATGCTTTTTTTTTAATCTCCTTTTGCCCTTTTTCATAATGCAACTTGCCCCCAGAAGTTTGTACAGTTAGTTTGGAGTAACGGCACTTGCTTTGCATGGCTTTTACCCCTGGGTTTTGTCACCAGGAAGGTGGAGTTGCAGCAGGCACTTCAACCCCCTTCTGCTCTCCTCTTGCAGCATTCCCTTCCCGCCAGCAGCCTGGCCAGGGGTCACAGTGCCACCAAAGGTTACACATTGTCTGCTGCTTTTTGTCTTTTCCTCCCCAAAATAGCAAGAGTTGTCAGGATGCACCCACTCATTTCCTTTCCGACTATCATCAGAGGTATCACTGTGGGTACAGACAAATGATGTCAACATCTACCGGTGGATATGGTGCTTTCTGGCAAAACTGGGGACTGGGATAGGAGGGGCTGGTGGTGGCTGAAGCCTCGCCTTGCTCCCCAGCTGCTGATAAAACTCACAAACGAGAGCAGAAATGAAGATGTATCTTTTCCCATTCGCAGATAAACCAGGCTTTTTCTGTAAATTAAAGTAATTCATTGTGCATCTCCAGACAAATATGTGCTTGTGCATTGTTATTAATGTGGTCTCTGTTTTTAATTTGCTTTTTTTCTGCAGCTAATTACCTGTCAGATAAAGAGTTATCTACTATTTCATGTGCATTGAATAGCTGTTTAGGTAGCAAGCAACAGGGAGGGGAGATGAAGGATGTTTTCAGACTGGTCTGAATGGAGTCAGGTGCAAGGGTGATGTAGGCAAGGAAGGGGAGAAGTTACTGGGCTTGAATACTGGAAATTCCCAGACTGTAACTGGGATGTCCCGGCTGGTCTAGCTAGCACCACACAAACACCAGTATCTCAGCAAAACCCAAGCACTGCCCCAAAGCCTTCTGCTGTGGAAATGCTATTGGTGCTCACATACACAGGGGGATTAGATACACAGCCCTGGTTTACGTAGCAGCAGCTATAGGAAGCCCAACTGCTCCGATTATGGCAGCATGATTTGTGTGCTTTACAAGAAATGGTATTATCTTTACTAGCGGGGGACGTATCTCACTGGCCATCAGTAATTCCTTGATTCAGGATAAAATTATTAATCTCTTAGACATTTTAATGTAGGGAGCTTTGCAGGGAGAAGGGGACAACTGCAGGTGGACGATAGATGCAGCAGAAGCGGGTCCAGTAATGCTGGACCTATCTCTCGTGCTCATCTTCGTGATGAATGGGACTCATATAGCACCTGTGTTTAATGCTCTCACAGTCCCTCGCACAGCTAAAACCCTGCGTACGGAGTGGGCAGAGCTAATTTTAATGCTTTGCATGGACGTCACGAGGGTCTTGTCTAAACAGGGACTGCACATGTAGATGGGAGCTGGCATTCCCAGAAGGCTTGTTTTGAGGTGGGGGGAATTAGACATGAAAGAGTTGTCCTGAACATCCCCAGGGCTTGCCAAGAAGATGGAGAAGGTTTGGGTTTGGGTTTGCCAGAAGAACTGGGATGCTGAGCTGCTCCCTAGCTGGAGAAGCTGTTGATTGCTCATTGCTAACATCTTCATGAGGGCAATAACATTGAGGTCCAATATTTTTAAGGAGTTTTCTGGTTTCTCTTAGTAAACGTGTTTGCTCAGCTGAGCACTGGCATGGATTTGAAAGTGTCCTTTATGTTTGTTTTCTCTGTCATGCTTTGGTTTATGTAGGGTTGATAAAGGAATGAATAGCTGTTGCAAGATACAGGTGGGTGCATGTAAGATGATTATAAGCACATTAGCGGAATGAATTATGTATACAGTTATAAGAAATTATTGATCTGTTGGGTCCTAATCATGCAATTACTCATCAAATGATCTATTTCTCACGTGTTAACCCTTTGCAACCTGCTACAAAGGGACCTTGTGTGTAAATTGTGACAAGTGGAAATAAATGGGTGTTATGGGCGTTGTGCTCGCTCTTTGGGGTCTCATGAGAACCATGGTAGCAATCTGCGAATCCTGCAGGCACCCAAATGCTGGCAGGTGAATAATTAGCAACTATAAGGTAATGAATCCTCTTGATGCATGAAATCCCGGGTCTGAATGCTGCTGGGCTGGCAGGATGGTTCCCCCGCTGCCGGGACGGGGCCGGCAATGCAGCCAGCACAGCATGAGTGCCCAGCAAGCCCTGCCGCCTCCTGCTTTGCCTTCCACTGTATGCAACTGGCCTCCTTGCCAAGCTCGCTCCAAGTTTACTAACATAAAGAGCTCCAGAGCCGGCCCCTGGGGATCCCACGAGGTTTGTGTTGCTTTCAGCAGAATAATGCAATTTCTCATATTTTATTAACCGTAATAACCACCAGTCTCTAGCCATTAATATATCCCCATCCAGATTTTTTTCCAACTTTCCAATTATTTCAGCTCCTTGTACAATGCTGGCAGAAAATACATTTTAGCATAGCTTGTTCAGAGTGCCGCAAGCCTGCTGGTGCATTTACTACAGGGCATGGTGAGGAACGGGCAGCCAGTGCTCCCTGTGACCGCAACCTGCGTGCCACGCCGACAGCCCACCATCTCTCTCTGTGAGCTGCTTCCGCTTTGGCAGAAGGCTCCGAGCCCAGATCAGCCCTCACCCCCACCTTAGGTCACATTAAAAAGTATAGAAACTCTTGGAGAGATTTACTCTCCATAAAAATTGTGTGACTGTTATGCCAAGTTGTTGCGTTTTTCTGTCTTTTGCTTTAATGGGTGATAAAACTGATTGACTCTCTGGCTTTAGATGACTCCACAGAATATTAGTTGGGGTGGGATTGATTTCCACACACCACACCCCACCCCCCCACACTTTTTCTTATGCAGGAGGCACCTGATGACTTAAAGTTACGAACTTTAAGTTAAATTATGAACCTTTTAGTTTTGCGTTACGAGGAGTATCTGAAACCTGATTTGCTACATCAAACCACATTAGTTGTGTTATGTTATTTTCTAAAAACACATTTCGGAGAAATAACTCCAATCTGTGTTGCATTTTATAGAGGAAAATAATTGAATGGCGGCTGTTTGTAATTTTAGCAATCTCTTAACCTTAATCATATTTAATGGCTTTTCTCTTCAGGCTAACAGGAGGGAAAAAAACATATTTCAGCTCCATTATATAACAGCACTACAGTAATGCACTCCTGGCTCTGGCAGGCACTGTAAATTCCTGCTTTCTGAATTGTTGGTTCAGGACAATCATTCAGCAGGGAATTACTTTCTCATCTGCGAAATAAATGAGATGTTAAACTAGTTTTCTGCTTCCTGCGGTAGGAACGCGGCAGCGTGCAGACCCACGGAAGGCAAAAACAAGTGCCTGGCCTCTGGCCTGTCAATAGGGAGCGAGGAAAGGGACCTGGGGTGAGGCGATCAATGACACATCCGGGCAAAAGAAATAAATCAGGAAAAATCAAAGCAGGCAAAAAAGAGCTGTGCTTGCAGACACGGCATCGGTGAGACGGGATGCTGCTCCCCTCGCCTCACGTTATAAACAGGGATGGCAGTTTTTAATCCTCCCGAGAGGAAGGTTTCTAAGGCTGGGGCATATTTTGCCCCGGCACCCGGGGCTGCACAAGCCTGGAGGTCTAGCCCTCACACTCAAGCTTGCTGGCCTTTGCTCAGCAGCTTTGCATAAGGGAAAATCAAAGTCATTAGTGATGGAGTTGCTCTTTGTGCTGGGCTTACACACCAGTGTGTCTTGAATAGGCTTTTTAAAAAGCCAAGAAAGGACAGAAGTTTTTAAGGTGGTACCTGTTGGAGTAATGAAGGTCTCATTTTCGGGTGGTTTGGATGTTTTTTACACAGCCGACTGAGTCAGAAACTCTTCTGTGGTGTTACTAATTAAAATTTCAATTGCCTTGGTAATTGAAATATGTTTCAGGGATGAGCATTTGGAACTTCTTAAGGACACGTGATCATTGCCCGGTTGGTTTTAGACAGTTTCACTCCAAAATAACACAAGGAGCAGACGGCGCCTGTGCAAGTGGTGGAGTTCCCAAGGTCCACAAAACGTCCGGCTCTCTTTTGCATGGGCAACCCATGGAAATGGCCGTGGAGCTGTCTATAGATACAGTTGGTTTCTATTTTTTAGGTCATGTGCATGTCGAGACTGCGGGGATCCTTTTGGGTGCCTGGTAGAAGAGCAAAGTCCTGCCTGCCTGTGTTTGCAGTGAGACGTGTCTGTGACTGATGGGTGTTCACAGAGGCGCGGGAGCGAGGACGCAGGAATATTCGGGGCACAATCCCGCCAGACTGCCGCTTCTCCTGAGGGCATTGCTGCCTGGCTGGCTGCCTGCTAAAATATCTGGCTGTCATTCTGGAGCCTGGGTAAGGATGGAAAAGGAATTAACTTAATAGCTAGTATGTGTGGGCCAGATTCCCCCGCCCGTTGCTTGCACCATATATTACTCTTGTTCTGCAGGCAGTTCTTCTGAGAATTATGGTGCCGCCAGGAGGAATAAACAACCATTACATCCCAGCACAAGTAAGGCGGTTAATTCTTCCCCGTCGGAGCTCTGTTACTCCAAAACTCTCTCCCATTGTACTCATGAAAAATATGTTAGTATAATTACAGATACTGGTCTGGGCAACAAAGGAAAGGCACGATGGTGATTAACTCCGTGCATGTGGGAGAAGTCACCCTCCCTCACCCTGGCACAGAAGAAAAAGGTCCCTCCTTTTTTTTTTTCCCTGCCCCCCCCTTCCCGCCTGAGACATGCTGGAAGTACATGAGTGACAGGATGATATCCATGACAATATGGAGAATTTTGTGCGAGGTGGCAAACCTGCAGAGTGAAATTCCCCTGAATTTCTGGCTTCTCTCAGTTGGAATATTACTGCTGTTATAACAGAGTCCTTTATATTCCATTTCTACAGATGCCTTTTTTTTCTTAAATGATGGCATTAAAAATGAAGACTCCCCCCAGTACCCCCCTTAGTTTCTAGCTCCCATCAGAGCAAGCTGCTGAGGTCTTTGATATATTTGATGCAGTCACAGCTCCTGAAATCAGTCCATGCCATGGAGAAGTCAGTAAACAGGTCTGGTACAACGTGGTGTCCCATTAGGCTCTGACAGGTGCCTTGTGGACCAAGACCAAGGTTGGGGTCCGCAAGAAGAAGTAGTTTGGGAGGGATGAAGAGGGCCCAAACTAGATGCAGCCACCTGTGCTTCAGGTGCAGGATGTTCTTCAGTCCTAAGCCTTCCGAACACATCGTGTACAGGAGGTTCAGCCTCAAACACACCCGAGTGACTTAGGTAAGGGCTAGCAAGAACTGAGGTGAGAGGGTGGGGGGAAATGCTCAGAACTTCCAGTTTTCTATTTTTCCTAAAAGATCGAAGTTTTGGAAGTTGCCTCGTGTATATGAAAGTCATCTTTGAAGAAAACTCTGCCTTGCAAAGGAAAAATCATTTTGCGGTGCATTGCATGTTGCAAATTGAGTCCTGGTTTGCTAAAGGGAGGCAACAGGAGAGCACCTGGAGAGGAGAAGAAAGGAGAGGAGAGGGTGCTCACCTGCTCTCTCCCAGCTGGCCTGGCTCAATGGCTTTCCCACCTCCTGCCTGCATGGCGCAGGGTACGAGGGAGCCTGAGCTGGTCTCAGGTGCTGCGGATGAGTCGAGTGTGACAGTCCTCGACAAAGGAACCTGCACCCCTTCGCGCTCGGCAGCATCTGAGGCTTTGCTGGAGGAAAACGGTAATTGCCTTTTTATTCATTTCAATAGCATCATGAAACATTAAAATCGGGTTTGGCTGGTCACATGGGAGTGTCATCCATCAGTAACTCAGTGCACGAGAGCGTGCTGGAGACTTTCTCCCACTGCAGGCAGAAGGCATTATTAAAGAAACTAATCATTAAAAAAAATAGTACAAATAACCTAGTTGTCTGGTGAGCCTAATGGCTTTATTTTCCCATTCTCCAGCATAATGAGAGCAGTCTGGGCTGCTTGAATCTGCCTCTCTGAGAGCCTGATTGTTTTTAAATGTCTTTGCTAACCACTTCACATAGAGCCCATAAATCTGGTTTTGGGTAACTGAGAGCCAGGCTTGCGAGCTCCCTTTTAGGATGACACATCTGTGCGTTAATTAAAAACATGCTTAGGAAGATGTAATCCTTCAGTCTTTAAAAGTGTGGTCGTTCGCTGTGCCGAAGTGGGGTCCGGGTGCCACATTTCTGCCAGTGGCCACCAAGAGCAATGTGAACGATCCCCAGCAGCAGCGACTGCCTGCTGGGGCTCGGCACAACAAACAGTCCCAAATGAACACCAAGATGTTGCATTCCGGGCTGTGATGTATCTGCTTTTGCTTTGGAGAAGCCTTGGGAGATTCAGTGCTTGCAGCTTGTTTTCCTCCCAAGCTGTTCCATCACGATTACGACGACAGAGAAGGTGCTTTTATTTAATAGTGCCCTATGGCATGACTGCAAGGCTCCTCCGCTATTCCCAGAAAGGCTCCTTCCTACAAGGTAAGTTCTCTGCAGCTAAACAGTACAGAAAACCAGAGGAGGGCAAGATGAAGGTAAATATGTTCAGATTTGGAACAGTGGAACAACATAAAGTGAAACCACGGAGGTAAACGGCAAGGAAGAGGTTCATCTGGTCACCCACTTATCCCTGGATGATGCCAAAATGTTTCTGTACTCTTGCCTGTAAACAAGAAGTGAGGAATCTGCGACAGAGGTTCAGTGCACCAGGCTCACACCTTTCCCTCTGTGAAGGGCATCTTGAGAGAACAACAAATTCACCAGGCAGAGCTGCCAGACAGAGAAGCGATGACCCCCCCCCTACTCTGGCAAGGGCTTGAGGGGACCCAACGAGGCAATGCACAAAGGGCATGCACAACATCACCAAACATTCTCAGAGGCCCTAATGAAGAGCTGCCTCAAGACAGGGCTCACTCTGTGTTTTAAGCACAGCACCCTAGGTGTTCGGGTTTATTTGCCGGCTGGCTTCCAAGGGCCTTGCTTTCTTGAGAGATTGCATATTGGGTGCCAGTGTCCAAAACACAGGCCTGGGTTGCTCATCTCCCCGGCATGCCATGGGAAAACACGCAGCCAAACACAGCTACGCCGGTGACTTTATACAGGAAAAGCGCCAGAGTGACCAAAGTGACCAAAGGTTTTATTGGGGTAGAGACCCATGGCCAGGCACAACCAGTGCTGCTTTCCAGCCTTGCTCACATGCTGGCTGGGGTGCTAACCCCCTCTGGCTACAAGAATTGGTATTCAGGAGGATCTAGACCATTATGGCAAGTAGAAAGGGTATCGAAGTGGAGAGTGAGCGGCCAATTATTTGGGCTGCTCCCGTAACAACCTGCATCCCTCTAAAACATGGAGATACATCCCTTGATTAAGTGTGGCCTGTGTTTTCCCCTGTTAAATTAAATTATGTCTGAAATGGGCCATGACCTTGACCCTTAGGCTGCACTTAACCTCAAGCAGCATGAAAACATCACTTTTTTTTCAGTCTACACACTGGGTTTTCTCCTTCTCGGAAGGCAAAATATTAACGATGTCTGCTTTGACGCAACTTTGATTCGATTGGCCCTCTACCTGAACTGCGAGATGAAGCTAATGCAAAAGGATGGAAGTCAGGCACGAGTTCCAAACAGTTTTCTTTTAAGCAGCCCATTACACATTAACCTGCAAGATGGTATGTTTTAAAAGAGCCTTGTTCGTCACCTTAGAAAAGTCAAATTAACATAATTTCTGGAAAAGAACAATGGGGATAGAAACTGTTAGTCATTGTTGATTGAACAGGTAAGTTTCAGTGGCATGATCTGCTGAATATTCATACTATATTGTTTTTGACATTTAAGAACTCAATTATCGGTTGACTAATCAGTCTTTTACAGTACGTTATTTTTGTGATGGAAAATGAAGCACTGGTAAGCCTCAAGGGGAATACTATTCAGATAGATTTTTGATTTTGGTTTCTTTTCTTTAAGGCAGGGTTTTTCTTTATTAAATGGATTAATTTAGCACTTCTACTAGCAAGTGCCTAAGAGCCCTTTAGCAGGGGGTGTAGCATTTATCCAGGCTTCCCAGCACAATGCTATCGAGCTTTGCAGCACCCTTCCAGTTGAAGCCCAGGGGCCAGACCAGCAGGCAGACACTTGTGGGTGGGTGGGAGATGCTCAGAGGGGAAAGGGACCAGCCCCATGGCCCGCTCAGTAGCTTCCCAGCCCTTCAGCTGGGTGCAGCACCCAGCACGATAGGGCTCCTGCATGCTTTGCAGCCTCTCAGTTGTACCGCAGGACTAAGTGACAGCAATAATGATTAAGACTGGGGAAACGGTGGCTAATGAGCTCCCTGCTGCTTTCTGCTCAGGGAAGAATCCCAGTGCTCAGACAGGAAGGGTCACTTGCTTTTTCTCTCTTTTTCTCAGCAAGGACAGGATTGCATCCCCTATGGCGCGTGTGGCACCGTGTCTGTACTTGTCTCTGCTCGGCTTCGAAGATGTAGACACACGGCAGTCCATACTCCTCTGGTAGTAGCAGTAAGTCCATACTCCTCTGGTAGCAGCAGTAAGGGAGGAAAGGAAAGAAAGGCAGGGATCTGGTATAATCTGGAGCTCTAAAAAGGTGTGAGAAAGGTTGGGAACCTCAGTTAGTAACAGCTGTTTCTAAACGTGTTGTAAAGCAAGAAAGGGATGGGAGCCGTTTAAGCATTAATAAGGACCCCAAACCTTGTCCTTTTCTTTCCTTTCTCTCTTTTTGTAATACATTTTGGAAATCTAGTAATAATCTTTGTGTAATTTACCTCTTCTGTTGAACAGCTCAGGGACTGGCTTTCCACTTGATAGATTATTTTGACATATTTACTCATAGCTATGTCTGTCTCAGCAGCATCTGTGTAAGAACCTCAAACTTTAAATTAACACATAGGGACTGAGATTTTTTTGCCTGCAGCTGAACAGTCTCTTAAACACACTCTCCTCTCTCTGGCTTTTAGTTATATTTAGGTCTAAAACCGTGACTACAACCAAGCAGCAAGTACATTTTTTAGAGCAAAAATGGAGGCATTGTTATACAGCGTTTGTTGTCAGAGAGCAAGTCCTGTCTCTTCTGGAAAGGCCGGTTCTGGTGAAGGCACTTGGGCTTGGCCATCCCAAATGACCATCAGGTCGACAGTGCGCTCACTTTGCTGTTCCTCTGTGCTGGCTTTGGGATACAAAGGGTGGGGGTAGGAGGAATCGGGCAATTCCCTGCAGGTTTATTTTAATCTATGAAAGAAAGCAAGCACATTATTTCACCTTCTTGGAATGTGACAGTTATTAATAACCCTATTAAGAGCAATACTGTTTGGCTCTATTTAAGCAGGCGATGCCCGAATGATTGCTGAGAAGCGGGAAGGCTCCCCCGACTTACAAAGTTAACAAGATGTTGTGTTGCTAAACATTGTTTTTCTCTTTCTGTTTTTTTAACAAGCTCTGCTAGGGGTGTCGCAGGTCAGATCAATAAGAACACAGGCCCCCTCCATCACCCCTGAGGAGAGGGGAAAAGGACAGCAGCTGAAGGATTTCTTACCATTTTTTAAAATAAGCTCTTTCCCTTATGCTCTCATTTACCATGCTCTTCTAGAAGTATTTTGTTTTTTCTTTTTTTTTCTTTTTTTTTTTCTTTTTTTTTTTTTTTGTAATGAAGCTTAGCCCTCTGACAGGCAGTCTGGCTTATTGAGAGGTTCAAGTGGGAGGCTGTGAGTGGGGAGGGGGGAGCATTGGGTGGGTGCCATGGTCCCCGCTGCCATGCAGCTTTGCTTTGATAGGGTGCTCTGGGTACTGTGGCTGTCAGCTGCAGTTTGCTGGATCAACATCGACGGTGCCAATGCGACAGCATTTATCGGCTTGTTTTTGTAGGGTTGCAGAGGGCTGCAGCCATGCTCTGCTGCTTTGTTATCCCAGGGGGTCTGGTCGTGGTGCTGCAGATGCCTACTGCTCATTTGTCAGGTTGCTAAGGCTGCTGCAGACCTGCAGGTGAGGTGCTGCTGCTTGTGGGCTGGCTCATGAACAAGGAGGGAGATAAAGCATCAGCGTAGAGCTCAGTGAAAGAGCTAGAAGCAGCCAGAAACCCTTAGGCAGCTACTCCGTAGCTTCCATAGGGTTGCGTTTCTCTCTCTTTGGTTGTTCACGCTGGTTTGTTATGGAGGGTTGCTGATGAGCGATGCGGGTGGATGAGGGGTTAGTTACTACCGGCTGACTATGCGGGGCACAGTGGTGTCTTATTATGAGTGTGCTTGGCAGGCCTTGGTGTTTGCTTTAAAAACAAGAAAATAGAAAAGAGTATTGTGTCGGGTTTTTCTGTTAGGGAGAATACCAAGAACTATAATTCTTTTTAAAGCCAGCATTATATCTACATCCATGTATATGGGCAAGCGCTCCTTTATCTCACATGAGAATAATGATGTCTAGTTTTACAGAACTTGAATAATTCATCAGCATAAACACTTTGTGCCCAGCATACGACGGCCCTCTCTGTAAAATGGAAACAAACCCAGAAAAATGTTAATGAATAATTAGATTTCTTGGGTCTCTGGAAAATTTTAGGAAGTAGTTTCTAAAGGCTTCAGGCTGGTGACAGGCAGGGGTTGCCAGTGGCAGCTGGGGGGGGACTGGAGGGGCAGAGCTGGCACTGTCCTTCGAGCAAGATCAACCCCTCCATCCTTTGTGCGGGGCAAGCTGTCTGTGCTGTGCTTGCCATATTTTATCAGTAGTTAATTTTTTGGTATTTGTGCAGCTGCTGAGCAAGCTCCACTGTCCCTCACCTGAGCAGAAAGCAGATATAGGACAGATAACCAGGGGAGGGGTGCTCTGGCCAGTCATGCTCTGCACTGGACTGCGAGGTTTGTGTTCGACTTCTCCTCTGCCAGATAACTTTTCAAAACATGCTTGTGTTTTATTTCAAATAAGCAATGCATTGCTTAGGCCCAGCTACCTTTTCTCTTTTCAGAGAAGAAAACAGGCACCTTTTCCCCTGCAAATACGTTTATTGTGCAGTAAGGAATCAAAACACCATTTAATCCTGAAGATTAAAACCTCATGTTGTCGAGGGATTCTTATGCAGAGCACTCATTTTCCTTGCACGTATTTTCTTTTTCTTTTCTGATGGATACAGCTGTCTGTTTTTCTTGTCACCAGCCAGACCCCTTCGTACTGATCCCACGGCTATTACTCCATCATGTCGCCACTCTGCAGAAAGGTGGTGTTAAGCAAAATAGCATTCTCAGAAGCAGGAATTGCTATTGTTAGCAAAACAATACCTGCAAAATAATTTCCTCCTGACTGAAGCCTCATTTCTCCCAGCAGCCAGATGGGAGGGACAATTTATTAACTGGTGGTCGTGCTGGCTGCTGCTTCTGACCCCAGAGTGATGCCACCTCCTTCAGGCTGATGGTTTAGCTGGTAGGGGAAGGTAAGGGAGATCCACCCTAAGTCACTCTCATAGATGGGCAAGAAGCTCTGATGTAGGACAGTTTTTCTCCCCAGTATTGGCACTTTAGAGGTAATTTTGCCACTGTCCAGAAGAGTCTATTTGAAATGAGTTGCAAAGTACTGGTTTGCATCCATTAGCAACCCTACATGTTCCTGCATATTGAAATTAGGCAAGAAAAAAGGGAAAACGGTTGGTAGTATAGGGGGGAAAAAATGTGGGTTTGTTGGGGAATATTTTTCTGACTACAGAAGAAAAGGACGCCATGCCTTGCAGTAAATAAGCCCAGGTTCCTGCGGTGGCAGAACGCCAGGCCTGAAGATTCACTGCTCATTTTTTCAACAATAACAATTAGCTTCTTGAGCTAATGAGGGGTTTCATAAGCAACCATGAATAATAGTGCTCAGGGACTCTTGGCAAAAACCGTTGTTTTGAATCACACAGCCTCCGTGTCGTTAAAATCAAAGTGGAGACTCCTTGCACAGCACTTTCCTCCCCGATCCGTTTCCTCAGCAGACAGGCTGGTACGTCTGTGGGCTGTCAGGCAGGGAGATGGAACGGTCGCAGGAGTAATGCTCAGGTGCCTATAAGGTTTGCATGCGGTAGTTTAGGCAGTTTGGTTGTGGGCCTCTCCAAGGAGTCCCTAGAGGAAGCAACGATCCAGTTCTGCAGAGGCAGTCGGAGCTATCGGAATACAATGGCCACATTAGGAGACATGGAGAGACCCTTCGACTCCATCGACGAGAAGGGGAGGGATATCAATTCTATCTCTTTGAATTAATGAACTATAGTCTGAAACTTGCAGCCTGGTTAAAAACATTATAGATTTCACCCACTTGCCGCTCAAAGAGTATTTCTCTTACTCCCTGCACGCTCTCTTCAGGCTGCTGGGCTTGCTCTAGCCCTGCCCCTCTCTGCAGTTTGCAACCATCAGGAGGAGCATCCCTTCCTCTGCTTGGTAGAGGTGGGCAGCTGGGTTTCATGCATGCTGCTGCACGAAGGGGGAGGCTTGAGGAAGCCCCTGGAGCTTCGCCAAGAGGTGCAAGGTGAGGAAGGCGTCTTCCTTGGAAAGTGTTCCTCTCCCCCGTGTCCTGGAGCCCCTTAGATCACTCTCGCACGGCGCAGTTTGCCAGGCTGCCACGCTGTCTGCGTGGCATGGCACAGTGCCGTGAGCAGCCAACCTGTCCCTGCACCTCAGCTGGCTCCTAAAAACTCAGTTATACCTTCAAAATCATAGATTCACTATTTGCTGTGAGTTGTTAAACTGTGTGATGCCCTGGCAGGCTCGGATTCAAGCCAAACTTGCTGCTTGCCTTGAAAGGTGGCAAGCAAAGGCACATTCCTAAAACAAAGGGCTGTTCAAAGGAACTGGGTAGAGGGCCCAGCCCCTGCTGAAGCGCTGGGCATTACCAACTGTAATGTGGCCTTCACTCTGCAGCATCTTCCTAAGTGCGAGGCAGCATTGGCTCTCTGATTTTAATTTTATTCATAGAGCCATTATTACTCCATCTAGATCATGCGGGATGAATACTAATGGCCCTCTGGATTGTTTTAAGTGCAGATCTGAACCAGATACTTGCTTTCATTTCATCAGGAGCTGTTGCTTTGCACAGAGATTTGCAGAGTTTTCCTTCTGATGGATCCCACTCGGCTCCAGCACCAGACCCTGGGGTGTATGGGTTTGTGTTAGGGGAGAGCAAACGTGTAAATGCCAGGGAAAGGGAGACACGGGAAAACCTCCTCTCTAGATGCATAATTATTAACTCTGATGTGTAATTGCACAGGAAGAAGAAAGGCTCTGCTCCTGGAGGAGTGTGGCTGAGGCTAAGGTGCTTAGCTGGGATCAGTGGACCTTGCCCGCACCACAGGCTCATCGCTGCCCTCCAGCCCCCATGAAGCAATGGAATGGCTCTTCCTTTGCATGTGCCACCCACCTGAACCTCGAGCTCTGCAGAGCAGGGACCTCCTCGTGTGCTGCATGGCACTAGGGGGCCCTTAGGGCAGCAGCTTTTAGTACTCCGGTAACACTAATAGTGATTAGCAGTGATAAATCACTTTCCAGGTAGACTTGCCCTCTCGCTCTCCTGTCTCTGTTTCCTCTGAAGGTTGAGCTATGCCCCCCATAATCACTCTGTCCACCCTAGCTGAGGATGCACCAGGGAATATCTTGACCCTCCTGCGAGGTCCCAGCTCTCCTCCTGGGGCGCATGAGCTCCCCTGATCCTTTGGTAATTGCACTACATGAGAGGATGCCCCCGGGTCTGCTCTGAGGGCGCTCCAGCCTTTGCACTGCATCTGAGGTGGGAATTATTCCATTTAGCAAAGAGGATTAATGTTTCATAACAAAAGGTAATTTATTCAATTGTATGCAAAAAAGGTAGCGGTAACAGCACGTACAAAGCTCGCTTTGGTTTTGGCTATTGTGTTATAAGTTTAAATCCCATGAAAACATTGGTAACTCTGTTGTGCACCTTTGGGGAGAACTTGACCAGTCCCAGCCTGAACTGGATTGCCTCAATTAAACGCACTTGACTTTGACAGAAGAGGAACATGGCAGGCTTTCAGGTGGATGCACAGTCTCCTCCTGAGCAGACGGTGAAGTGCTGATCTCCTCAGAGAGAACCATGATCTCCCTCCCTGCACCTAGAGGAGATCCTCAGGGTGAGCCATGGGGATCATCTTCTTTTGGCAGCCCCATTAACCAGCAACTGGTGCGCACATCCCAGCACCTGCCTTGACCCACTCCAGCATCTGTGTGGATGCAAAGCTCAATCCCAAGGAGATACCCTGACCTGCAGGATGGCCAAGACCAGACCTGTCTGCACTGCTGCTGGGGAAAGAGCAGTCATGTTGCTGTAACCATGATGGACTCAGAAATTAAGTATGGGCAAGTTTAGGAACATGTAGGAAAAGCTAAGTTTGTCTAGTGGATGAAATTACAGGAAAAAGCAGACAGACTTTTGGGTACTCAAGACCATCTTGTTCTTGAAAGCTTGCCTCTATTCCAACCATATCAGTGGTGCTGTTGAGAGATTTTACCACTCATCATTCCTTGCTGCCATAGTTAACACTGCTGTGCGACTCAAACTATTTCTCCACACTGGTATTATTGAGGTTAATGGACATTATCAGATCAAGACAGGCCAGCTACTGTCAGTGTAACCCTTCCTCCTGGTGATGATGTGGAAAAAGGTACAGAAAGCAATGTGATTTTCCAGACCTCCACTATCTCATGTGTTGGTTTTTGGAGAATCTTTCTGTTCTCTGATGTGTGAACCAGCCACTGTTAGACTGGAAGGTATCAAAAGACAGTAGGCACACAAGCTGGCCTGTCACTTCTGAGTCACTCTCTTGACAGTAATCATCATTCAGAAGGGAAAAAAAAAGGGGGGGGGGTGTCCCAATTGTGTATGAGTCACCACTTGAGTTCAGTGGCACCTCATGCACTATGGTTTCTGTGGGTGCGGTACGTCAAACGGAGAGGAAGGCTAGGAACTGATAGCAGAGCCTTGCAAAGCCAGAGGCACGAAGATAGCAAATGGGCATTACATTGGTCCCTGCCACACAAGGAACCCTTGTTTTGGGAGACCTGCCTCTTCCCTGTGCTTTCCCCTCTTTGCTGTATTTGCCTATTGTTTGCCTTTAGTAAGCAATAATAGTAACAATAATAGCAATCAAGTATGTCCTTGCTTACAGGATTTCTTCCTTCTCACTGCTTTGCTGTGGCTCTAAAATTGCCTCCTGTCGCATGCGCCGATCTCTCCTGCACGTCCCAGTTCCAAGGTCAGCTGCACCGCTGGCTGCTTTATGGCCCTTAAATGGTCCTCAGCTTGGTCTTGTGTCCGTATCCATCACCTTCTTAGGACAGACATGCATCCTCCTTCTGTACCTGGCCCAGGCAACAGCTCCAGCTATTCACCACAAGCTCTTCGTGAGATTCGTTTTAGCTCAGTAGCCTATAGCCTGGATGTAACAGAAGGTGACAGTACAGTTGGTTCTGAAGAAACACATTTGTTTGTTGGTTTTTGTTTAGTTTTGTTTTTTTTTTAATCTAGACCAAAACAAATGCAGAGAAAACCTGTCCCCTGTCCCTGCACAGAGGTTCTGCAGGTCTCAATTCCTGTTGCAGGCTTTTCCGTGTTGTGCTGACAGCATCATTTGCCTCTCCAGCGTCTCAGGAGGTATTTATAGCATTTCAGGATCTTTTCTGTGGCATGAACTCTTGAAATAAGCAAGCCAGTAAGTGCTTTTACCTTCTGGGGGAGACTGTAAAAGCCTCGGTATCTGCATTGATCCAGCCCTGGGGATTTGCATTAATTACTCCCTCCTCCGGTGACTTTCAGCTCCTGATTCAATTGCTAGCGAAGATACCTGCAGCACACGCAATCTTGACATTGTAACCTCTGGCTGTGCCACGCACCCGTATCGTCTGTCGCAGTGTGCCCTCCGCAGTGATGGAGGGGGGTCTGCAGCAGGAAAGGTTTGTAGCCAGGAGGCACAACACCACATCTGAGCTGCCGCAGAAATGCTGGTGCCGAAGATGAACACGGCCAAGGACAGCCTCACTACGCAGAGTTTGGGATGTACCCCAGCAGAGAAGGGACTGGTAACTGGTTCTTCTCCAAGGCAGGTGGAGTGGGCACAGCGGACAGTGGGGTTGCTGGGTGGGTACCAGCCATCTCTGGTGCTGTTCCAAGCCAGTTGCCTTCATTTTATCCCAGAGCATCTCCTAATCTCTTCTCCGTTTTCTTACTCTCTGACTGGTTTTCTCTCTGCTGCTCTAGAGAAGCTCTCCAGGCTGTCCTATGCTGAATGTGCTTTATTCTGCAGGCAAAACTCAGCCCATGAGGAAAGGAGATGCTAGGGTTTTGCCAAAGCATTTCTAACCGAGACAGCAATTCCTCCAGAGCTGTCATGTCACCTGTGCTGGACAGGCAGGCACAGAGCAGGTCGATAATCTAAACTAGAGCAAGACACACAAGGTATTACTCCTGCCAGAAAACAAGATTTAAAGAAAATAAATAATCACTGCACCATATTGCTCACTGCTGTTTTTGCCAGAGCCAAAAACGGAGGTGAAAGGACTTTCTCCCCCCCCGCCCCTACTTTCATTCTGTTTTCACAAAAAAAGTCTCCCCTGGGCTAAAGACCCATCTGGCAAAGTTGTGTTTGTAGGGAACTTCTAAGAAAGGATTTATGAGGGAAACCTTGAAAATCCCTTAGCTCAAGAAAGGAGAAGGCTCCTTCCTTGCTGTCTCCCAGCCTGTGGCTGCCCAGGGAGCCCTGCTCCTGCTGCCTTTGCAAGCAGGAGCTCCAGCTTGTGCTGAACGCCACACTATGGAAAAGCCATTAAAAATCCATATAAAAATGTAGTCTGGCATTAACCATATTGCAAACTGAATCTCGGTTTTTGCAGAACTAGTCAAGAAAGAAGAGCAATGTCGTGCAACCAGTCAGCACAATTAAACGCACCATTCGGGGCTGATGACGGCTTGGAAAGGGTCTGCAGAGCCAGCAGTGACGGCAAGGGGCTGGCAGAGGATGCCGTGCTCTGCGCGTGGCTGTTCCAGCACTGAGACGGAGAACTTGGTAAGCCAATTCTAGGCGGGAAATTATCAGTTTATCAGAGAACTTTTGCTCTGGTCTGCATACAGCAAGCAAAACAGCAAAACCTTGGGAAGTCGGGGAATATCTGTGCACAGTTCTCTGATTTTTATGGGCTCTTCGGTTAGCTGTCTGATGTCTCTCGCTCATCTTGTCTATGAGCTTTCCTCCAGGGGTTTTGTGTGCAGGCTAGATCCCTTGACCTTGTTGTGCCAGTTGTCCTGCTATCCTATCACCAGCCCTCGCCTCCCTCCTGTTCTTCATCGTCACTAACATGGGCACAGGCTGCAGCTTTCAACTGCCCATCCACCTCCAGCATCAAACCCCAGCTGCATTTGCTGAGCTTGGTCTTCCCCCCTGAAGTTGGGGTACTGATGCCACCACCATCGGTTCATAGCAGCCTTTGACTCTTTGTGTTGTTTCTTGTGTTTCAAAGCCCTGCCTCCTTCTGCTGAGCTCTCTGAAAGCAGCCGCTCCTGTCTCGCTGAAGGGTTTTGTTGGGAATGCGGCTCTTTGCTTTTGCATTGTTTTTGCAGCTCCCTGCGAGCCTGGAGGAAAGGCTCTCTGTTGGGACGCTGCTTTTATTGCTGCTTTGCTGGCTATGGCATCAAAGAGAATAGTAGATAAATTGTGGTTGGAGACAATTAAGGGTAGCATGCCTCTGGGATTTGTACCAGATCCAGAATTATGCCATACAGTCATTAATGATCTAGAAAAGCAATAAGCTGTGAAGGAACAAAATTGGCAGATGACACACGGCTGCTTAGAATAAGCAACTTTAAAGAAGATAGAGAAATTTTACGGGTGTCTACCAAAGCCTGGTGATGAAGCACCTGGCTTGGAGACCACATTTGGTTTGCCCAATGCAAAATGATGAACAGAGTTTACAATTACCTGAGCTATTTGCATGCATTTCTGTGTTCCAAGTTAACCCTGTCAGCTCAGGAAGTTTAGATACATTTATGATAAAGGAAACCCCTGCACCAATAATCCGAAAAGCCAGAAAATATAATACTCTTTAAAGCATATGGCAGGGAAAAAAAAGCCTAACCTTGGAAATATAATGTTTTAATGCAACAGCTCATTGT
The DNA here is from genome assembly GCA_026212715.1 of Elanus axillaris. Lineage (NCBI taxonomy): Eukaryota > Metazoa > Chordata > Aves > Accipitriformes > Accipitridae > Elanus > Elanus axillaris. The sequence goes on from JANZLQ010000086.1 coordinate 7,806,642, forward strand.
CACCCAGAAATGTGCATTGAGTTCTGACTGAGAGACCTCAAAAAAGGTGCAGGAGAAATAAAAAAGGATAGTAATACTTTTCTGAATAAGATATAATCGCTCTGTGAAATTCTCTGCAACGAGTTATTACTGATTTCAAAGTGCTTGGCAGAATTCATAGAAAAACAGATGAGAAGATACCTTCTTGGGCTCACAGTTCAGTCTGCTGCACTCCCCAGCACCTTTGTTACAAAAGCTTTTGTGGGTTTTTTCTGCCTGGTGTTGAGAGTCTCTGCTTAAGATAAATTGCATAAAGGATACAAACCTTTGTTCATCAGGCTAAAATGCTAACCTTGTGCTTACAGGACTCCAGAAGAAGTTTCCCTGATTTCATAAATATCCATTTCAAGACTTGGTGCATTGTATTGCTAAAGCAGCTGGTGGTGGCAGTTGTTGCAGACGGGATGCTGGAATGAGCAGGAGGCTTGTGACAGCACATCACAGGCTGGAGGGTGGCTGTAATGCTGTGGGGGATGTTGAACTGGGGCCTGGGCTGCTCAGAACTGGCTTTGGCTTCCTCAACGTGTACCTTTCTCTAGCTAATTTGCTCAGTAGGGTAAGTGAAAAACCACTCCAGAGGCTGCTGGATAAAATGGCAATGCCAGGACATCTTCTGGTACAAGGCTCCTCTTTGGCCAGGTTCATTCTTTGCTCTGGTCTTGGTTCAGTAAGTTACAAAACCTAGCCATGGGTCTTGACGTTTTGCCTGACTGCAAACTTTGCAGCCTGGCATCTCAGTTCTGGTGTTGAGAAATGGGAGGAGAAAGCCAGAAAGGAGACTGGCAAACTAGAGAATTGCAACAGGTGAACAAAGTCTCAGTCCGCCCACTGTGCCCGCCAATTCCCTTGATGCTCCCTACCTGTGACATTGCCCCTTCCTCCCTCCCCAAGCCACCATGCCCCCAATTAAACCTCCGGCACAGTGTCTCTGCAATGTGCCACAGGGATGAGTTACCAGCTGGCAAGATTCATGGCACTGCTGCTCCCCCCGATAACTAATAACTCCAGAGCAACATTCAGCATTGCGATTTATTCTGGTTGTAAAACACAGGGAAGGTAAATCACTGAGAGTATAATAATTTCTTTTCTTTCTTATAAATCAAGCCACATCTAAAAAATTTGTCCTCCGCCTTCCCAGATGGACTGTTCCATCTTGGGGGCAGGCAGGAAAGGAAAGGGGTGAACTTTCGTGTGTGCATACGCGAGGACCTGCTGGCAGCTAGAGGCCGGGCAAACCTGCTCGGGGGGCTAGCTGAGTTTTAACTTGTTTCCCCAGCCCGTTGGCCACTCTGCAGCAGGCCTAATGCTCCAGTTCCCGGCACGGTCTGTGCGATTTACTTTTTCCCTGCCTTGCAGCAATCGTGCTTTGCAGTCTCTGGTCCCTTGTACGCCAGGTTGCAGAGAGGGACCCAGAGACACAGGGATGTTTGTTGGGTGACTTGCTCTAGGGACATGCAGTAAGTTGGCAGTAGAGCACAGGGTGTTGCTTCAAAGAGAGCCTTGCACTTAGCAGTTTTGCAGTCAAGCACAGCAAAGATGCTGCTCCAAGCACAGGGCTGGGGGTTGAAACTATGTATGTTGAAATTACAGGTTTGAAAATTATTACCCTTCTGGTGCGGGCAAGTCTCCCTGCCCCATCACCGTCTGTGCTGTGAAGGTAATTGTTGGGATGTTGCTCATGGGACAGGACAGGATTAGGATGTTGAAAAGCACTCTCTGTTGGATTAGCTTTCCTTCCCTTTGAACTGATGACAAAGCTTGCCTTGCCTTCCACAGAGGCAGTCATGCTGCCAAAGTGGTTTTGAAAAGCATGCCCTCGCTGCATGGTGCTTGGGCGGTGTTCAGAGAAAGCCGGGAGCCTGCATCTTTGCCACTGGTATTCACGTCTTCTCCCTCAGCCTATGCTCCTCTCTGCTGTAGGAAAAAAAAAGTCTTTCCATTTATCAGAGCCCTTCCCTGTGCCTGTCTTTGCTGGTCATGGCCATTTAAAAAAAAAAATAAAGTGCAAGCTGGTCTTTGCAAGTTTCCAGCTGATCTCTCAAAACAGCTACTTGAATTCCCAAGACTCTGGGATTCAGCAGAGCAAGCATCCACATCTCTTATTAAATCCATGTGGATTTACTCCAGAAAAGACCTTAAATGGGATTTTTCAAAGGTTGGGTCAGGCAGCGATTGGAAACACCATGGCACCTACACCCCTCATTCTTCTGCACAGCCCAGTGTGTGGCAGCCAAGGTCTGGCCCCTCACTGAGGCATTGGCAAAGCCAGGCAAGACTGCTTGGTTTTTAGTGGCAAGACCTGGTCATCTCCTCCTGATTGGAAATGGCCCTCAATGGTCACAGCTTCCTCTCAGGACCTGGTCCTGAGCCCAGCGTGGTGGGAGGAGGTCTGGGAAGGTCCAGCCTGGTCCAGCAGGGCTCCTCCCGAGCCTGGCGGCTCAGCCCTGCTGATGAAATCCTCAGGCAGGAGACGGTAATGAATGGTAATTCTCCAAGCCCAGCATTGCTCTATTTTTTCCCCTTAACAACTGAACTGATTAGAGTGAAACTTTGACTTGATTAGCGATTATTGTCTCGGTATGGTGGTTGCTTGCAGCCCTTTCATTTCCTTGGTTTGTTTTTAAAAAAACATTGGCAGGCATTTCATGCCCTGATTTAATGCTTGGGCTCTCTGTTTCATATTCATTTCTCTCTCCCTTCTTTCCCCCCCTCATGCTTAAAAGAATCAAGTTATTGTTTTATTTTTGTTTATGTCTACAAAGCTGGGACTACTTGGGAGGTGGCTGTTCCCCTCAATTTGTATCACCGGAGGGAAAATGGGTGCACTCCGTCACGCAGGGGACAGGGACAAAGCTGCAGCAAGCCCTAATTACAGAATAACATGCAAGAGCAGCTCCACATTTCTTTCTCCTGGGTTCCAGCTCAGTGAAGTCCTTTACTCCTCGAGCTCCGACACATGGGAGGCTTATTCAGCATTATTTCTGTTAATTATTGGCATTAGAGCAATTTCTGGAAATCCTGGATGAGCTCAGAGCTGTTACTATTTTACAATTTATTGTCGCCTTTCACCCTCCCGGGGCCCCAGCCCATGTCCAGTCTCACGGCTGTTGCTTCGTAGGCAGAAAACAGAAGATAGCCCTGATCCACTGCGTCCCTGGGCTAGGACAAGGTAGGAGCTGGCCCAGAGGGTGAAAGCAAGCAGCTAGGTAAGGGCAGACCAAAATGCTGAATACTTGCACCAGGGTGCAAGTCAGATGTGATGATGATCATTGCAGCTGCCCATCACATCCACATAGGCGGTCATCGCAGGACAGGGACCGGTACTCTGCAAGCCACCCTTTCCTGGAGAGCCCTTCGGCAGGAGAGCTGGGGTCTGCTGGACACCCACCGGGTGGCTGCTCCTCTTCCTCTGCTAACTGAGCCCTCAGTCCCTGGCGGTATCAGCTCTGACACTAAATCACCCTCCCACCTTTCTTCCACCTTGCAAACACCAGGCAAAATATTTATAGCGGGGACCAGCTAGATTCCCAGCTCCTTCTGGGAATGCAGTTCACGTGCCACATATTTCAATAACGATGACTTCTGAAATAATAACTGACATTTACCTAGCTGCTTCTTGTCCTCAGAGCCCCCAAGACGTGGCAAACTTTAATTAATAGTTGTTTTAATAGTTAAATAACCTTTATAACTGCATTTCGTTTATTCCTGGCCCATCAGAAATAAAGTCATAATGATCTGAGTCAAGCGATAAAACACAACATCTGGTTTAATGTTTGTGGGTTATTTCATGAACTGAGGAACCTGGCAGAAGAACGATATATTTATTTCATTTTCTTCTTGTAAGACCGTATGTCTTGTAGTGAAATACTGCCTGGGTGCTCGTGTTTCACCTCCTGCTTTTGGCTCAGTGTTTTCCATCTGTGGGTTCAGCCACAGGGACCCTGTTCACTTGTCCCCCGAGGGAATCAGGTGCTGGGCAGCCCCGCTGTATTGGGCATGTCCACGGATGCAGTGGTGGAAGCACTGTTGATTTATCTCTGGGTGCAATCTTTGCCGTCTGTTTTTATATCACTCTCAGCAGAAGATGAGTAGTTCCCATATAGCGCGCACGCTTCACAGACTGTAGAGTTCCTGCACCTGCAGAATTTATGATAAGGCAGACAATTGCCTTGGCGCATCCTTCACTCGAGCGGGGTCCAGGATGAGCGGTGCCACCTCCAGAAGTTTCAGTTCCTTCAAGAGGTGGCTGACCAGCCCCTCACACCCACCGTAGTGCCTGAACCCAAGATGTGGCTCTCGCCTCTTTCCCTCTGGCCTGGAGCAAGCCCTGTCCCCTGGCTCCTGGCTCACCCGGCTTGCCTCAGCTCAGCGTTATGTGCTCTTCCCTGAACTTCTAACTTGGGTTTCATTTTCTCGACAACCTATTAAGAGTATCCCGACTAATGTTTCTTAACATGGCTCCCGCTCCATGGTTCCCAGAGCACCGTCTGCAAAATAAAATTAGCTTCCTCAGGCAGATTTTGGGTACTCGTGCTCCCCCCGCAATTTCACCTATTAATTGCACAGAGAAAATATTCCAGAAACTTACTTACGCCCTTGAGCTATATTCGTGTTTATTTCCACAACTCTTTGATACAATATTTGTCTTTGCCTGAGCTAGTTTGCCAAAGGGAAAGGGAGAAGGAGGAGAAGCATATGAGGGATTTGGATTGCCTCACATCTGCCTTTCTTTAAGCAGCCCATATGGGAAAACATATTCTTCTGCACAGAATTTGTTAAAGGTTTCGTAAAACGCATTGCATACACATTTAACACAGAACCTAGCAATATTTATATTTAAAATGGGTCCAAACAGATCCATTTGGCGAGCATTTGAAAGACGTAGGGTGGCAGCACACATTGCGAATGTAATAGTCTCGTTAGTTAGCTCAGCTTGTGGGATCTGCTCATGCCATAGGTTTGATGGGAGGAGAGGAAGCTATCTAGCTTGTTAAGTATAAAAATCATAACGTATGCGATGTTATGAGCATATTTCATCTGTGAAGCTTGGAGAAGGCGATATTATCCATGGTCCCCTCTAAGATAGAGTAGCTGAGTCAATGGGAATCGACATCAGTGGATACTTCATCTATTTCCTTTGTGTTGGTGTAAATCACGAGAGGCAGCTTGCAAACCCCTGGTTCTTGTCAGAGCGCAGTTACTCACGTGGATAGTCCCATTGACTTCCTTGCAATAACTCATGGAAGTCATCATTCATGGGCTGGCCCGAACAGATCAATCCCAAGGGGTGAAAGTGGGAGCCAGGCGCAGGCACCGGATCCAGCCCCTCTGCATTGCCCAGAACATCTGGCGCAGGTCTGGAGCAGCTCGCCCGGAGTTGGCACGGGTGTGAAGCCGGAGGAAAGGAGAGTGGCGGGTGATCTCCTTGCTCGGCCGCAGAAAAAGTGGAGTCATGGACATCTGTGCCGTGATTTCAGTGGGGCTGTTGGTCCAGCTGTAGGTTTATTTTATAGGAATGTGATTTAAAATCATGTTATTCTCTCCCCCACCCCTTGTGTTTTTTGTTATGTGTGCAGCCCCAGTTGCCTAAGCAAGGCTGGATGGGTGTTGAGGGCTTGCAGGTAGCAGGTAAAAGTGGAGGCTGACGAGCACTAATCACATCCCATTAGCTGGTTTCAGACTTCACTGGGTTTTGTTTGGTCTGGTTTATCTGAATCTTTATTAGATAAGCTTGAATTGGCAACAGGGTGTTTGATGCAATAGCCTACGTGATATCCATCCGAAAAGGCAGGAGGGCAGCTCCCCAGCCCCACAGCCATCCTTCTGAGCGCACACAGCCAGTCCTGCCTGCCTGCCTGCCTGCCTGGAGATAATTTTATTTCATCTTGGCAATCTTCTGCTATATACTTAAGTAAACAAAGATCAAGCTACTCACAACCTTAATTAGGCTACACATAAATAATAGATTACTGGATTAGCCAGGAGTATACATGGGAGAGTAATAACAACAACAAAAAATCCCACCACTGGTGTTTTCCTTGCAGTGTAACCCCGCAGATCATCCCTCTCCCCTGTCCCTTCCCACCCCGTGCATCTTATTTGCTCACTTGCAAAACTGTAGGAATGATCTGAGCATTGTAAAGCAACAGGAGGATGGATTGCATAGACAAGTGGCAGTGGCCAGTCCTGCAGCCATGCCAGGAGGAGAGGCGAGGTGGAAGCACTGTGCTGTTCCCTTGGGTCCTGCAATGTGTCCTGCTCCTCTGGGGCTCATTGATTTGAAGTTTAGCCACAGTGATGTCTATGGCAAGTCTTGAGAAAGGCAGGAGGCTTTGCGGCTAGCACCAAAGGAGACCCTTTGGGCCTCAAGCAAAGATCTCATTTGCTTCCACCAGACCCCCGTGGGCACTTATCGTGCGGCGTCCTGGACAAGCCAGCAGGTCTCCAGCAGATGCAGTTTCTGCCACGGGTCTTGACTTGCCGAGGCAGCAGTGACATGGGACATCGACTGCTTAGTTCAGAGCGTCGGCTAGTGGAGAGGACAAAGGAAGGGAGCCCAGGCTCCCCTGCAGCATCGACAGCGGGCAGAAATGATCATGTCCCCAGGCGTGTTGCTCACCAGCACCTTCTGTCGTGAAATGATGGAGTGCTTCAGCCCTGTCAAAAATAACTCCCTGGCTGCGGCAGTTCATCCTGGATCAGCAGTCCGTGTGGTCTCTATCTATCAACGTGTGTCCTATCTTAATGATGTGATAGCTGTGAAAAGTTGAGCTATTTACACAAGGTCACTTTATTAGTAGGGAAATCGCTCTTATGATAAATGAGTGCTCCGCAGCCTGTCACGGGCACTCGCCCGTCCCGTGCAGCCCTGCTGCCACTCAGCTCTGCAGCCTTAGCAAAAAACCCATGCCTTTGGGCAGAAAACACAGCAGAAAAATAGTGTGTTTCTCTGCTTTCTCTTTTCTTTGGCGCAGCAAGGGAAGGAGGGAGGGAGGGGAACAACCCAGCTCTTTGCTGAGCAGAGGTGACTGCTGCTCTGAACTGCCTCATTTCCCACTTGCGGCAGCATAGGGTAACCGGGTTACATGACCAAAAGGCATAATATATTACAAGAAGATATTTTTTCAGCCAATGTGCTGACACAGCACTATCTTTGTTTCTTAACCGGGAGTGATGTATGAATTATCTCAACCTAAAGCCTGAAATATACATTATAGGCTGTATCTTTCTATGTTTTATTTGGGCCGTAAAGTGACACCTTATTATTTCTCCCTCCTGGGCATCCTTTAATGAATCTAGATTTGGAAGTGAACTATTTATTATATTTCAGGAGCTTAACTATGGAAGGAGAGGAGGAGGGATATGCAAATTTGCAAGAAAGCATTAAAAAAAAGGTCTCCTCTTTATTAAGAAAAAAGTGCATCTGTCAAGCCACCAAATGGCTGTCCATAAAAAGGGATTTAATGGGGATGTGGGGAGTGGGACTCTCCCTGGGAAACTACCCCATTCTCACTCCTCTCAACCTCTGTTTTTACACGAGCTCCGGCCCAGAGTGATTCTTGTTGTGAGATGCAAAGCGCTACCACAGGTCCCCCTGAAAGCCAAGGAAGGCAGGAGCCCGGCATGCCTGTGGGGCAGATACGGCAGCAGGATTTGCTGCGCTGCACGCCTCCCATAGCTTCTCCTGGAGATGAAGTGGTATCTTCTCCTGCTTCAACACATCCTGTGGCGCAAGACACTGCAGAGAAATGCTGAGAATTGGGAGTTGGAGATGCATCTGTGTTCAGTCTTCAGTCTGGTCAATGCAGTGGTTTGGAAAAATGCAGGAGAAAATACTTTTCCTGCAAGTAAACCAGTCATTTGTAAACAAATAGATAAACACAGGTTTATCACCATGGTTAAGTGCTATCAAAAGTTGTCAGCAGCTCCCCCCCTAAATGAACTCTGAGTTTCAAAGCCACAGTGGAAAAAAAGGTCTGCAGCTGCAATTGTATCCAGATGAGCCCTGGCTTCATTAGAATGAATGCCATTTGTTTAAAAATAGAAATATTCTGCCATCTTCCAGCAGCAAAAAATGAAGCAAGCTATTAAAGGATTATGATTCTGTGACTTCAGACCTATTGTAGTCTTAATATTTCATGGTGCATTGACACAGAGTACATAATATGCTGAACAGCACTGTTGGCTTCAGCTGTTGCAAACAGTATGGTGCAGAAATAATTGAACTAAAAAGAAATTACAGCTATTTGGGGAGGTGGCAACTCCGCTTTGTAGAGGTGAGGTCGCAGGCACTGACTCAAATGTGCACTTTAAAAAAGAACAATGCACTGGTTTTGATGCTGGAAGGATTTTTGGTGGATTCTCCTTTTGCTGGCACAGTCATTTAAGGTAGGAGCAAGCAGGAGCCAGTCACTGCACAGCTACCCCCGTGGAGGGAGATCCGGTTTGTCAGCATTACATAAAGGCAAAGAGGACAGAAAACGAGGCCTTGTCTGTATGGGGAATTGCGTTTGGTTCAGGCAAGCTGGTGTGAATCTCTGTTTATGCTTTTAAGTCTCAGATGTATCAGCCAGTTACCACAGCTTAACAAGTCGCTGTTTGTCAGCTGTGCTCTAAGTAACAGTGGGCGTGCTCGTAACCCAGCATAGGGATGGCATAAACCACAGCAGATTACACCTTTCATCTACCCTTATTTCTGCTCTTTTAGCTCAAACTTATTCCTAATTGTTAAAGAAAACCCAAACGAGGCTAGTTTCCAGCAAAATAGCTGTAGCTATTAGCTGGAAAAGCTGTCTGTACAGAGCGTTCTTGCATCTTCACCGAGTCATACTTGAAGTCACGCTGGCTAAGCATGTGCTGGCTATTCCTTGGATATGGCACATCCTTTTTTGATATCCCTCCTGTAGTCCTGCCTGGCTGCTTTGGTGAGATGCTGGACCATGCAGACATGACAGGGAGACACTGTGGAGAGGAGGGAGCCCTCAGGTTGCCTGAACAAAGGCAGCCCCAGTATGACAGACATAACAATAATAGCAATGCCTTGGACATGTCTACGACGTCCTATGGCTCGAGGGGTTAGAAATGTGGGTCTTGCTGCTAATAATGATGGCGCTTGGCGTTTGTATCATTTCCACGCCTGCGCCTCCGTGAGCTAACCTGGTCCTCCATTGATTTGCACAAACAACCTCGGCAGGTAAACCTCAACTGCAGCATTTGCAGGTATTCCTATCCAATCTGACCGTTCCACCACCCCCTCGCCTGACTCCTGCTCCCCAGCCTGATTGCCAGTGCTCTGCCAGCGAGCTCCTCTGCTCTTTTAGCTGTCAGACAGCTTTGCCTGGAGTCGCGTCCTCTGTCTCAGGGTACGGCTCGTGGTACCCTTGCGCCGGCCCTCCTGCCACTGGCAGCATCAGCTGTGCCTTTCACACAAACGGCTTCCCTGTCTGTCTCTGAAGCAGCTGATGCTGGCCACCCTTGGAGACAGTGTGCTGGAGTAGATGGACATGGGCCTCAGGTCTGAGCCCCTCTGGCACTCGCTGCATTCCTCCGTTTCTTTGATTGTTTCACATTAAGCAAAAAAACAAGAGAGGAAGAAGAAGTGTTGCAGCAGTATTGAAATGTTTCAGCGCTTCTGGGTTGCAGCGTGGCAATATTTCATTCTGAAATAGATTTTTCACTTGAAATTTGTTAAATGGTGGGTGTCAGCTGGGAAACTCCATGTTTTGATCACTGGCAGGCGCCTGTTGGAAAGGTAAGTTTTTCCACAGCAAATTTCGAAGTGTCTGATTTCCAGCTCAGAACAAAGACACGTTTCAGTGTGGGGGCACTGCTCTCCATGCCTGTCCGTACTAAAATTGTGCCAAAGGCAGGGCGTCCTTTTACCCCCTCACACCTTGAGGGTTGTGAAATTACACTGAATTTCTCTGGTCCCTGAACAGCTGAATGAGATGTCATTCATTTGTAAGGAAATGCTGGTGCTAGTTATAATAAATCCATCTTTGCTGGATGAGGTGTTACTATAGGCGTCTGTATACATAAACATATGTAAATAAAAGTAGATATATATTGTATGTAGCATATGTAATATATAATACATATACTTATGTATATATAAAATATTTTCCCTGTGAACTTAACTGTTTTAGCAATGAAGGGGGCTACCTGCAGCCCAGATTTGAAAGGTACAGTCTATAATCTAGAAAGACTGAGCTCTTCACAGCTTCCAGCTTGTCTCAGGGATGAATGAAATGCTGATACCAATGAAGCAAGCCCCAAGCCCTTCCTCCTGGACAGCCGGTACTGCTCCGGCGTGCCACATGTGGAGGAAGCATTTGCAGCTGCTGCAGGTATCTCTGTTGTGGTAGCACCCGAGGGTCCTGGTCCAAAAGCACAACCCTCGAGCATCCTGTGCTGGCACCGGTGACGTGCATTGGTCCCTGCTCCTTTGCTTCTCAAAGCAGAATCTGAACTGATGTGTTTCTGAGTGTTTGCGTTTTGATCAAATGGAAATTTTCTGGTTTTCTGAAAAATTTTCAGCTGGCTCTCACCCTTTGCCTTCTCCCAGAGCGATGCAATTTCACAGCAAATCCATCGTCGCTGCAGTCGCTTGGCAGCGTCCCCGCTCCGGCTCCTGGCAGCCCTTGTCATCCCTCCCTCCGCCTCCGCAAACACCACTTGTGAGAGCCGTCCTCCACTCCCAGCCAATTTCTTTCTGTTTGGGGGAGCCTCTCTTCCAGCACAAGGTGAAACAGCAGGAAAAAAAACTTCTCAAAATCAAAAATCTCAAAATGCTATTTTGAGGAACAAATGTCCCAAAAGCAGACACATTGCTAATAGGATCTGCCAGCAAAAGATTTTGCAGGTGAGAAAGTGCCAAATCCAAACGCCGTCATACAGGATGTAGGATACGGTTTCCAGGCTCCAGCAGTAAATGATGGTAGAAGTCAACATGCCGGCTTCTCATTCAGCCAAAGGACTTTCCTGGCATTTTGCAATCTTAATAGATCCTGTCGCATGGCAACCTCATGTTGATATTTTGCAATTAAAAATAAAAAATAAAGTGCAGCTCCTATAGAAACCCAATGAAGCTATTACTGAAATGCAGCCACCTGTGGCAGGAAACACATTGGCTGCTTCATCTATGTCCAACACCTCCGCATGGCAATTTTGAAGAAGCGGCAAAGAATTGGGTTTTCTCTTTGTACGGATGGCAAAAAAATCCGGAGGCTTGGGAGATAATTCAATCAACTGGAATAGCACCACATGTTCAGGATTGGCATTAGTTTTTTCTAAAAAAAGGACAGTAGGATCATCTGCTGCCGTGGGGATCCTGGCTCTTTGTTTCTCATTTCTGTGGCACATATGCAACCCCTCTGAATAGCTGGAGCATTGTTTCAGTACCAGCACAGAACAAGGAACAGTTCCTGATGGTTAGCTGAGTTAGGATGCTTCTTGGGTGACTTGATCTCTCCTGGCTCTCCAGGTGTCTCAGTACTGTCTGGCAGCAGAAAAGGCTCTCGGCCAGCTGCAAAAGAGGGGGTGCCTCTCCCTCCGCCACCCACTGTAACACTGCTCCCAGGAAAAGATCTCTTTGTTACCATCAAATAGACAAACTCTGCTTTGTGACTTTGCTACTTGACATGATAGGGGCTCTTAGGAGAGAGGAAAATTGAAGACAATGCTTTTTTTTTATTTGCTGGACAATGATACAGGGAAAGCGTGCAAGGTCTCCAGGTAATGTAAGACCCCGGATCTTCTCATGGTCAGTTACAGTCCTTAACCTCTCTCTTTTCTGCTGTGAGTGCCCTTGGGACTGTTTGCATTTTGATTTTGAGGCTTTCTCTCTGAATGCAAACAGGCAGAGGGGGAGATTGTCATACAGACATGTAACCCTTCCTGAATTCCCCTCTCTCCTGGCATCATATGGACAAAAGCAGGTTAGAAAATGGTACCACCCTGGGATCTGGTGGTGTGAAAGTTTTTGTTGTAAAAACCTGCTTGCTCCACTGAAGTGATATGTGCGATTGTTCTGCTGTACACCAGGTGACAATCTGGCTTAAAGTACATCTGAGTGTTTGGTCACATGTATGTTATCTTCTAGAAGTTTGGGTGTTGGTTTGGGGTTTTTTTCCCCCAAAGAATCCATACTAACCTCCACTGGCTGCAGTGAAACTGCCACCAGCATCGGAGCTGGCTGCATGAAGGGCGGCTGGGGCACACATCTCCCCATTGCACCGTTCTGCTGTGTGGCCCCACTGGTACCACTGCGCATGTTGCAGTGGGTAAGGAGCATTACAGAGGCAGAGGGCAGGCAAGCTGGGAGCTTGCTGAGGTCCTGCCTTGGACCTGTGACCAAAGGCAATCACCCCCTCTCTTTTTCCCCCTCTCTGCTCCAAAGATGCTTGTGACGCTGTATTTATCTCAATGTCATTTTCTTCGAGATGTGAGCTGGAACAAATCCGGAGCAGCTGCTCCATCTCTAAGTGTCCTTTAGGGATCCCTTCAGCAGACACTTTGCAGGATATAATGATGACATTCTAACGAGCGCTAATGCACATGTTGTCATCTTTCTGTATTTACACTTCCCACAGGAGGCATCATTCTGAGAAGGAAAAGTGAGAGACGGAAACTTTTAGGCAGTAACTTCAGTGGCTGAGCCAGGCTCAGCCAGGGATTCCACCTAATTAAGAAAAGCCGTAAGCCAGGGCAATCTCCAGGCTGAGAGGGGGCAGCAGCTGGCAGTGTGCAGAGAGATGGACAGGAAAAGACAGCCCACCCAGCAAAGCCCCCAGTCCCTGCAGTCAGATTACACCAGACTGTAAGGAAAAATGTGGGGGCAGGGGATGGATGGATTATTTTGGTGTACAGAGCAGGAGTAGGAGTGCAGGGCATTAATGCTACTTGTCTAATTTGATAAAAGAAATTTGACGGCAGAGGCAGCATCACTCCGTGTCTCACAAACTTCAGTCTAATGGTTTAACTGCAAACCAGGGGCATTACATATTCTGGCATATGCTTGCCTTCTCTCCACTTCACCCCAAAAGATGATGTGTGGAACATATTCACAGCCTTTGTGGTGGACACTCATTAGCCACATCATTAAACAAACCCTGAAATGGCTTCAGCAAGCAACGTTTTCCTGTATCTGTCACTGGAAGGAGGATCCTTGAGTCACAAATGCAATCAAATCCACCTCATCCATGAGGAAACCACTGTAATAAGCTCTTTCCCCAGCAGGAATGTTATATACATATGCGTGGGTGCGTGTGTATATATATAAATAAATAAAAGACTACTCAGCAAAGAAAATCAGTGAAATGAAACTATATATATGCTTGGTATTTCATAATATAAGCAGTTGAAATGGATAAGGTCACCACTTCGTCCTCTGCTTACTGATCTTATCGGGGGGAGATTGTATCAAATAAATAACATATCAAAAGATTTCTCTCTTCATCTCTTTGCGCACATGCACGCTCCATCGTCCCTGCTGCATTACCCAAATCAGGAGTGAGGATCCAGCCGGCACGATAAGTAGCAATAAATGGCTCTGCTTGTCAGTGGAAATTTTGCTGGCAAATTTCCGACCCAGATTAAAAAGTAAATTAGATTTCTTCTGGAGAGTTATTTTCAAGGGTTTTGTCTGCTGATGTTCTCGTGCAAGATTGCAGCTTTGCCAAGGGGGGAAGAGAACAAAAGGGGAGGATAAAGAATCGAGGTTGCAATTATCCGACTGAACAAGGTTCTCCGGTGGAAGGCACCTAATCAGGAAAGTCTCAAATTTGCTTAAAATACAAGGTGCAATACAAAAGTTATTTATAATATGCCTCACCTGCTCAGATAAAACTGTTTCTCAAGCCAGGCAATTGCAGGAGACAAGCTGTAAAATGGAACAAATGGAATCAAATCGGGTACTAATAACAGCAGAATGAAATAAAAACAAAGTGTGTCTTTTAGCAGAGCACAATTTCTGTTTTACAGAAAATGCAGGTGGAGCAGTGTGAGACAGAGAAGTATTACCAACTGGGAGACGTGAGGGGAACAAGGATGATGCGGATGCTGAAGTCGTGTTAATTCCCGGAGCATTGTGGGGAAGGCGACAGGGCCCTCGCAGGTACTCGCAGGTGAGTAACGAGGTGCAGTTAACAAGGTGAGTGATGAGGCTGCCTTACTCAGAGGCAGGTGAAGTTACTAATGTTCCAGCAGTGGAGAGCAACCCAACTCACCAGAGCTAGGTGTAACGAGGTGCTCTTCCAGAGCCTTCTTCTGGGACCCTGTGTGAGTCTCTTGATCTTTATTTCTCTATTTATGCAGCAGGAATGTTATTTTCTTGGTTATTTGGTGCATGCCTTTAGTCCACGTGTACACAGCCCCTGGCACTATCTATTGTTGACCTTGCTTAGATGCTCCAGGAGTGACTGTAGCAGAAATAAGGTAGAGAAGCTGTTGGATGTAGAGCCAAGATGGTTTTTGCCCGTCTCCCAGTGTCCAGGAGCTCTCACTCCACCTAGATGTGCAGGTTAAGTCCTATGGCATTGCAGAAGTTGGTTGTGCAGGTATTGTTCAGTTTTCCACATCTCTGTGGTTTATAATGTGCTCTATGTCCATCAAAGACAAGGTCACTGCTGAGAAGCACTGGGGTGGAAGCTGGGAAAACTTATTTACCCCTAGATGTTTATTGAACAGTTTGTCCTACACAGACTGCCTTGTTATTGTACTTAACTGTTAGGGAAAAGAAATTAACTTGCTGGGTTTGGCATACTACAGTGTTACAGTTTGAGACGGAGCAGCTGGTTTAGCACTGCTTACAAATATTGTCCAGGCTGGTGGCTGCTTCAGGTGTTGGTTTGGAGAGGCACGTTTTGGTGGTCTTGAAACTGTTTGCAAACAAACAACCCTTCTGTGTTTATAAGCAAGGTCTCTGGGGAACGTGCTCACTGATCTCGTGTGCTCCAAAGTGACTCAGGTGCATTGAACACCCGAAAGGATTAAAGCAACTGATCCCTCTGCCTACTTCTTGCACTATGCGGCTCTGGCAAGGAGCAGGCAGATGTGCCCCTGGCTGTGCACCACACAGGAGCAGCCACACGTTCTCTGCAGGCACCTCGCTCCTGACCCAGCCTGGCCTGGGGTGCTTCTGGCAACAGCCAAAAACTGGGAAGCAGGGCTGGTTTTTCCCCATGCGTGCACGTGTGCGGTGGCTATTTCCAAGGTCCCTTGCAATGCACGGTGCAAACCGGGTTGTGGTGGGCATTGGGCAGCTGGATTTGACCATGCTGCTGGGTGCAGGGTCTGTAATTCCCCTGAAGACTTACTTTCTTACTTTCTGCTTTTGTGATGTTACCATGCAAATGATCAAACTGCATGGACGTAATGAAAAAGCTTTAAACAGATAGGCATTGCAGGCAGCTCCTGGCAAGCCTGGGCAGACGGGCAGCGTTGGGTCGTGCCTGGGGTCCCCATAGGTGATACACACTGCTCTGCACATACTGGGCTCTCCTGGGGATGCTGCACCACAGTCGGCATCTGCTGCTGCACTGGCTGCCCTTACCCCTGGCTCCTGCTAGTGGTAGTGCCCTTCATTTTGTATGTATTTGGGTAGCTGAGTTTTCAGGCACCAAGCAGCTGCCTGGCTGACACGAGTGACGTGCTCAGCCCGTGTGGGTTGACTCCTGTAATTGGGGTCAATCACAGAAAAAAACCTGTCACAGCAGAAAGTGCTTCTCAGCTGCCAGGGCTGCTACAGACAGTGGTACTCCAGGGACGGGGAAAGAGCCACGCTGCCCTCCCTGCCCTCTCTCTGCCTCTCCTTGCCTGATTTCTCTGCACGTAGCTCCTCTTTGCTCCCTCTCTGCCCTGCAAAGTGGGGAGAGTGCTTGCCCTGGTGCCGGTTGCCAGATCTGCTACCCTCCTTGCCTTCCCTCCCAGCTGGGCTCCCAGAGCAGTCCCCCCGGGCTGTTCCCAGGGCTCTTGCTGCCTCTTCTCCATGAGAAGAGCTGTAACCACGTCTATGGTTGCCTTCGCCCAGTCGTGCAGCAAAGGAGCAGCCTCATTCCCCCATGCGCACCAGTGAGGTCCCTGGGCCCCCAAAGTGGGGGGAGAAGGTACCCTCTCTCCCTGCATCACTAGCATCTCTGAAGGTCCTCTTGGATTAGCTCCTCTGATAAATGGTTGTACAGTGCCTGACTTGTGGTGTTCAGCAGAACACCCTCCTGCATCTGTTGTGAGTTGGTGGACTGGGCTGGGGGCTACATAGTGGTGGCAATTGGTTCGTATTACAAAAAATGCAACAAAAATGCAGCCGATGGATGGATTTCAGCATGTGGAGCCCTCGTTGGTACGCAGTGTGTAGTGTCCGCTGCTGAGGATATGCGGCCATCTGAGCTGGGCTGTCCCCCTCACCTTCCCAAGCCACCACGAGTGGGACCTGCACCCAGACACCTTCCAAGCAACAACAAAAATGGGGCAGTGATGTGCCCAATGCACGAGCAGCCTCCTTACCTCTTGTGCCTGCCCTGGGAATGCTGAAGCTAACGGCCAGGCAGGAGCCCTGTAGCACCCTGGAAACCAGGGCGCACGCCCTTTTGCTCCACTTTCCCTCCTCATGTCCCCCGTCTGTTGGAGCTGAGCAGAGTCTGTAAGCTCATGAGCTGTAGGAAAAGCCTAGGGTGGGAAGGCTCAGTTTTCTGTGGTGGTGGTGAAATAAACAAACAAACATATAGATCATTCCTGCTTCTTTTTGCTAACCCTGCCAGTCAGTGACAAAGGAGCAAGGGACCTTTCATGGAGATAAATACAGTGCAAGGGGGTAATTAAAGTGACTGATTTCCCTGTGGCAGGAGCTTTCCAAGGCTCTGCTTCCCACGGCGTCCTTGCATTCATGCAGGGAGAGGAGCAAGTGGCATCAGCATGTTTCAGAGCAGCACGAGTCGGGGACAGCCGCCTCTAAGCGGACCTTATGTCTCCGGTCACCTCTCATCAGAGGTGCTTAGAAAACCCAGGAGGTCTGCAAACAGCCATCTAAACCCACAAATAATAACAATCTCATTTCCCTGCCAGGTCGTATAGGTGAGACCTTTTCCATTTCCTTTTTCCCCTTCTCTGTCGCAAGAACAGTGCATGGGAAAGGGCCACAGCTCTAAAGTTGGCTTGTGGGGTTTTGTCCTGAGCTGTTTTCATGCTCTCCAAAACATGGGGTATGGGAGTCTGGAGCTGTCACGGCCATAGCAGGGCTGACAAACCTATTTTGGAGGTGAGATATGAATATTGTGCAACTCGGACTTTCCAGCAAAGAGGGTTTTGCAAAACTGCAAGGAAAAAAGATGACCCTGGTAAAGGTAGAAGGAGCAGGATGGCCTTTGGGGGCTGCTAACATGTGTGGAGTGGGTCTGGGGAGTAGTCTGAGCTGCCGTGACTGCAAATGACAGCTTCTTCTCTGGAACAGCTGGAGTGCGGGAAGGAGGGGGACCCTGTTCAGAACCACTGCAGCCCACCAGACCTGTGTGTTCCCAATGCTTTCTGCTTCTTTGTCTCCATGCAGCTTCATCATGGACCTTCCATTGCTTATCGTAAGAGAAAGTGTGTCTCGCCTTGTTTACGAACGATAAATGGTTTATATGCCGTGTGTTAATCATTACCTTGCACCTTTAGTCTAAAGCGTTATCCAAAGCTGCAACTGGGGGCTCATTTAGATTTCTTGTTTGTAGCAATAATACCCTTTTAATATGCTAAATGAGAAAGCAAATGAACCTTCCTTACGCTTATGAGTTTTTAAAAACATGTCTTCTTTAGCGGTTGAAGGTCACTCTTTTGGCAGATTAATGCCGAACTATCAGGCCCTGTTCACTGTCTGGGGTCAGTGCTGCCGATGGCACTGCATATTAAAAAGCGCTGGCTGGAACTGGGGACAACCACAGTGGTAGGTGGGAGAGAGCTCGGACGAGTGCAGGGCTTTGCTTCTCAGGTCTGGTATGCGGGGTCCCTTCAGTTGTTCCCAAAGTCTGCAGGCAATGCCAAGCCCCATCCAGATCCCAAGCTTCAATAAGGCTTTTTGTGTTTCTTGGCAGCAGACACATCTCTTCTGATGCTATCATGCATTCCTCTCTCTTTTCTTTTTGCTCTTCCTAGGAGCTTGTGTCCTGGTGATCTATGAGTTGTTTGGAGAAGCAGCAAACACTACTTATGCATTATATACATGTCTTGTCTGTTCCACTTGATAATGCCATTCTTTAATATGCTCAGCAGTAGCTTTTTGGCTGGCTCTCCCCCCCCGCCCCGCTCCCCTAAAGCCTGCCTGGCACGCACTGAGGCCTTTTTCTTCTTCAAATAATTTGGGGGATTTTATATCTAACTTTGTTTTCCAACATCCTTGCGCACAGAGAAGAAGAAACCAAACAAAGCAGAAATCTGCCTTGGTAGCCTGGAGCGTTTCTGTTCCTTTCCTTGCAAAGACATAGCAGCTCTGAGGTTTGCTTGGAGATGAAAGAAGTGCAGACGACGATAGATTGGCACGTCTGAAAGTTGATGCTGGGCTACAGCAAGGTGATGCCAATGCCTTTGCCCAGATGCGTGGGCAGCGTGGCTGCCCGTGGCTGGACCAGCGGCTGTGCATCTTCACTTGCCATCCCGTGTGCTTGTGTCCCGGTGTGGGATGCGGAGGGAGGAGGAACTGCCTTTCCTCTGCCTTTGGTGTTGAAGCTGGCCATCATATGGCCAGTATATATATGTGTGTGTGTGTGTGTATCTGTAGTGATGCTCCATCACGGACAGTCACTGGCACCACAGAGGCAACCAGAGATGAGGGGGGCACCACAGCTCCCCCTCTTTTTGACAGCAGCCCCTCGTGGGTTTTGGCAGGCAGGGGCCACGGGCCGGTTGGGCCCTGCTGTGCCGGAGGCTGGAGGGTGCCTCTGGTTTCTCATCAGGCTGCTGAGGAGCAGCATGATTGCTAAAAGCCCATGGATGACATGGGCTCTCTTGGAGATGGAGAGTCATTTAAGAAAGGGGGAAAACACTTTCTTAGTCCTCTTTTTCCAGCTGAGAGGAAAAGATCTGGCATCACTAGTCTGATTCATGAAAAGTACTCTGACCTCTCATATTGATAGTCTCAGCTCTCTGAAGCTGTGGAAATCGTGTCATCATCCCTGAATTCAGTTATTTTACCTGTCCTCTCCCCAGATATTCTAGATAAAGCACTCAATGTGCCATACTCAAGGCTTTCTGGCTTAGCTCGGTACAAGATGACAGCATGTTCTTTTTGCTTCCCATGTGAAAATTTCCACTATTCCTTACTTTCTGCTTGCTCATCTCCTGAATTTTGTGGAGACGGGTGTGGGTGGGTGTTCTCCCGTAGGTCTGGCTCGGTGAATGTCAAACGGGCTCTGCAGGACATGATGCTTCCAGGCTGGGTCAGCCATCCCTCCACCAGGAAGTTCAGGGAGGGATTCCCTGCTGCCAGCTCTGTCCCCAGCACTGAGGCTGCAGAATAAATCCTGCCTCCCTCCCCAGATGCTGTCCTCCTCTCATCTTGACGATGAGCGAGAGAGGAGAGGAGTACGTGATGGATAAGCTTTAAAAAGGAGTCCAGGGTCACAGCTTTGTCTATAAAGAGTAAATAATGTGAAGAGCAGAGACCCATCTCCCGGGTGGCACGCGCGATGAACAGAGAACGTGCTCTGCCTTGTGATGGAGAGCTCCCTCAGGGCCTTGGACCTGCTGGTAAGTAAGAGACCTGTGGGGTGAGTCTCTCCTCTGCACAGCCCTGGGCAGTGAGACAGTCTCGATGTAGGGAACCGCTAACAGGGAACGACTTTGAGGCTGTAAAGATGTTTGCAGCTTGCACAGTATTTCCTCCTTTTATGTTTCCAGTTGGCAAACAGCTCTCTGATGTCTTATTCCGAAGGGCTCCGTACAGAAAACTTCCCCAACTGAGCAAATGCTTCTGCATGAATAAATGATGTGGGGGCGGGGAGGAAGCACAGAAAGGTTTGGTGAAGAGGCATGCCGGTCAAAGCGGGTATGTCCTGTGCTGTTACTGACAAGGCACTTGGCTGGTGGGATGCAGCTGGGGTGGTGGTGCCCAGCTGGAAGTGGCAGGGAGGGAAATTTCATGGTTTTGGTCTCTGGGTGTGATAACAGGTGTGCTGGGACAGCATCCCACCCTCCCGAGAGCCGGGGAGGAGAGCTCCGCAGCACCCCGACAGCCTGAGTCAGCAGCCGCAGAGTACAGCTTGACCTTGCATGGAAAGAGATGTCAAACAAATCTTTGTGCTCGTCACACATGGTTTCACACACACACACACACACACACACACACGTGCACGTGGTTCCCCGCAAATCAATGTCTTGCATCGGCCTGGCCGCTTGATCCCTTTCTTGGGAGGAACATCAGGCTGATGGTGCTACATCCACCTCCCACCTCCTCCCCTCTGTCCTGAGAGTCCTGAGTTATAATGGGGTTACGGAGAAGCTTCACTGAGCAGCACCCCCAGGATGATGAGCTGGTCATATGTGCTCAGGCAATAATATTTAGCACCATAATTATGCCTTGAAATGTCCTTGGAGAGTCTTCAAGGGCTACAAGAAAAGGAGAAGAATGGAGAAAGCGGCTCCTTGCTGGGATAATGCCTTGCACCCCCAGAAATGGCTTTGGACATGTGAGAGGGGGACAGGGAAACAAGGAAATCCTGGCACATTAGTTTCCCAGCATGTCCTCTCCCTCCGGGCAGGCACAGCAGGGCTTGCCAGGGTCAGCTCGTTTAACCGCTTCCCCGTGTTCGGTGTCTAATTCGACAAACTCCATGGCAACGCGCCAGCCACTCTGCTTACCTGACCTCTCCCGACCCCCTTGTTAACATCTTTCTTACCAAGTTGCTCTAACCTGGGTCCGAAAGGCTGCAGAAGCACTTCTGACTCGGAATTATGCAGCCAGGAGGTGAGATGCGAGAGCAGCCAGGGTTGGAGGGGACCCACTCGTGGTGGGGGGATATTTGGGGAGGAAAGCTGACTTAGGATGGCCTGTGCGTGCGGAGGTGAAAAGTGCAGTTGTTCGGACGGCATGTTGATTTCAAGGCATTGCCTTTAATGAATGGCCAGGGTGCCTAGCTGCTGTTGATTATTTATTATCTGGTGTTACAGCAGTTCAGGTCCCCAGCCAGGTGTCTGTGCTGCTGTGCTAGGCTGGGATGCAGTGAGGAAAACGTGCATCCTCGGGGGTCGGCAGCTGATGCGGTGCAGAGGCGTGCAGGGGAAATCACCTTGTGCAGTGTCACCCAGCCCATCGCTTGTGGGGCTGGAATACACTGCCTGGATACGGTGTCAGTGGCTTGCGGTGTTGGTCAAGAGTTCCCAGCCAGGACAGAGGCTGCAGGGATGGAGAACAATCCCTGCTCAGCAAGATTTGGCCCCCAAAACCCCACACAGAGGGGAAAGGATGTGCTCACAACAGGCAGCCAAGCGTGGCAAAGATCTGTCTCGGCTCCACATGGAACAGCTATGGCAAAGCACTCCTCAGCAGTTGTTATTTGTGGTGCTGCTGAATCGTACATAAACAAAGGGCAAGAAACCAAGCCCTGCTCCTCAACTACAATCATCTGCATTTGGGTTCAGATCCTCCCCAAGCTGCTGTCTCAGGCTTCAGACTGGACATGCAGGGGGGGGGAAAAATGACTTTAAATATATGTATTGTACCATAAATACGCATTGCCATAGCCCCATGCCACAGAAATGTGGCAAAATTGAGCACTCTGCAAATGCAAGTGCTTTTCTTAAGTTGAACTTGCCCCTCCTGTGTCCCATCTCAGCCCAGACAGTTTGCTTGGCGATGTCATTAAGTAATGGCAAATGGGTTTGTAATGGGGAGCAATGAGCTGCTTTGACACCAGGCAGTCCCACCAGCTTCAGTTGTGATATTTCCTTTATTGGGACGCGTCCAGGCTATTTTCAGCAAACGATGAAATTAGAACAGTGTCAAATGTACAAGGATAAAACGCGTTTTTTCTCTTGGGAACAGAAAGAGGTTAATTAAAAAGAAACGGAAAGAAAGTCTTTGTCCATTTCTGGGCTGATTCAAGCAGGGGAATCTGCAGCTTTTCCTTTTGGGAGAAGCTGTGAGCATTTTATTACCGGACAGTGAGGCATCGGTCAGCAGCACAGCCTCCCAAGTGCCCCAGCCACTTCTCCCCTCATTTTCTGCACCAGGTGCCCAGTGAAAACAATTCCAGATGAGTTTTCCCCCCTCACTGTCTGAGATGGGGACCCAGGGCTGGTGGGCGAGGGAAGGGGACGCGACCCCGGCTGCTCCCCATTGTCTCTACACGCCATGTAGCGCGCCGGCAAAATCCAAGAACAAAAGTGTGCGGGTTTGGGAGTGAAATGATGTGTTTCCAGGGGAAAGGAGGGAAGGTGCTGTGAAACTCATGGAGCCAATCAAAGCCTGCCAAGCCCCTGCATGACCCAGTCCTCACACAGCAGCATCCCCATGGTGAGTGGCTCTCCTCCAACCTTCGGCCTCGTGCATGGTTTGGCAGCATTGGCTGCCTCCTTCCCCCACTTTCTGGGGAGGGGTTTTGATAATTTTTTTTGTGCAAAGACATAATTATACTTCCCTGATTAATCTTCAGGCTGACTCGAGTGCTTGCCATAAATCTTTGAAACAAACATGTCTATTTATATTTTAATTATCTTTCTTCTTTCCTAAAGTTCAGGTTGATTTGGGCTTCTCCTACATATTTACCAACAGAGCAATTCTATCCTCACCTCTCCTGGGTCTCATATGCAGGTGAGACCATGGTGTCCACCTGCAAGGCAGCAGCTGCACCATTGCTTCTGGGTGCCAGACCGCTGTTTAGACTCAGAACCAATTCATATCTGCCAGCACTCAGTCTTGATGTGTCCACAGCCTTGCTGGAAGAGGCTATTTCCAGTGGCTGCTTGAGCTGGGGGAGAGAAAACCTGTTTCCAAGGGAGCATGGGTGCTGAATTTTTTGAGTGCCTGCTTTCCCTGGGTAACTGTTCCAGCCATCCATTCATTTCCAATGAGCTTCTGTAATTTGTAAACATTAATAACCATTATTACTATTAAAAAGGGAAGAAAGCGAGTAGCCCTGTAACTAATTACTTTAAGTGTTTTCGATGAGCCACAGTTCAACTCCTTTATAAAATCTCCTGCTGCGCAGACCAGATTGTCATTATGATCGGATCTTTCCTTAGACCTATTAATTTTGCCCAGAATAACAGCTGAACAGATGCGGGGAGAAGGCTACTCTGATTAACATAATTCTTTTCAAAGACCCTTTCCTCCCTGAAGGCTGGCGCGCCGACTCCTCCATCCTCTCCCAGATCTCATTACAGCCAGAGAATGCCGGCGCCAATCGGTGATCTCGGCAGATGTCACTTCTCAGAGACGAGGCCCCTCCAGGATATGAAACCTTATCCAAAAAATCAATGGGAATTACCAGCCCTAGCACCGCGTTCCCCTTCTGCAGCTGGACGAAAGTTGGGGCTGAGCAGTAATGTCCGTTTTGTGGCCAGGAAGGATAAATCTTAGGAAATTCCCTAAACCTGCAGGTGTTCCCAATTTGGGTTTTGGGGGTTTTTTTTTTAGGGTTTGGGGGTTTTCCTCCTTCCAATTCTCTGGCAGCTTTCTCCCCCTCTTCTTGATACTGCTCCTTCCACAGGGGAAAGCATGTCCCTCACCCCAGTGCCAGCACAGGAGGGACAAGGGCTTTTCCTCTCCTGTGCAGCCAAAATACCATTATGTGATGAAATATATTTCCATCCCTATGCAAGTGCCCACGTGCCGTTTAAATGAACCTTTTTAACTGAACGTTGTGGTGGCATTTCACATGGGGGAAATTGCTCCAGTATTTACTGCTATTAAATTAATTTCTCAGTAGAGGATTTTAGACTCTTGTAATTCATGAGGATATTTTAGGTCCTGTTTACTGTCTGGTGCTTAAAAAAAATTGTCTCAAGCATTTGTTTGCCGAATATAACGCTGTTATTACATTAGCTTTCTCTCGCAGGAGAGACAGGGGTTCATTAATGTTGATGTGGAGCTTATTGTATCGCCGAGCTCTCCAAGCAGCGGGTAATTTTTCATAACATATGTGTGGCAATATTCAGGCGCATAAGGATGAGTGGAAAACGGTTGTAGCCTGGCACCCATATGCGCCCTGAAAGACTGTGGCTCTGCGTAGACCTGAGGGGAGATGTTTTAAGTTCTCTGCTATATATACATGTATATATATAGTGCCCCAGCTGCAAAGTGGGCTCATCCCTCTAAGCAGAAACGCCTTCATGTCTGGGCAGGGGACTCCAAAGGATAGAGCTCAAAAGGGGAAATATATTCTTTTTTTTTTTTTTTTTCCAAAGAACACATAACAAAACGCTGAAAGAGACACAGCCTGAGGTAGGATGGGGAAAAACAGGAAAAAAAGTGCTTCACTTGAAATGTTATGAGTATCTTTTAGTTACTAATGCCTTCCCCTCCAAATGGCTGCATTTCTGCAGCAGAAATTGGCAGCAATCAGGCTCATGAGTGTTGGGAAGAGGTTTACTTGGACAGATGAAAGAAAACCATTTTCTTCTAAATGCTGGTGCCCAGAGCAAGATAATCTGGCTTTCTCTGACTACGCGTACAGCCGGAGATGTGCGCGCAGCTCCTTTGCTTATAAAATATAGCTGCTTGGATAGGGGAGAAGCCCGCTGTAGCCATCGTCTGCTTGCCGAGGCTGAGTGAGGTGTTGTTTTCATCTAGTGATAATGAAAAGCTCCTATCTGGTTTCTTCATCTGGGCCAGCATTTAGCACAGGGTTTTGATCAGCAAAATGATGCTATTTGGGACTTCTTCCCTTTGGCTTTGAAGTAGAAATGTGAGGAGGCGGGGAGGGGAGCACCGAAAGCCTGTGAAGATCCAACCAACCGGACTTCTCAAAGCCAAAAAAAAATAATTATTATCCCCCTGAGAAAAGAGCTTTTCTCCAAACCCTATCAAAGCCATGCCGTATCCTTCAGATGAAAGCCCTGCTTTTTAGTTCCCTCCTTTTAACACCTTGTTTGTTTTTAAGCTCCGTTGTTCCTAAACGAACAAACTGTTTTTCTGCTGTGCCCAAAATAACTAAATAACTAGCCGCTGGGCTGGCGTCGCTTCAGAGCGGTCTTTGACACGGTACCTACGTGCCGCAGTGTCTCCTGCCACACTTGCTCTGCCGCCACCATCAAGCAGGAGCTCATCACGTTTTTCAAGGCAGTTCAGCAGTTCCAGACAGCAGAAATTCAGTGTATTCCAATTTTTAAAATAGAAATAATAAAACAAATGGTAGCAAGTAGCAGATGCTGCAAAATGTAATTACCAGCTAATCGTTTTCTGGCCGGTTTGGGTTTTTTTCCCCCCTCTCTCCCATGTAAAATAGCTGCCTGGCTAAGCTGCAGGGTTTGGAGAAAGCTGCTGTAGGCAGAGGGAAGAGCCTGGGGCACAACACGGGCACTCAGGCTGCCGATCCCAGGGACAGCTGGAGTGGCCATGTGTCTCCGAGCAGAGGGAGCAACTCAGGGGTGAAGCTGGGGCTGCCCATCACCCATGCCTTGGTATAAATAACCCCGGCCAATGCACGCCCCGACTTTGCTGTGATTCCCAGACTCACGTGGAAAATGAGCCCTGGAAGCTTCATGCTCCCCAAAATCAATACTTATCTTCAGTCTCTTCTGCTCTCCTGAAATGAGCTGTGTGACAGATCAGAGGAGAGTGGAGCGAGCGCCGTTCAGAGGGTCTTGGCAAATTGCCGCCTCTGTTCACTGTGAGGCTAAGCAGCGCAATATGGGATTGCTCCTTATTAAATATATATACGCTCTATGTTTACATTTGCTAGAGGCTGGTGGATCCTCGAAACCCTCTTTCTGTATTTGGTTTCTTTTGTTTAAACTTGTTTTAGAAGCTCTAGAGAGCAGGACGAAATACCACATGGCGTATGGGAGCAGCAAGGCCGCTGCAGGACGGCTGGGGTGCTGGACCAGTCCTTCGCGTTTGTGGATCGGGATGTCATGGCGAGCGGTACTGTAGGGGTTCACATCCTAGCTTTTTGCACACATGGCAGTCTCCCTTCTTCCCCTCTTCTTCCCCTCCCTATTCCCAAACCCGAGAGGGAGACAGCAGTTAGACATGGGATGGCAGCGCTGCTGCCTGGCTGACATGTGCGGAGCTGACACTCGCTGCTCACACCTTGGTAGGTGATTTTCCTGTCCCTCCTGTCCCCCCCTGGAGGAGGAACACATCCATACCTCTGCCAGCGACAGGCAGTGCTGCAGGCAAGGCAGGGGGAGCAGGAATTTATGTTTGTGTTTTCAGAAAATGATATTTTCAGAAAAAACAATGCATTGGTTTTCTTTCCATTTGCTTTGGCATTCTGGGCAAATGCTTGGGTTTATCTCCCATCCTTGCATTCGGAAGAGAGCAGGGGTCTTTCAAGTAGCATTTCAATTAAGATTTTAAACTGGAGAGATGTAAGTTAGATCAGAGTGGAGCCTGATCTCAGCAACTCCCCTCCGTTCCCCGTTTGATATTCAGAAATGTCACGGTTTGTACTTCTGCATCATCAATGCTGCTCGCAAATGATTGCATCCATGTGAACGTTACCCAGGGAGATCTGAAGGGAAAATGCTTGTTTTCCTCCAGATATGCCCCCTGCCCCCACCACCCAAAGGGAGTCATGCAAGGGGGAGGGATGGCTTGAGAATATGAACTGGGCTGTGAAATTTGTCAGTCAGATCTGGAATTAAATCACTGTACAGTTACAACTTGGGGGGTGAGCTCTCATCTGGTCATAATATATCTATAGCCTCTCTCTTTTTTAACTTTCATGGGTTTGGGGGGAAATGTGCCTTCTCGTGTGTGTACGGTACCTTGCACCAGGGCCTCTTGGCACCATGAAAATACAAAGGATAAATAGTAGTAAACATCCTGAATTCCATCCGATGCCTTTCCAACCCACCCGTGCCTATAAATATAGCAGCTGTACAATGTTTTCCCCTAGAAGAATTTATCATACGTTCAGGGCTTGCAAGATCCAGACCTGGAGGCAACAGTTGTTTTTTTTCTTTAGAGTTTCTTCTTTATAGAGTCGCTTATCACGTTTTGGCGTGCTCGCTCCTGCCATCACCTGGGATCTGCAGGCAGAGACGCTGCTGTAAACACACACACGGGTTTAAGCACAGCCACACGTGTGTGCACTGACACATACACAGAGTTATCCAAACATCTCTGAGCCTCATAAAAAGTTGTCTCCAGCTCAGCCTTTCATTTCTGCTTTGAGTGAAAACTCTTGCCGCGCCTTATTTCAGGAATGAAAGTTGCTTCTATCTGCTGTTTGCTTAGAGGTAATAACAATTTTTAAAAAGCAGGCAGACAAAAAGCTCCAGGGGCCTGATAGATAATTAGTCTTACAGTGGCAAATGATGACCACCCATCAGTAAAACATAATCACCCACAAATAATGAATTAACTCAGGCAGCAGGCTTTGCAGCGTTGAGCTTTGGTGTGGGGAGCAAGGACTCTTCCTTCCCAAGGCGAACCGAAATATTTGCAGCAGGGTATTTGCTATCGCAGCCCTTTTGCTTGCAAATCTTCCCCAACACTTGGAGACAGCAGCCCATCGTGCTGTGCCAGCCCGAGCCTTAATCCCCCTGCACCTTTTCTGCTGGCCTCGGCAGGGTGTTTCTATATGAAAAGCAGTGGGGAAACTCCTCCTTTATGTACGTCCTAGAGGGACAGCGTGAAAAGGCTGTAGCTGGCTTACTTGGGACTTTCTGCCTTGCAGATAATGTATCTCAGGGGAGAAGATGAACGTGCAGCACTGTGCGCAGGTGGGATTTAATCTGCGTGGCACCATTTATCTCGGGGGGGATGATCTGAAAGCGGCATTTAGCAGGGAGCTCTGTGCTTCAGGGCTGCTTCCCTCGGGACAGTATAACTATGCTGTATGGTGCTTGTCTGGTTTTTAGGGGAATAGGTCACCTGAAAGGGCCATGCAGATGGGCTGTGTTCTGCTCAGCAAGGCTTTCTCCGTACAGGATGGCTGCTCTTTGGAGGGATACTATAAAGCATTGCCTCTGTCTGGTGCCGCACAAATTGTGCATGTTCGGTGATCTGTGGTCTGTGTTTGCTGGCAGCAACTGCCTATTCCCTCCTAGGCCAAGGAGGTCCCTAACTTAGATGTACAGGGCCAAGCCATGGAGCTGGGGGCTCTAATCTGAGCCCCGAACCAAGGTCCCACGGGAATGGTCATGGTGCTGGGGGTGTCTCTTACAGATAACCAATGGAACCTGTGAAGCTGCCTCCCTGATACTCAGCACCAGGTTGATGTGGCTGCTCACGAGGTGTGTTCTTCTCCCCAGCATCCATTCTCTGCAATGAGCACACCAATTACCCCCAAGCAGAGGAGGAGTGAGGATCAAAGGGCTCCTCCACCATCTCAGTTCCCCTAATGACAGCCAGGCGATGGAGACGGAGCCGGGAGAGGCTTGGCTCCTCTGTTTTTAGCTGTGGCACTGATGTGTCAGATGATTCTCGTTCACCTTTCGGAGGCGAGATCCACGCTGCAGAAAATAACCTCAGAGCTAATTGCAGGTTTCACTAAGTGTTTTTGCTAGCAACAAAAGCATATTCTTACTGCAAACCAGAGAGGGAGTCTTCCCAAACACCCCGCCCAAAGACCACAGGGAACTTCTCTCTTTTCCTGTAAAATGCCAATAGCTACAGAGGTACAACATTAATTATTGTTGCAGGAATATTTTGGAGAAATCAGGTTTGTTCTGTGATGGTGGTGCTGGCCTTTGTGTGGTTTGGAGGAGGTGTTGGA
This sequence comes from Elanus axillaris, assembly GCA_026212715.1. NCBI lineage: Eukaryota > Metazoa > Chordata > Aves > Accipitriformes > Accipitridae > Elanus > Elanus axillaris. Next base: position 7,835,534 of record JANZLQ010000086.1, read on the forward strand.
GATGCCAGGGCTGAGACCTGGCTGGCTGTGCTGAGCCTGTGACTGTTGGGGACTGGCCAGGTCACTTCCCTGAGGCGGCTTCACATCCCCAATCCGAATCCCATCCCTCCCTGGGGAATAGCTGCTCACTTGTCATCCCAGGGTGGGTCTCTGTACAGCATGCTCCTTGGCGCTGGGGCTTTCTTATTCTCCTTCAGTATTTAGAAGGTAACAGTGAAGCCGATTTCCCCTCCCCAAACCTATTAGTGTCTTGAATTTAAAGTGCCTAAGATACTGCAGCTTGAAGCCTCTTCTAAGGTCTCCCAAAAGCTGGACCAGTTTGACCTCATGGACATGCAGACATCTCTACCTTTACTGTCTCTTTTTTTACCATCTCCACAGAAATACAGAGACAGGTTCATTTCTAGCACAGGAACAATGAGGAGTATTGCAAAAATCAATGTTCAGTGGAAGACAGAAGTGACTGGAGGCTTGAGGGTGAGGATGCTGGTCCCAGTTTCTGAAAGGTTATTTTAGCTAAAGACAATAAAAAAATGCTCCACGAAAAGAGCGGCTCTTGCAAAGTCCCCCTAATACTTGTGGCATTTCATAACTTAATTGCTGAAGCACATGAACCTCCACAATGAGTGTTATTCTTGTTAGGAAGATCAATTCCTATTTCATGTGCTGTAATGTCACAGCCTGAAGGTTTGCTGCCATCCACTCTAACCCCATGGGAAGATGCAGTGGGGATGTGTTTGCTCCTTGGGGTGGATGTTTTGGTGAGAGCACGGCAGGAGGAGAAGTTACCTAGGCTCCAAGGGATCCCTCTTCCTTCAGGACATCCTAAAGGATTGCTCCCTTTGCCATAAGGGTGATGGAAAGTAAAGGGAGGACACTCACCAGGAGAGGTTTCCATAAGCAACCCTCTGAGCAGCCAGTTCTTTCAGATATTTGCTTGAAGCAATTTCAAGTTTCAATAACTAGAAAAATTAGTTTGAGTGTCCTTTGTTAGCACTTTCCCAGGGACTGATGGGGGAGGCCAGAGAAGTCCATCCCTGGGCTGTGCATAAAACCTTGTTCGGACTTGGTGCAACACGGTGGCTCAGGCACTATTACAGAGTAATAATGGCCTCATTTGAATTTTATCTGCACAGTATAAATTTAATAGTTTCACTGGAATGTGCTATTCACGTTGTCATAACATAGGGATGTTTGGGAAGGCTTCAGAGGTGGTTTAATTAGCAAAGTTAGTTGGGAGGGCATTTTGCATTATCTTCCTCCTTTTCTTTCTACTAATGCTCTATAATTTATGTCAGCCGAGAAGCGCGTAAGCTTTGCTGCACATAATAAACAGAGGGGATTCAAAGCCAGCGGTTAGCTTAGCTTCAAAGGACAGGGGGAAGGGAGGTCACTGGCAGGCAGTTTATTAGCTGTCATTTTCTGTACTGCCCCGCAAAACCAAATAAATAAGCAAGAGTGGATCCGTCCTCTGCAGCGCTGATGGCCACAGGCGCAGGCAGTGCACGGCTCATCCCATCCCACGGTGCTGAGCTGGGCATCACTGCCAAGCAGACAGGGATGTGGGCAGGAGCGGTCCAGGCACACCACCGACAATGCTTGGAGGGGGCTCACCATGCCAAGCAATGCTGGATTTCCATGGGAAGGTCTTGAGTGCTTCCCTGGGCAGCAGCGTCATTAAGGGCTGTATTCGTGTCCTCTTTGCAGCAAAACCAGCTTGTGCATTTGCATGGGAGTCATGCAGCAGCTCTGCTCGGGTTTTCCGTCTGTCTTTCTGTCTCGCGTCCCAGGAACTCAATACGCTGCTAACTGTCTGGCTGAAAGCCCGGGGGAGCTGACGGGAAGATTTCCGCTGACTTCAATCTGGCTTGGATCAGATCCAGGGGTGGGAGCAGGATTAAGACATCCACTCGCTCCCTGGATGGCCTGGGTGATGGCCATCACCAGCGGCACTCTGAGCCCAGCCCCGTCGCTGCCTCTCCTGCTCGAAGCCATCCTGGCTTCTTGGCTCTTGCAAGCACTGGGTCCCTCATAGAAAGCTAAAAGCCATGCAGTGGCTGTGCTGCAGACGGCCTCCATGTCTGCCTTGCTGAGGATGGACCTTCTTTGGAGCAGGGGTTATCTGCTTTCAACTGTTTCCAACAAAGCAGCCTGCTGCTAACATAAATAATAACAAGGGATGAGGGGTTTGTGCTGCAGTGGTGGGAAAAAAAATCAGATTAACTCTGCTGCTCCTTTTCTTTCTTTCCCTACATCTGAGAGCGAGAAACACAATTGATTACAGTCCTATCAAATTAGTACCATAGCTCAGGCTTTAAGTGGTCAATTATGATCAGCAGCGGAATGCTGGAATCGGTCGTTAGCTCGTGGCACTTTGCTTCCACCAATGCTTTCCTGCGGGCGCCTGCTCTCAACTGCCCGTGCAGCAGTGGGAAGCGCCTGCCCCAGCAATGCTGAGGGTCCCGGCAGCCAGGCCAGGGGTTCTGTGCACTGTGGCAGAACCCCTCGACCTCTTCTCTACACCCGGCGGTGCTCACCCAGCTCCCTTGGGTTTTTAATTTTTATTTTGTGGCTGCTCACAGGCTGCATTGTCCTGCTGTGGGAAGCAGGCTGCAAAGACCTGGATCGAGAGTAAAGATGTCAAACTGGAAAAGATGCAGGGGGTACGGGAGGAGTGAGAAAGGGAGGGGATATGAGGAGCCTGGAGGTTAGGGGACAGCCCAGGCATTGGGGCTGCCCAGCCAAGGCTTCTGGAGTCCTCTGCAGCTGGGGACTTTGGGGAATGAAATATGCCTGGATTGAAAGAGGAAAAAATATTCCCACCAAACTATTCAGGACTTTACCCCCCATAGCTCTGCTTTCGTGCCCATAGCTTCTTCCACAAGCTCCCTTGGAGCTGCTCCTCCAGCGCACGCCCAGGCTCATACTCTATTCAGCCCTCGCAAATTGAAAAGTCTTCTGGAAGAATGCAAAGCTAAAACCTCTGTTTTTTCAGTGCAATCTGGCTCCTGTTAGTAAAAAGAGAATTAGAAAAGGTTATATTCTTAAGGAAAATGGTTCTGTTACCTGCGTTAACAAAAGTGAGTCACGTTTGAAGGAGGATGTAATTTGACGAGTCCTAGCTGTCAGTCAGACCCAAAGCACATAATGCATAGCGAACGCACGACCTGCCACCATGTGCTAATGCCACCCCTTGTTTATGGGAAACTGTCACCCTCACAGCTTCAATCCTTGTCCAAAAAATAAAAAATAAATAAAATAAATAAATTCCAGGTTCTGAAGGGCATATCTTAAAGATTGCAGAGAGACATCTAGTTATGTAGAAATAAAATATGAATTTTAATGTGAGGCATTAACATGAGCTCTTTTAGGAATAACTACAGGACTTCATGATGAACGTGTTAGAGCACTGCTTCAGCACAGGTGCCTGCCAGTCTTCATAAATCAGCTCCAACAAGTTAATTCTTCATAAAGGAGGATGAATTTGAATCTCGGGGATAGATGAATGGGTGCATAATAAAAGAAGCAGCATAACTTAGAGCACTCAGGTCCTGGCAGGTGAGAAGAGTATAGCAGCATCGGACAATGGAGAAGCAAATAAGAGGTTTAGGAGCCATTCTTTAAACCCCAGCAAAAAGCAGTAGATCGCAAGGACAGCTCTGACCTGTTGCTTGTATCGCGATAGTTTCCAGAGGCACCTTGGCTGAATTGGTGCCTTTAGAGGTGCTGGGGATGCTCCAAGTCCCATGAGGATAGCCAGCCCCATGGGAGGCAGCGTGTTGCTTGTGATCTGAAGGCTGGTGTTGATTCGGAGAGTAGGTGTGAGGTGATGCCCCTTTGCATGCCCTCGTTCGTTAATTTTCACAGTGGCATGCTTCCTGGGGAGGAGAGCACTCGTCCTCCCCAGCACATGGGGATGCTTCTCACACTTAGCCTGTTTAAAAGGCAGCTGAGATGTTTCCCCTTGAATAGAGCTTGCCGCTGAGCCAGGCTGCTTTTTATTTGTTGTTGATTTTATTGATGTTATTGACTTTTTCATGGGGCACTTTGGGGACGTTTGCATGATAGCATGTGCAGGCGCTACAAATTGCTTGATGTTACACAGTGTTTAACTCGCGCTCTGCACCGGCAAGAGAGACACATTTTTATTAAGAATCTGTTGTAGTCGTTGCTTTTGTTTTTATGATAAAATATATAATGCAGTCATCACCACCGCCATCCCACTGTGGCTACCGGCTAAGGCAAAATAATGATGTGTCATATAAGTGCTTCCAAGACAGTAACAGAGGTATATAGCGCACGGGCTCATTCCAAAGAGCCTCTCGTGCTGTGTAACGGCATCCCAACAGATAGGCAGCATATGGGGGATTTCAGCATGACACAACTGAGACACAGGAATGGGGCTGCTGTTGTGTGGTTATTCCCAAGCCAAATTTCTGCAAGCAAGGCTTGAATCTTGCAGAAATTTGTAATTAAGAGGGGTGTAATTGCAAAATGGTAATTACAAGAGGTGAAGAAGGTCGGATGCACCTGAAGATTTTGGAGTTTCCAGATAGATTTGCTAACCCAACATCGTGGTCTCTGCAGCCACTCTCCTCTCGTTGGGTCAGCCACAGCAAGGCAGGCTGTGCACCCACTGATGCCAGACAAGCCTCTCCAGAGCAGTGATATCTGGCCACCAGAAAATCGGCAGAGTCAGAGAAAGTTTCACTTGAAGGAGAGGGGGAATAAGATGTAGATCACCCTGGCAGTATTCTCTCCCTAAGGCATTTCTTTTTGTCCTTGCTGCCCCTGTCCTCTGCAGCTCTGCCATTCCCTTCTCCCGTGCAGCCGGTAGCGTAGCATTAAGTGTTTTGACCAGAGATTTTATAGATTGAGCTCTGGAAATGTGATGTTAACACAGCATCGCACACAAACACCATTAATATTTCAATAGGTGGGTGAAAAGAGGGAGAACATGCTTCTTGTTTTCCCCCTCCCTGTAAATAAAACAGGATCGCTTGTTTTCTATTCCAAGACTTGCTGCCTGCCTGAGATAGTAATATTTTAAAGTTGATTGGATCTTAAAATTGTAAGAGGTCCCTGGTGGCCTGACTTTAGCTGGCATTATCAGCTCAGCCATTGTCTTATGAAGCAATCTCCTCTTGAACCATCCTGTGCTCCCTCATCCTTTAAAAACACACAGCCCGGAAACGGCTCAGTTCTCTTAGGCTAAGACTCTATGGTGATGGTGAGGAATGAAGATGAATATCGTCGTGCCTGTGACCTTGGCAGCAGCCAGCCTTGTCCTTGGGACTCAGAGAACCTCTGAAGGTTCCTGTTTGCTTTTCTTTATTCACCAGGGACGGGCTGACAGTGCCATCCTTCAGGTTGAAAAACGCTTCAAAGGGAAAGAGCTGGAGGAGCGTGACGGAACGGGTGAAGTCCTCAAGCGCACATGGGGAGGGCTGGACCATGCTGCGAAGGGTGCTAAAAGCACAGGGTACAGAAGGGATGCCAGCAGCCCATTGCTGGTATGCCCTGTTCTTCTTGCACAGCCACGTGTCACAGGGAAGTGCCAGCACTGAGGCATATCGCCCAGCGAGGACCACGAGGTCCCATAGCAGTCAGCAGCATAGTACCCATGGTGAAGGGGGGACCATCCTCCTGGCACTCTTTAAAAGTCTTGGGGCATTTTGCGTGCAGAGCCATGGTTTTAGGAGAAAGGTCTTGGCGTGTTCCCACCTGCGATTAAGTGGGGTTCGCAGGGCGAAATTGTAAGGGTAGTTTCCAGAAAGCAGGGAAAAACAGCTCTGGGAAAGTCTGGACTCATTGGGGTGTCCCTGTTGAAAAATGAATGGGAAGAAGGAAGAAAACAGGCGAGGTGTGCTGTAAGGATTGGCAAAGGGAATGCTTGCCTTCTCTCTGGCTACCCAGTGGAGAGGGAGCTTTCTGACAGCAGACAGCTCTCAAGCAGAATAGGGAAAAGCAAAATTATACCTAGCGGTTAGAAATAGAAGTTGGACAAATTCAGGCGAGAAATATGGGACAAATTCTTTGCAGCAGCATCATAAAACATGAGAACAGTTTACCTAGGGATGGCAGCACAGCTTCTTGGAAGTCTTTAAATCAACACCAGATATCCATGCGATCTCTAGGCAGAGAGCACACAAGCAAATTTTTAGAAGGCTGGCTTCCTTTTTGCTGTTAACTCTGCTGTTAATTAGGTTTTAAAAAAAAAATAAAAGTCATCCTACCAGTTGATTGGCCTTTGTGGTGAATTTTCCCTTTGGTTTTCATCTGAGCCCCGTGAAGCGGGGATTGTGTGTCTGCAGTTTTCATTACCAGCTTTAAATAATTCTTCCAAAATACTCTCTCATACAAAATGAGACCAATACTTATGTGTCTGTGGTATCTAGGAGACTGGCAGAAATTGTGCTCTGCGTGATTATCCAAAGCCGTTGTCATGTTATTCTCATCGCTGATGGTATACAATTATGTATTAAGGTGCTCTCCAGGTAGAGCATCTCGGGGCCATTAGAGCACACAGCAGAAGACACAACGAAGACCCCAGTTCAAGTGACTTTGTCCCTCTGGAAAGGGAAATAATCATTCAAAAACATATTTTTTGCATTTTTGCTGCCTAAAATTAAAGCAGATCCATTCGAGAGAGCTGATTTTCTAGAAAGACCTCGTCTGAGCTTAGCTGAAAGCTCTTCCGCTGGCTCCAGCTCTGCCGTTGCCACGGCAAGATGGGTGGAAGAGCCCGTGCCAACATGAAAATTCCAGCTGCGCTTGCATCGTTGTGCTGGGAATCCCACATGGGGGTCAACCCTCCCACCCACCCCCCGCCCCCCAACCAGCCCCC
>JANZLQ010000086.1:7850709-7862981 GCA_026212715.1 Elanus axillaris
GGGGCGGGCCTGCACCTTTTCACCTTTTCCCCTCCCCAGCCTCTGAGTGAGTTGTGGAGGAGAGAGCTTTGTTTCCAGTGTAAAAATAACGCCTGCTTTGGTGGGTTTTATCAGCACTTTGCCAAGACGCGTGACAAATTCGTACTAAATCGGAACCTCAAACGATGCCAGCACATAAAAACAGGAAAGCTATTGCATAATACAGGAAAATGAGATAAAAATCCTTCATACGGCACAGTTGCTTCAGAAGCAAGAATAAACAATATTTAAAAATGTATAAACACAGATGGCATATTTTCCTTAAAAAAATGTTTCGAGAAAAATAAAAGCCCCTTAAAAAGGAATAAAATATGAAAAGGAGGAGAAGTAGGTCAGAAAGAAGAAGTCAAAGGAAGGGGAGAAAACTAACAAAACGGAAATCAAAAATAAAGCAATTTCCGCTGTGGCGTAGCTGTGGTGTTGGATCTAGGCAGCTTTCTGTGAGCCTCTGCTGGGGTGATGGTGAGCTGCGCATCCTCGGCTCTGATCCAGCACCGTTCCAGGGTCCCGGCAGGCGGAGAGCCGGCAGCACTGCAGGTGATGCACCTTGGGCATTTTGAAAGGTGCTGACTACAGCGAAGAATCCCGTGCCATGAGGAGTGAGGTGAGGAGTCAGGGTGAGGAAAGCCAGAGGCCGCCTGGCTGCAAAGGCAAAGCACAGGGTGGAGATGCCCCTTGGAACCGCCCTGCCAAATGGAGGTCTGAGCCTGCCTGCAGGTACCAGGGCACAGTAAATAAAAAAACCACATTTAAATGGCCTACTTACGGGGGGATTGGTGACAAAGGAGAGAGGCGTTTGAAAGACTCATTAATTTGCACCATTAACTATTTTAACGGTCTCTCTCAGATAACAATCGTTCCCATGGTTAGAAGAGCAGGTGTTCAAATAATGAGAGCGATTGAGAAGCCTTGGATGGTCATTATTATTAATACCCATAATAAAAACGAACCAGGGAGAGGTACACCCTGTGTGCTCTTTTATGCCCTTCTGGTTTCTAGACCGGTAGCTCTTTCCTCTGGGACACCTCGCAGGAGGTTGGGCAGTAGCAGTGGCCAAGATGCTGGCTAGGAAGGGATGTTGTTAAAAGCATCACAGAGACTAGACCATGTCTGCAGCACACACGGGTACCTTCCAGCTGGCCCTATGGGCAATAAGAGACGCTTTTGAGTTGATTTTGTCCTGCTTGTTTTCCACTCGTACCGCGCAGCCTGAGTCAAGGGTGCACAGGCTCCTTGTGCATCGTGCCATGCCAGCACCCTGAGCAAGTTCTGCTCAGTGAGAGGCAGTGCTGGCAGACGAAAGCACTCAACAGTTAGGAAAATATGTTTCTTGGTCCAGACTTGAGCATTTCATTCTCCAGGCAGTGTCCATAAAAGCTGTGATGTGGGGCAGGTGCACCCTATGTGGTATTGCTCGCTTTGGCTTGCCAGACTAGAATTAGCTGTACCAATCGTTGTGCCAGAATAACCAGAGCTGTCTGGGCAGTTGGACGAGGTGATCATTGTAGGTCCCTTCCAACTGAAAATAGTCTATTCTGTTCTGAGCCAGGCAGTGTGCTGCCCATGCCCTCACCAGCCTGCACTGCCTTGTCTTGCCGGTCCCTGGGGCTTTGCGGGGTTTAGGGGGCTGCAGCTCTACTGGAAGCCCACACAAGCCAAGGCTGATGCACTGGGAGCTTCCAGGAGCACTCGGGGTTCAAGCTTGTGTTTCCTTGCGTGCTACTTGGGCAGGAAATCTGCACTCCAGGAAGAAGTTTTTAGGACTCTGAAAGTATGGGAAAATGGCTTAAATGTTCAAAGTATGTGCTTGACAACAACTCCCCATTCGACTGAAGTTTCCATGTGAAAACTGAGCTGAAGGTGCTTATGCCTTCACTTTCTATGCGGAATAAATACCATGCGAGGCAGTGAATTATGCCACAGCAAAACCTCTGCAGCAAGAACTTCATTGATTCCAGCCACAGAAATAAAAGTTCATTTTGCTGGTGTAACTTTAAAACTACTGCTACATCTCAGGGAGGAAGAAACACATGCATGCTTTGTAAAAGCAGCGATGGAACTACAGCATCCTTACTTCCTTACTCCTCTGGCAAGGTGAGCCGGTACAGCCTCTGCATATCTGCTCTTGGGGACGATACCTGTTAGGGAGGGGATCTCCTAATGAGAGAGGGGGACGTAATGCTGGGCAGAGGGTGGGAAACTGAGCCAGAAAAATGCAGATCTGAAACAACACGTGCCTTCATAACAGCAGGGGTAGTGAAACACTGGAGCTCTCTGACAAAGGAAACGATAAATTCACCGTTGGTTGCTGTCCTTGAGTGGAGGTTGGACAGGTTCCTGGAAGACAGGCTTTAATTCAAGAATGTTATTGGACTCTGTAGTGTTCAAGGATGCCGTAGGATGAGTAACTCCCCCCGCCGGAGGACCGAGAAGGTGAAATACCCTGACCTGTGTTCAGCGGTGGATCAGAGGAGACTATCGTGGTGGCCTCTCTCAGCCCCGAAGCCTATAAATATTCACCCTCCTTGTAATTATTTCTGTTACTGCTCACGCTCGGGTAAAAACATGGAAGCACTCTGAAGCAAATGTCACTGCCACTGGTGCCTGCATGGATTTTGTTTGGCATGGGCTGGGGACCAGCGGTGCGGACCCCCTGCTTGGGTACCTGCCCTGTGCCGGGGATGCGCTGCTCCCCGCTCATACAGCAACAGCAGGTGAGCCAAATGTAACAACGCTTCCCGTGGACTTCAATCTCATCTCGCCCCCAGGCTTTGCAGAGAACATGGAAGCTGCTGCTCTAAAGCTGCTCTTTATTCATCCCCACTTAAGCTGGGGGGCTTAAGGTCTAAAGTGCACTGTGGTGTTGGAAAAGAGCCCTTTAGCAGGAGTTTCTGTTAGAAGGGAACCCGGTTTCCAAGGCTGGCAGAGGTCTGAGGTGGCAGCGAGGGACACATAGCTAGTCCTTTGCCATGCCTCAGGAGGCAGAGCAGGGCTGCTGCTCCCCACCTGGGATGCTGCGGGAATGAGAAGTGGACACAGGGACCCTGGCAGCACAGGATCCTCCAGTGCATTCAGCACTCAGAAGCATTTTGTTGTTGAAATCCAACTGAGTATGAATTCCGATTTCCAGTATTTTCTGGCTGCCGAAACCTGCTCCTCCATCCCAGGCTGGGTCCCGGAGCCACAGCTCCCAGTAACCAGCTTGCTCCTGGTGTGAAACACCTCTCCGGGCAAGAGTGAGCACTATGGATTGTGGTTTTCAGGGGACATTCGTGCTGTTTATTGAAGGTGGTTTATTTTGGAATGGTAGCTCCAGGTTACATTCTTCCCAGTTGAAGGTGGCAGCAGCAGCCACCCCTCAAAGCTGCGGAGGTGTTGGATGTCAGGAGAGACCTTTCTCTTTTCTGAGAACTAGCATTTGCTGTGGCCCGTTGGCTCCAGGAGCTGGACTGGAGTCCCTGCAGGAAAAACAGCAGAAATAGCTGGGATTGGTGGGGTTTTTTTTTTTCAATGAGTGGAGCAAATAAGCTGGTGGAGGAAGAAGCGGAGAAAGGAAAACTCAGGCAAATCGTCAAGTGTCCAACTTTGAAAAAAGGTGAAGTGTAGCTGTTCGGTCCTTTGTTCTTCATGCTGTAAAGTGAGGTTTCCCCACCTTCGTTCTCATCTGCACCAGCACTTGTTTTCACATATGATAAGCCCCTCACCTACCATTGGTCCTCTACCCCTCATACTCTGCTCCTCAAGTCCTGACATGGGGCAAGAGAAGGGGTGTTGTGTGGGACACTCCTATGGCACCCAGGTTTTTAGGTGCGGGGACTTGCCCAGCAGTACCCAGTTGGGGAGGGAAGAGCCCCTCCAGTGGCTCAGCGGGGCTTTTGGAAGCAGGTCCAGACCTTGGATCCCTACAGAGAGAGCCTCACCAGTGAGAACTGCAAAGGAACAAGGGCACATTAATATTAATGGGTCAAGAATAGGCATCGGTGGGGACTTAGCAGAGAGTCATATTTAACTAAAACACAGAGCATGTCTCAGCAGCAATCAGGTGGTTTTGCCACGTGTGTGGGAGATAAGATATTGGTGGTGTTACAAGTAGGTCTGCAATGTGTGAAAGGGCATCTTTCTATTCAGATGGCTCAAGATGTGATCTTGTAAAAGCCCAGCATGTAAAACACACTGCTGACATGGCCCAAGTGGAGAAGCAACAGGTTTTCATTCTGTGTGGGAAGGTAAACGTGATAATCTTTCCCTCCCCCCAGCGCTATTTTGGTAGCAGCTTATCAGTGCGTGCTGTTGTACAAGGACACACTGCAGGAGGGAAAGAGAGGTCTCTGAAAAACAGCTCCCCGAAAGCCAAAAGGGGCTATGTGCTTCTTCCTGTTCACCATGCCTTTAGCTAAAACTTGCTCTGTTTACGAGGCGCAGGGTACTTTTTTGTGGCCAGACCCATGAGCTGACCCTGGGCTTTACAAGACTCACTTGCTTATCACTGATGACGATGATTTTTCAGTCAGAATTTAGCTGGCAGCTTTGGCAATGTGATAAGCTGCACTGATACCGGTAACGGGAGTAAAAGCCTGTTGGTGTCCTACCCGGGATGGGTCACAGCCTGTGCAGCACCTCCAGAGGCCCTCATCATACGTATAGTCACATGTGTAGTAATGTGCGTAGGAGGACGCGACAAACCTTCCGAATGCAATTCTTTGTTGTTTGAAGATGCTGGAAGCTGAGGGGCTGGCTGCATTGCTTTCCTTGCCCACTCTTTCCATTTGTGATGAATTAATGTAGAATGGGTGACTTGTTTTTTAACGTGGCCAAGGAAAAGTGGCAAGGTGCATTTATTTAGAAAGGAAATTGGCTCTGCTGGCATGCTCACATCGCCCAGCACTCGTGCTGCCTAACATTGTAATGTGTTGTACTGTGGGTGCTCCTCCCTGTCAACCAGAGTGCAAACCCACTGCCACGGGCTCCGTCCTAAAATACCAAACACATGAAAAGGTTCAGTGAGCATGTAAATACTCCCATTAAATCGACGTGACTTCTCGTACACTTCAAGTAAAGCCTGTACGGCGTTTAGAGAGCTTTTAGCCTATTCACTCGTGCTGCCGAGGGTGCAATGGAAATATTGGATACCGTAAAGGGAATTGAAAGGGGGGGGGATTGTGTCCAATCTCCTTCAGCAATTAACAATAAGAAAGGACATCCAGCCACGTTTTGACCTTCCCTCTAATGGAGCTCGCAGAGATGCTGCCGGTGCTTTCACCCACGTCGGAGGAAAACCCCTGCTGAAAGGCTGCAGCCTTTCCCAGCTGGTCCGTCTCAACTGCTTATGCCCAGGATTTTTGCCGTGAACACCCAGGCATCTCCCTCTAGCGGCATCTCTTCCCATCCCGGGTAGGTGCTGCCAAGACCTGTTTTCTCGGAAGTCAAAAGAAAGGCAGTGTTGCAAGGGCTCCCAGATTCCTCTCCTTGTATTCGTGAGTCACCTCTGTAGTTAGCTGCTGCATTTACTCGACTAAAGGAAACGAATACATCTCTCATGAACTGACAAGCTGGCAGGGGACAACTTCACTCATTGCTGCAGTTCTGGGCCAGCACTTCAGACCCTTCCCCACTGGTATTTTCATTAGCAAAGACCTTAATGTTTGTAAAGCTCTGCAGTACCTTCTCCTTAGAAGCCGCTACGCTGAAGTAATAACTAGGGCAGCAAACACCAGGGACACGCAGACACAGAATGATTCAATTCTTTGTGTAGTTTTGTCTGATAATCGGTAATATATTTCATTTTTTCAGTCTGAACACTTGTGCTGTTGATTTCTGGGATATCATGGTTGTCCCTGCTATACATGTTTACTTGCTCTGCTATGTGATTTGCATGTAGCTGTTCAGTGTCGAGTAATGTCACCATTTCTGTTAGTAAACAGTGTTTTAAGAATGCTGTCAGTTTAACTCCAGCCTTCTGAAGTATGTTGCTGACCAGAGCAAGCTACTTGCAGAGGAAAGTTCAGGCCCCTCAGCTGACACACATTCCTTTTATATGTCACTCTTCCTGGGCTGCACATCTAAAAAGTAGTAACACTTTCTCCGCACACCTAACCCACAGGCCAGTTTAGGTAATGGAAGCAGCTCTTCACATTTCCTGTTCCCACAAGCATGTTGTGAAAACAGGAAGTGTTATAGGCTAGATACTTTCAAAGTGATTAGCAAAGGCTGATACAGCTGCCAAACCAATACACTCCATCCTGACCCGAAGAAGCCACAGCACTTTAGGTTTTGCGGTATTGGAAATGTCACCTGCTTGCTCAAAAATCAAGCGGCTCACGCCGTTCCCTTGCACGCAGACGCTACCCACATGGTAGTTTTTATTTCACAAACCTGCGAGCGGCTAGCTCACCTAGCAGCCTATGGTGAGCACAAAAGAAAGGCTGTATGAAAACACCATCTTTCAACAGGACTGTTTTTATTGTGTGTGAAAGACTGCATCTAAAACTGGATGAAGAGGAGTATCAAACAGCATGTTTTACCTAGTACATACAAAGACAGATGCTGCTGAGGCTCGAGCGTGTTGATTCTTTGCTCAAACCACAAAGAAGCAGTAACTTAGGCTTCCATCTGCATTTTAACAGCTGTTAAGAAACAAGGTAACCAAAGGGTGCAGCTTCTCGAGAGACTGGCAAACAGAAAAGAACTAGGAGACGCATCTAGTATGTGCTGCGGGATGGCATGGTAAGATGAGAAATCAGCTGGCAGTTTTATCGCTTTCTCCATTCTCTATTAGTTTCCGTTTCTTTTCATCCGTTTTCCTCTTGAAGATGCTATCTCTGTAGAACTGAAGTTCTTTGATGCTTTCCCTGATGTCATCAAGTGCTCTGAAAGAGAATTAAGGAGGGTTTCAAAAGGCCTGTGCACATCTTCAGCTACATCTGGATTCTAACACTTCTTAAAAATTCCAGGCTGTAAGAAATCAAGGTCTGATATGCACAGATCACACATCTGTCAGAAATAAAACCCACCCTCACTAGTCTCAGGTACGTGGAAAGCAACAGAAGTCCACCAGCGCGGGCACACCAGGGAGTAACACACAGCTTATTAGTTTATGTCGCCATGGGACACAGAAGCTCCTGAAAGCCAACAGGTTTGACAGCTTCGACTACTAAAACCAATTCAACCCAAGACAACAGAGACAAGGGCTCCAGAGACCTGCTTTCAGCTCCTGCCTTGGCCTGTTTCTGACCTCTGCGACAGTCATCCCTGCCTTCTCCTTTTGTATCAGAGCCACCTCTCCCACCAAGCACGGCCAAGTTGAAGCAGAGAAGTAAAGGTTCCTTTTCACTGTCGTTTAGGACAGTCATAGCTCTAAATAACAAACAGCACCTACAGAACGTGCACTGCAGACACTTCAACACCCAGGTGTCTTGTGCTTTTTTCTATGTTTAGTCTGCACAGATGAAAGAGCAAAATGGATGCACTTATATGGTATATATGGACTTATCAAAACCTATGGATCCTGCAGGACCCACTTTCTCCTCTGTTCGGAAGAACCAGAGAATGTGGCTTTCTAGAAATACGTGTTAATATTGCGCAGGATCTTTTCTTGCAAAACCTCGAGGCAACTGCAACTTTTAGGGACGCCTCAGATGCTGGCAGGAGAGTAACTCAAAATTAAACCCTTACACAGGAAGGAGAACGAGCTCTCTGACACATGATGACCTTGGGAAAACAGCCAGGAACAGAACTCTCATCTCCCCATTTGCAGTCTTCCAATTTTAGTGTCTCTGCGAACAACTCTGCCCCAGAGAAGGACAGATAAAATGCACTGTTAGGCTACCGTTTTCACTGTGACATCTAAGAAGTGACAGATGTATCTACATTGCCAAACAAGCGTCTTGGCTTGAATAGTAAACAGAGTGAATCAGAGCAGATAATCAAACTTCTGATTCTCTGTGGTTTAATAATCCCCTTCCCTATGCTAACCAGGCTTCAGAGAGGAGGATACAAATGTCAGGCAGCAGAAGCACGCGGCCTCTGCCATCGTCTGCATTAGAAGCAGCAGGCTGGCAGTTCAAAGGAAGCTCCACGCTCTGCTCGTGAAGAGCACAGTGTCTGCCCAATAAGCCCTGGTCTGGTATTGACAAAAGTAGAAACCTCACCTGTGAGAAGCCGCCTTCTTTGGTGCAAACTCATATTCCTCTGGATACCAGCGTCTGCAAGTGGAAAAAAGTGCCACTTAAAAAAGGAAATTGGGGTTCAAAAACATGTCCAGTGGCTGCTGCGGGTTTTTTACAATCAATGAAAGAATTTCGGCTTCCCTGGCATCCAGAGAAGCCACAACCCTGGGAGTCAACATGCTGCAAACTCCAGAGCGCGCCACCCACAGAGCACTCCATGGCTCATTCTGCGCATCCACCTGAACAGAACAGATGAAAGAACAAGGTGGTGGTGGTAGGCAGGCCTCTCCCAGCAGCCTTTAACCTTGTTTTAGAAGAGTGTGCGTTAGCGCCACTTAACAGGCTTCCCTAGATTACTTTTCATAAGGACTACTTAATTTGGGGAACATTTACCTGCAAAGTTCTTTGACAGTGCTCACATCAATGATCCTGTAATGAAGATGCCTCATGAACTGAGGCATGTATTTGTCAAGAAATTTCTTATCTGCATGAACAGAGTTACCTACAAAGACACAAAACAAGGTGTTTCTTCAAAGACGTTACAAAGCTACTGCGAACGACATCTAAACAAGAAGCAGGCTAAGCAAGCTGGGGAAAGATCATAGGGTATGAAAAGCTATTTGCAAGCAGCTCGTTTATCCCATTTTCTAGTAAATATGATTGCAAAGGTTTGTCAGATTTTCATTGCAGGATCACACGTGGTTTAAAAACGTAATCCCTCCGTTAATTCTCCAGTGACTACTCCTACAATTTCTGTCGCACAGATACATATCAAAGTACTATGCAAGCACCGGGTTTTCCACAAAGTGACAATGGGCATTGCTATTCATTTCACTTAGCACCAGTCCCAAGACCATACGTGAATACCCTCAATGCAGTTCCACATAGCGGGACATTCAGCAGATTCATATTTGGTGTTTGGGTTGATACACAGAGAGGAAAAGATGCCACTGGGTTCACTGCTCAGATTTTACAGTCACAGATTGCTGTCAGCAGTTAAGCGGCCCGCCCCAATTATAACCATACATGGAAACATTAATGCAAAGAAGAATTGAAGTTTCCCACAGCAATGACGTGCAGTATTTGCTTTAGGGAAGCTGCAGAACAGATGATGCCATTACTGAACCTCTCATTACTAAAGAGGTTTTGATTTGCATGCTAGATTTTGGCTTACAAAAACAAAAGCATCCCCATCACGTGCATCAGCGGGCCTTTCGGCATCCGGCCGGGAGTCGCAGGAGGGATGGTATTGTTACTGTTAAGAAAGAACATACTTTACCTGCGAGAGGACAGAGACCGGGGGGTGTCTGTTGTCGTACAAAGGAGAGAAACTCATACTCTGCTTGCTGCAATGAAATTTTACTCTCCTTCACAGCCTTAGTAAGGCCAGACTGCAAAAAAGAGCCATCCATCATAAATCAGAAATACACTGCCAGGAAAGATACTTCCAGAAATGCTCAACAGCAAAAGGTCAACCCTTCAAGCATTGGTTGTTCCCCAGCATGCCCAGAAGTACCAACTGAAATCTGTGTTTCAATATTCTGGGATGTCCCCTTGCCTTTTATTCTCTCCAGGCATCACCACAAGCAGATCCGACTGATGTGCAGGGTGCCACTCAGCAAGTAAAAATCAGCACAAGTAAAGGCAACCATAGCGTAGTCCTAACAACCCTGATGTTCCCGTAGGTTTTGGTGGTTTGTTGTTTTTTTTTCTTTCCTGGTTGCTGTACTTTCCACGGGTGGTTCTCAACTACTGAGATGTTATGCAAGCCTTGTTTATACACCTGTACATACATGACCCAGGAGAGTATTAGATTTCTCTTTGTTGAAGGAGAGGCATTCACCTCCCCAGTGCAAAGCAGTAGGTATAAATAAAGAGAAATAATCAGGAGTCATGGCTTAAGTGTTTACCAAGATTCCTATAAATCAGAAAAGTTCATTCTTTTTTTTTTCAATAGTTAAATGTCAAATCTGCTCCAAGTGTTCTCAGTGATTTATTTCCATCTGGCTACGCTATATATTTCCACGACTGTGCCGCAAAAATCTACTTGACAGATCCAAGTGGTGGTTAAAAAATTCATTATGTGGCTGTATTTTCATCTATATTCTAATTGCTTCTCTTTTCTTAGTCAATTAAAAATAAGTAGCTCCTCAGGAGCAGCGATAACGTATGCTACCATCTTCAGTTCACTCGTGAACTGAAGCCGAGTTTGAGTCCTCGACTGGAGAAGGGGAAAAGCACCCATCACAGTAAATTAATATTCATTTTCCAAATTCTTGCTAATCCTTCCCAGGGAGAGTGAGATGCCGAAGGGGGGAGGAGGGGAGGGGTTATGGGTGTCTTAAAACTTCAGCCTTTAATTGAAAACTAACTTGAATTTCAATTCATAATCAGGGATTGGAAAATCCATTCACTTTCTTGCTACCAGCAAGGAGGAAGCTTTCTTCAGTGACTGAAAGAACTAAAAATAATCTCTCGCTCCAAAAGTCAAGCTTTTGGCAAAAAAATACACTACACTTACAGCACCAAGGGGACAGGCAAAAATAACCATCCAGTGTTTACAGTAAATGGGCCTGTTGCATTCTACAAGTACCTAACTTTGCAGTGATAAATCTGCATCTTGTCGGCTCTGGACTGTTCTATACCAACCTTACGCCTGTTCTTACTTGGGACTTCAAGCCACCTCTTCCCCTTCCCCATTGGAATTATTCTTTGAACTATTTTATGCAACACAGAACAGGCTTCACCGGGAAGAGCTGTCAGAGGAGTCCATCCAACCCGGCCTACAGCTGGGGCTCCTGCAGAGGCAGGCCATGGCCAACAGCTCAGCAAGCAGACTGGGGAGCGGAACCCGACTTCTTTACCTCATGCTGAGAGGCACGCGCTGAGCCTTCCGCCTCTGAAGACAGGAGCCAGTCCACATATCCGAGAGACGGATCCCATTCCCAGGCCCACCGATGCTTGCCTTGCCCTGCCTGCAGCTCTCACGAGCTGTTGGCTTTGCTGATGCTTCTGGCTCTCAAGTCAGGAAGTTGCTTCCAGCACTATTCAAACTTATTAAAAACCAGGCTACAAAGCACAGGCTGCTTCAGGGCCACCTTGCAGCTGAGATACAGGAAGACGACTAAAGATACACAAAAGCAATCTGCAGCCGTGCCACAGATGACTTGCAAGACCTTGGGCAAAATGTTACGCATCAGCTCCTCGCTACGAAATAACGATGATACTTACTGTCTGCCATTCTTTATCTCCTCTGTTTGACTGCAAACTGTTCAGCACAGGAGTTGTCCCTTTTTAGGTGACTGTACTGCAACTAATAATTCTGAATTATACGTCACTCTCACCACAGCAAAGACAAGAGAAATTGTAGTGTGACCGCTCTAGAAGGTTTACCTTCCCGTGATGCTCCTTGCACCACTCGGACATGCTGTCCAGCAGCTCGTCGGGCTGATTAATGATAAGGTTAGGGCCCTGTCGGGAAGAGAGAAAGGTAATGAAACACAGCTTAGTATCAAGCACTCACAGTTTCCAGAAGCAACCCTGCCATGCACAGCGGCCCCCGGCCATTTAGGGGGTCGGGGAAGCAGCTGCTTAGAGGGTTCACAGTGGCAGCTCAGGGGGCGGGGGGGGGGGACGGGAGGGGACAGAGCAGCATCTGCCCCATCCCCCCACTCGCGTCTGGGCCTGAGGCACCCGCTTCGGAGCAGCAGATGCCCAGGAGGCCTAAGCATGGGGCAATCCCCCACCACCACCACCAGCGGGGCCCGAGGGCCGCTGCCCGGCTGTTATTTTTTCCAGCTTCCCCTGGGAAGCAGGGGCCGAGTGGGCCCCGGGTGCCGGCCGGGCAAGGCCGGGGAGCCCGCGGGGCCCCGGGGACGAGGCCCGGCCCGGCCCGGCCCGGCGGCTGCTCCTCCTCACCTCGGCCAGGACGTTGAGGTCGGAGTCGGTGATGAGACAGGCCATCTCCAGGATCTGGTCCTTCTCCACGTCCAGGCCTGTCATCTGCCGCGGAGAGGGGAGGGAGGGGAGCGGCGCCGTCAGTGCGGCCGCCCGCCCGCCCGCGCCCCC
>JANZLQ010000086.1:7863840-7894123 GCA_026212715.1 Elanus axillaris
AACCTTGATGGGTTGGGTGGGCTGGGTTTGGTTTTTTTATACATATACACGGTAAGAAACAGATTGAGCTTTGCCATCAAGTTCTTTACGAGCCCGCTGAATGGGCGTTAATGCCGCGACGGGTGCCACTTGGCCTCTCTGTAGCTCTCCCTCCGGTAGTCGTAGTCGTGGCTCCAGCCGTCCCGGTGCCTGTCTTCATAGGCAGGCTCCTCTCTGCCTCCCCGGTAGTGATGCTCGGTGTCGTGCCCCCTCTCCTCAAAGCCATACTCCTCCCTCTTGCCCCTGCTGTAGTCAGGTCCCCGCTCCCCGAAGCGCTGCTCGCGGCCAAAGTGTCTGCTGTCCGGGTGGTAGGGGTGGGCGCTTAGCCTGCCCTTGCGCTGGGCCGGCACCTCTGGGCGCCGCGGCATTTGGGAGGCCGGCGAGGAGTGAAAAGTGTGGGGAGAGTGCTGATAGGCAGGCAGGGGGAAGCCGGGCTGCTCATACTTCCCCCCAAACTGAGGCTGCTGCCACATGGCGCTGTTCATCTGGAAATGAAGAGAGGAAAAGGGTCAGTAGATTTGGGGCACTCGCTTGCTGGCAGTGTGCCTGAACCTTTCCGGGGGACAGGGGCCAGAGAAATGCTAACCCCCATGCCAGCCCCTGAATCACACATTAACCATGCCGTAAATACAGGGGAAAAACAAAAGTTGCTGATTTGGAAATGAGACTAGTCGCTAACTTACAGAGCAGCTATTACCGACTGCTTCACCCACAGCCGAAGCTCAAAGCTCTCCATGCCGTTAACCACCTCAGCAGCAGAAGCCCTACACCTTCTGGAACTGTCATTTCAACACTCCCAAAGTAGACTCCCACAACCTCTCACAATTTTTACAAGAAACAAGTACTCAAAATCAGAGACAACTCTGTCACGTCATCTGTCAGCCGTGGGCGACTGCAGGGTCAAATGCTGTTAGCACAAGGAAGCAGCCTACCACCGCTTGTCTCTGAAGGTTATCGGCCGACGGCAGAGACCGCTGCACTGACGAGAATCCTGCTGCTACCACACCGTCAGGACTCCTGTCGTATCTGCAGGGAAAAAAAAAAGGTTAGGAGCTTCAGCCTTAAACTCAAGACTAGCACTTGGCAGCACTTTCCCCACTTCACCTCAATGGACCTTTTCCGCGCTTGCATTAAAACGCAACGCTTTTCTTTTGGCATTAGGATTTCAGGCACTAAAACGGGTACCAAGGGCACTAGGAATTCAAGGATTTTCTCCACAGGGAAGAGCAAGCAAACTGCGCTGGGGAAGAGCCAGGAATGTAGCGAAATGCGCAAACGCTCTTTTCTGCTTCAAACTACACTCAGGTACCTACAGCACATGCTGATGGGACTCATACCTGCTGCAGTTTGATGCTGGATGCGGCGCACCAGAGGGGCTGATGTTGGCGGCTCCATGTGGGGACAAAGATGGATTGCCGTCCTGAGACGCATGACTGCTCCCTGAAGAGAAAGAAACATTTCACAAGACTGACAAATGTGAATTAGAGGAACTTGGGTATGAAGTGAACTTGCAAGGCGCTAGCAGTTGCTACGTGCTTAATTAGCTCTTGAGTTGCCTCTGTGGTCTGCAAAAGCACATGATCCAGTTTCCAAAACAAGACGCCACAACTCTCTTAACACCCGCTGGGAAGGATGTAATCGGGCGGCGATGTTCTGGCCCATGTGCCTCATTCAGCTGACATCAGGGACAGCTTCCACTGCCCATGTGACAATTTAGAACAGCCTTCAAGTCTACCGGCGAAGCACCAAAAAACCTAACCCAACAAAAGGCCCAGCTCTGGGTCTGCACCTGGCCGTAACTGACAGAAAGGTGCCCAGGGGGAAGTACAGGGCCAAGAGCATGAGCCTGCTTGACACCAGTGTGCTATGAAACCAGCACCAGCTTTTAGGTGAGTGACCACTGGATGAGAAGCCGGTGCAATTTACCCCATCTCGCATTAATCTGCTGGGCTTTGGGAAGGGGCGGCCAACAGCAGTTTTGCTTTCTCTCCCTCTCTCTTGTAAGCAGGCTACTTAAGTGTTTCTTTTGGCGGGTACCTGATCGGAACTGGATTTTGATGGGCCTCCCGTACAGTTTGATGCCGTTCAGCAGGCTCAACCCATACGGGACCGACTCCTCGTGTTTAAAATTCACAAACGCGAACTGCTTGGGTCTGCCATCTCTGTCCTTCGGGATCTTCACCTTAATCACCGGACCGGCCTGCGAGGCAAGCAACGAAAGGTGTGAGAGGAGATATGGAGCAGCTCCCCGAAACGCTAGGGGCGGGGGGAGGGCGCGGCATGGGCCCGGCGGGCGCCGCGCTGAAGTTTGTCCTCCGCCGGCCGCCGTACCCTCTCTCGCCGGGGAAGGCCTCGCCATGGCGGCGGCGGCCTCCCCTGCTATAAAGCGCGGCCGAGCGAGGGAAGGGGGTTCGGCTGCCGGCCGGTACCTGGTGGAACAGCTCGAAGATGAGCTCTTCGGTGACCTTGGGGTCCAGGTTCCCCACGAAAAGGGTCCGATCCGCCTCGGCCGCCGCTGCCCCCATCGTCGCGGCCGGGCAGCTCGCGCTCAGCGGCGCCGACGCACACCTCTGCGCAGGCGCCGGCAATGTGACGTCGCCGCGTCAGCGTCCGCGCCCAGCCCCTTCCGCTGGGGCTGGCCGAGGGGGACCGGGCGGGGCGGACGGCGGCGGCGGAGCCGGGGTTCGGCGGCGGGAGCGAGGGAGAGCCCGGGGCCGGGGAACCGGCCCGCCCGCCTCCCGAGCGAAGCAGCGGGCAGCTGCGGGCTCGGTGGGCCCGGTGCCTGCAGCGGGGCGCTGGCCCGCGAAGCGCCGTCCTGCCGCTGCCCCGCTCCCTCCAGGCCCTCGGTGCTGAAGTCATAACTTACCGTGAGCGGAGTTGTTCGCTGCAGCAGGCGTGGCTGCCCCAGCCTTAGCCGACTGGCGGTTCTGGTCAAAGGCGACCTTTCCAAAACGGTGACAGATTTCAAAACCCCCAAGTTAGTTGTTTACAGGTAGGGAAGCCTACAAAGGCTCTCGGATCCCGGAGGCTTGCGGCAGAAAGCTGGGGATGTCCTCGCTGTGGGCTCCTAACCCTTTTCTCTCTTATGAGTTGCTACTTGGGGAGCCCCGCCGTGCCCCGTAGGGCCAGGCACCCTCCCGCTGCAAGTGCGGTTAGCTGCGCTGACGCCAGGTCTCTGGAACCGGGCGTGGACCTTGCTTTGCATATCAAAGTAACAGCGGGAGAAGAAGCTTAGAGTGGTGCCGTTTTGTGCCATTGCTATTGCTGCCATACTCCGATGGCCGCCCCCGTTCCGAGGGCTGCCTCCTGCAGCCCCGCTAACTGGGGAGGGCAGCTTGGCCCTTCTCCATTAGACTTAGGTGAAGGGCCCGCTTTGGGTTTGTGTTTGGGCATTTGGGCAGAGTGCTGGACTGTCGTCTCCCAGCTACTTTGCTTCTGCAAGTATTTTGCAAAATAGTTCCCCTGCCCCTGGCACTTGATCCAGGACAGTTCTTCCCAGCAACTGTAATTGCCTGGCTATTTCAGAAGATGCTGGATGTAGCACAGGGGTATTTTCCATCTGGGAAAATTTTGAAAGGGGAAGTTGAGCCTTCATTTTTCATTAGATTCCAACGCGTTATGGCAGATCCTATTTTCTTGTTAATTAGGCGCTGTTCATTTTCTTCACTTCATTACTTGCTACCGCACCTAGAATTTATATTCATTTGGTTTAATCGTGTTCGCCTGGTTACATTCTAAACAGTTACTCATTCAGAAAGGAAATTATTACCTCGCTCTGCCAGGACTTCCACTTTGCCTTAATTTCCCTGGAGCCTCGTTTACTTCCCTCTGCTTTTTCTTTTTTTTTTTTTTTCTTTCTGGGTCCCCTTGGGCTTGACTGGAGCGTGTGTGGTGTTCACACTGCCGTCAGCTTGCTCCCTGTGTGCCAGGCAACTTCCAGCGAGCACTGTGGCCCTACATGGTGGGCCATAGGCAGCCACGTTCAGAGACCAGCAGAAGGCTCTGACGGGCTCAGGCGCTGCCCATCACAGCCTCACAAAGCCCAGACCTGAAAAAATGCGCAATGAGAGAATGGGGAACTATTTCAGGTTTTTCACAGGCATGCTGTTGTAATTCTGTTGTGCTTTTTTCCCTTTTTTGTGTTACTATTTTATGCCCTTTCTGCTCTTCAAAGAAGCAAAATGGAAAACCAGAAAGCTTTTTTGCTTTGGGGGTGTGGGTGGGGAAATGCGTTCTTCAGCTGCCTATTTTCACTCTTAATACACAGGCGCTCTTAAATATTGCGGGAGCTTTGACCAGTTCCACATCAGAGGCAAAATGAGTGACTAGTCCTCCTTGGATCACTGCTTGTGCTCATGCCTCACACCTCTTTCTTGGCCTGCCTTCTGGGTTACTGCCATTAAGCTGTAGATGCCCCACATCTCCCAGCTCAGGGCTCTGGCTCAGCTCTCCGGTGCAGTGCAGGAGCCCAGCTGCCACTCGGCTGTCTCGCCCGTCGCGTGCCTGCCATGCCACGCCACCTCTGTCCCCAGCATCAGTTGCAGGCATCAGCCGTGCCTTCCCTCTCACCTGACTGCCCTCCCACTCCTCCAGTGACTTGGCTACCTCCCTGGACTCTCAGAGTGGCTGAAGGCACTGTGGTGATGGGACCACTCAATCAAAAGCAGATGCTTGAAAATCCCCTGCAGCCAGAAAGTGGGTACCCATAATTACACCCCACGATAGCAAGATCTGTCAAAGCCATTGCAAATGATGGTCTTTTCTCCTGAGAGCCTGGAAGGAGGGGTTACACCAGCTAATGCAAAAGCAGCATGCCTGATCCCCACATGCCGTTTTCATTACGACTGTTGAACATCTGGGGGCTGATTGACAGCTGTACAGAGAGGGAGACGAGCCAGCAAAGATAGCAGCCACGGTTACTGCCAAATGAACTGAGCTTCAGTCGCTGGTTTTGACTCACTGCTTTGGCTGAATGTTCAGGCATGAGGTGAGTGGGGGCAAGTCACCCCTATGAGAGGAGGAAGGCAAGGTGAGGAAGGAAAGGCAGGGTCCAGGAAGGCAGGCTGCCATCCTTTTACAATCCTCTCTGTCGCATAGCCTGCATCCTGCTGTTCCCAAAGCTTGCGCAGGCGAGGGGAGAGCTGAGCCAGTCATCGCCTGGGTCGGCATCTTCCCAGCACCAGTCTGACCTGCACCCACCTTGCTGTCTTAGGTGCTGCCATGATTGCTGTCAGAGAGTGGCAGGCGGAATACCACCCGGCCTCTTAGCTGGGAAAGGCTTTCAATGACTCCTGGCAGGTTGCAACAGAAGGGTAATTGTAGCTACAAACGTCTCTGTGAAGGGAATCATTGTGCTTTTTAAACAGACCATAAAAATCCCCAGCAATGCCGATGTTCGAACAGTTAAACAGCGATTAAAGACGCCAGCGCTACAAGACCTGGGCATGTTATTTCCAGAGAACATGTCAGCAGCTGCCACATTCCTGCCTTTACTGCACTGCGCTGGCAGGCACGGAGGTCTTTATGGAAACGGTGGCCTTATATTTGGCGTTAAGTAGCAAGCATCGAAGGTCCTGAGCTGCCTCTGAGCATCCTCTGGTTTTTAGCTCCGTTTCGTGGAGCTGGGGAACGAGGCTGTACCCGGCACTTGTGGCAGTGCCAGAAACTTGCACTGCTTGCACAGGGTGTCCCAGTGGCTCTGGGGATGGTCATGCCAAGCAGAGCCAGAGCTGGCGGTGGCACCAGCGTGGTCCTCATCTCGCTGACGTGGTATCTCCAGTCTACACTTCAGAGGTCACATACAATTACATCTAATGACCTTAATAAGTTTGTACTGGTGCTGACATTACCCTACAGCCCTAAAGACTTCAGTGGGTTGGGGTTTTTTTATTGGGTTCTTACCAAGAAACTAAAAGGTGACTGGACAGAGAGGAAGTTGAACCCCTCTGGTGCCTACCTGGGCTTGCTGGGTGCTGTGGAGTTATGCGGTATTTGGGGACCGTGACTCCTTTCAACCTTTCAACTCTCTCCTGGGCTGTATCACTCACTGTCCCTCTTACTCTATGCCAGCCTCTTCTGTCAGAAGTAGTAAGATTTGTGATGGGACTTGATCTGTGTATATCCAGTGAGAAAATTTCCTATGTCCCTATTTCTGCTCACTCTTGAACCAAAATTACCCCAAAAGAAGATCGGTATGAGAGAGGGGAGGAGAAGCTTCAGCAACAACATTTCTTCTAAAACATTTATTCTAAAAAACTGAGAACTGAGGCATGCTGAGTGTGCTGATATTATTTATTATTAAAAATGTCTAGGCTCGAGTATCTCTAAAACAAATCTCTGGTGTATTGCAGGTCTGGCTGGCTGTAAACATGGGAGAACAACTGAGTATGGCCAGCAGTGCTGTGAGTCGGAGGAGGTTGCTTTGGGGAGAGCATAATTTCCATCTGTCAACCCTTTCTGCCCTGTTCCTGTGTGCATGCTGGCACCCAGCAGGTACGTATTGCTGGGGCGGCAGCATTTTGTTGAACAATTTTTACAGGTTTACTAAAAAGATCAGCAGGTGGTCTTGGTTCTGGGAGTGCTGGGGATTGTCTGGGTGCAAGGCATGCTGCTCCCCTTGACAGCATCCTTTTCTTCACACTCACACCCTGCCCCCCAGCACTTTTCAGACAGAGCACACAGGGTTTGCCCAGAAATCAGAAACAGGTCTGGGTTTGGACAATCTCACTGCCTTTGCAGCCAAACTTTCCCCCCCCCAAGAATAGATTTTGGCCTCAAAAAAAGGTGTCCTGGGTGAAAGAGGGAAGCTTCTTGGAAGCTCTGCTCCAGCATGGGAGGGTGGCAGGGAAGGGGCTTGGGTGCAATTCCTGTTTCTGGGCCTGGGCAAGCTGACAGGGTTACCCTGAGCCTGGGCTGCTGGTGCGCAGCCAGGGCTTGGAGGGCTGGCGTTCTGCACACTGTGTAAATCCCAGCCCACGGACATTCTTATAGCACTCCTAAGTTGATTTGCTTTTGAGTAAAGGACTAAGAGGCTGTGGGTTATGTTGGCAGGGCTTTTTGAAACCAGACTGTTTTTCCTCCCTAGTGCCCATGTGCTATCCAGTGGTGGAGGCTTGCCTGCCTGCCACAAGGCTTGATGCAGCTTCACGGTCCACGTGGATGTCACTGGGCAGGTGCAACTGGACCTTGCTGAACTTCACATCAAAGCCAGTGCCCTCCACGGCCTCCTCCACCACATTCCTCTCCAGGCAGAAGCACAAGAAAACTTGCTTGTTGAAGGCATAGGCTTCCCAGAAGACAGTCACCATCACCAGGTGCCCGCCCCGGCTTCACAAGGGCACCGACGTTTCTCAGGCTGCTGTGGAAGGTGGCCAGGTCCTTGCAGGCTGCCTCCAAGTGGAGGGTGGAGAGGAGGCAGTCAGCAAGAGGCAGGGACATGGGCTCCGCGAGGTTGGCTTTGGTCATGTCGCAGTTCAGAACCTGCCTCACCTTCTTTCTGTTTCTCCTCTTTCACAGCCCACTTCTCCCCAGCAAGTAGACAAACAAATAAATAGATGAAGGCTTCTTATGTGCTTCTTTAGCATCTGCGCTTGTGACTTCATGTATGTCGTGGTCAGTGGCAGGGTGGTAGGAAGCCAGGCTTGCCTGTCCCCTTCCAGCTCACAATCGTATTTTACCACCAGCCTCCAGTGGAAGGCTCCTGCTTCGTTCCTCAGCCACTTCTCCAGCTCCCAGCAGTTCTGGTCTGCATAGTCCAAGGTGATGTTCTCTGCTCACAAGTGGACAGAAGCTGGTAGATGGTGGGGCCACAGCTGACATCTATCAGGGTATTACCCCTCAGCCCGTCTGACACGGAGTAGGGGGAAGACAATCCCAGTGAGGATGGAGACCATGCCCTGAGACAGAAACTTCTGGCAGCCCCGTCGGGCTGTGCTTCCCCTAACCCAGAAACACGATCCCGAGTGCAACGGACCCAGGGTGCAGCCTTGTCCCCATGATGCCTGGGGCTCTCTGGCAGCAGCTCAGCCCAGGGGCAGCTCCTGCAGCTGCCACAGAGCCCTCAGACCTGCCCATGGGCAGGGGCAATGCCTGCTTCTGGAGCAGAGGCGCTGACCCCCTACCAACCTCTACCCAACCTGGATTTGATGGTGTTCCCAGAAGCTGTGGCACAACTCCAGCTGGCAGTACCCTGTGTACATAGATAGACACGCATGCCTATATATATTTTTTTATTATTTTTTTTTAGAAAAAAAAGCAAGCATGTGCATATGTATAGCATACAGCTCACTGTGCACAGGGGCACACACCGAGCAGTGTGCAGCCTGAGGGCAGCCCTAAAAACAGTGCCATATGACGTCGCCCAGCACCTCAGGGTGGGTACTTGTCCAAGGAGAACGTTTTAAACAGGCCCTCAGGTTTTGCATCAAAAATGTGTTGGGCCATCACTAGCTGTCACTCAGACTGTAAAAGTATTTCAAATGCTCCTGCGGGTCAAAACAACACTGGTAAATGTCTGTGTCCATAAAGACTGCTGGAGCATCCATCCTGCCAAGAGTGAGTTCTGCTGCTTGCTCCTCCTGCTGCGTGTTGCACAGCCCCTCTTATACTTTCAGTTTTAACCTCACTCCTGTGTCCTCTGGTCCAGGTGCCAGCCGGTCACACTCCTGTTCATGAGCAGGGCTTTCTCTTGCTCTCTGTTTTTGCACCAAGCTTTACTTTTTCTTTAATAACTTGCTATTGAAATCCCCCCAGCAGCCCCTGACCCCCACCATCCCCTGCACAAATGACCATAATTAATGGCAATCCCTGGGATTACATTACATGTCCCTGGCTTTACAGTAATTGACAGTGATGACCCTGTACAGTGTGAACCAGTATCTCCAGTAGTCGCAGCCCGACAGTTCTGTAAACAGTTTTAGGGCATCCGACACCTTTGCTTCCTCTTAATAGCAGATTGAAGTCAGCGTGTTCAGTAATATAACGTGACAAGGAAGTTTTAAGGCCATTAGACGCCCTGGCAGAGGACTGTCAGTGTCTCTCCTGCAGGAAGGAGGAATCGCTGCCAGTCCATGAGAAGTGCCTGTCAAAATTTCCATTCCATCTCAGTGATTTTGTTGCTTTTATTTTTTTCAGGTTTCCCTTGGAAAACTGCCATTTCACCTCCTCACCCCGAAAACCAGAATATTCCCAGCCTTGGCGCCCGGCTTTTGTCTCCAGAGCCAGCCCCAGACCCTGCACCCCTGCCTGCACCGTGCCAGACGGGAGGTCCCCACCTGCACCGTGGTCACCCACAGCCCCTCACCCGCCGTCCCGGTGAACAGGGAGCAGCGGGATGGTAAGGAGGGGACGCGGTGGCCGCAGCCTCCTTCGCCATCACTGCCACGAAGAGGCAGCAGAGCCCTGCGCTTTTCGCAGCGGCGGGTCCCCACAGCATCTCGTCCTCTTCCCGCTCACCCAGCGGGAGCCGAAATGATCAAACAGTTTTAGGCTCATTACCGACTCCGAATCTATATAATTGGCCTTTGCTTTTTTAAAGATCGGTCATTAGGAGCAACGGGCAGAGGAGCCACCGTATCATCCTCAAACTAATAAGCTCTGGTTTTAGATCCTGAGGTGACTTTGCTTAACAAACCCTGCTCACCATACCACATGCACGGCCAGACCTGCTCCTGCAAAACCAGCTGCCAAAGATATGAAGCGTAAAAAGGATGTCAGCTTGAAAGATGAACACGTTAAAGGGGTTTTCTTCTGAGAGCAAAGCCAACAACAAGCACTCCCTGCTACTCCAACGCAGAGACCCTGGGCTAAAGCAGTCTCTAAAGCCACCGGCCCCACTGGAGCTCCCCCGGCCTCGGCAAGCAGCCCCAGGGGCATCTTTGCCATGGGCTGTCAGCCCCCGAAGCAGACCATAGTCACTCCCGGCCTTCCAGCTGGAAGCCCTAAGATAAATCCTATTGATGCCAGGGGTTTTGTCCCTGCTGCCTGAAATCTCAGCACTGCAACAGGAATGGAAGGTGGAGGAGAGGTGAACTTACCCCCCATGTTAAAGCCTTGGAGCTCAAGTTTGAGGTACTGCACGCTATACCAAAATGCGCCCACCCAGGCTCATCCACCACCACCCCTGTCATGTGTGCTAGGCTGCAAGGGGATGCTCTCACAAAAGGGAATATGCCAGCAGCAAAGCTGATACTGAAAACTAAAACGCGGCAATGCTTCAGTCTGTGCCCCTAAGGAAAGTGCTGGGGGTGGGACTGAGCAGCAAGGTCACCCTGCCAGCCCCAAATCCTGCTCCCAAGGGGCCTCTGTTCTCACTCCTTGTTGCATGTGTATATTTTTCCTGAAGGTTGCTTGGCTTGCTTGCTTTTCTTTCCTGGCTCAGCAAGGCTGGACATTCTGTAGGGCCATTCCCAAGGAACCCACCTGGAGCCAGTGGGGCTGCCAGGAGGAGGAAAGTGGTCTGCTTCCTACAGGAGGACACAGTGAGAAGGGGGTGAAAGGAGTGGCAGGCACGCACGCCTTACTCCTCACCTGCCTCCCATAGGACCAGGGAGACATCAGGGTGACTGATGAGAGCCACTGATAAAATCAGAGTAATCACCCACCACTCCACTGGGGTCAGCTCTGTGCTGAGCATCACCAAGTTCACAGTGAGGCTCAGAGTGCAGCCGGAGCCCCAAAGCCAGGCCTGAACATGCATACCCTTGCTGGGCTCTGAATATTTTATTTTTTTTTAAGATACCGGGCTGAGGTGTATAGAAGCATAGCCGAGTAGCCAGTTGCAGTGTGGGGGCTTTAGCTTGTTGCTGGTGCTCTTTGCCAGTGCAGTGCTCACGTTTCAGTCCATAGAGCCTGTTTTCGCTCATTGAATGACGTGACTTGGGGATAAAAGTATAAACTGCCAGCACCCAGAGTGCCTCAGGGTCTTTATGAGTGGGAGCGCCAGAGCATCTCGGGGCTAGCAAGCTCCCACTCAGCACACCTTGTTGCCCACGCTGCCAGCCCGGCAATCCCCTGCTCCTGGAAATTGGATGTGAAGCCTGCCTTTGTGGCCCCTGAGCCGGGAGCAGCCCCCCGAAGGCATCTGCCACTCCAGCTTTCCATCTTTATTGAAATCCCGGCTGTAGACATCTGATTTCCATTTTTCCCTGTACTTCTAGTTCAATCACAGTGTGTGATTAGGGCTCCGTGGGCTCCATTGTCATCTCTACCTAAGTGCTCCTCTGACTGATACAAACAGCATTTTGATATTTACACTGTGGAATGTATTGCTTTGCTCACTTTCCTGGATGATGAACAAAATCTGCCATTCCAGGGAGGAAAAACCAGGCAAAACCAAACAGTCCCTGCAGCAAGCTGCCAGGCGGGGAGAGGAGTGGAGCAGAGCCCCCCCCCCGATGGGATGGGACTGTACCCCATCAGCCTACTGAGGAGCACCTTGGCCTCATCCCATCATCTGGGGGAGTTGTAAAGGGCAGGGAGTGGACCTCCCCACCTGCAGCCTCTCAAGGCATGTACACTTTGGCCTCTACCTGGTGTCTGCTGCAAGTAAGGCTCATGCTGGTGTTTGAGAGCTGGTTTGAAAGCAGCTAGCTTGCACCTTGCGTGCAGGATTGGCCCCAGGCTTGACCTGGGTTTAAGCCTCAGCAGCCCCAGGGCTGGTCCTGAGCTCTGCAGCTGGCAGCACCAGACTCCACCAGCCTGTTCCAACCTACCTGGGTACCTTTCCCACCCTCCTCCTGTGCCCTCACCCTGGAAGAGAGGTATGTGAGACACGCGGGCAACTTCACATGGCACAGAGCTGAGCCAGGGTGCCTAGGGAAGGGAGGGACACTTTGAGGGTGGGAATAAAAGCACCCTTTTTCTCTATTTTATGTGCTTCTTACTGGACTGAGCTTTAGATGCTTCCCTTCTTTCTATTTGCAGGAATATGCGTAAAGAAAGCACCCAAAAAGCAAATGTTTCTGGTCTCTGATACTTTTTGGAGAAGGGAAGCAAAAGTTCCTTTTGTTGAAAATACTGGTTATTTGAAACAAGTGGAGACAATTGTGCTTTTCAGGGATGAAACGTGCTCATTTTCTGAAGTGCCACAGCTCCTTGGGGGGCTTTTTGCAAGCTCTGCAGCTTCTTCTTGCAAGCCTGGTTAGGATTCTCTGGGTGGAAGTACCTGGGGTGGGCCAGTGTGCAGCAGGATGGCAGGTCTGGAGAGGTGGTGCTAGTAATTCCTGAAGGGTGCTTGCTGGGGAACTGGTGCTTTTGGTGGAGTTAGTTGGAAGTGTGGCGGTTGGTTGTTTCAATTGTTGTGGAAAGTGTTTTGAGCTTTTTCCTGTGTTTTACTTGGTCAAAAGTATTATGCTTCAAGTTTCCAGTTGGGCTTAGAGGAATACCCCCCCGCTGCTGTGCCTTTCCCTCTTCCCTCTTGCTCCTGGGGGCAGAAGCATGTGTAGATGTTCATCTGATTTTCTCTGTTGCACATGCATCGATATGATCTTACTTAAATTATATATAATTAATAAACAGGCATGCTGCTGGGGTCTTGCCCCAGGTCTCACCCTATGGCTTTGGCTCCCTGAGCGGCTCCTGCCCAGGGTGGGGAGTTGGAGCAGCCAGGGCTGGGCGGCAGCGCTGGGAACAAAAGACGCCTCTTCCTCCGCGTGGTGCAGAGGATCCCGAACAAAAGGTTCACGTTCCCTGGCGCTCTTCTCTTTCTGCCTCTCACTCTCCTTTCTTTTCTCCTGCTCTTCGATGGGGATGTAAACAGTCCTTTTTCTGGTTTAAATTTCTCTGTGCTGCAACAAGAAACTAGCAATTAGCTATTATAAGGCTGTTTTACAGTCCTATGGAAACCCTTTCCATCCACTTTGGTTTAAATGGGTATATCTTTTATTCCTAGTTTTCGGGAGTGTAAAACTTTACAGCATTTGCTGCAAACCTGCATACTTTGCTTTGCAGTTTATTGCTCCCTGTGCAGATATAGCTTACTCATAAATAAGGCTTTCATCTCTACAGTACTTGCCTAAGAACCGCAGTGCCTCTGAGCAGTTTCATTAATGGGACTTTGCCTAGAAATCACAGCGTGATTCATCTCCAACCTCTGTCTTCCCTTCACCTCGCGGTGCAGAGCTCTGCATGAGAGCTGTGGTGGCAGCGGGTCATTCGGCCAGGTTATTCATGCCCCAGCCAGCAAATCCCTATGGCTCTGGGAGATGCAGCAGATGGCTCCAGAAAGTTTGGCATGAGCTGGGTTAGCTGAATCTCTACACTGGGGTTGCTTTGGGCACCAAGGTGGTGGAGTCTCGGAGCAAGGAGAAATATGAATGCACCTGCCCTTGCAAATCCCCAGAGCTGGGCTGACGCAGAATGTCTCCCACTGCTTGTCCCACGCCTTGTGTGATGATAACATAGCAAACAGAGGCACGTCCAAGGGATGAAGGTACCCCTGGCACGTGGCGCAAGTGCTCTGCCCAATGGCTCATGAGCATGGGCTGCGCTGCAAACCGTTCCTCGTCGCATCATAGGTGCCAGAAGTGCTCTCCAGCCTCGGCACGATTCTTGCTCTCCCTGAGCATGTGGAGCTGGAGGAAAAATATTTCTTCAGCTCCTCAGGCAGGCGGGATGAGTTATCCAACTGCCCTTTTCTGTGCTGTTAGGCGAAGCGCTCTTGCCCCCTCGCAGCACAAGAAGCTGATAGGGAGCTTCGCCACAGCCTGTTCTCCAGGCAGAGCAGCTGGATTCAGCAGTGGAGAGCTCTGGAGTGAGTTCACGTCTCGCTTCCCTTTTGCTGGCAGCCCAGCCAAGAAGCACTTGTTGCCAGTGGTGGCATTAACCTCTGACTGCAGAGCTGGGTTGCATTGCAATAAAAAGCTACTTGGGGGGCTGATACCTGCGAAGGGAGAAGTGTTTGCTCAAATACATGCTCCTAGGGCCACATCCCTTGTGGGCGCGAATCAACCCCAGAGTCAGCAGAGTAGCAGCAGCTTCAGTCAGCAGAGCTGAGCTGCCTCTGTGCAGCTGCTCATACTTGGTAGGCTGCTTTAGGTGGAGAGCTCTCCCTTTTCAATAGGGATTGTTTACAGGTTATTTTTAAAAACCTCTTTGTTTTCCTGTGATTAGCAATGAATCTGGCTGCTCCCAGCTCCCATGGTGTGAGGGGACAAATGAAGAGGTAGAACTGATGAAGTCGAGGTTCCTACAGGTTTAGGTCTGACATGGACACGCTGGTGTCTGATGACCACCCTGTAGCTTTTCTTTCGATGGGAACACTAAGAGGGGCTCTCTTTTACCCTGCTGCCTATTTTTCTGGAGCTCATAGAGATGTGCTGTGCTTGACATCCCTGAATGTGGCCGACATTGGCTCAGATGTCCGAAAATCAGGCCAGCCAGGTGAGCGGGCACCATGCTTGCCAGTGCCTTCATTCCTCTGCAGACAAGCCAAAAGCCACAGTGTGCAAATGGAGGCCCGCTGGGTTTTTATGCACTGCTGCTTCTGCCTGTGTGTCTGGGAAGGGGATGAGGCACTCAGCATCCCAGTTTTTGTGGTGGGTCCAAGGGGAGGAGCAGATCCAGACCAGCCACTATTTTCCTGGGACTGTCATGACACAAAGGATTCGGAAAGGTGTGGGATATTAATTGCAGCTTTCAGACCCCTGCATGCTACATGGTAATTTCATCGCATTACGGCGGTAGCGGTTTTAAAAATCGCCCTCCTCCTGTCCCCTTTTAACAAAGTACATCTCGTTTTGCAAAAATGCATTTAGGGCCAATTTGTTTTGAGTCCAGAATGGCAGCAATTAGTGTTGTGCATTTGGAATAAATGGAGTAATACTCGCGTAAGCATAACCTCTGCCGAAAGGATGAAACCAAGCAAGGAGATTTCTGTAGAACAGCAGCACAGGGTACTGTGCTGCAAGTCCCCGAAAACAGGGTACCTTACATCGTGCCTTTGAGCATACCCACTATTGCATTATTAAAAGCTATTTTACCAGGGAAAAATAAGACCTATTTAAAAATGCATCAGTTGCATGTGTCCATCCCTGCCAGCCAGGCACAGTGCTCCTCTCGGCTCCCTGTGCGCAGTGGCAGCACCCTGGCTTCCCTGGCTCCAGGAGGGACTGGGGTGGATGCATGCTGGCAGGCACCACATTAGCGGATGGTTTATGGGACCATTTTCCAGTGCCGGTACCTGCCGCTGAGCCTCCAAATGTCAGAGCTGGGCACAGGGAGGCAGGCGAAGGGAACAGGTGGGCTGTGTGGATCTCTGGGGTCCCACTAATTCACAGGCAATAAATTAATGATGGGAATGGGGACAAAGTCCTATTCTGGGTGCAGGTGACTGAGCAATTCCCTTCTGGCAGGCAAAGGGAGGGAGGGACACCTGTCATCAGCAGACTGCCTTTGATTTTATTGTCTGAGCCAGCCTTAAAGGTATCCTGCATTCGGTGCTGACTTTGCTCTTGCTCAGGGTTTTGGAAGTGGTGGAGAGTCTCGCCTAAAATAACGAGCACCTCGACTAATTACGCGAGGCTGTCTATATGCAACACGGGCCATCTCTCGCATCTTCCCCATAAAGGAACCAAAGGTTTGTTTCACTCCCGGAGAGATGGGAGATGTTCAGATCTAATGACATCAGCCCTATCAGTAAATAGCGTAAAGCCATTTACACCCGCACAGACCTGGTTCCCAGCCTTTGTCCCAGGCATGGGGTGGAAGCTGGCTCGGCAGGGCAGGAGCAGACCCTAACAGGGAGGGGGGTCTTCCTCAGTCCCCTCCCATCATCCACTTGCGTCCCACCTGCCTCCAGGAATGAGGGTTGGTGCCATGCAGGAGGGAAAGTACAGGTGAAAGCGGTGCTTTGGTAAGGAACAGGGTCAAAAATCCTGGGATTTTTGGAAAAACCCAGGAGTGGCACTTTATTAAACAAGCTGTATAACAAACTGTCGTTACCCACAGACTCTGTATCGGCATGGTTTCGATTTTGTCTATGCTGTCTTTATAGGATTCCCAAGATAGCCTTTGGAAAAGCAGTATAGTATTTTTGACGTGAGGTGAAAATTTTCCTATAGCAGCCACACTACAGGGATTATATTTTCAACCTGCGACTTGCCTGGGAGGGGAAAGGTTAATGGACACCTGCTGTGTTACTCTTACATTCATTAAACTTGCTTGGAAAGTTCATGGGTGCAATTCTGCTCCAGGCAATGTCAGGTCTCCCTGATATTGAAATTGCTCTCTCTGAGGAAAGCAATGCATGTCCATAAGCGAAGTTTGGGGTCCCCATGCCACAGTAAGGGTGCAATTCAGAGTGTGAAAAGCAGAGCAGCTGTTTTATTAATTGCATGCCTGCCTACGATTATCACCACCAGCATTTACAGTGGCAGCAGCCGGCCCCGTATCGGGGCGGCGTGCCTGGTCCCTAGCACGGCTCTGGAGCCCATCCGGATCGATGGCTTAGTAACTGATAAATTAACGTGCAGCAAGCATCACAACAGCTCGCGTTTCTGCATTGCACAAATGAGATTTTGTGGGTTATTTACAGCTGCAGCTGGCTGTTAAGAACGTCAGTGGGTGAAGTCGTTTGGATTAATACATAATTATTAACTGGGGGATGTGAACCGGTAACTGGCTTGGAGGGAGCCAGGGCTGGTCAGAGCCATGCCAATGGGAGGCAGGGAGTGTTGGGCTCCCTCCCGCTCTGCCTCTAGGAAGCACTCTGACCTCAGGGAAATCACTGCCGTGCTCTCCAAAATGGGGAAAATCACCCTTGAGTAATGCTGCTGAGCGTCCACCACTTTGTTAGTGCTTGCAAAGTGCTTTCTTGGAGATCCTTGGCTAGGGAGTGGGCAGGAAGTGTAGTCGAGGGATGTTGCCCATTGCAGAAGAGCTTGGGACTCAGCAGTTCGCTTCCAGCTCAAGGGAGAAAATGCTGGGAAATGCACCATAGGGGATGGATGTGCCTGGTTCCAGAGCTGGAAACCCTCTCCTGTGGGGGGGGGTCCCCATCTGAAATGGGGCTGTGTGGGACAAGCTGGAAGCAGGTCTTGGAGGCTGTGGTTAGAGACAGGAGTACAGTGCCCAGGGAGGAATCATTAACAAGGCACATTGGGTGCTGCTGACAAACCTTCTCACCGTGCAAAAGTGCAGGAGAGATGAGGCTTCCTGGGAGCCGGCTGCTGCCACCCAGCCCAATGAGCCCGTGCAGATGGCGGGGAGATAAATGACGCCATCTCCGTACTGTAGTGGCTCGGCCGTAATTTCTGGAAGACGTTTATTAGAGGCAGCCTTCCCTTTTTCAGGGACTGTGACTCCTTGGGCAGGGGGAATTGCGATGGGGAAGGTGGAAAGTGTAACCCGGCGTTACTGATGAGAGCGGTGCCCAAAACCCCATCCATTCCTCTCCTCCAATTTTCTCCTCTGACAATTTATAGGTTAGTTTGATGCTTGAATAGCTGTGTCTCTCTAGTAATATGTATTCTCCGTAAGTATTCCCCGCTGTGGCATATCCTAAGAGAACTCCATCAAATAATTATCTTCCCTTTTATTTATTCACAGTCTTTTCACTCGATCTGCATCACGATAAAATATTCCAATGGTTTCCTCTTAGCACCGAGCCTTCCCCAGATTGTAAAGTGTATTTATGTACAGTATTAAATTCGCCCTGCGCTGCTCTTTATCTCGGCACTTTCCTCATCTGATGCTACCGTCAGGCGCTCGCCCCAGCCACCTCCTGCCTCGACACCCTGCATCACCAGGGCATGCACTGAGTCAGTCTCGCTTGCCTGAAGCCAGGGGCAGGAGAGGTCTGCCGGTGGCCAAGGACAAGGCAGGAGGCTGATGTGGAGGGATGGAGAAGGGCAGCCCCACCAGGGAACCTTCTCGTCTCCCTCCCTCGTGCTTCGAGCCAGGATGTCGCTGCCTTACAGGGCCAAGTTGCCTGCTGTCAGCAGAAGGACGTGACTGCAGGATGGCCGAGTGCAATCAGAGCAGGGAAGAAACCAATAACCTCTTTTCCCCCCCAGCCCTGCTGGAGGGACTGAAAGAGCAGCAGTGCTGCTCTTCTCCGAGGATTTGTCGGGTCTCCCTGGGCAGCCAGCTCGGCGGATGGCCTCTCAGGGAAGGCTGCATCTCTAAAAAGGGCTTGCCATCCAGAGGGTGGCTTTTTATACATAAAGACAAGTGATTTAAGGGGGTGATATGCAGAGTCTGAGTGATGCTTTCCAGTGCCGGTGAGCATTTAGGAGCAGTCCTCAGGGGAGGTTGTGGGCCCACTGCAGGGCGGCCATTGTCTGTGGCAGGGGATGTCCCTTCCACATGGGGCAGTGGGTCTGTGTTTGCAACTGGGAGAACTGCAGCTCTTCCAGAACAGCCTTTCTGAAACCAGTACCTCCTTACCTGCCTGTGAATTGTGGTGTGCTATAGGTCAGCCGAACGGGGAATATTTGGTGTCCTGTGGCTCCGTTTGCTGCTCTAAAAAACCCCTGTGCAAGAAGGTGGGAGCAGTGGCTGTACCCACCCGAGATGCAGGGGCAGCATCTTGGTGAGCACTGGTGCCCCTCTTCAGGTGTGAGTCGTCAGAGGGCTTTCTGGGCTGAAAGGGCTCACCTTTTAAAATTTAAAATCTGTAGCAGTGCTGGAGATTTCATTGGGCCAGAAGAGCTGGTCTGCCCTCCAGTGATGAGGAAGTAAAAAATAAAGTTAAACTCTCTAAGTTTGCTTCCACTGCACTCTCCAAGCTTGCGAGTGCTTCCCAGGAGCCTGTGCGCTGTGAGGCAGAGGCAGCACCTGCGCTTTCTGCCACGTCTGGTTGCCGTGATGTGAGGACAGCGGTTAATAAGTTAGTCACGGAGTGAAATAGCGGTGACCGTTCCTAATCGTGGCTTTTATTCCCTGCTTTGCCTACTGTCAGCTTGGCTGGTAGGCGGAGAGGCCGGGAAAAGGGGTTGCTCCCAGAAGAGCAAGATGCCAGGGAGAGGATGGGTCGTGGTGAGGACGATGACCAAGATGCTGCCGCTCGCTTGGCTCTGATACCTCTTCGAAGTGGCTTCCCCTCAAATCATGGGGAGGCGAGTTCCCTAGCAAGGGTTAACTGAGTGTATAAAATTGATTGCGATTTTAGTAATTCAGTATAATCACAGTCTACCAGCAGGTTGCTTTTCCAGCAGGAGGGTTTGGAATTATTTTCTGGAGTTTGCAATATAGAACTTAAATTAAGCCTCAGAAGTCAGAGGAGCTCTGCTGCATCTCTAATGTGGTGCTAAATTCTCAGCAGCACATTCTCTGTATTAAAGCCTTTGCTAGCAATTAGGTTCATTAACTATCACAATACCTTATTTATTACTCGGCATGCCATATGGTTTCCCAGCTAAAGAATGGCACCCGTTCTAGCACAGACCATTTGGCATCATAAAAATGTTAACAAATAATGTTATGGCTCTCAAGGGCAAAAGGGCTCACTGGGTTGCAGGTCTGAACGGCAGGAGAGAATATGAAAACATTTTTCTTCTATGGCAAAATAAAGAATTCCTCGAGACAGAAGTATTCAAAGAATATCACACTCGCATCACGCAAATGGGAGTTTTATACATGCCCATAATGGTTATGTCAATATTTGCAGCAGGCAGCGCTCTCACTCATCTCCTTTCCTTCCCCCCTGTTCTCCTCCCTCTGAGCATGGACCTTGTTGGGAGCACCGACAGAGGACCCACCTCTGCATGAGTGTGCATCATCTTATACCTCTTGATTTTTATGGGGTTTGTGAGGGCGCTAGCTTTCTGGTGGCTGCCACTTTTGGCGGTGGGATTGATTAGCACGCATTGTCCTTTATTACTGTCCAAACTTCATAGCTGCAGAAGCAGTTCTGGGCACCACATTGCGGCTCTCTGGGTGCTGGTGTGTACACATGCCATTAATTTCTATGATGCAGAAGGACCTATATGGGGGGACGTTGTGCCAGTGGAAAGAGTAAATCGGGAGTCTGATCATGAAACATAACATTAGGCATTCAGACCCTGAAAAGAGAAATTTCTTAGTTGTACACTTGTTTAGAGGTCTTTGGAGGAGAGCACAACCTGCGTGCAGTCCAGGCTGTGAGTGTTATGCAGAGTACGCTTGCACTTGGTTCCTCTTTTCAGCAGGATTAGGATTACAAGAGACAGGGACAGCGTTTCAGGTCACAGGTCACTTGAATTGTCTCATCTTGGGCACCGTGTGGCCAATGTGAGGAAAAAGTACTTTTCCGTTCCTGCTCTGTGACTGGCTCTGCCTGGAATAAACATGTCCAAAAGGTGATTCTGACAAAGCACGATTTAAATCTGAGTAGTAATGAAGCACAGATTAACCCAGACTTTCTGATCCTATTACAGTATCCCACGGCAGCCTCACAGTTTCCAGCAACTGGTCAAAAAGCATGGGCTTGAGGCACAAGTAACACTGCCAAGTTTCCTGGACGCTCATGCTTGTGCCTAAGTGAGGTGGTTTCCCTCCCAGCCTGCTCCAAGCTGATTTCTGCCATCAGCTTTCAGATTTTCAAGAGTCACCAGCAGATGCCTGGTGCCATGGCCCCTTGCCACAAGTGCGCTGGTTGGGAGGGAGGCAGCATGTCCTGGGAGCAGTATCCTGCTCTCCCTGCAAGTCCAGCCTTGCCTAGGCTCACCAGGAGGGAAGGGATGCCCTGAGCAGCTGGTGTTGCAAGTGCACAAAACCCAGCAGACCAGAGGTGCATATTGTATCTTTGGCAAGTGCAGTCCCCATCAGAAGCCTGGAGGGGTTGCAAAACCAAGAAGAAAACAACTCTTTTACTGCATGCACGAGCTGAGATACAGCAGCTGGAGTCCTGCAAGCGGGGTCCCCTTCCTTATCTTTACGCAGCTAACTGCAGCAGTGCAGCATCAGCTTTGTAATTCCCCTGCTGACAGTCATGGGGGTCGAGGCAGCCCTGTGGCTGCTGCCACTGGGCTGGGGGACACAGTATCTTCCTTCTGACAGCAGCCGGTGGTGAGGCCAGAGCAGCTCAACGCCCCGGGGATGTGGGGCAGGATGCTCTCAGATAATTGCCATGGCGATGACCACTTCAAAAACACCTTCGGTGTACAGAATAACTGCTCTTCCCGTGGTCGGCAGCAGAATTGAGAGCTCTGGGCTCGGTCTGTATGCGGCAGCCACAGCAGCTTTACTGTGTGGCTGGTCTGTCGGTGCACACCCCAGAGCTGCCCATGTCCTGCTGGAACCCCAGGGAGGGGTGCGATGAGGAGCGGTATTACTGCAAAACTTGCAGGCTTTAAAGCCAGCAAGGATTATTTCTCTTCACCTCAGCTGAACTCTTGAGCAATGCCTGTGAAGTATTTCACCTGCCAGTTAAGGCAGCACTGCTTCATGTCTGAAAGTAAGCCCTGTTTTTCAGGAGACCACAAGCTTTGTTTTCTATCACGGCTGATGGCGTGCAGTACTATACACAAAGCCAGGTCTTGGGAGTGAAAGCGCTCACTTGGAGGATAAGCGTGGCCAAAGATCGGGCCCCAGAGCTGAGCACGGTGAACACAAGAGCTACACTGCTTCCATCCTTGCAGAACACATTTGAAGTCAGGCATTTCTCACCTGAAAAACTGTATTTAAGTAACTCCCCTTGCTCAGCACCATTGTACAGTGTCTACCGATGAGCGGGCTGGGAGTTAAACCTGCTTTTCCATATCCAGTTTCCAAAACCGTGAGTCATTCCCCTGCCCCTGACAACTGACCTGCCACTGGGTTTAAGCTCTCTGTGCCAGACAGTCACTGCAACATCCCCTTCCTGCCAGCCTCAGTGCCCCTCTGTAGAGGCTGCAAATTCGTCTTCCATCCAGCACCTGTGGTCCTGGTGCTATTGCTGCTGCTGTGTGATGTGCCCTGCATGTCACCCACGTGCCATTAGGAAGCATTTATAACAAGCGAGGTACCCATGGGGAAGAAAGGTGCATGGCTGGTTTGCTACAGGAGTACGGGTCCTGCAGCCCTTGGGGAAGATTAAGGCAGTAACAGCATTGCCTCCCTAAGGCAGGGGAGAGGGATAGAAAATGAGCTGTTAGTGCTGAGAGAACCTCTCAGAGGCTCTGAACTCCTATCTGCTTTTAGGCTTTTCAAACCTTTTTTGTTATT
Organism: Elanus axillaris; assembly: GCA_026212715.1. Taxonomy (NCBI): domain Eukaryota; kingdom Metazoa; phylum Chordata; class Aves; order Accipitriformes; family Accipitridae; genus Elanus; species Elanus axillaris. Next base: position 7,886,002 of record JANZLQ010000086.1, read on the forward strand.
CCATTTCACCCTCCTTGGAAATAATTACTTCTTTTATGAGAGTTGCAGTTTTATTTTATTTTTTTTTAATCCCTTCTGATACCTGGAAGGGATGTTTCCAAAATGTGCCCCTTCAAAAGCCTCTGGGGCTGGAATCCTCCCCCTGCAAAGCCATTTTGCTTTGTGAATCCAGGAGCAGGCTCCCTGCCTGCCTCATTGATCCCTTCGCACAGCACCCAGGACCCACAGTAATCTGGTGATGCCGTATCCCTTTCCGTAGTGAGAGCAGCAATACAAATGCTCTGACATTGAGCGTTTGATAGAGAACTTTTTCTGCGTGGAGAAATTTTCCTCAAATGGCAGAGAAATGGAATTCTGGTCTGCTTGTGGTGGAATTGGTATTTCCCAGCCTAAGGATGAAATACCTGAAGCAGCAGAAGTGGTGGGTGAGAGGCATGCTGGTGAGAAACAGCAGGCTGGCTTTCAGAAGGGACTTTACACCTCAGGAGGAGGCAGGGGGATTTTGGAAGCAGCCACACGCCCAGTGACTGCGTGTCAGCTGCCTGCGTTGCAAGCCTTGCCGTCTCCCCCCCCCCCGTTTGCATCCCCAGCTGCTTGCAGAAGCACGTGCGAACCTCTGGCCCTGGGCAGATCGGTCTTATCCAGGAACAGCTTTGCAGGAGTGTTTACTTTCATTCTTGGGAGGCCGATCGAGCCGTTCCAGCGGGGAATGTGTTGTGGCCGAAGGTGGACCGTGCCAAGCTCCCTCCAGCATGAATGTTGCACGGTCCAAGGGCACCATGGCTCCTTCACGCTTGCCTCCCAGTCCTGGTGCCGGCCCCATCGCACAACCAGGCTGCAAAGCCATTGTCCGTGGGATTCGTGGTGGACGCGTATGTTGTGACTGAGCTGGAACGCGCTGATTTTTCCCGACCTTCACAAGGGATTCATAAATCTCTCCCCTGAAAAGGGCGGTTTGCAAGCTGTCTTGAGGCACGAATGTTATCTGAGGTTTTAGTCACTTAGGAATCTGTGACGAGATAAGATACCGGGGGTTTATTGTATCTTCTGGCAATTATTAAGAAAATAAAATCAGTTAATATCTAACCTTGAACCTAGAGTGTAACGTTTGGCCTCAGACTTTATTCTTACTCTCGCGTACATTTTGGAGCTGTACAGTTCAGAGGGGTGTTGGGAATGACAGAAGAGATGAATGGGAATTTAATCTGTGACTAAAATACCTTCATTATGCAGCTAGATCATCTCAGAAACAGGATCTGTATGATGTGTGATTCAGCCACTAGATTTTTTTTTTTTTTTCCTAGTGCAAGAAAGGGAAGAAGGAGGAGCCCCTTTTGGCAGAAGTTTCCCCAGCTGTGAGGGCATTTTGTGTGAACGTTTAATGCCCAGATATGCAAAGGGAAGAGGGGAAAAGGCTCCCACAAGAGTGGGCTTTTGTTTGCACTGTCAAAAACGGTAACGCATTTTCTGTGCGCATGCACACAGAGGCACATATATATATCCATATCTATATCTCTCTCCTTTTGGAAAGGGGAACAGATGACTCATGCAACTGGAAACGGGACATGGAGCTTTGCACTTGCTAGAGAGGAAAGATGAAATCGGGGTAAAGGTGTTCGCCCAGCAGTTGCGATGCAGGATTTGGCTCACTCCCCCCAGTAAACGAACTTGAGTATTGAGGGCATGAAAACTGGCTGCTTTCAACAGGCTGGCTGATGCCGCCTGTGGTCCTGAGCGACTTGCACGTTTTTTGAACTCCAGAGTGATTCAGGGGCTCTTGAAAACTGTCTTGTTTAAAGGCAGGAAGAGGTTTAAGCAGTATGTTAATGATACGTTAATCTCGTGCTCAGAAAAGCATGCAATGGGTATTTAACTCATCTGGAATTCTTGTTAGTGGCTAAACTTGGGCATGATCCTTCTGGAGAAGGAACATCCCCCTAAGAGGGGGCTCCTGGGTCGAGGTGCAGTCCTGCACCCTGTGCCGGCGGGGGAGACACCAGGCAGCAGTAATGATGCCTCGCTGCACTGAAATCATTGCCTTCCCCAGTGCCAAATTAATCCTGAGGAGAAGCAGAAACCAAAGCGAGGTTAGGGAGACAGAGGAAAAGCGGGCTGAAACTCAGAAATGAACCTGGCTACAGCATCCCCTATTTCGGCGGGCAGAGCGAGCCCCTCCACCCCCACCCCAAGCACGTTGCCGAGGCCCCAGTGTAGGTTCTGCTCTATTTAAAAGGGTTTTTTTCCGGAATGAACTTTACCGAGCACGCGTGCAGCCTCCTCAGTGCTGTACGGTTGGGGCTGACATTTAAAGCCTCGGCACATCTCTCTTCTTGTCCCACGCGGGACGTCAAATATTTTAGGTTAAGAGAAGGGGGAAAGAGGAAAAATAATTACACAGTAACTTAAACAAAGACAAGCCCCTTCCCACTTATTAGGACTTCAAAAGTTGCTGCCTCTGGCTCGAGCTCTCTCAAATACGTACAAAGGGTAATGCTAAAAATAGGTACTGTACAAATGATTAGGTCATAGCCTGCTAGAGGGAGACATTTTTATTTAATTACTATCCCGGCAGCGCGTTGCTGGGGGGGAATACACAAACAGGGCGGTTCAAAGCCCGGCTGTAAAGTTTGTGCTCCTTCGCTGAGTCACTGTGGCTAAATTCCCTTTTGTGTGGGGGATTTAGGGGAGGAATGCAGGAAGGCTGGCCAGGGCTGCCACCCTCCTGAGTCAGAGCTCCCACTCAGCCTCCCAGCCTTTGCCGGCTCAGGGCCGTAAGCCGCTAATTAGCCTCATTGTCTTAGGGGCTGCGCGGCATCTATAACCTGGACAGAGGGGGAGGAATGGAGGGACACGCTCCTAGAAGCCCACGAGCAGCGCGTATCTCCTTTCACTGGTGTTTTGTGCATCGCAGCCCAGCCCTTGTAAGACCCGGAGGGATGCTAATCCGCTCCTTTGCTGTAACGGCATCGATTCGGTTGTCCTCGCCGCAGAGCAAACCTACGGCTGCGAGCCGCTGCTCGGACGAGCAAAGTTGGGACTCGGGAGCGGTGCTTAGGAGCAGAAATTTTGAGCCGTAAGGATTTTGGTTTCCCCTGTTTGTTGCTTGGATGCAGTATCCCTTAAAGGAGCCCAGCTGAAAAAAAAAACAACAAAACAAACAAAACAACCGAGAGGAAAAGGAGGATTTTTCAGGCTGGGAAGCTGCTGGTCGCGCACAGACGCACGCGTGCAGCGGCCCCGTTCAGCCCGGCAGAGCCGCGCAGATGTGCACGGTGACACACCAGGCTGTTTGGGTCACGAGGCGGGTGACGCAGTTATCCTCATGGCTGCTGCCATGCCTTTTTCGCATGCTCGAGCGTTGGCTGGATTGTGTCCCTTGTCGAGCCAGGGCCGGTAGGTTGAAGGGAAAAGGCAGGCGCATGGGGAAGGGCAGACAAGGGTTTCTGTGGCATGCTCGCCCCGTGACGGTCCAGGAGTGTCTAGTTAGCTCTGTCTGAATTATTTGGCTTTACACGTTCATCTTCCTCGCCACAACGGGAGAGCTTCTATGCAGCTCCATCAGGTTTGGCCAGAGCCAAGCTCCTGCAGCTATTTACTTTGGCCTCAATTGCAACATGGGTAACTTGCAGAGAAGTGCAAAGCCGCGCCGCTCCTGCCCCACACCTCAGCCCCCCAACCAGCTGCATCCTTGGAGTGACTCTCAGCTTCCCTTTGTGCGACGAGCAGGGGCACAATAAAGGGCCTGTTCCCGACTCCTCTGCTCCCCCGTGCCGCCACAATGCGCTCGGGTCCGATATCCGCACGGCTCGGACGGATCCTGGTGCTAATCAATGGGTTTCACAGGGAGCTTAACGCGCCGTGGCTGCACGCTGCGCAGCCTTCCAGGGGCCCGCCGCGGCTTTCCTCCCTCCCCCTTGCAAACAGCTTTGTGCGTTTAGGTTTGGGGTTTTTTTAAATAAAGTCTAACACATTTAATCATCTTTTCATAAGCTGTCAGCTTGCTGCATGTGACAGCAGAGCACCGTGTTCTACCCTGTCTCTGAGCAAAGCTACCATGCCTGACAAAATCCTGGTCCTGTGCATGCGCACGCAAGGGCTTGGATGCTGTAAACTTCTCTGGAAGTCTGGAGTGGTAGCAAAAAACAGTTTTTAGAAGTCACGGATTGTTGATTTCCATTAAAACAGATCTTACTTTGCACAAAATCCTTGTTCCAGTGTTTTAGAATTCAGCTCCGCACCAGCAAGACTGGAGAACCCTCCAAATACGCCAAAAGTGAAACAAAACTATTCCTCAGAAATTGGTACAAGTTGCACCATAGGAAAGTTCCGTCCCCTTGCCCTGTGCGTGGCTCGGGTGTGTGCCAGCCGGTTCTCCGAAGCAGCGGGGAGAAGAGGTGTGGGGGGCAGAGCTGGCCTGGGAGCAACTGAATTTGGGCTCCAGCAAACTGGAGAAGTGGGAGCCATTCCATTGTGTCACTCTCTGGAGTGGAAAGCAGGGCATGAGGAGTCTGTCTAATGTTGCTGGGGGAGTGCAGGTGATGGAAAAGGGCATTTACCCGGAGGAGAGGGAAAGGAGCAGCTGCCTGTGCGCGGGTCTCAGGGGGTGACGGAGGGGAGCCAGCTGGGGGGAGTCCTCCTTCCCTCCCATTGGCACAGGACGGATGATGCTAGGGGACCTGCTTGCCAAAAAGTTGTCTCCTGCCATGTTTTTTTGTGGGCTAATCCCCCTGAAGAAGGGATTTCCTCTCTTACTGTAATTTTGGAGACTTTTCTGGTTTATTCTCCTCCTCTTCTCTGCATGGCTAGCTGAGTCCTGGAGAAGCAGCCTGGAGCTGCTCTTACTGTCATCCCTCAAAATACTCCCAGGCCATGACTTTGCCCTATCCATGCTTTGTGGAGCTTTTCTTCTTGCGGGCCCACTGATGCTCACCAGGCCATTTCTGTCGGGTGAGCCAACATTCACATCTGCCCATCCAAAATAAACACATGCCTGAGGGCTACAAGTGGATCTGAAGAGATCCCTAGGTTTCCCAGGAAGGGGGCCCGTGCTCTGCCTGGCCCTTGACGGGAAGACCTTCCCGAGAAACCATGGACGTCTCACGAGCTTAATGCTGGAGGTTAATAATAATCGCACCAGGCAGCACATCATTGCCCCCGTATCTGGTTGAGAGATTTACAACTGAAACTCGTGGCGGAGGAAGAAATTGCCTCAATCACTTGGAGTAATGGCACATGGAGAGGCACTTGGGCGTGACTGCTATTTAACACGAGAGCCCAGCTTGGCTTCATTTAACGTGCTGGTTCTTTTCTAATAAACACGTTACACTACAAGGTGGGGATTAAGATCAGAAAAGTAAATAAATTGGAAACTGATGGGGAGAGATGGGAGGGAAAGGGAAGGTACTGGGGGGGGAGAAGTGATGAGCGATTAACTCCCGCACCAGGGCGTGGGGAAATGACCCCCAGGGCTGCAGGGGTGGCTTCTCAAGCTTTGTTTCAGCATCTCCATGTGCTGCACCTGGGGTGCTGCAGGTGCTGGGCAGCCCTGTGACTGCCCCCCGCCCCACAGGGTCACTGGGGCTGCTCCTGCTCTGCCAGGAACCTCCCACCCTGGAGCCACCAGGCTCACAGCATGCCAGCAGGTCTGGTGCTGGAACTTGGGAGATGGTTTTCCTTCCCTTCTCTGGGGCACGAAGGCGAGGGGCTGCTTTTGCTTTGCCTCTTTGGCTTGCAAACGCATCCAGATCAGCCCTTGCCGTTCTGGGGTGAGGCACCCGACATAAGCGAGGTGATGGGCACTGTGGCTGAAGCTCTGCAGGGAGGAGTTGGCGTTTCTTTAGTATTTCCCCTGTGCAGCATGCAGGAGGCATTGCTGGGGGAGAGTTGCTGCTGGAGGTCACGGACAACAAGTTTCTGGCTTTTTCCCATTTTATGTGTGTTACAATCATTCTATCTTTGCTCTGTCTTCTTGCTAGCAAGGGATCTCCCAGCTCCGTGTGTGCATGGGCGCGTGGAGGGGATGGACTGTAAGAGTTTGGGAGGAAACAGGGCTCGGGTATAGGCAGAGGCAGAGTGGGCTGGCCGGAGGGCTTGGGAGAAAGAGTTCCACGGTGCCTGGGGGAAGTCTGGGGTTTCCAGAGCTTGCTTTGGCACGGGCCGCTCCAACAGAGAGGTGGGTGAGGGAAGAAATCCCCAAGTGAAGGGGGATCCTGTCGGTTTTGGCTGGCAAACATGGCTCGCGGAAAGATGCTTTGGCCAGAGTCGTCTAACCAGCTCTTCCATCTTGCTTTGCCTCAGAAGGCAACACAACCTTCGCATTCAAAGCCTCCGCTGCCCAGGGAGGTCTCCAAAGACACCAGCCCGCTCCAGCCGTAACACCAACGCGGCGGCATGCTGGGGGTCTGGGGAGGGGCTTTGGGGCGCAGGGGGTTTCCCTGCACGGGGTCAACAGGCCGGCTGGTACCTTTTGGGCAAGGCAGCTGCAGGAAGTTAGTCTCTTAAACAACTCAGTAGCTTTTACTGTATGTGTTAGAGGAGCAACAAAAAGCGCAACGCACCAGTTGACGGGAAGGACTGGGGGGTTAATTTTCAGGATGCTGCCTGGGAATTTAGCCGTGGGATTTCCATTATTGCTAATGGGACTCACGCAGCTTAATTTCATGCGAGCTACGCTAAAAACATACCCCTAACTGTCTGCAAAATTTCAGTCCCGAAATCAAGCCTTTTAAAAGTTAGAGGAGGGTAAACAAACACCTGAAACCACAGTGTCTTGCTATTTCCCCCCTTTCAGTCGTTTGGATTTAAAAGTCGGGGAGGGGGAGGAACTGGAGCAGTATCAGGCAATTAAAAAAAAACCATACTGCAGGCACGCTGGCTGCCTGCGCTCCGCGTTTTCGCTCTCCGCCAATTAAAACGGCAGAGTTATAACCCCCGAAAAAATAGGGGTGGCTGATGCCTTACCCTTAAGTATACTACCGCGAGCGCTGCGTTATCGTACGCATCTAATAACCCAAGCAGCACCGCCTTTCATTGTGAGGCCTCTGTTATTAGGCTGTTCTCGTTAAATGACTGCTATCATCTGGTCCCAAAGTACATTAAATCCCATTATAATTATAAACACACTTCCCCATAACGTTCTCCTTAGATTACATTTGCGCTGCTTTACCCCAAGGGTATCTTTGTACTAATACCGTCCGTATTTGTTGTTTTAGCTGACGACGCCGGCCCTGCGCTGGCTGCGGTGTGCTGGGGAGGGAGAGGTCTGCGTTGCTTCTGCCCCGCCGTTCCCTGAAGACAACACCGGCCTTTGGATGCCCCGAGCGTGGGCACCGCTGACCCCGGCCGAGCGTGCTCTGCCCAGGGAGCAGCCGCCTCGGCACGGGGTGTTGTGCGGCCCACGTTCTGCCGCTGCCGTTTTCTGTCGTCGTCGGTATTACAGAGCTGCCGGCCTTTCCCCTGCCCGTTTTGGTTCGCTCCCTTTCCCGGGCTGCCGTCGCCGATCTTTGCTGGGAGACCTCCGTCGCCCATCCTTGGGCGTTGGGGACCCGCCATGTCCCTACCTGCGAGCAGGGCCGACGCGGTGTGGGGGTTTAATCCTGGCAAAATAAGCTTTATCGGGGCGATGTGTCCTCGGTGTCGTGTCACGCCTGGAACGGCGCCCAGCCAAAATCCATCACCGAACCCGAAAATTGGCGTTCTGGGTGATTTTTACCTTCCTCCCCCTCTTAAATCTGGGTGCCCACCTCGCCGTAGCTCCGGGTGACCCGAGGCCGGGCTCTTAAATCCAAACTGCGCCGAGGCGGAGAGCCTCGGCGCACGGGGGCCGGTGTCCCCCGTGTTCCACCCCCTCCACCGCGTCCGCCCGCCCCACCCCCGGGGTCCCTTTTGTCTCGCGTGGGTGAGGGCGCGGGTGGGGCGGTGGGCGCAGCCCGTCGGGGCGGGCGGGCGGCCCCCGCTCGCAGCCCGGCGCTGCCGCCGCCGGTTCCCCGGTGCCTCGGCTCCTCCATGTTTGTTGTTGGCAGCGCTGTCCAGCCGCCGCCCCGGCCCCGCTCCGCTCCGCTCCGCTCCGCTCGCCGCCCCGCACGGTGCCGCGGCGGGGCCGGGGATGCGCGGGGGGGGGCGC
>JANZLQ010000086.1:7894786-7905751 GCA_026212715.1 Elanus axillaris
CTTATTTATCTCCCTCTCCCCCCTCCGCCTTTTGTTTTCGCAGATAGTCGGCACACAAAGCTAGTCCCAGATTTGAGCGACGGCGAGGCACCCTGATGAGTGAGCCTCGGGAGCGCAATGGATTTGACTAAGATGGGCATGATCCAGCTGCAGAACCCCTGCCACCCCACCGGGCTGCTGCACAAAGCCAACCAGATGCGCCTGGCGGGGACGCTGTGCGACGTGGTCATCATGGTGGACAGCCAGGAGTTCCATGCACACCGGACAGTGCTGGCCTGCACCAGCAAGATGTTCGAGATCCTCTTCCACCGCAACAGCCAGCATTACACCCTGGACTTCCTCTCGCCAAAGACGTTCCAGCAGATCCTGGAGTACGCGTACACCGCCACCCTGCAGGCCAAGGTCGAAGACTTGGATGACCTGCTCTACGCCGCTGAGATCCTGGAGATCGAGTACCTGGAGGAGCAGTGCCTGAAGATCCTGGAGACCATCCAAGCCTCTGAGGACAACGACGCTGAGGTCGCCATGGCCGACGGAGGTGCCACCACCGAGGAAGAGGAGGAGAGGAAGTCGAGGTACATCAAGGGCCTCTTCATCTCCAAGCCCACCGGCGAGGAGAGTGGCTACGCCGGTGCAGCTGGCCAGAGCCTGCCAGCAGCCGTGGCAGAGCAGAGCCCCTCCGCCTCCGCTTCCTTTGGCCCCCTCTCCGCCATGAGCCCCACCAAGGCGGCGGTGGACAGCTTGATGACCATTGGGCAGTCGCTGTTGCAGGGTGCCCCGCCGCCTGGTGCCCCTGAGGACTCGCGCCCCGCCGCCGCCCGCCGCCCCCCCAGCCTCGCCGAGGTCAAAACCGAAGCGATGCAGGTGGATGACGCCTCCAGCCGCAACAGCCCCCAGACGGCCGAGCCCAGCGCCTCCGGCGGGGAGAAGCCTGACGAGAAGGGCAAGGAAGGGCCCGGCACCCCGACCCGTGGCAGCGTCATCACCAGCGCCCGCGAACTGCACTACACCCGTGAGGAGGGCACCGAGCTGCCGCCCGAGCCCGGCCAGGGGCTGCCGCTGGGGCCGGAGCCATCCGCTGCCACCGCCCAGGGTGACAAGCCCCTGGGCATCTACTCCCTGCTGCCGAACCACAAGACTGAGCCGGTGCTCGGCGTGCCGCCCTCCGTGGCGTCTGCCCTGCATGTGCAGCCGGCCCTGGCCGTCTCCATGGACTTCAGCGCCTATGGGGGGCTGTTGCCCCAGGGCTTCATCCAGCGGGAGCTGTTCAGCAAGCTGGGGGAGCTGGCGGCCGGCATGAAGACGGAGAGCAGAGCCCTGGGCGAGCAGTGCAGCGTGTGTGGGGCAGAGCTGCCGGACAACGAGACCCTCGAGCAGCACAGGTGAGTGCCGACGGTGTGCCGCTGCATTCCGTGCCGCTGCGTTCCGCGCCAGGCGCGCGGGATCTCGCTGGAGGATTTTGGTTTCTGGACGGGCACCGCGCCTGGCAGCACAAAGTTCTGGCTGCGTAGCCCAAAACCGGGACCCAGAGTGGTGTGCTCGGAGGGACGGCTGTCGCAACTTTTCCAGGTCTGGCAGCCATGCCAGAAGGTTCCTTCCAGCGAGTGCTGGCTGGGGAGCACAGCCCGGACGGAGCTCAGGCCATGGGTGTTTCCTGCTAGCACAAACCCCTCCGGTTTCTCTGACTGGCGTCCGCCAAACTGCTCACGGTCGCTACCCTTTGAGCTAGGGATCCGCACGTGAAGGGAGGCCGTGGCGTCAGGCAGCCCTTGCCCACCCTCTGCCAAAAGCCGGTCCCTCCCGTGCCAGCACCTGGGTGCATCTGTGCGGGGCAAGGGGGTGGAAAAGAGACCTGCGGGATCCCCATGCCCGGCCGCAGCAGCAATGCTTGGGATCGCTGCATGCAGTGCCTTGCTAGCCTGGTAGTTTCCTGCCACTCAGCTTCCCGGTTTATGAAATGCTTGCACTTTGCACAAAGTAACACATAGGTCAGGCTGGCTAACACTGAGGCGAGGGTGGAGGGCTCGTGCTGCCGCAGAACCGTGGGTCCGTCCCTGTACGGACGGGTTTGGGGTTGAATCTCCTGCGGCTGCAATTTCGGGGCTCCCCTGCTCGGGGGGGGTGGATCTTTATGCCCATGCCGAACCCCGCACCTTGGGGAGCTGCTGCGGGGTGGGAGCACGGTGGCTGTGACAGGCACGTGAGTTCAGTGCTCACCCGTTTACCGTCTCCCAATTGGGGGAGCAGGGACCAGAGCTCGTTCCCCAATTTGGCCGGGAAGCGGAGTGGCTTTAATTACTGCATCTAAGTCGGCAGCACCGGTCAAACCCCTTGGTGCTGGGCATGCTTCGGCAAGCACCGCGCAGCACTGGCCCCCAGTGTGGCTGCAGCCCCGCAGCAGGACGGCAGCGTCCAGCCTGGGGGAAGGCAGCACTGGCGCAGCGCTGGAGCTGCTCGCAGCCTCCTCAGGCTGCGCACCATCTCAGATTTTTAATGAATCAACAGGTTAATTAGTCCCGATGCACAGAACACGCTCCAGGGACGGTGGCCGTGCCGGCGCACACCTCTGGTGGGGGAGCTAGGGCTGTCAGCACGCTCACCACCGGTGGAGGATGCCGCCCACGAGCGGTGCGGGATGCGCCGGAGCCGGCGTCGGGTGCCTGAGTGGCAGCTCCCCACACGTTCAGCCCATGAACATTTCCAGTGCGGGGCAGCAGCCGCCACTCCGGGGTTCTCAGCCCCGCACGGGTCTGCGAGTGTTGGCAGCGTCGCCTCTCGGTCCGGCCAGCAACTCGGAGCTGCCACACAGACCCCGCTGAGAGCAGCCCTCGCCCCTCGGAGGGGTTTCCCAGCTCTGTGTGGGTGCACAGCCGCTTTCTGCTTTGTTCCCCCATCTCGGAGGCGGGAGAGCTGGGGCTCGTGGTGGTTAGTGTGCCCAAAGCCGCCTTGGTGCGGCTCTTCGCCGGCTGTGCGGTGATGCAGACCGAACGTCACCGGAGGAGAGCTGCAGTGAAGGCTCAGAGAGAATTTTAACGTGCCTTTCTGCTGCGGTCTCAAGCATGTCCCTTTCTCTCTTCGAGCCCAAGAGGAGCGACCAGTGTGACCGCAGGGGATGGAGACGCTGGGGCTGCCCGGCTGCTCCTGCCGCTGGCCAGGGATTTGCCCCGAGGCAGGGCGGGCTGTGAGGTCCGATCCTTCCCCGAGCACCCGAGCGGTCGGGAGGCGGGGGAGCGTGGCCCAGCTTGTCCAGTGCAGCAGCCTGTATCTCACAGTGCCTTCCCAGGCTTGGCTTATTTTGGCAACCACGGCTGCGGGGTCGTAGCTTATTTCTTAATTATTCCTGATCCTTATCGAGAGGCTGGGTACATGCCGTGCTGATGGGCTTGCAGGCTCTGACCGAAGCATGGAGCCAAGTGTCGTCCCTTGCAAGCGAAGCCTCGAAGGCAATTCCTTAAGCCAGCGCCAAACTCTGTTAGCCTGTTCTTGCTTTCTGACAGATTACCTGGCGCTGGCAAACTTTGCAGGGTGAGCCAAATCCTTTGAGCCATTTTTAAACTGATGCGTGAGACCATCCATGTTGAAAGGCATTGGGTAACAGTCAAATGAACTTACTGCCCCCCCACCCCCTCCCAAGGTCTAAATCCATGGCAGTGTGTGTGTGTAGACACGGTCTCATGTGGCTTTTTTATAGCATTTGCTTTCTAATACCTTGTGAAAATTACCGTTTGGGGAGGATTTGTGGATTTATTCATGGAGCTGTTAAAGAGCATCTACGCTAGACTGGGATCTGTAGCTCTCTGCTGGAGCAGTTCTGGCCATGGTGGCAGCTGCACCGTACTGGCTACGGGTTCCTCTTCTCTCCGGTGCCTGCTGGAGAGGTGGTCTCGGGGGGTCTGCACCCCGTTCTGAGGTCCTGGCACCACCTCTCTGAGCTGGCTGGTGGTGGGGGCAGGATGTGCTGGGGGTACTGTGGTGTTGCTTGTCAACCGGCGGCTTTCGCTGACCCCTTTCTGCTCTGCATTTGCTGCTGTGGTTTTGCTTCCCGACCTTGAAGTGAGTGTGGAGGTGCACGAGCTGCAGAGAGCTGGGGGCCAGGAGGCAGCTCTGCTGCAGAGGGGTACGAAACAGTACCGTGGGATGCTCGGCCGCCCGGCACGATGGCTTTCACTTGCCAAGCCCCGGCAGGTGACAGACGGAGCCCAAACCCATCCAGAGCTGACGCCGCTCTTTCTGCAAGGAGCTCAGTGAGCCAACGGGTGCTGTGCCTGTTTACGTTGCACAAACGAGTGTGTACATATGGCGGGTATATTTGTTTACACGCACACATGCCTGTATAAGTATAAATATATAAGTTTATAGTCTTGGAGCCTTCTGAGTGTTGGTCCTATCTTTGGTAGTATGGGAAACGCACGCAGGAAAAAGGAGAGGGAAGGGCCGGGCTGGCTTTTCGCTGGGCTTCAGCAACGGCGTGGAGGGGTTGCTCGCTCCAGGTGATGGAGGGTGCCTGAGGGATGGTCATCTGCCCTGGCCCTGTGCGGGAGCGCGGCTCTGCGGCCACCCTTGTCCCCACGGCAGCATCGCCTGTGCTGTCGTAACACCGGCAACCTGAGAGTGCTGAGCCGTGACCTTTTGGTGGCCAAGCGGCTGCAAGCCTCGGTGCTGGCCCTGGCAGGGGTTTTTGGGTCCCCAAACCTGCCAGCTGCCGCCCGATCCAGTTTGGGGTTTTTTTTTTCTTCTTTACCAAGCTTACGATTTTGACTAATTGAGTGTATATTGAGTTGGCGACTCTTCAATTTTTTTTATAAAAGATTTCCTCCTAGGTTCAGCAAAGTTCAAACTTAATCTAATGTTAGTATCGATCGCCGCTTCTAATTGCAGACAAAAAAAGCCATAGTTCAGTGGCCCTTTTTGGGGTTGTTGGTATGAAGAAAAACCTCCCGAGCTGTGATGCGAATGCCGTGCTGAGCCCGGAGTAATGTGTCATTGAGAAGTTAAATACCTTAAAACTTTATAAAAGACACAGTTTCATTTTTTTCACATCAACAGCAACAGTGAAGGCTGCAGGTGGGGATGCGATTCAATACAGTTCGCTGGTGGCTCGGCCGAGCATCCAAACCCTGATGCTGTCCAGGAATTCACCCACCGTAGCGATGCAGCTTGCTGGCAGCATTTGCCACATGTGTGTCTGTGCAAGGTGGAGATGCTCGGCTGGAAAATGAAAGTGCTTCGTGGCGATGGTGTTGGCAGGCTCGCGGAGGCTGGCGGCAGGCAAATGCTCCCCTCGGAGCAGTTTTGGCTGGAAGGTGCCCGTCCTCACTGTTGTACAATGGAGTGCACCTTGGGGAAAGCCTCTGTCCCAGTTTTGATGTCTGAGTTTGGCAGTTTGAGGTTTCGTGGCTGAGCCATCACCTAAAAGACGTGTGCTCCGGTGGAGTATTTTCAGGGTGAGAATAAGGAGGCTTGCTCTTCTACCTTGGCTGGTGACTGGCCACAGTGCCCTAAACTGCAGAGTTTTGCCCTCTTTTCCCCCTTCTGCAGTGGCAGATCTGCCTGGCCACTAGCAGCAGTGCTGGTGTGCAGGACCAGGCATTGGTGCTGTCACCCATCTGGTGTGCAGGATCAGGCATCGGTGCTCCTGCTGATCCAAAATGCTCCCATTTGGGGAAACGGCAGTTTCCCATGGTGTTCCAGGCCCCGGTTGCAACGCCCGGCAACCCCTGTGATGTGTAGCCTGTCAGTCCGCTGTCTGCATGGAGCCGTAATGTTAGTGCCGTAGCAAACTTTAGGTAGCTGCGTAGGGAAGTATTCCGGCGTTCGGCTCTTTCTTTGCCAGCCTCACCTCCGTTTGTTTCCGCCTGGATTAGCTGAGCGTTGTACTACTGATGCCATTAGGCACGTTGGCACTGCTCTACATGTCACAGTGAGAAACAGATGCAGGATACCATTAAAGCAATAAATGTGATAAATCGGATCCCAAGTGCTTTGTGAGATGTTATTAGCGTTAATTTTGGTAGCCTGATACAGTAGTTGTTTTTTATTTTATTTCAAGCATTTGGCAATTTATGTTCCCCTGCCACCGAAACTTTAAAAAAGGGAGGAAAAATAGAAAACAAGGGGGGAGGGAAGGAAAAAAAAAAAGCCAGCAGTCCCCCAAACTCTGCCCGTGATTACTTCCAGAGTCCGAAGACCACTTGGCAGCTCTTGTTTCTTGCTGATGGGCCTTATTAGCGGCACCTGGCATCATAAGGGGCTAATGGAAACCAGCGTTCCTGGCCGCCTGGCCACTGCCGCACGGCGCAGGGCGGCCGGGCGAGGAAGCTCTTATTAGCTTTATGGGCAGGGGGACGTGCCCCGCTCAGGAAATGAATGTTGCAGCTAAGGTCCGCGGCGCTGACCCCGAGCGTGTAACCTGTGAGCGCCGGCGGAGACCCCGCTCAGGATGCTTGGGATTTCGGGGGCTCTCTGGTTCTTGTCATAGGCAGAGGGGGAATATGGCGTGGTATGTTGCAGCCTTGAACTTTTGATTTATTCAGTGGGGGACTTAACCGTTTCCATACTTGGCTCCTAGTGCGGAGGGAGAAAAGCCCCCTTTGGCTTCTGTGTTATTCCATCAGTTAATCTGCATCATTTTAGTTGTGTGGGTGATGCCTTTTAAAGCAAAACTCTGAGATGCCCATCAGAAAAGACCAATTTTAAAATTTTTTTTAAATCTTCTTTCTTTTTCCCCTCGTCCAGAAATAACTTCTGCATCTTCCCTACTGATGGCAAGGCTGGCAGTGGTGTCCGGCACTTTTGACACTTTGCCGATGGCAAAGGGGCTTCCACGGGGGTGATGGGGACGCTGCCTGCCCTCTGACCGGGTGGGTCCACCGTCCCCAGCATTGCTTGTTTCCCTGGGGACCAGGGCGGGTGGATCTGTGCCAGCTGATCCCCCATGGCCTGCAGGGTTAGGACCCCCATGCATAAAACCTGCTTTTTTGAGAACACTTGGGGTGGCTTTTTCCCCAAAGCATGCTTGCTTGATGTCGCTTGCAGCAGTTCGATCGGCTTTGCGCAGCCTTTTCAGTTCTCGTTATGGCTCGTAGAGTGATGTTGGTTAAAAATGTATTTATTGGCTGCGCTGAGGGACCCTCGGGGAGCCTGTGCTGTGTCAGGGGTGAGCTATCAACTCTTTTTCTTTTCCCTGTGGCACGTGGGAATAGTGCAGAGCAGCCTGGGCAGTTTGCGATGGAGCATCCCTGCAGCCTTCCCTGCTTCTGCGCAACATTGGCTCTGTAGTTACACCGGTGCGTAAATCTGTTTTCCTTGGATAGAGTAAAAGGATCTGCGTTTTCCTTTTTGCTCACAATTAGCAAGATTTTTCTTGTACTCCCCACCCCCCCACACCCCTTGACAGTTTCAAGAGAGGCTTTAAATGAGTAATTACTAAATATTTCCCGGCAGCCAAACACGGGGCCATGGCATCTCCTGTTGCAAAAGTGAAAAATATTTCTGTTTGCAGTTAATTTTAGTGGCAGGCAGATCATGTTAACTGGGTGTAATTGCTTCCAGATATGGCAGAGGGTTTTGTGTGTTGGGATGAAGGGTCTGGTAAGTGCTCACTTCCTGTGTAAATTAGCCTATTCCATTCATTCCTCCTCGCCCGGCAGTCCTGGCTTGTGTCACTCTGCCTGTAAGGTTTGCCCCCCCTCCCTGGCCCAGTGTTAGGCAGCTCAGGGCTTTATGGTCGGATTTAGTCCTTTGCTGGGCATCGCTCCCTCCTTTGCCATCCCGGGCAGGCACTGTCAGGATGCACGGGCGTCTGCAGCCGATGAGCGATGGGAGCCCAGCACCCGCGGGTGCCAGCCACATGCCCCTGCTGACAGCAGCATTCTTCGCACCTCGCAGGTCTCATCAGACTTTCTGGGGGTCGGCTCGCTCACCGGTCCCGGTAGAGACGGGCGGTTGCAAAGTGACTGTGTGGCGGGTACCAGCTGAAACAAGAAGTGTGGCAAACAGGGAAATTCAGGTGGAGGAGATTTGTGTAACACAAGTCACAGAGAAAGGTTTATGCATCCTTTTGAATAAAGGCAAAGAAGGCAGGTGAATCTGTGTATGGTTAGATGCCTTTTAATATGGGCTTATGAGCTTTCGGTGCAGTCGTGACATCTGCTCTTACTCCCGGGCTCGGGCCTGGTTGCAGAGACCTGCTGCGGGGTGTTCAGGAGCATTGGGCGTGGATTTGTTCTGGATAATCTTTACCTAGGCTGAAGCGTGCCTGAAATGCTTGGTATCGCTTTTGAACACCGGTTTGCACTCACGGCACTTCGGATAACTTCTGCAGCTGACATGGGGAGCAGCAGATACCTTTGTGAGATTATTAAGCACTGCTGGACCATGTGCTTTCACAAATAAAGGTGGATTCCTCTTCTTGACAAGAGCATCCACTGGCTCAGGCGTTTTGCAGCTGAAGGAGAGGAGAGCATTGCCATAAAATTTGGGTTGTAGGCACGAGGCTCTGTGCTCTGGCCGAGGGCCAAGGCTGCCCGTATCATTTTCGCTGTAGTGTTCTTAACTGATTTTAAGTAGATTATGGTTGGAAATGCGCCCCGCTGTGCCGGTTTAGTTTTCCATTGGCCTTCGTAGTCTCGTTGGTGTTTTATTGGCACGTTGTTTAGCAAACGAGTTGGCGATACACAATTGAGGAAATACTTCTCTACGTAGGCACGAGCGCTGGAAGGCTTACTGAGCCTCGCTAGAGCTGCCCGCCATAAATCGGCGTTAAACACTCTGCTTTGTTACCGGCATCAGCGCGGGAGATGGGCTGTTTATCTGCGTGTATCAGCCGGGCTGATAACCCCGTGCTCTGTTTAGTGCTGTACGAGGAGCGGCTGGCTTGCTGCGCGCCGGCATCTCCTGTGCGCAAAGGCAGAGTGCTGGGGGGAGCGCCGCTGGACGCTGGCACGAGGGCAAGCGGAGGATGCCAGCACAGGTGATGCCATGGTACATGCCTTGCACGCCACAGAAGGGACCTCTGCGCCCCCCTCGAAAAAATACACCTCCATCTGTCTGCAAAGGCAGCTTGCGGTGGTGAGGAGGACGCCTGTTTTTGCCTGGGTGACCTATAAAGAAGGCAGACGTCGACCAAGCGGAAAGACAAAGAGAAACTAAAAAAACCCCAAATGTGAGACCGTTTCCATCACCGGTGTGCTCACAAGGTCGAAAAAAGCACAAATACCCTGTGGGAGGCAGGTACCCAGGGCAGTGGGCTCATGGTCCCTGCTGGCACCACTGTTAGGAGCACAGGGCTCTCATTTCCCCATGAAACAACCGTGCAAGGCCACAAGGTCTGAGTCACTTTGCCTGCAGAAAGGCAGCAGAAAGCCGTCCGCATGCTGAAACACCCGCGCAGCTCCCGGCATCACGCCCTTTGGCTGGCAGAGCCAACCCCTGGCACGGCGATGTCCCCGCACCCAAAGCTTGGGCTTTGCGAAGGTGAAAAAGGGGTTCCGCTGTTGGTGAGGACCTCTGTTGCTTTTTAAGTAACTATATTTTAAAGGCACAATACAATTAATATACGTGTGTGTGTGTATATATAAAAAAACATATTACTATTGCCTGTCATTTAATTTTGTCTCAGATTTGCATTTATGCACCAGGTGCTACCCCAGTTACAACCCACATGCTATTGCAGCTCCATCGTGACTGTTGAAGGTGCTTTTATCCACTTGCCACCGAGTCTGGGGACGGTGCTGGGCTCCGTGCGCTTTGCCCTTTGTCGCCTTCCCTCATTCTTTTCTCCACGCATTATTTATAGTAAATCATATTAGAAAGGACTGCTAAAGAGGAAGCGTGATTCATCCTCCTTGCAACCAGCGCTGACATAAATAAAGGCAAAGCGCTTACTACATGTTTTTTGTTATGGTATTTAGGGACAGGTTGTACTAATTTTGGCATGCACAGACTAAACCTGTGAAGGCTATGGCTCCAAGAAATTTGATTTAACCACAGCACAGACTGCACCTTAAAAAAAGTCCAACCAAAACCCAGCCAGTCTTCTTAGAAGCATGCACATGTGGCAGCAGGAGGCTTTCAGGACATCTCATGGGTGTCCAGGTTTTACTGCATGTTTTTTGCCTGATCCATTGGCTTCTCGAGGGTTTGCTGGGACTTGTTCTGGCCTGGGAGTGGGGATGGCTGTGAGCCTGGGCATCCTAGTTGCTTGGGTGTATCACAGGTCTGGAACGAGCTGCTCGAGTTGGTCCAGAAAAGGGCTACCCGATGGGGGCAAGCCAGCAGGGAAGCAGTGAGGGGGTGCATAGAGGGGATGCTCGGTGCAGAGTGAGCCAGCAAACGGTTCACAAATCGCGCAAATTCAGGCTGGCCGCGGGAGCTCACTGCCGGCAGCGCAGCGCAGCGAGCACCGGTGACGGATATCTTATCTCCGGCTGGGCACGGGCTGCGGTCGCAGCCTGCTGCGCAACACACACAAACTGCCTTTGCGTGGGAGAGATAAGGCACAGGCATTGTAAACGCCCACGCCTCGCTGGTCCCCCTCTGCCCGCACCGGCACGGCACCGGCACGCTGTCCTGCTTGTACGATGTTGCGGTCAGCTGGAGGGCATGGGCACCCCGGGCATCACCAGCACCAGGGCAGGTCCTCTCTGCTGGTGGCATATGGCGAGCCCGGTGCACAGCGGCATGGGGTGGTCGGGGCACGCTGGCTTGCATGCCGGGGCCCCTTTCTGCGAAATGGCGCAGCGCTCAGAACCGAAACCCTCTGTACCTCCCTACTGGGTGTTCTGCTATTTTTACCAGTAACGCGGTGATTTCCTCTTCTCTTTCTTCCTTCCACCCATTCGTAGAAAATACCCCAAGCACCAAGAGTGGAGGGGGGGAGGGAGGGCACTTCTGTGAACAAGAGCGGTGGCTGGAGGCACTTGTAGTGTGCAAGCTTTGTCCGCACTGCCCTCGCCTTTTGGGGGT
>JANZLQ010000086.1:7905765-7933436 GCA_026212715.1 Elanus axillaris
GGGCCCACAGCTGCCCCATCTCACTGGGGCTCAGGTGGTGGTGGGTGCTTGGAGCCCAGCCCCTGCTTGTCTTGCACATGGGTTGCCTTGCACAGGAACCAGTGGTGTATGATGAAGCTGGCAGAAACCCTGTTTCCCTCCAGCAGGAATCTTTCTCAGGAAGATTTTAACTTGGATGAAAACCTTTCCCATGGAAAAAAAATGAAAAGGAGTTGTTGTTCTTGCTTCTCAGGTCCCTCTCTCCTATTGCTCCCGGGGGGGAGGGATGGGGAAATGCTTTTCTAGCTTTGCCTCACCTCCCCCAGCCTTTTGGTTCGTTGTCACCCTGGCTGAAGGGCAGCATTTCATTGGGGTTTTTTGGGGAGTGTTTGGGCTTTACGTTTCTGGGGGGCTGCCGGGAAGATTGTGAGTAGGGTAATGGGTGCTGCGGTGGGAAATGGGCCACCGGCAGCTCCCAGCCCGCAGGGTGCTGAGTCAGCAGTACCCGAGCCCAGACTAGAGTGGGGCAGCACCGGGGCTGCCCATGGCCCTGCCCATGGGATGCCCGCAGCTTTGCCTGTGGGAGCTGGCGAGGGGCGCCAGGATCTCGGGATGCGGAGGCAATCGCTTGCATTGATTTCTGGCTTATCTGACCCTTTCGCTGGAGGCAGCTCTTCCCTCGGCATCTAACCAAGTGTAACTTAAAGCAGCCCAGAAATGTATATCATCCTTCCCTTGCGTTAATTAGGGCTGGCCAATGCATTATTTAGCGGGGTGGGAGCTGCTGCGGGCTGCCCCAGAGTAGGTGCCGTGAACAGCCAGCACACGGATGGGAGGAGCAGGGGGGCTCTGGCAGGTTGTGTGCCATCAACATGGGCATCGCTCTGCGCAAGCCTGGGGATGCCAGCCACTCCAGCACATTGGGGCAGCTGCAAGGCTGAGCTGGGAGGAGAGCTCATGTCAGACCTTGCCATTGGGAGGGGCACTCATCCAGCTGTGCCCCTCCAGAAGAAGATAGGAAGATGGCAAAAGAGGGGACCCTGGTGATGGTCACTGAGCTGAGCAGGGGGTGTCCCACAGAGGAGCAGAAATGGACATCTCCTGAGGAAGGCGATGCTTTCCTTCTCCTTATCCTGTAGCACAAACAATGCATGGTGAGGTCTGCTCTGCCAGCCAAGCGCCAAAGGCTCGTCCGCTGCCGGCACGGGCAGCTGCACTGCATCCTCCTCCGGCTGGAGGTGGAAAGCAGCTCCCTAATTAGCACCTTTGTTGCTAAGTGAACGAAGCGGCCGTGCGCGGTGAGCTTCCTGCTAGTGATACGTGTGTGTCAAGGAGGGGGCCATCAAACACTGCACATAATGCCGTGTCGTGCAGCCACAGGTACCGATGTGCTGGAGCCTGTTTGCTCGCCACCCTGCCACAGGCAGGCATCGTGGGCTAAGGCCAGGAGGCAAATGCCATTGGCTTTCCTCTCCTCCCCCGCTCTGCTTCATTTGCTTTCCTCTCTCCCCCCCACCCCCAACTTTGTTCACTTGGACTTTTGGTGCCACCCGCAAATACAGTTGGTGGGGGCTGATAAGGATCGCTGACCTAGAGCAAGCAATGGGGACTTTCTTCCTGCCAACATTAATAGCAAACCGTGTTGCATTGTGTTTGTACGGCCAGGCTGGGGGTCTCCTGGGTTGGACGAGCCCAGCCACCAGTCCTCAGTGCTGTGGCTTCTCATATGGATGTGCTGTGAGCGGGGTTTGTATCCTCGGTGCTCTCGTGGATGAGCTGTTTCGGTCCCCGATGTTAAACGTGCTCCGTGGGACCGAGTCTCTGGTCTGTGGTGCAGGGTAAGGATTTTCCACCCAACCAAAAAGATGGCACCTGTGTACGCGAGTGGGATTTCTCATGGAAAGTTGTGCTAGGCCAGGGTTTGCCTTGCCATGAGTCGCCGTGGGAAGGGATGCTCTTGGTGCTTCACCTGCGCTCCCATGCGTGCCGTGCAGCATCGCCTTTTGTGGCCAGTGGTGTTGTGGGGCATTTCAGTTCTTCCTCTTTGGGTGTAACGTGCGGCAAGTGCGTCTTTGTACGGGCTCCTTTGTGCTGTGATGGCTCACGCGGAAACCACGTTTTCCGCATAAGTAAGCGGAGGGCGAGAGAAATGACAGCGGTGACAACGCAAGAGCCCAGGCAAAGGCAAGCAGACAAAGAGCAGCCGGATGCCGCAAGGCGTCCCCCAGCCCAGGCACGTCCCGGGTCAGCCGCAGCCCCAAGCTGAGCCCCGCTGCCCCCCATCATGTCCCCACGATGCCCTGCATTCCCCTGTGATGCTCCAGCCCCTGCAATATGCCCGGCATCCTCCCTATGATGCCCAGGTCCCCAGCCCCTGCAATATGCCTGGCATCCTCCCTATGATGCCCAGGTCCCCCTGTGGTGCTGATCCTTGGTTCACCCAGGATGCTGCGGACCCCCCACAGCATCCCGGTCCTTGGGGGGCTCAGCAGGGGACTGCTCCACAGGCAGGTGGGTGCTGGCTGGGGCCAGCGGTGCCACCGGAGCTGGGGGATCACGGCCGGGCTGTGTGGGCACTGGGTTTGCTCTGTCGGGGCGTTGTGCTGGGCTGTAGTGGCGATGGCAGGGGCTGCTGCAGGGTCTTGTGTGTGTTTGGACATTTTCCTTCCTCTCTTCCAGCTAATTTAAGGTTTGGGGCCAGGCGTGTATCAGATGTGGCATTTTTTTCCTTCTTTACGTACATCGGCTTAATTCTTGCTTTGGTCCGCAGCCACTCGCTTTTCCCATGGTAGGGTTTTTGTCGCTGTTATTAACTAATGAGCTGATTCTTTTGCCATTTTTAAATAACTGTATTTTTCCTTCAATGTGAGAAAGGGAAAATGTCTTTTCTTAGTAGCACAGCTCTCAAAAGTCACTGAAGGCATGAATTTGCCATTCTTCCCCACAAATGTGTGGATTACCACACTTTTTATTACCAGGACTTGAATTGCTGAATCATAGAAGCGGGCTAATAGGAAATGTTTGCGTACATGATGTTGGGAAAAGGGCTATTTTGCAAGCTGTTGTAGCGGGCTGGGGGGCTTTTTCCCCTTTCGCTGTGATGTTGCATGGAGTCTTTGGCACGGGATGCGTCTTGGTTCCTGGTGCCAGCCTGGGGTTGGGCTCAGGTGCACAGCAGCAGTGCCTCCTGGGACCGTGGCTCTGCTGCTTTGCATGCCCCTGGTCCACCTGGCTGTCCCCAGCATGCAGCCTCGGCAAAGTGCTGATTTACCGTGCACCCCGGGTGGGTGCGTGCCGGTCGTCCTCTGGATGCCATCGCTCTCACCTGTTGCGATGAGGGTCGCTGCTGAGACAGCTCTTCTGCTCCAGTCCATGGTGCTTGTATTTTCAATTACCTTTGGTCACCTCTCGTACAGCGTCTGCCCTGTGCTGGTGGGGTCAGACATGAGTTAGCTGCAAGTGTCACCGTGTTAAAAGAAATAATCCTATCGTCTTCAGAGGGATGCTAACAATGGATGTTAATGCCAGCCTCCCGACGGTTTAGAAACACCATCTCTCCTCCCTCCCCGAGAATGAATAAATCGTGAGCTGTGCCGGTCCTGGTTGTTCAGCCCAACTAATGGCTCGGCTCTTGCCTGTCAAGTTGCTGCAGCCGTGGCGCTTGTGCCCTGGGTACCAACCCCTCTCTGGGCCCAGGGGCTTTTCCCTGGGCTCTGTAGAGCGACAGCCCACCGCGGCGCTCGTTAAACAAGACACCATTGGATTGCCAAATCCCTTTGATTCTTCCTGCATCGTCTTCTGCCACATGCTGGCTCTGCATCCCGGGGTCGGGTTTTATTATTTTATAGGTGCCGTAACGTTCAGACTGTGTTGTGCGGCAGTGGCTGGCGCGGTCTCCCCACTGTCCTCCTCCGGATGCTCTTCAGCAGTAAACAGGCAGCCGTTGGGTGGCCGGAGCATGCGTAGGGGCTCTTGGCCCCTGGTCACGTTTCGGAGCCAGAATGGCCCATGTTTGTTTAGGCATGTGTTTTGGAAAATACGTAATATTTGGGCTAAGGCGTAATGTTTTTACCATGCTCAGTGTATGCCACTGGTCACATTCCCCTGTGTGTATTAACTTGCGCCTTTTCATTAGTAAATAATGCCAGGGAAGCAAGGGTAAAAAGCAACATGTCTGTCTGTGCGTAAAGATTCAGTTATCCCTGGTATTGCTGTCTCTCTCAGCCTTGCTCTCGGACGACTGGGCAGCCTTTAAAAGATCTGCAGAGAGCCAAAGCGCCAGCAAACTGGATGCAAACCCAGCTGCCGTTATTTCCAGTGCAGCTCTGAGCCAATCACCAGAAGTGCATGCTAGGGAGCAGGAACAGTGCAGAGAATAATTTTCACCCAACAAATGAATATTCTTGCAAGAGCAGATTTGAAATCTATTTAACTTTTCAGTGTCCCATACCCCTTTAAACGTTGCAAGTGTGTTCTCACTGATGGGTTACCTTTTCTTTCCCCTCGGGCTATAATTAGTGTCCTTTACACAGAATTGCCTTAGAATTGGATTTGAAGAAGATAAGAATCAAATTACCAGTATTTATCTTGTAAATTCCAAAAGATCTACTGAGAGGCACTGTATAAAGAGGATTTTTAAAATTTTGTGCTCTGAAAATGCAAACCTCCCATCGGTCCCAGGATTCCCTTGAGCTTCACATCTGCAAAATGCCCTTACACCTGGGACGTGGCTGGAGATACCAGGAGGGAGAGGACGGCTCCTTCCCCTGCCAAAACTCTGCCTGCAGGTGGGAAGCTGGCTTGCTGGTGAAATACATACAGAAATGGATGTACTTCCATCACCTGACAGACAGTGACTGGGTTTTGTTTGTCGGGGCGAACACAGGGCAGGTGGTGATGGTTTGCATGTTGCTGTGCCTCTGGGAGGGCAATTGCCTCCTGGTTTTGCTCTTGGGCTGCAGGGGCTGAATTGGGGTGAGCATCCCCTCCGCCCCAATGGGCTTTGCCGGTCCAAGGAAGGTAACCGGGTGCAGGACGGGAGTGTTATCTCAGGCTGGGCATATAAAACAGCCTGGCTTTGGTCTTTGCTTTCACGGCTGGTCCCAGGTGGGCTGGAGGAGCAAAACCTTCCAAATGCAGCCTCTCCCGCTCTTTTCCAGGCTCCCGCCCGGTTTCCCTCCCTGCTCTGCCAGGCAGGATCTCAGATGACAAGGCAAGTCAGGCACCAGAAATGGATGGAGGTAATTTCGGTGGGCTCTGTTTTGACAGAAATTAAGCATCTGAATTTAAATTAAGGAGTCGGAGAGCCCAGGCAGCTGAGACTGTATTTTTATAGTGTAAACAGTTGCAGAAGAAGATTAATAACATCTCTGTAAACACTCCGTCGCAGCGGCAAGGTTTTGGGTTTTTTTTTTTAATAGTTGGAAAATACTAAGGACAGCTAGAGGCAAGAGATGCCGTACCTCCCCTCCTGCTCAACTGCAGCACAGCGCGCTCCTTCAACGTCCCTGTCCATCCCATGGTAAATATTTCAGCCGGCCTCAGCCCCGCTCTCCCTTCTCGCAGTAAATTACATATTAAAGTAGCCTGGTAACTGAGCACCGGTTGCTGCGCGATAAGCTCCGGGAAATCGATATGTTTGCCATGTGCCTGCTTGTTTATGACACCTGCCTGCAGAGCAGTTGAGCAATGCTCCGTGTGCCCGGGCTGTGCTTCGCAGGCTCACCTCCTCCTGAAACCCAGTTGCCTCTCATAGGATAGGGTGCAACAGCACCGATTGATTTTTTTTTTTTTTTTTTTTTGCTCCCGAAGGACGGTGTTGCATGGTGGTGCTGCCCAAAGCCACCCAGCAGCATCCCATCACAGGGGATAAAATAATGCAGGCAATGATATTTGACAATATGGAGTACGAGGATGCTGGCAGGATGAGAGATTGGGTCGCATCTTCATCCATCTTTGGGGCTTCTCTCAGCCCCCCTGTGGGTTTCTGCTCCACTTCCATTTGTCACCTCCCCAGAGCAGGTATGGGAGTGGAGCCCGGGGGTTTAAATATTCATTTTGTGTGCCTGGAAAGGAAGGTGGCTGCCTAAACACACGACACTGTATGGGTGGGGGTCAGCACCTTCAGAGCACTGTGCCATCCATGCAAGCTGGCAGTGCAGGGACCGAGTGCCCAGGAGGTCACCAGTGCAATGCCGAAGACCCGTCAGCTGCATCCTGGTGTGCAGGGGATGTGCCAATGCCTCAGCAGCAGAGGCTCCCACTGTGCGAGCAGCCAACCCCAGTTCAGCTTATGGACTGGGACTAGTCCCAAGTTGAGAAAATTCTTCCCCTTGATTTCAGAGCCCAGACGCTCCAAAGGTTTGGGTGCCTTGCCTGCACTGAGGGTCAGTGCCTGCCCACATCCCCCCACTGCACCAGTGGGGCTTTGGGATGGGAGTGTACAATTTTTTACTTAAATCTCAAGTCAGCAAGCTGCAGTAATTGACCTTTTGACCCAGATATGAAGTTGAGAGGTAAAAGACATGGCTCGCAAGATTTTTGTAAAACTGTTGACCTCTCACAAGATTAACTCAGAGATAATAGTAATTATAAACAGATTATGGTGGGTCCAATCGATAGTGAACTTTACCTCCTGCCTAAAACCGAAGGTCGGCGTTTTGCTGCAGCAAAGATAACTGCTGCAGCTTTTCACACCATCGTGAGCCAGTCAACATCCCTATACGTAGGAAATCCATTAATTGAGCGCGTATGGTTTCCATGGGCACTTCAGGAGGGGGAAAAGGGACCCACGGGATGGTTCAGCGCATTGCCCAAGTGCGGGGCTTTGTGATGCCGAATCCTGTAGTGAACTCCAGTGTGGTGTGAGCTGCCTCCCTGGGTGCTGTACCAGCACGCCTGAACAGCAGCTCCCTCAAGATGCTCAGGTCAGGAGGAGGGAGCGCAGAGGGGTAGCACCCCACTCCGAAAAGGCACTTTCTTTTCGCCTAGCTTTTAATTGCTTGCTTTCACTTTTTATGTAGAAAAGATTGTCCATTTAATTAACTCGAGAATGCAATTTCAAAAGCGCTAATGCTTTACACATGACGGCTCTTAAAATAAAAGTAGCGTTCCAGTCTCACGCCATGCTTCTTTCGCCTCCGTATTGGCCTCTCACGGGTTATTTTGGAGACAAACCATCCCCCCCTTGCAGCCCCCAATGCTTGAACAGGAGTCGAAAAGATTTGGGGTGTTTGATCCTGGGTTCACCCTGTTAGCATCGCAGGGCTGGCAGGAGCCTTCTTTTCACAAAGTTGGCAATTCCATCTGTGTCCTTGCCTTTCCCTGGATCTCACCTGTTAATCTCTGGCTGATGGCACCGTGAGCCGTAGCATCTTCTTGCCAGTGGCCGGAGCGAGCAGGTTGGAGCGGCTCGCTGCCCGGGGACAGCCTGGTACACAGCTGGTGCAGCGTGGGTGCCAGCCAGAGTCTGCCCTGGGTGCTTGGGGATGCTGTGCAGCTTGGCAAGCAGGGGTGGAGGGATGGGGGCTCACTTTTCTGCAGCATCGGTGAAGAGGTTTCATTTCTGCAAGAGTTCCTCAAACCCACACTAGCCTTGGGTTTCTCTTTTTTACCCTTTTTTTTTAATGGAGCTGCTTTATGATTGATGCGCTTCCAGGCACAGAGCACACCCTTGCCGCGACCCCTCGCTGAAAACACCCCTTAGAGCCTTTCAAAGTTTGTTAGCTTTTACCAGGCATCTTTAATCTGTACCAAATGGATGGGGTGGGGGGACACGCACCAAAGGCTGGTGAAGAGGATGGCGGTAAGTCCAGGCGGCTTATTGGAAACCTGCCTGCCCTTGCTGGCATGAAAGCCCTAGGGTACCCTTGTTGGCACCCCTGCCCCTGCGTGCAGGCAGCCCATTAACACCGATGAGCCCCAGAGCTGATTTTTCTGGACTTCCCTTGCTATCAAAGCAGGTTTTGCAGCCGGCTCTGGGGAAAACCCCCACTTTTCCCTCCCCGCTGCATTAACGCGTGCCTTTCCCCTAGATCAGAGCAGGGAAACCTGGTGGGAACTTTGTGGCGAGTCACTGGGTTTGTTGTTAAAAACCTGCACGCACATCCCCCCCCTTTTTTTATGTAGCTTAGAAACCTCTCTTTGTGGCAGAAGGCTGGGAGGGTTTGAATACCACATACAGGCGTAGGAGGCTGACTGAGACCATACGGCTTTATCATTCATTAATTCCTGTGCTCATTCATCCCCCTATTTAAACTTCTCTGTAAAGACGGGAGCTACAGATGGTCTTTTGGTACCCGCTTTAGCCTGCAGACCTTGGCCCCGACAAAGGGGTACAGAGGGAGCAGCAGAGTGTACAAAATATTTCCAACCATTAGAAATCGAGGTCTCATTCACTGGCGGCTCCTGTTTTGAAAACGAATTTATGCGAGAGCATCATAACCGGCCAAACGGGGCATTGCCAAGAGTCGGGCTTAATTGAGGGGCAAGCGTTAGCCACGGTGCTACTGGCCGTAATTGCACGTTAGAAATCGGAGGAGCAGCAGCGTTTCTTTAGCTGTGTCCTTGCCTTTGTGTTGCATAATGTAAAACTCTGCTTTCTCCACTGACAGACCAGCTCCCTATGTGATGAAGGGGAATGAAGATCGCTTTTTTGTCTGCATTATTTTGATGCCAGATCAGCGTTACCATTTTTCTTTAGGAATTTGTTACCATTAGGGCACCTCTGGGGACCATACCACATCCCTGCGTGGGAAATGATAACCTAGACCAAGCTTCGCAGGGGTGCTGTAGTTCAGGCATCCCACAGTAGCTTGTGCTGGCCAGAGATTTTCTCCTTGCTCTCTGTTTGCACAGCGGCCGCCATGTTCCCAATGTGTTTTGGTGTTGGTTTTACATGTGGTTGCAGTGACGTGCCGAGCCAACAACGTGCTAGAGGTGCTTGGAGCAACACTGGAAGCTCCTCTGCCTGCATGTGCCTGAATTGCCATGGGTGAATTGAGTCCCATGGGAGCAGGGGATGCTCAGGGCTCGCATCTTCCCTGTGCTTTTGCCCCCTGCGGTTTGCAGGCAGGCACTGGGGGATGCGGGGATGCCGGTGTGCAGGGATGTACCTCGTGCTCAGGAGCATTTCCCTGGGTCCTGGGTAGCCCAACCGCAGCCCCCCGCCCAGCTGGATGGTTCGCATGGCTCGCGCCCCGGCTGCGGCAAGGAATGCTTCCCCCCAGGGATGAGATACGGCCAGGAAACCGGGCTAATATAAACATCCTCCTCTCGCCCAGCAGAAGGGGACTTCGGCCAGCAGCTCCTGCCTGCTCACCAGCCAGCGCACAGGATTAAAAGGCTTTGGTGCCTGCTAATGTAGCAAAGGTAGGAAGACCCATGAAGCCTTCCCCACTCCTGGCATCATGGGGGATTTTGGGGGACTGTGATTGCACCCTTTGGCAAAGGAGGAATTGCTGGTCTCAACGGCTATTGGGGAGCTGCTGGGGTGAATGTGGAACATTTCCTTAGGAAGAAGCCTCTCTGGCTGTGGCTGAGGGGGTTTGAGACCTGATCCCATGCGCAGCATTCTCCAGGTGCACTTGACCCTTTCCACAGGAAAGTTGGGACCAAAAGTTTTCTCAGGGAAAAACCGAATCTATGTTCTTGTTTTTATACATGCTGTGCCTAAATATTAACGCAAATTGAGTAAATTGCCTTTTAACTGCTTTTATTTGCTTTCATTAAGGGTATAATTTAAAAGCTCCCAAATTTGCATGGAACCTGTTGTGCATGTTGTGGAGGGGGGTGATGCTGCTCATAAATTAATTAATTGTGAGCAAACCTCCTTTGGGAGGTCCTGAAGCGCCAGGACAGTTCAGCAACACCCGGGCTCCTCGGTTCAGGACGCCGCGTACTTTTGGCCGGGGCTGGGGGGAGCAGAGCGTGCTGTCAGGGCTGGCGTCCTGCTCGTAACTTGGCTCACCCGGAAGGTATTTATTTATTTTTCAGCAAAACATGTTGTAGGCTGAGCAAAACTGATTATGGAGAGCTGAAGGCAGTGCTCTTCCTATTAACGCACCAGTGTTTGAACCCATGCAGAAAGTAAAAAAAATAAAGGAGAAGGTTGCCAGTCTCATGCCCCCCATACCTGTCCCCCAGTGCAGAGCCCTGGGACACGGGACTGCCCACAGCCTGCCTGTAGCCTGCCTGCAGCCAGCGACATCTGCCCGCATTGTTCTTCCATGAGATGACAAGTTTCCAGTGTGATTTCAGCCAGTGGCCCACTCGCTCCCCTCCGTGCAGATGTTTGCGCGATTTTGGGAGTGAAGCCAGCTCGGACACCGCGAACACGATGCAGGCAGCCCCGCGTGCCATGACGACAGCTCTGCCGGGACTCAGGCTGCGCGAGCTCTTTTGACACCTCCTACTTCCGTAGCCCTTCCCAAAAAATATGTTTTCCATAGGATGGTTTTGCAGTTGGATGGATGGTGATGACCTTTGTCTGAGCCCTGGCTCCCCTCTCCATCCCAGCCGTCCCCACGGAAGCTGCCCCGCTCCAACCACACTCCATTCTGCCCCACGCCGCTTGTCATTAGCAGTAGCAAATTGTACCTCTGAATTGCTGACAGTAAGCATTTCGTGTCTCCACCTTGGGAACTTGGTTGGAAAACCAGGCAGTTTGCAGAAACAGCCTGGGTGAAAGCGCTTGTCGGTTCTCTGGGACCGCTGTCCCCACATTCCCTGGTATCCCAGTCTTTGCCATTGTCAGAGCATCCTGGAGGGCCATTTGGCATTTTCAAGAGGAGGAAAGGGGTGGGGTGAAACACCCATTGCTGTGTGGTGCTTCTGGTTTCGGAATATGTTTCTTGCTCGTGCATTTACAGGGGGTACAGCTGGTGCCTTGGGGCTTTGGGGTGTCAGTTGCACCTGGCACCCAGGCTCCCGCTCTTGCCTCGTAACCCCAGCCCACACAAACCAAAAATCAGCCAGAGGCATTGGTGCCATCACACTGACTGGCAGCCTTGCATCGCCAGCAATAGCGCCCATACCCCCTCTGCCTGGTGCAGGACCCTCTGCAGGAGCCCTGCAGCGATGCTCCCCAGCTGGATGCCGATTATCCATGATGACAGCAGACAAAAACCCAGCCGTGCCGGGGCTTGGTGTGCCCAGCTTGCCATCCCTGGGCTGCGGCATCTCCAAGTCACTCCTCTTGCTGCCACCTTGCCCTGGGCACTTTGGGCTCTCACCAAAGCCCAACGCAGTTCGGACACGTTAATTTACTGGCTTGACAAGGCACATAATGTTCATCTCCTGGCTTCTAATTGGAAATAATTAGTTCTTTGTCAGCCCTGGGAACTCCTGAGGAGGTGGCGCAGACCTGGGCGAAGGCAGCGGCGCTGGCAGAGGGCAGGAGGAGAGCAGCCTGTGGCCAGGAGAAGTCTTTCTGGGGAATCCTTGCGGAGTGCAGTGTTTTCAGCCTGTCTGAGGGCACCTCTCTGCCAAAGAAGGGCTGCGTAACAGCCAAGTATTACGGTTTCATTAATCAAAGACACTTCCACTGCCCCTTTACAGCAACACAACTGCTGCGGCTGTCCCTCGCTGACAGCTTCCTAATTCATCTTCCCGGGGGAGGAGGGGGGACCTGCTGCTGCTGCTCTCCGCTCATGCCGCGGAACCTGCAGCCATTGCCTGTTTTCAGTGCCACGAACGCGTGTCTCGGAGAGGTTCAGCCCCAGTGCTCAGCAGGGTTGTACGTGGAGGCAAGTGTCATCCCTTGGCTCCCACACCTGCAAAACACCTAAAAAGAAATATAGGGTTGGCTTGTTTGCAGGGGGAGATTTTGGCAGTTGCCAGCCTTCCTCCTGAGGCAGGGAGAGTGGAAAACAGAAATTTGTATTATGGCATGTGCGAATATGTACTTAAAGGGGGGACTTTGAGTGGCTCTTGCCGTGGCTCTGGCAGGTCAGTCCCCTTGTGTCCTTTCCGAGCTTTCCAAGCAGAGCTGGGGGGGAAAAGGCTTTGGGAGGCTGTCTGGGAGTCAGTGAGCCCCGGGCAGGCGGTTTGCATGGCAGCAAAGGCGAGACCCCTGGCCGGGCTCGTGCACGTGCTGCTGCAGAGGGGAACGCTTGGAGCTCTTCCCGTCCCCTGGCCCAGGGCAGTGTCTCTGCCAATGCCCAAAATGCAGGCATAAAACCTGGTTGTGCACCTGACGGTCACATCCTGGGAGTCTATAGGAGGGCGTGCGGCAACACGCGGAGCCGGCTGGCGGCAGTTGGAATTGGGCATCCTTAATTCTAGCCGCAAACCCACAATATTTTGGAGTTGCTAATAATAAGAAAGTGTTTTCATCAAAGCGCTTTATTCGTCTGTGTGCTGACATCTGGAGAGTGGAGATAGATATTTTCCTTAAGACTGTATTTCCAAGCCGTGAGCTCTTCCCTGGCTGTTAATTAATCCTTTGTAGTTTAGCGACTGATGAAATCATGACTCTATGAAATTTTAATCCTTGCGCTGTAGAGGCACAACTGACATTATCAGAGGACCCCAGGTGTGTGCTTGAAATTAGTTTGTTGAATCTCTTGCATATTTGATTACCTTATAAAACTCCTCAGGATCTGGGCCGCTTGTTGGAAAGCCAATGTTTGCCTGTAATTTCTGCCCGTTGTGGCTGCAGTTCCCAGCCAGGCTGGTGCAGAGAGAGGGGAGCAGTGGGCAGAAAACAGGGATGCACAATGGAGTGGGGCATCAGCATCATCACCATCTTCGTAACGAGGCAAGGCGTGGGAAGAACACATCTCCCTGATGGGACAGAGCAGAACAGAGCTTCTGCTGTGGGTTTATTTCATCAAGCACGAGGGACCCAGAACAGCAGGCAGGGACAGGAGGCGGGTGTGCAAATATGTGCACCCTCCTAGGAGCAGACGTGGGGGGAGAAACGGGGCTGGTAGAAGAGGATGCCGTGCAAAGCTTGCTGGGAATAGAAAACTGAGCCCAGCAC
The DNA here is from genome assembly GCA_026212715.1 of Elanus axillaris. Taxonomy (NCBI): domain Eukaryota; kingdom Metazoa; phylum Chordata; class Aves; order Accipitriformes; family Accipitridae; genus Elanus; species Elanus axillaris. The sequence goes on from JANZLQ010000086.1 coordinate 7,918,727, forward strand.
TGATGTAAAGTCATCAGAGAGGGACATGGGGATGCCCGCTCCTTCCCTGCTGCCCAGTGGAGGCTCTTACTGCTCCCTGAAGATGAGCTCAGCACAGGGAAGCGGCTCCCAGGCTCATCCTAGCTCATCCCTGTGGCAGTCCTGTGGCATGTCCAGCCTTGTCCCTGCAGTTGAGTCATTGAAGAGAGTGGAAATTGTAAAAAAAATCCCCCTACCCTAAAAATCTCCCCCTTACTTAAGTTGTTCTTTAATCCAGCATCCTGTTAGCATCTCTGCTTTCCCCTGTCTCCCCACTTTTGGCTCCCCAGGGACTTTTGCTGTCTCCTCGGGGCTTCAAGATGATGCTGCCGGGACTGTCCCGGGACCCTTCCTGGCACCTCCCCAGAAAGCGTCCGATGTGCCCTGCCAAACGCTTTCCCCGTGTCCTAAGTGTCCCTTAAGGTCAGGAGGAATGAGCGGCCAAGGCCAGCACTTCACCATTTGTGGACCACTCTGGTGCTCCAGTGGCACACGTGCTGCTAAGGAAACCAGATGATGAATATATTTTTAAACTTGGAATCTGTGAACCGCTTATTATTTCTGAATTAGGAATCAAAACATCTGCATAATCACGCCGCTGCTGCAGCAGATGTACTCAGCACTAAGGTCACTTTGCTTTTTTGTCGAAATTTCGTATTATTTTTACGAATAAGCTCCCCCAGTGCTCTGCTTGATGCCTCTGACACCCATGTCATGTTTGCTCAGTGTACCAGTCGCAGCGGGTGTGATGCCAAGCGCGGCCCCGCAGGGTCAATGCCACCCAGGGAAAGCGAACACTCTCCTCATTGGCAGTGTCACCAGATGCCCAAAGAATGGGGATGATGATTTTGGATGGCCGAATTAGCACCAGTTATTCTGAGAGGGGCTGCATGCGTCGTGACGTGTTAACCCCTCACTGCCCATGCTCTGGCCCGCCAATGACAGCATGAAATTTTGGAACTTTTTGCATCGGTCTCGAGTATCGGTGGTGGTGCCGCAGGGATGCAGGGGCCATTCCGTGGGCCAGCAGGAGCTGCTGCCACCCAGTGCCGTCGCTCAGTGGACCTTTGGTACAGACAGCACCGTGCCGCGGCTGTGTTCCAAATCCCCTTCTGAAAGGCGAGGCGGGCAGATCCGCCTGGGTCTGGAGCTGAGGCGGCATCTGTGCCCACGTGGTCCAGCTGTGACAGACAAGAGATGTTTCCTGCTACCAGCTGCACCATCTCGGGTACAACCGATGGCTTCCCATCCACGCTCACCTATCCGGGCACGAGCCTGTGGAGCCTCTCACTTGGGCAGGCTGGGATGCACAAAGGGAGTGCTGGTGGGGATAGACCCCCATCCTGGGAAGTCCTGTTCAATAACGAGTATTGAATGCTGATCTGAGACCAGGGCATTGGAATAAATTACAAAAAATAATAATGATCTTTATGCTGTGGCCAGTTCGTCTTTTCCCAGCCCGTGGGTGTGGAAGCACGTGCTGCGCTGGGGGGGGTGGTTGGAGCAGCCGGTGGGAGATGCTGCCCGCACGTGCTCTGCCTGGGCAGATGGTAAATTTGGAGAGTTGCTGCCCTTTTGCAGCATTCATTAGCATTTGTTTGTGGGCAGGGTCTAAAAAGAGATTTAAATTGTGCTTTTGGTGTTCATTGCTTGTTTTTTCCGTAAGGTGAGGCGAAGCAGGAGGGATCCTTTCCTCATCTTTTTTGGAGAGGGGAAGCACTGGCATCATGCTGAAATGATGTCATGCCACAGCATCTGGTTTAAGCTTGTAAATTCGCTCATGGTAAATATAAATATTATATGGGCAGGGAGTTTTAGTGCTCTCTATTGATAGCTATCTCCCCACCCTCGCTTTTTTTTTTTTCTTCCTTTTTAAACTTCAGAAATAGTAAAATCTTTCTTTCCAGCTCCTGTAATGTTTATTTATTTTTTTTTAGCAGCAGTGGTGGTTTGAGGGCAGTTTTTTTTTTCTTTCTCCTCCTTAATTTATTAAACCGAAAGGAAGGTCTCAGCTCCCTTCCCCCTTCCCCATGCCCTTAATAGCTCTCCCTGCTATTTTAATCCGCCAGGCTGGGAGATGAGGGCAGAGCGGTGACTGTGCAGGAGCCGAGCCTCCCCAGCACTACGTCCCGTGGCCGGCTCAAGCAGTCCGATGTCACTGAGCCTCATAAATAACCGTGTTGAGGGGAAAATCACCCTCTCCGCCACGCGGATGTAAAACTCTTATCGGAGGATGTATAACGTGGTTTTTGCAGACGGCTTGCTGCCCGCTGACCTTGGCTTTCTGCGAGATCCCCGCTGCAAATGAGACGTGGCACCGCCGCCTCTATCTTGATAAAATAGATCAGGGGACAAATTGATTTTCCTATCGATTTCCCCGGGCAAGGGAGGCGCGGGTGGAAATCAGGCGGCGGGCAGGGTTTTTGGGGAGTTATTTAACCCGGCTGCATCAGGGGTGCGAAGCCGTGCCAGTCCCGGTTTGCCTGCCCGGTGTTCGGGGCTGTGCATCACGCGCTGCAGCGGGGATGCACTGGCCGGCAGCCACCCCTCCGATGGGGGACCGCAGTTATAGCTCCGTATAAATAAAATCCGAAGACTCCTATAAAACTCTGTTATTGCTGCGGCACAAAGTTAGATCCGCTTGAGGTTTCTGCTCCCTGGCTCTTGCACGCGGCAATGAATATTTTATAGGAAAGGAAATACTTAGCGTCTGAATCTTTTTATAGTGCTGCTGCTCCCGCGGGCAGTAACCTGCCCCCTCGCCCACGTGCCTGCCGCAGACCCCTGCCCTTCGCAGCTCCACACCGACGCTCACAGGGCTGAGCCCCTGCGCGTCCTCCTGGCTCCACGGCCCCGGGAAACACGGCGGGACGGGGCGAAACACAGCGGGACAGGGGTCTCGACCCTCGACCTGTTGCATGGGCATCAGGAGATGCAAGCAAAACCGCTGCAAAAGTCACAAGGACAGATTTCTGTCCATGCCTTTCGCTTTCAGGTCGGCACAAGGCTCTGAATGTTGCACTAATGCATATTTTTGTCCTGCTCTTAACTTATTAGGACTCTGCAGTTTTGCTTGTGTCATGCCAGCCTTACGATTCCCCCCGTGTTTGAACCGGCTGCCAAAATAGGGATCGGGAGGGATGTGGGCAGTGATGTGCAAACCCCCGAAGCCCCTTGGCATTGATCTCCCGAGGCCAGGCTGCGTTGCAGCAGCACCCTGCTGCAGGCTTTGCCTTGGGGTTCACTGCTTCAACAGGTATTGAGCAAAGCTCTGCCACGCTAGAGCCTTTCCGTGGCAATAAGGGGTGTTTTTGCCTTTCCCCAGTAGCTGTGTGCCCTGCCAAGCTGCACCCCAGCCTGGAGATGACAAAGTGCCCTTTAGTTAATTGCAGAACGGATCGCCTGGAGTTAAAAGTTCTGATTTATACGACTATGGCTCTAACTGCTCAATAACACGGGCCCGTAATCTACTTTCATTTCAAACAGAAGGGTGATTTATGGGGCAGCATGCCGCTTTAGCTCAGAAATGAGGTGTTCAACATATGCTCTGTTGACATAAATTTGGAATTTATCGCTCCTGTCAAAACTGCCTGTTGGACAAAGGTGCGCATTAAGGCAATAAATGGCACAGAATAGTTTTCTGTCAAATTTCCTAACCATTGTATTCACTCTGTTTGAGGGGAAAAATATACACTTAAAAGTAATCAAACGGCCAAAAGCCATGCGTCTTGTTGGGTGGGGAGGGGATGGGAGGGGGTCTCCTCCACGCTTCCCAAAAGGGGTGGTGGGGAGGGGCCTGGCAATGAGAGCTCCTTACATAAAAATAGCAGAAGGCATTTTTATGCAGGTTTTTAAGCGGGCAGAGCAGGACTTTGCTTGCCATGGTGGTGGGCCACTTGTACTGGTCTTCAAGTACCAGGGCTGCGCTGGTACCCACGCCCTTAGGATGCTCCGCCGAGCCCCGGCGTACCCTGGGCTGCTCTGGGAGCGGGCAGCAGCGTTTGCCACCGATCCCGGCCTTTTCACACAAAGCACCCTGTGGGGAAAACTCATAATTTTTACACCGCGCGGTCTTGCTGGAGTCGCCGTCCCTTTGAAGTGCTTTTTGCGGGGCATTTACAGGCCTTTTTAATTACCGGCAGCTTGCGAGGGGCCAGCCTCCTGCCCAGCTTTTGTTTGCCGGCACTGGGTGGGGAGGGGGTATCGCCCCACGGTCAATTTATATCCTGCCTGGAGAGCCCTTTGCCAAACCCCCGCGCCAGGGCTCGCTCATGAAGGTCAGTCTCGGACTCAGGATGTCCTGCCACCAGCATCCTCGCCACCCTGGGCAAACCTCCGCACTGGAGCATCCTCCAGTAATAGCTTGCGACCTGGAGGCTTCAGCCAACTTCGTGGTTCTGTGTGCCTCGAGTGTTGCATTGAGCAGGAATTACAGAGGAAAACTGTCTTTTTACAGGAAAGGCGCTTTTTTCTGATTGCCACTGCTCTTCTTCCCATGGGCGTCCGTCCTCTCAGCTGGTTTGCTTGTAGGGACCCTGCAGGAGAAAGGGAGTACATGGAGCGTAATTTCAGCATCAGATTGGAATAATAAAGCATAGTTTATCTTTTTGCACTCGACTTTGGGCAGCATTGCCTAGCAGTGATGTATTTTAACGCCCTTAACTTCTCCCCCCTCCCCCTTTCTGGAGGCACAACTTTAGAAGCACATATTGATCTTTCCCCTCAGATCTTAACAGCCCAAGCAGCCGTAATACCTTGCTTACATCTGCCAGGTTTTTGTGCAGTTTTGCAACATCTCCTTAATCCAGCAAGCAGAAATAGAACATTTCAATCATATTTTGCTACCGGGAAACCAAGCAGATAAAGCGTTTTAAGACCTTGTTGAAAGGGACCGTGCAAGATGGTGAGTGATAAGATCGTTCTATAAGCAGGCGCCAAATGGAAAACTTTTGTTGACGCTGAAATTTGTTGATAGAGATATTGCAAATAAATCACTCTGCAAGCACCCCAGTGAGTTAAAACAACTAGGAGGTTACGCGACTGGGGGAAATTGCAGCACCCGAGTTGGATGGCAGATGCAGACTTCCAGGGAGCCCTGGCACCGGTGAGATAGGTGGGCACCTTGCTTCCCATATTTCTCCCTCTCCTTGGTGGGGAAGGGGGAAGAGGGGGCCAAACCTGCACACCCTTTTCTTGGACTGTGCTTGGCATGGAGTGCTGTTGTCCATCTCACCATTAGAGGGTGAGAATAAATTGCTGCACCTGGGAAGGTGGTCTCGATTAGACCTGGGCTGCCCTGGCTTTCAGGGGTTCCTGCCAGGAGCAAGTTGGCTTTGCTGTTCTTTCTATAGGCTCGGGTGATGCAGAGAAAGGAAATTTGTCCTTTCATTTCTGCTCTGTTTCTTGAGACTCATTTAAAAAAAAAAAACAACGAACCTCCAAGTTTTACTCAAACTAATTAACCAATTTCACTTTAACTCACTGAAAAGGCGTTCTAGCCTCAAAGAGGCGAGCGCTGCAATGTTGGCACAGGGGATGCTGTGCTCTTCCTAACCAAGTGGTTTAAACCCGGCGTTAAGTGCAGCAGCGAGCTCAGCCCGAGCCGGGGAAGTGTGACAGGCATGTCCCTAATTAAAAATGCAAAACGAGAAGGTTGTCACTTATTTAGCTGACTTGTTGGCAGCAGAAGTCTGTCAGGAGGCTGGTGTTTTATTTATTTTTGCAAGGCAGATAAATCCTTTGGATTGTAAACCTTCTTGGCCTGAATTCGTGCATGACTCTTAATCCTCTGCTATGACACAGTGAATTCAGGACAAGCCTGATTAATAATTACATTATACAGCAAAGTTGAGAGTTGAAAGCAACTCCTGCTCTTTTCCTCTCTGCTCCCTTTCTGCTCCGCAGCGTTTGTTCGGTGCAAAACATCACAGGGTCTCCTCCCGTGGTCTGGCACTTCCAGCGTTGCCGTTCAGCATCCCTGGAAAGCAGGATTGCAGGGCGGGATGCAGGGCCAGCTGCTTTGCACGTTTGCACGCTTGCCAGGGAATTGGACCCCATGTGCCCTGGGGCAGGGGAAGGTTGGGGGCTCCGGGCTCTCTGCAGCTGCAAGGGATGGTCCTGCTAGGGCTCGGTGTAGTGACAGCTTCACACCGGTAAAACTTACTCTGGGGCGGGGGGAAATAAAGCTCACGCAAAGCTAAATTTTCCCCCACCCCAGGCCGTGCACAGAAGGCAAGCGTCTTTGCAGCCCTGCACGGCCAGGGCTGAGCCCTCCCGCGGGAGCGGCAGAGCAAGGGTTCAGCATCCAACCCTGGGTGAGATCGTTTCTGTTTTGTCTTTGGCAACAAGGCAGTAAAAATACACTCGTCTTATTGCAGAGCGATGATAAATGGCGGATGTGAGCAGAGGTCGGCATGCAGCGATTTGCCGTGTTACTCCTCAAACACATACACATACTTCGCTGTTTACAGCATCCGATTTTGAAACTTTGCACGTGCTCCTGTCGCAAAGCCCTCCCCGGCCATCGGTGCAAACGGCTCGCCTTAACTGAGGTGTGGCTCGCAGGCAGCAGCCAGCACGCTTGGCTGGAAGCGTTTGGGACTTGGGGACTTTTTATCAATGCCGCTGTCGAGCACAGAGCCGGGTTGCTTTGCAAAAGCATCCATTTATCACCAGCTGACATGGTGAAACAAAGCGATGAGCACCCGTTCCAGGTGTTTCGGGTGTTGTGTGATGTCCCCCCCCACATGCTTGGAGGAACCGTCTCTGTTTGGGAGGAGCAAGCCTGGGGATGCTCCTCCGCGGCAGTGCGGGGAACAGGTTTGGGAGGGTTGCCATTGGGTGGCAACGACAGCTCCTGGAGGAAGATGAAGGTCGGTTGGTTGTAGACTTGGACAATACTTCTGCCCAGGTCTGTGCAAACGCTGTCCAACTTTATTGCATTTGGTGGAAAGCTGCAACCTGCCACAGGTTGTTTGCTACCCAAAATCAGAGAGCATCATCTTCACAGCAAAGAGAGGGAAACAGCGTGGGGTCTGGCCGTTGCGGCCGAGCCCCATGTCCGCTGCCCACTGTGGCAAAGGGGGAGATGCTGTGACCATACCCGAGCCCCACCCTTGCTCCCGGGATGCTGGGAGATGCTCAGCCCCTTGCCGTGGCCAGGATAGGTGATGCGGCTCAGCTGATGCAGTCGGGAGGTTGTGCAATGCTGCCCGGGCGTAGCTTAGTTTGTGCCTCGTGGTGCCAGGAAATGGTGAGTGGCATGTTTCCTGTTTGCTAGCTGGTGGTTAAGTTTTCTGCTCGTGATTTGTGTCAGGCTGACTCTGGATGGAAATTGGGATTTGGTTAGAAATGCATACAAACAACCTCTTACTTTTTTTTTTTTTTTTTGGAGTACAGTACCTTTTTCAAAAGTGCTCAGTGCATAGGGAAGGAGTTTGCCAACACATACTTTGCATTAACTCTTAGAGTTCATTTCTATTGGGTTTGTTAAAAGATTCTAACTAGTAACAATGACAAACATTACCTGGGAGAAGGCAACCTCATCAGTCCTGGGGAGTCACCCAGGACCTCCCGTCCATGCCCTTCCTATGGGGCTTCTCAAACCAGAACTGATTTTGAGTGATGCTTAGGTTGCGTGAAATATCGGGAAGTTTCTCGGCCTTGTTTTGGATGACCTTCCCCCTGCACACAGGAGGACTAACCCCTCTCTGTTCTCCCCTAGGAAGCTGCACAGCGGGATGAAGACTTACGGATGCGAGCTGTGCGGGAAGCGGTTCCTGGACAGCTTGCGGCTGCGAATGCACTTACTGGCTCACTCAGGTGGGTTGGGAGGGGAATGCTCAGGGCGGGCCAGGGGGATACTCTCCGTGCCCACCCAGAGACGCTGCGGCCGCCTGGCTCGTGCGTGTCATCTGGAGGAGATGCGTGCGGAGCTGGCTGTACCCTTCCTAGGACAACACATTGCAAACTTGCTTTTCCAGTCCCCAGTAATTTGATTTATTTAAATTTGCTTTTTTGGAGGTTGTTTTCAATTCCTTAATTGGGGAAATATTTTCCAGGCTAAGCAGCTCAGAATAACAAACTCTACGTACCATGCGGCTGCTTGTTGTCCAGCCCTGCCTGTAGTGTGAGCATTGCCTCTGCTTCGGCTCCTGCACGCGTCCCGGCACCGTGTTCCTCATGCACAGCCGCCTGCTGCAGTTTTGTTAGCAAAACTACTGCAGAATTAGGCATTCTCCACCTAATGAATCTAACTAGCAGGTTCCATGATGCAGGCCCTTTAATTAAATAGATAGGGAAGGGCTGGAACACTGCACTGGTGGGAAGGCTTGTGCTCTGCAAGTCAGTGTAGGCTGATGTTCCTCTTGGGCATGCAGCCCCTTATACAGCTGGGGGTTTAATGTAAAAAAATTCAGGCGGCCACCAGAGCTCCTTGCTCAAACGCAGGTGGGAGCCCTTGTCCCACTCCTTTGAGGACAAATATCTTAGGCTGGCAGGTACCACAGCCAAAGCTGTGCTTGCAGGTAGCTGTGCAAGGAAGCTGTATTATAGTTTATATTTTTTAAATATATTTTTATCTATTTTTTCCCCTATTGTCATATTCCTTTTTTCCCACTGCCCCTCGTCCGCACTGAGGGGGACGGGGCAGAAGCATACCTTGCCCGTACCCAAGGGAGCGGCGCAGGGCTGCCTTCCCCACGCTCATTCTCGCCAGGTGGCGGGTTCTGCTTTTTGGGGCATTGGAGCTGGCCCAACTGACCCCATCTGTGCCCCACAACTTTTCGGGATGGGCACTGGCTCCCCAGGGTACCAGCAGGTAGCGGCAGGTTGCTGGGTCTGGTCCCCAGGATGCTGGTGTCCCCCCTGACCCTGGGGTGTCAGATACTGGTCCCCACTCTGGCGCTGGAATGTAGATAGCTGGTCCCCAGGATGCTGGTAGCCCCTGGTGCTGGGGTGCAAGATGCTGGTGTCCCCCCCAGCACTGGGACACGGGATACTGGTCCCCGGGGTGCTGGTCCCCCCCGCTCCGGTGCTGGCGCGCGCAGCTCATGTTTGTTATGGTCGCTTTGGCTCACAGCCCGTCCCTGGCAGGCGGCCAGCTTTGTGGGTACAGTATGTACAGTGAACGCTGAGCCAAGCTTGTCATCGCGCGGGATTAATTTTTTTTTTTTTTTTAAATCCGGCGAGGGCGGGGGGGTGGGGAGAGCTCTGCCCTGCACTCACAAACAGCCGCCGCGAATTCCAGTGCTGTTATTTATTAAAGCAGGAGACCTTTGCACCTCTTCCCTCGCCTCCCCCCTCCGCCAGCCCGGGATGCAGCGAGGTTGTGCTGGGGCAGCGGCGCGAGGGCTTGTTTTCGGCACAGCAGCTCTCCGAAGGTGGCTTGCCTCCATGCCAATGGACGATGTGTTTAATTGGGAGTTTGCCCTGTGGGAGAGCATCATGGTTGTGTTAGGGGCTTGTGCAACCCCAGCAGCCCCCCCTTCAGCAGCCCTCAATGCCAAAGGCAGCAAATGCTGGGTTTAACGGAGGTTCACACCTCAAAATTCCCCATCCAAGCGTTTATGGGAGATGCCTGTGGTAAAGGTGCATTTAAATTAAGGAACAAACTGGGGACCAGCCCTGGGGGGGTTGCGGTGCCCCTGCGACGCAACGGGCACTCGGCCGTGTTATCGCAGCAGCCTTGCAGGTGCAAGGTAAATACTCGGCTAAATGTTTACACTCCAATATAAAGCGTAAATATAAAGCCTTTAATGCCGTGCAAAGCCTTTCCCTACATGCTGACCAGCACCGCCTGCTCCCAGCTGCAGACTTGCTCTCAAAAACCTGTAAAGACAACCTCTTAAGAGTTGCCCCTCTCCCAGAAAATCGAATTGCCAGGGAAAGCAAGATGGGAAACCCAGCTTGTTGGTGGTATGGTTGAGAGGTGCCATCAGTTCGACCCAGGGAGGCTGGTTGGGCATCTGCGCCACAGCTGACACTCGGTGGGTGCCCTCGTTTGCATCCAGGGGTGCCAGTGACCGAATCGCCTGCTTTGAGTTGGGTTTATTCCCCAGGAGATGGAGGAAAGCGGACTTCTGCCTTTCCCCCTGCTTGCTTTGCCTCTCCACCCAGCAGAAACATCTGCGGTCGAGATGGCTGCCGTGGCCCTTCTCCGCTCCGGGCTGTGAATGGGGGCGAGCACCGATGGCACACGGGGATGCTGGTGGGCAGCACGCAGGCAGCACAGCTGCAGCCCCCAGCCCTGCTGGCCACCGGCTTCCCTCCCCACCCAAACACGCTCAATTCATCCTGTGCCATCGGAAGCGGGTAAGCTCCCAGGTCCCCTTGAGGGACAGGACGGGCTGTGCTGGGGGAGCAGGGGGTGCTCGGGGAGCAGGATCCAGCGTGCACCTGGGTGGTACCGTGGGCTGGAGGGAAGGGTACATCCCACGCCTCGCCTCCCCCCAGCCTGTTTTCAGGGGAAGGGGCTCCTTCCGCTGCCATCCACCTCTCTAACAAGCATCACCCCTTCTCCCGCAGTGTGTTCGCCGTTATCTCCCACGGGCGCCGGGGAGGTGATGTACCGGACGTGGGGGCGACGGTGGCTGTGGCCCCCTTGCCCCCGGCCGGTACCCGCAGCAGCTCCCCGGGGAGGCCTCCGCCCCCCCCCCCCGCCCCGGCTGGCCGGCAGCCCGTGCTCGGTCCCGGGTGATGTCAGCGGCCTGCCGGCAGGTCTGGATGTTCTGCCAGCGTTCCCGCGTTTATGATCATCCGCAGATGTGCATCCAAGAACACACTGTACCCACAGCAGAAATTAATGCAGGCTTGACTGCCGGCCAAGCCGCGCACACGGGGGAGAGGAAGAAAGAAAACAAAAACTGTTTAATGCTGTTTATAAATTATACACTGGCTGATGAAAAATACATTTCTCTCAGCGCCCCCCCCCCCCATCCTCTCTGCCTCGAGAGCCTGAGCTGAGACCAGAAGAATATGGTTTGCTTTTTAGCTCCTGTTTTGGCTGGGTTCCTGGACCTGGCCGCTGGGTCAGAGCCAGCTGCTTTCTCCCCCCCCGCCCTTACCTGATGAAGTAAATTAATTTTTCACCCGCCGCCACCTCTCCCCCCTCCCCTCCTTCAGCCGCCCCGTGTGATTGAAGGTGGGGAGTGGAGGAAGGTGCCAGGACCCTTCACCCCACGGCACTCCCCCTACCAAACGCATCCAATGTGCCTCTGTCTTGTTACTGCTGAATGTACGTGCCCCTCACCACCCACCCGCTTCCCCCAGCTTTCTGCTGGATGGGGGAAACTTCCCAAACTTCCCCCGAGGTTGCGGTGCTGGAGACCCCCTCTCTCAGGGCAAGGGGGGGCAGTGGTAAATGGGGTGAGAGCCCCTCCATCCTTCCCCATCCCTCCCTGCGCACTCGCCAGCCATTTATGCGGCTTTTGTGTTGTTTTTTTTTTAATACCGCTAATGTTTATCATTTGCCCAACAGGCTTGACAGATTTTGTTTCCTGTCGAGCGGCGCGGCTGTGAAGCCCCCCCGGTTGCCAAGGAGCCGCCTCCCCGCACCGTCACGGGCTGATTTGGTATTCCGTGCGGCGCCCCGCCGCATTTCTGTATGCAAGACAAAGTGTTTTGATGGAGGACGATTGCAGGAGTGTCTGGAGGCTGTTTGGAGTTTTATGGGCTGTGCAGTACGCTCCGTGCTCGCTAGCCGTGCGGGGCTGCCGGGGCTTTGGATGGGGTTTGTCGTTTTTTCCCCGCCGAGAAGAGGCTGCCGGAGAGAGCAGCACTCCCAGGGCGGAGGAAAAGGGGGAATTATGTAAGAACATGCCTTTTTTTGCTCCTGAGCTAAAAATCCAGAATTTTTTATTTTATTTTATTTTTTTATATGAAAATATCGGCAGCTGCACCCATCGCCATGCGGTGTGGGAGTCGGTGGTGCCGGCTGGCAAAGGTTGGGCGACGAGGTTGCCGGTGGCTGCCCCCCGATGCCCACCCCCAAGCCCCCGCTCCATCATTCCAGGTGCTTTCCCAAGCCTCTCCAGGGTGGCCTGTGAGATGCCGCCAGAGCATCCTTCCCATGAGAGCTGCCCATGGTCCAGGCACGCTCGGGTGACACTGTGGCACTCGGCCGAGAGAACTGCTGAAACCCCCCTGGGTCCCCCCGGCACTGCCCCCGTGGCTGTTTCCCCCTCCGAGCCAGGGAGGAAGGCAGGGGGTGATGGCGAAGCAGCAGGCACGGGCTGGGCTCATCCTATCTGCTAGCTTAGGCAGGCTCTCGGCTCAGCAGTCACTCCTTACCTTCTAAAGCCTGCACCTCGCTTTTTTTCTTATATTCAATTATTGCCTTTTGCTGGCACTTTGGGGAAAAAAGGAGGCAAAGCCGTTTGCCTCTCGAAATCCAAGCCTGCTCTGCAGCTCTGTCTTTTTTTTGGCCCTTCTTGGGTTTCTCCGAGGTATTTTTTTAGTGCAGAGATTTTCACAACTGTCTCTTCCACTTGGGTGAAACAGGGGAGAAGGGAAATAATGACAATAATAACAGCAATAATAAAAATCAAAAAGCAGCTTGATGTGGGCAAAAGAAGAAAACAAGAGAATGGGGTAGAGAACAGGCTAAATTTAAAATTGTAATTGGCTGACTTCCACAGGCTTGCGGGTGTTTTAATGACTCATAATAACTTCATTTAAAACCAGCTGAGCAGAAAATAGATTGGAGAGGAGCCTCAGGCCATTATGGATTTGTTTTTTTTTGACAAGCTCTGTTTTCGGCAGCCAGGAAGGCACTCGCGGAGGGCTCGGCTGCTTCGCTCTCCCCGAGTTGGTGGTCTGCCCGACAGAGATTGTATAGAAAGCGGGGCCGGCTCTTTTTTTTTCTCTCCTTTTTTTTTTTTCTGCTGATTAAAAATAGATGCCTTGAGGTATTATTTTAGCATCACTGTGGTTTGGTGCTTTTTTTTTCTTTGCACTTTTGATGTGGTAAATGGAACATAAATAAAATTGTTTTTGAAATTACTGAATTAATTAGGTAGTAAAGCGACGACAGTGCATAAATTTACTCGGCAATTTTTTTTTAATCCATATTTTTTCCCCCCACTCTCCACCTTCTCACCAATTACAGCCTGTTAATAATATATAATCCCAAATTTTTATTAATCCCCTGTGCTGGGGGAGGGAGGGGAATAGATGTTGCATCGTACCGGTGGGGCCACTGTGCCGAAACCTCAGTGGGGAAGGTCCACAGCATTGCTGCCACGAGCCCGTCTTCCCCCACCACCCCACACGGCCATGGGAAATCACCCATTTCCCATCTTCCTCCTCCTTTCCCCATCCTCCTCATCCAGAGGATGCTCACGGCACCTCTTTTTCCTTTTCCCTTATTTGTTCCTGGGCTATAGCCTGTATTTTCGGAGCCCCTCTCCCCAGAGCGTCTTGGCCCCCAACCCCATGAGAGTTTCTCTCGCAGCTGGGAACAGGGACACGGTGGTTTAGTATGTTGTGGATTGAGTGGGGAAGGGGAAGGAGGCATCTGCTGCACCGGCCCCCTCCACCGCGTGCCTTTGCAGGCAGAGGGGTGGGAAAGCAGAGCTGTCGAGCGGCTGAGGGGCTTAAGCCCCGCAATTGAGGGCAGGGCAGCAGCGCAGGCAGACGGGCAGGCCAAGGAGCAGCGCTTACAGCCGGTTTGGGATGTTTTACTACTTCCTACCATCCCAAGTGCTAACGCTGGAGAGCCTGTTCCTCGTCCCCAGTAAAGTAATTAAAGTGAATGGGCGTTGGGAGGTACTGTTGGGATGGTAGTGTCTAAAACTGGATGAGCTCTGTCTTCAGAGCCACCTAGCTAAGCCTGGCTTGAGGGGAGGGAGCCGGCAGCCCCCACCTGCGCCCACCCGAGCTGAGCCCACGAGGATACTCGCCGTGAGCTTTTCGGGCATCCCCTTTCCGAGAGGTACTTTAAACCCTGACGGTGCTGCCCATCCTGGCTGTCATTGGGCCGTTCCCTCACATTTATTTTAGGGGAAATTCAATAAGCTTAGGCCTGACCCTCCTTATTGCTTTGCTTTGGGGGCACAGGAGTCCCCGGGCAGCGCTGACCTTGCCGAGGGGGGATGTCGGGTGGCGATGACTGTGCAGATAGTGCTGGACGGAAAAAGCTGCAGCTCCTCGCCCCTTCGCACCAGCCTCTCACTGCAGGGACCTTTATTAGGCAGGAGCTATAAATTTGCTTGCACGGATATAAATGTACGGCGGGGAGGTTGATGCCAACTGCGAGGCTCGCGCTGAAACGCAGCTGATACTTGGCAGCACGCGGAGTCCTGTCCCGTTGGGAAGATCATCCGGAGATATCTATATGCTGTAGGCGATACGAGGTGCTTGCTAAAAATACCCTCCCCAAAGTTGTGTGTACCTTCAGAGGGGCTAATCGTTTCTATGGCTGTCATTTAAAGCACAGAAAAAAAGTGAGAGGGGGCAAAGAAAGCCCTGACACAGGCTCTGGATGGGCTGCTTTCAAATATGTCCTGCTCCCTTTAATAACAAACATGAAGCCGTGGTGGTTTTTTCTGAGCCCTGTTATAATAAGCTCAGATGTTGGATGACATTTTTCCCGGTGACTCACATAGTAAAATTAACCTTGAACTATTTACATATTCAATCGCCGCCCTCCCTCCTCCTCCTCCTCCCCCTCCCCTCTCCGGGAGCGTGTGTACAT
>JANZLQ010000086.1:7933536-7947126 GCA_026212715.1 Elanus axillaris
TCCTCCTCCGTCCTCCCTCCTCCTCCTCCTCCTCCTCCTCCTCCTCCTCCTCCTCCTCCTCCTCCTCCTCCTCCTCCTCGGTACCTGGCGGCCCCGCACCGGCGGGAGGTCGGGACCCCCCGCGGCGGCCGCCCCTCAGCGGCTTGTGCCTACGGGCTGCGCGTACATTCGTATATAGGTGGATATGTGTATTATCTATACGGGCGTGCGCGTGAGTCTCACTGCTCTGCTACGCTATACCGTATCCTTTCAGCGCTGCCCGAGGGGGCGGGCGGTGCCTGCGGGGCGATCTCCCGCGGGCACGGCGTGCCGCCCTTAGAGGAGGAGGAAGGGCAAAGGGATAAAACTGCCCCCAAATTTCTTCCCAACGTGGGGGTCGGGGTTACGTTCTCTCTGGCCAGCGGCCGGCCTAGACCCACTCGCCCAGCCAGGCGAAACGGCAGCCGGCGAAAGTTGAGCAGCAACGGAGGGTGGCTGAGGAGGGAAAAGGGGGGGCGGACAACTTTCCCGCCCGGGCACGGGGGAGAGCCGAGAGCCGCAGCTCCCCGGGACAGCGGAAGGCTCTGCGGGCTCCCACTGCCCCTCCAGCCCCGGCTGGGCCCACGCTTGCCTCTCGGGGGGCATGGGGCACCAGCATGTGCATCATCCCCCCTTGCCCCGTGCAGAAACGGGAGAAGAAAAAGCAAACCCCGTATTTGGCACGACCCCGGCAAACCCCAGCCCGTGGATGGGGTGAGCCCCCCACCCCAAGCACAGCATTCCCCCCCTCCCCCAGGATCACCGGTACGTCGCAGCAGGGAGGGGGCAAGCACTGGCAAGCGGCTTTGCCCTGGAAGGACCTGTTGCAGCAGTGGGTTGCTGTCTCCTCGTGGATCACACTTCGCAGCGGTGGGGCCAGGAAAGCTTCGAGTGGAGATGGAGAGTCATTGCCTTGGCAACTGCTGGCTGTGCATCACCCGCACCGGCGTGCCGAGCGGAGGGCAGCCCGCGGCCGCTGCCCTATTGATCCCCGTCCCCTAGCCGCTCCGGCAGCTTCTCCCCGTCCTGGGCGCTCTCGGCGCCCTTAACACCGCGCTCCTTTCCCTACCCTGGGTGACAGGAGGGGACCGCCGGCAGCACCCATGCCCATGAGGTGCTCCGCATCCCCGAAAGCACCCCAGGCGTGTGTGCCCTTTTGGCCAGCGGCATGTGCAGGGGGAGCTGCCCCGCTGCCTCAAAGCCCTGTATTTTGTACTTATCCCTTCGCAAGCGGCCGTGTGGCCCGTGCATACTCAGGTTGTTTTGAATGCAAACTTGACATCATGGCGAGGGTGGCGGAGAACAACGTATGCACAGTAAACAGGCAGACTGTCGTATTGATTAACAGATGAGACCTCTATTATCGATCAACGCTTGGCGAGAAAATTTATCACTTTTAATTTCGCCGCTGCCAAATATTTCTGCCTGCGAGCCAGCCGTTACTGAGACAATTTAAAGGCGAAGGAATTCTCTTTTTAATGCATCTCGTGATACCTCCCTCTTTCCCCGTCACCTTTTCTGCGCACCTTTCTCCAAATCTCATCATGTTGGAGGGCGGGGGGCTCAGGGAAGGGCAGGAAGGGGATGGGAGATGCTGTCTGGACCCCTGGAAACGTGCGGCACAGCATGCTGCGGAGCAATGCCCCCCGCCTTGAAGGCTGCTCTGTCATGCTCAGCTTCTCACCACAGATGAATCAAACCTCGAAATCTAAGAAATGGGTCCGCGGCTTTGTCCCAGCAGCGACGCTTCGGACGTGGTGTGTATCGCTAATCTCTTTGTATCTGGAAGTTACTTATCTGCTGCTGGGCATCCTGTTTTTCTTCTCGTCCTGAACTAGCGGCACATGTTGATAGTGATTTTCTAAGAATTCCCCCCCAATACCACATCTCTCTCCGATAGTTGAAGACGCCTCTGAGCTTCTCGCTCGATCGCACTGTTTTGGCCGCATCTCTGACCAGATGCATCCTCGGGTACCGGCAACGGCGGCTGCGATGGGAAGGGGCAGGAAACCAATTACAATTAGATCGGTTACAACGCTAATGAAATGCATCGATGTTTAATGATTTTTTTTTTGTAAAAAAAACCCCAAATATTTAATTTCTTCCTGGCGAGCAACTCTTTATTGGGCATTGTGCTGTTATGTGCAAGGAATGGGACCATGGGGTTAAGCAAGGCACTGCTTTTTGTGGCTCTGCTGGGGATTTAAAATACAAAACCCCTCCATTGCACAGACCCTGCAATTTGAACGATGGCGGTGGCCCCAGCCACATCCCCCGCGCAGGTTTGGGCGGGCGTCCCTCGAATAACCCTCCTCTCCCTTTTCTCTCCCCAGCGGGTGCCAAAGCCCTGGTGTGCGATCAGTGCGGCGCCCAGTTCTCGAAGGAAGACGCCCTGGAGACACACAGGCAGACGCACACCGGTACGTGGCCCTCCCTTTTCGTCCTTCACTTAGGCATGAGTTTAATATTTAGGCTGCCTTTGTAACCTTTTGCCCGGCGGAGAGCTTAACCCTTTGTGGTTCCTGCTTCTGGCCTGCCCGGGTCCATTTCTTGATTTTAATTTGATTGAGGTAAGTTGGCTGCGTTTTCTGCTGAACTTTTAATTGGAAACGGTTTTGTACTTGTGTTGAAATCTGCGTGTGGCATTTGCAAGGGAAACCTCCCTGAATGGCTTTTTGTTTTGCGTATTTGCTGCTGACTTAGTTTGGTCTGGTTTTGCTGAGCTTGTAATGGTGCTGTTGGTAGAAGGAGGAGCACAACCTGTCTCTGTGGTCAAACTGAGCATCCTTGCACTGCTCACTGGTCATCCTTGGCTTCTCAAACCACAGGCAACAAAATTTGACCAGCGTGATGGCACTTGGCTACCATTTGGGTTTAAGAGAAGCTTCCCAGTGGATAAATACCCTTCTTGGGGGTGTTCGGATGCTTGGGAGCCTACAAGTGATGAGTTACGAATCAGTTGCAAATCCCAGTCCATGCCAATAGGTCTGTTGCTGTTTTTCAGAGCATTAATAGGAACAAACACGTTGCGTCTGGAGCACTGGGGAGGTTTTGTTGCACTGCTGCAAGGTGGGTCCATGGCTGCAAGTGTCTGCTGGACAATAAGGCTGTGCAGTCGATGTGCAGCTGCTCGTAGAAAAGGATGCTCTGGGACCTGGGACCTGAGGACGGGGCTTCAGGGAGGGCTGGACCCAGCTGCACACAGAAAACCTCTTTCCCCTGTGCTCATACAGGTTTAAAACCCCGACTGGAGTGGGTGCCATGGGCAAGCCTTGCCTGGCTCTGCTGCTCGGCCAGTTAATTCAGTGGTTTGGTCCCTGTGCTTTGCAGGAGCAAGGTAGCCCCAGCTGCTCTTCTGCTAAATGTGGGTATGAGGCACTACTTTGCACAGCGCTGTGGCGTTTATTGCTCAGCATTAATGTATGCACATGGGAAACAGTGGCACAGCAAATGCGAGGTAATTTGTTCCCTCTGCGAGCAAAATATCGGCCCTTTCCAAACAGCTCTCAGCAGTTGGCTTCTGCCACATTTCTACTACTGCACTTCCCAGTCTTTCGGTGTAGCCACCGTCAGGGAGTACAAGGAGCTCTTTATGCATCTTGCAAAGGCCACCTTGCCCAGGAAGGGTTTGCTACGGGACATGGGGGAATTCACAGCTGGGCGGTCCTAGGTGGAGCCTTTCAAACCCCCAAAAACAGGCTGGAGCAGGGCAAAGTGCCTGCTCCTCCACACGCTATATCGGGAGAGGTTTAACTCAGCACAGGCTCGTCTTTCAGTGCTGAAAACGCTGATAAATGCCACTAATGGCCAAGTTTGCGCTCAGAGGTGGTAAGGCAGCTGGGCTGGCATGGAGAGCCCGGCCAGCTTCATGCCAGGGGTTTGGGGACCGACTGACAGTGCAAAGTGCTGTGTCACCGGGCGGGAATAGCTCCGGCCGTCATCCGATCCAGGAGCTGTGCTGGCCAAGCACCAGTTCATAAATTGTAAAGTAATTGCCCCCTTATCCAGAGTCATATGGCTGGAGGCTGGGCTTTGCAGTTCAGGGTCTTTTTAAAAAACATGTGTGCTGTAGGTTAAGGAGGAGGAAAAGGCTGTGATGGGGCAGCCAGCAAGCTGAAGGGAATGACTTTGCTCAGGGATGAGCAACCCAATCCCAGGCAGGGAGTTAAAGGCAGCTGAGCAAACAGCAGCTAGCTCCCCATTTCCTTATATTTCCCAGAGCTGTTGAGCATCCCTGGGCAGCCAGGGAGAGCCCGGCTCCCCTCGGTACCCAGGGCTCCAGAACCCTGGGTGTGACATGGGTACTCTTGAGGTACTCTTGAGCAGCTCTTTAATGATGCCTGCACCCAAAAACATCCCACAGATGCAGAGCAGCTACAGTTTTGCTAATGACCTTGACACTTCTGCGCATTAAAGCCCCTTTGGTTGCTGAAACCTGGGGGCCGGACCTTGCCAAAGCTCAAAGGGCAACAGGAAAACGGAGCGCAAGGGACACGGTGACCCAAGCGGAGCAGGTTTATCATTGCCACCTCCAGCTGTAAACACAGGCGGCTCGGTTATGTGGCAAAGAGGGGCTGGGTGGCCAAGGCGGATGAAATGAATCGCTTCCTCTCCTCGGGTGGCACGCAGAGAGCTCTGTCTTGGCACAGAAAGCATCCCTCCCCTGCCCTCGCTATAATTAACCCCATTCCCAAATAACGGCATCTCCCAGAGCAGGTTTTTTTGGGGGCGTCCTCCCTTTGCCCTTAATGGCACGTTGGTTGGCAAAAGACCTTCCAACCTCCTAGGTAAAAAAATAGCCCTTTTTCATAGAGACGCGGGTAGATTCCTTCAAGGATGGCATCAAAACCAAGCAGGGTGCATCTGGTAGAGGCCGGCCAAACGTACTCACTTTGCTCAAAAACACGGTGTTTAGGGGAGGACCTATGTGCAAACAGTTGGTGCTTGTCCAGATGACCTGCAGCTGCAGAGCGCTTTTTTTTGCAGCGAGTGGCCAAGATAAAGGGTTCTCAGGGTTTCTTTTCAGTGTATGGGGCTGTTTCTCGGGTGAACAGTCAGGATCCAGGACCCCCTTTATCTCACTTTTTTTTTTTTCCCATTGCCCTCACCGCCCCTCCGAAATGCAGCACGAAATAGGAAGCCAGCCTGTTGTACATGTGCCGCATCAAACGCTGCCCATCTCCTACAGCAGAAAACGTACACCCTGCTTTCTGAGGCAAGGCAAAAAATAACAATCAAGAAAGAAAAAACAGTTTCTGCTTGTAAGCACAGAGCTGGCTATGTGCTGCATACAGCCCCATTGACGCGGGACTGAGACGCCCTCTCCGGGTGTTCGCTGTCCTTGGCCCCTGTCCCGCAGCAATAGGAAAAGCAGCAACTGTTTTGGCTCATCTTCCAGCAACGCAAGCTTGGTGCCACACCGGGGGAGAACGTGGAAAATTCCTTACCCTTCTCCTAAAATGTAGAGGAAAAAACAAAATGTATTGAGAAGAGGACCTGAGTACCCCCAGCAAGCACCAGTGGGGCTCGGGATGCTCGCACGGCTGATGTTCATGCTAATGGGGTTCGGGCTCACCGCCGACTTTTATAAATATCAGAGGTGACTCGTCTAAAGTTTCCTCCCATGTGCCAAGGCAATTAACGCGCGCGAGGTTGTACGCGCCGGGCGGCCGGTGTCAGTCAGCGGGCCAGCACAGACTTACTCCTGACCCAATTTCACGTGGGCATGGTCAACACCTAATATAAAATGTATTTTCTTTGGCATGTAATTGGCTCTTTAATTTGTGGGGTCAGCGTGCCCCTGGCCTCTCCACGGAGGATGCTTGGGAGCCTTCGCCCTCCCCTGCCCGCGTTGCCTGCACCCCCTGCCTGCATCCCTCGCATCCCCCCAGCTGGGGATTCCGGCACCGGGACGCAAGGAGCAAAAAAGAGTTCATAAAACCAATGTGTAACTGAAAATTGAAAAGCTGTAAATCTCACCCCCCTTTTTTTTGTCTTTTTTTTTGTTGTTGCTGGGATGTTGGTAGCGTTTTGATTTAATAGTTGGCCAAACACAAGGGTCTATTTTATTCAGAGTTTACAGGCCTCAGGGCTGTTATTCCTCCAAATTTAATAGCATTGAAATTGCAGGGTTGGCGATAATTTGCCTATCACTTTCTGCTCTCCCATTGATGTTTATTGTCAGCGGGATGGAATCTCAATCCGATTCACTTAGATAACATGTCTGTTAAACATTTAGATAATTGTGCCATCATTAACTTGTCACATTATTTTAGAGATTCAAAACAGTCGTGTGGTATAAGCAGAGGTACAAAGGGAGAAAAATCTGGCACATGAGAGCAAGAACCCAGGAGAGGAGGTGCTGGTGGCAGTGGGATGCCCCCACGCTGGGTCCTATGGAGAGTGTTGCTCAGTGGCTGCTCAGGAAGCTCAGCCTTCCTCTCTGTCTTGGCAGAGCTTTAATCACTTTTTTCTCCCAAAAAAATTTCCACTTTTGCTCTAAATGCATACTGAGGTACACAGTGATATTTACTTTTTTTTTTTTTTTTTAATGCCAGAGCACTTGGTATTTTTCTGTGGAAGAACATCCCAGAGACCCTGTTATTGGCTTGGGTTTGCAAGGGGGATGCATGGGAGCCTGGAGGAGGTGGAGGGGGGAATCGCACCAGAGCTGTGCTGTCAGACGGGCATACCCCATCTCTGTTCTTGGCAAATACACGTTTAGTCCACTTAATTACTGATTTGCCTTATCTCCTTTTTTTTGCTTCACTTTAACTGCCTCAAAATGGTACCTGTCTAAAAAATACCAGTGATGCTACAGATGTATGCCATGCAATTTTTTTCACTGTTGGAAATGAAGGACTTTGAGCAAGCGGAATATTACACACAAGTTCGCCTTATGCTCAGCGCAAAGCCATGAGCCGAGGGCGAGCCAGCTCTCTGCCAGAATGTTTCTCTGACTCCACGGACAGCTGGGGGTTGCCTTGGTCGTGGCACTTGCCACCAGCAGCTGTCTGCAATGCCCCTGCTTCGGCAGCGGGTGACTTGGTTTCAGGAGATGCAATTCTTGACTCATCTCACTGCATCCTCTCCCCTGGCTTGATCTGAGTGGTGCCCAGCTGCAAGCAGCCAGCACGCTTCTTCAGTGAAACCAACCTGACGTCTTCCCAGGCTGCCTGTGACTTTCTATTACCATTTCACAGGACTCCTGAGAGTTTTCAGAGAGCAGCTCGATGAGGCTTCTGGGGGAAATACGGGCGGATAGCATTTTTCTCCATAGCTAGAGATAATGCACTGTAGTATTAAGTACGCTTAGAGGTAATTATTGCCCCCCCCCCCCCAGTTCTCGCTTCGGTTCCACAATCCCGGCTGGGGGAGGGAGCGCAGGCGATGCTGTGCAGTGACGCCCAGATGATGCTTTGGAGATTTTCTGTTGGATGTGAGCGTGAATTTTGGATGCTCAGGTACGGAAGTGCTGGGAAAGCCCCTGTGCGTTCCTCCGGCGTGCCGCCGTGCCCTAACGCTTCTGCCGGAGGTTGCGAGCAGCGGATGCAAGGCTGAGATGGGCTTTGATTCAGATGCTGGGATCACAGTTCATCTTGAGGAGGCAGGAGTGCCCTGTGATGCACCAGAACAGAGGAAATCGGTGCTGGCTTCAAACCAGAACTCCTGAGCTTAGGAAGCAAATCTGGTTAACCATTGCACGAGGAGGGTGTAAAGACATTTTTCCTGGCACCTTCAAACACTGGCAGTGCCCAGTGGCAATCCTTAGCCAAGCTGGGAGAATTGGATTTGGGGCTGGGGGAGCTGCTGCCAGAGGCACCTCCGGGGCTTTGTGGCTTCAGTAGCAACTGAAAATGCAAAATGCCGACGGCAAAGATGCTTTTGTGGCTGCTGTGACATTTTTGGGTACAGGCATCTGACTGGAGCCAGATGTGCCATGCGCAGGCACGGCGTCTTTTGTGCAGCATTGCCCGTAAATGTATTTAAAAAAACCTTGGAAAACGTAACTCCGTGCTTAATTTTGGCTGCTCGACAGGGAACGGGACTCAGTCCCTCCAACCTTTGGCTGTGGCAGAACGAAACAAAAATGATGAGCTGAGGAAGGGCGAAACAGCAATCCGAATGCATCCAAAATGCAAAGCCTTGAGTTTTTTAAATAGCCTCATGGCCAAGTTTGTCTGCCAAAAGGACTGAACACGATACAAGCGGAGGGAAGTAAAAGCAGGCACGTTCAGCTAGCGCCCATCGCCTCTCCTGTGCTTCCCAGCTTGTGGCCTGAGTGCTCTTCCCATGCAAGCCAATATCTTCAAAGGAAAGTGGGTTTTGCAAATGTTTCTTTCTATAAAAACGAGGGCTGGGACAGCTACGCTTCCTTTCAGAAACCTCCGTCATTTGGGAGTGTAATTGATGGTGCAGGCAGCTGTGCTGCCTGTGCTGGGTTGCTCCTTGCCACCTCCGAGCATGGCGTGCAGCCGCAGTGTGCCGGGAGCTCACCGGCTAGCGCACGGAGTGGGGGCAGTGGCTCGTTAGCACCGGCCCCGGCCAGGCGGTGTGTGCCGCCGGCCCCAGTTTCGGCAGGGTCTTGGGGCGGCAGGTCCTGGGGGGCTCAGCACAGAGCCCCTTTGTCTGACAGTAATGTCCTGTGACAGCGCTTGAAATCTGAGTCCCAGCGCACATTCCTGGAACCAGGAATCTCCCTGCCTCCAGAGCCACGGCTGCTTTTTCCACCTTTACAGCAAGCAGCAGGAAGAATTCCCCACACTTCAAGGTGGGCTCAGTTGGGAAGCACAATGAGGTCAGGCTTCGTGTGAACAGGCGGATTCACCAAAAACAAGCCCGGAGATGGAAACGTGGCAGACCCACGCGGCCACGGCCAAACCCAGCAGCCAATGGTTGGCCTTTAATTTTCCTGTGCAAATACTATTTAAAGCACGAAGAGAAAAGCCCTCTCGCTAAGCTACGGAGAAATCTTTCTTGTCCTTTAATTCTAGATGAAGGGGATTAGTGTGAACATATTTAACCTCTGACCTGCGGACAAAAGCATTATCAAATTTAGTTGCCGAGTGGCTCCCCATTTAACCGAACCAGCGCAGTATCTCAGCAAATTTTTTTTTTCTTTTCTCCCTTGAAAGCGTTAACAGCCATTGTTGCCCCCAGAGCATGGGGGGACTTGGCAGCCCTCTGCTAGCCTTCAAGATGCTTGTCAGAGCCCCTGTAAGGGAAACCAGCGTGGTACAATCGCTGCCAGAACCTGCAAAGGCTTCAAAAAGCAAATGAATCCCCCCAAAAAAGCTGAGCTTTCTCTAGATGGGGCTGGTTTCTTCCTGGTTTCTGCACACCCACCTTGGCGCCAGCCGTGCACCCGCCTGTGATGGCTTGGAGGATGCTTGGCCATCACTCCAGAGCACAAAGAGATGCCTCCATACCCCTTTACTCCTCATTTTGCTCCAGAGCAGGCAAGAAAATGCACTCCCAGCTATCACGCTCTCAGGCAAGCCTGAGGATGCTCAGCACTGCCATGCCAGGGCTTTATAAAATAGGGATGAAACATGGGCGAGGAGGCGGCTGGGCTCTCCTGGTCCGGTGGAGGAATGCTGAGAGGGGCCTCCCGTCAGGAGCCGGTGTCCGTTTACAGTGCATCTCTCATAAACCCGGCGGCGGGGGCGAGGGCAGGGGGACCGGCCCTCCTGGTATGTGATTGATTATCTGGTATTTATGCCATTGAGGACTTTTCAGCGGCTCGGGGTCAGGGGGTCATCTCATGTGTCTTGCTGCAAATCCGCTTCCTTTTGTACAGTGCGGGCTGGGTGAGCAGACACACAAAAACAGCTTTTTCTTTTCCTTGGGAAAAAGGGGAGGGGGGCGGGCTGGTGTCAATGAATTTTTTTTTTCAGCCTTTCCTGAATAGTGTCCTTTTTAATTCCAAAGAACTTTTAATTAAAAGTAGCAGGAAAGTTCATCTCGACAAGGTTTAACTTACCTTAGCAGTTACTTTTGTCCCTCGGGATTCGCGTCTCCCTGCTTTACAAAAAAAAAAAAACCCACAAGAAATGGGGGAGAGGCTGCTCTCGCTACCCTTTTGCGTCTCCACGGGTTTACCGAGAGGGCCTTTTCATCTTTTCTCCTTTTTTTTTAATGATGGGGGTGCAGGAATAATAAGCGGACGCTGCAAATCCCGGCTTTGTGCCTCGTGGCAGCCAGTCGCTCCACTGGCCGTCCTCTGCCAGGGATGGCCGCCTGCACCACCAAAAGGGTTTGTTCCGTCAGCCAGGATGCGAACCGGGGCTCCCCAGCATCTCCATGGGGCCGGAGGATGCCAGGGTGATACCACCCTGGCCAGGAGAGATCCAGGAGCGGCATGCGTGGGCGACAGGCGGGCGCTGCTCTGTGCAGGGTGGGATGATGGCGATGGTGCTGAGGGCGGTGGTGATGCTGATGGTGGCCGTGGTCACAGCGGTCTCCCGTGGAGTGGGATGCTGCAGCCCCGTTGTCACGTACAGGGGCACTGCAGAGGGCAGGACATAACATCGCTGACCAGGGATGTCATCTGCTGTCCCCTAAAACCCTCCTGGCAGGGCAAAGCACACACCCACCACAATGTGCTGGTTGACAAACACTCATGGTGGAGAATCGTTGGCCAAAAAGACCTGGGGGTTGGCTCTCAGGGGACCAGAAACACTGGGTGAGGGTTCATCTCCTTGCTGAAGCTCTTTGTTTAAAGACAGAGCGGTTTCTAACACAGTAGTTCAACTATCGTTTGGAACACAGTGGGAAAAATACGCTAGGTTTTCGACAGAAAGTCATTATTTTTTCAGCTGGTTTCAATCCAAATTCCGACCAGGAAGAGGAAAGCTGGGAAGCCAGCACGGTGACGACTAAGCGAGTAGATGACAGCTTCCCTTCTGATGTGGTGGCCAGAAACACCGCCACAATTTGCCTTCCTAGGGAAATGCTCATCCTCAGGAAGGGCAGGGATGGTTCTGTAACATGTGGCTTCCTTGGGAATGGCAGGGGTGGATCCGGCATTCTCCGTGATGGAGAGCCATGGGACAGGCTTAGGGTGAAGTGGCACCCAGGGGAAGTGCTGCATAGAGATACCCAGATAGCAAACAGATTAATGTGTTTTGGTCAAGCAATGTTTGTTTTGCCAGAAGGGCAGGCAGCTTTTCCATCCGTACCTTTAGGGGCTGAAGGAGATGAACATCCATTTTTGCCAAGGATGATGGGGAGTGAGGGAGTTCAGATGCACGAGGCATGTCTGGCCGCACTCGGTTCGGCAGTGCCAGCATCCCCGAGCATCATCCCGCCTGCCAGCACTGTGCTGGCTCCAGGGCACACTTCATAGCTGCAGAGGAAAACTGCATCCCCCCACTCCTATGTACTTTTTCCCTTCCCAGGAGGAGTTTCCTCCAGCTCCAAGTGTGCTGTTTTTCACACCTGTCTTAAGGCTGAATTACCATCACCGGCTCCTTCGGGGATCTAAATGTAGACACGTTTGCAAGGGTGCGATATCGCCCAGCCCTCCTCTCTCAGCTGCATGGGCAGACAAGGCTCGACGGTGGCATTTATCCCTCCCGCCGATGTGCAGAGAGGCCTTTTGTGACAGCCTCTGTCTCCTGCTGGCTTTGTTCAGCGGCGGCAGAATGCAAACGCCACGGAGCCATCCCAGCTCCCCAGAGCAGGTCATCATATTCCTGGTATTACTGGCCTTACTGTGACCGACTGTAAGCTCATTGGTACCAAAATGCCTAATGGGTGCTGAAAAGGGAAGGTTGTTCCCATGGGTGCGCTGCATTTTTGGCTGCCTGAACGTTTTTGATATATATTTTTGATATATATTGATCTATTTTCAT
The DNA here is from genome assembly GCA_026212715.1 of Elanus axillaris. Taxonomy (NCBI): domain Eukaryota; kingdom Metazoa; phylum Chordata; class Aves; order Accipitriformes; family Accipitridae; genus Elanus; species Elanus axillaris. The sequence continues at coordinate 7,945,410 of JANZLQ010000086.1, forward strand.
AGATATTCAGTGCAACAAAAGGCTTTGGGGACTACAGCTCTGCAAGGAGGTCATGCCTCCAGCTTCGGCCAGAAGGCTTTAGGGTTAGCAAACATCTTCAAACAACTGTTTGGCCTAAAAAAGTAGAAATCAGGCTCTGAAGCACAGCGCAACATAGGTGCGAGGCCTCCACAGCACGTTCCCAGGCTCATGCTGCGTTAGGAGCTTGGGAAACTCTCGCCTCCCCCAGCTGGGAGGTGGAAATGCAGTATAACAGGATTGGCCCGGACAAACAACTTCTGATTCTCGTTTCCAAACACTCGGTTTCTGCAAGAGGAAAACCTGCTCATACTCTGTCGGTGCAGGTTTGGGTGATGCTGAGCGTGCCCCTTCCTGCCAAAGCCTGGGAACCATGTTCGGGGAGGGCAGGATGCGGCTGGATGCTGCAGCAGCCAGAGGGGCGAAGGCGGCTCTCCCCACGTGCTGGGGAGGAGGGCATGGGCAGGAGATGCTTGGGGGTGGTTTGTCCCCTGTGCTGGTGACAGGAACACGCCTGGACCAGTGCTGTCCCCTGGGGAGCATCCCTTGCGGGCAAGGAGCTGCCCGCATCCCTTGGTTTGCAGGCGGGTCTCTGCGCGTGGGCTCAGCGTCCTACCCTGGAGATGAAGGGACGTGCCGCAGTCCTCCTCGGCAACTGATCCTCCCCCCCTCCAAAATGTGTCCCTTGATCAACGCCCTGTTTGGACCCGTGGGCTGCCTGGCAGCGCTTCACCCAGCACGGGTCCAGCTGCTGCCGTGATTGACGCAAAGCCAGTCTATAAATAAAGTCTTTCTCTCCTCTCATAAAGACTTTGCGGTTTAGTTTGCTTTCAAGGTCAAGATCAGACCTTTCTAAATAAACACATATCAAAGGATCATTAGCGGAGCAGCACTGTTAAATTGAGATATTAACTTCTGTCAGCCGCGCGTTTCCTTTTTGTTCTGTAACTCGCGACTGCAGCGGGTTTTTATTATTTTGGCCCTAGGCGGTAGCATCTGGCTTCTGTAGAGACTGTAAAAATTAAAAAGCAACACAAATCATTGCGAGAGAAAAGCAGTAAATTCAATGATAAGAATTTAAAATTAAAATGTTTCGGCGCTTTTATATTCCACGAAACATGAAACGAATGAGTTGTGTGCCTGTTGCCATAAAGCCGCTGCTGCTAATAGTCACTGGGCTCTTTCCCTCCCCGCTCGCTCTCCGTCATAATCATTCTTGCCTGAGCAATCGCAGAAAAGCGCAATGAAGGAAGGTGGTGATGATGATGGTGGTGATGATGATGGAGATGTGGTGCGGCGGGAAAAGGGGAAAGTGCTGCTGATGGGACAAGGGGGAGCAAAGGGCCCCCCAAAAGGGAGGCGAGAAGGGGATGCTCTCGTCCCGCCGCACTCAAAGGGAGATGGAGAGGTCGAGCGGGGAGGGTGTGACTAATGCGCCGGGTCACTGGGATGCAGGACGGCATTGTCCCCCTGGTCCAGATGGCCCCCGGAATAAATCACCCCCGGCGGGCACAAGCTGCCCATGCCAGAGCTGCGGCTCAGGGCTTGCTGCCCGCTCCCCAGGCTTGCTGCGGGTGCCCACATTTTGAGCATCCTCCACATGCATCCCACCCTGGGTGATGTGGAGGGCTATGGCTGGGTGGGGAAGCAGCCCCGTGCATCACTACCAGAGCACAAAATGAAGCATTGAGCTTTGCGG
>JANZLQ010000086.1:7947226-7977384 GCA_026212715.1 Elanus axillaris
GGGGTCGTTTAATCCCTTGTGTTTGCAAGGTCAATGTGGTACATCTGCTCTGAAACGCTTGAGTTTATCGAGGCATTGGAGAAAAGGCGAGCGGGTGCTGAGGCAGCAGGCAGTGCCGGGGAGGGGGCATGCCCTGCCCTCCTGTTGCAACCGGGGCAGCCGCATCCAGCCACCCCTGGAGGAGAACCAGCAGCAGAAGAGCAGGCGGCGCCGGCTGCTTTTTAAGAATTAATTTCCCGTAGTCGGTTAAAGTTGGGAAGAAAGCTGCGCTATCTCTGAGTAAATAATAATAATCAAACAAATGCCCCCTTGGGAGAAGTTGCCTTCCATAAAGATGTTAATTAGCGTGGAAGCCGAGCCATGGAGTCCAGAGGCAGCCTTTGAAACCAGGATGATTTGGTGACTCCGGCACAAAAAGCGCATCTCTCGTGTGTTTATCATCTGGGGCTTTTTTCCCGCCTATCTCTACTTAACCGTGAAGGTTATAGGGGCTGTTGGGCTCCAACCAAGCAGCCGGCACAGTAACGGGTTCCACCATCATCCCTCAGTAGCACTTTCGCTCCAGTGCCACACCAGAGTGGCCGGGGGGTTGAAGAGGGCTGACTCTGCCATCCCAGTGTGACACCCTTAAAAACCCCTGCATCTGCGTGTATGTGTGCAGGTGTCGTGTAACCCAACAGCAGCATTCAGGGAAGGGCTGCTTCGCTCTGCCCTGCAGGTTTGCTTGGGTGCTGCCACCAAAACCACCGCTTTTAGTTTTGTAACAATCCCAAAAACAGACCCTGAAACTGGGTCAATCTTCTTACCCCAAGCAGCGCACATCCACCAGGGCAAAACACAACCTTGGTGCCAGTGCTACGGTCTGGCACCTCTGGCACCCTACCAGTGCCCGCTGCTTCTGCCTGTCCTTCATCACCCACCCTCCTCCTCGGCTTGGTGCCAGCAGGATGTGCGTGGCGGCTACCTTTCCTCCCCATGTGGCCCCGGGGAACCCTCAGCGCCGAGCTGAGCCCAGCACCTTAAGTACATGCTTAAGTCCTGCCGGCTCTAAAGGTTCTCAGTCCTATCCTTACACGTATCGTCCATGCCTCTACTGAAGCTGGTAGAGATGTGTAAAGGCAGCAATGGGGCGAGCGCTGCCGCCTGGGAGTGGAGATGCTCCAGGGGTGGATGCTCCAGGTGATGCACCCCTTGCCAGTGCTGCTGCTGCCTCTCTGTCTGCTTTCCTGCAGGCAGGGCTGGAAAGGATGGCTAGCTGCAGTTCCGGGGCTGCAGTCGCTGATGCTTTCATCCACTTGCCTTGGCAGCCCCAAGGATGCTAAAAATGCTGCCCTCCCCTAAAGCTGCTTTTCATGCACGCCAGCAGCCTGCAGCCTCCCCTGCAGCTGCAGCCAGCAGCATTGTCCGGGAGGTGGAGGCTGGTAGGGAGCCCTTGACACGCTGACAAAAAAACATCAAACGTCCCTGAAATCTCATCTCAGGAAAGCCAACAGGCCTTGGGCTCCTGCTTCACACGGCCAGAATGTTTCAGAGCCGTCCGCCTCGATGACAGAGGTGATGTTAGTGCACCTCTTTGGCACGTGCAACACGTAAGAGATGATGTTAAATATGAAGATTGAAGGAGTGAATCTCGTTGAGGACCCCGAGTTTGCAGGATACGAGGCAAGGGTTTTGGGGTTTTACAGTGGGTGCAAGAAGCAGCGACAGGCTCCGTCGGCACCCTTTGATGAGCACACCCTCGTGCCTGCTGTAACACCGGAAGCTTCCTGGTGTGCCCCTCTGCAGCCTTTGATTACAGGTTTCTGATGCTGTCAATTACAGCTGCAAGGGACGGCCAGATCTCCCTCTTTTTTCGAGTCTCGTAACACCGCTCTGAGGAGAGACGGGGAAAAGATGGCAGCATCGAGAGGAGGATTCAGGGAGGGTCAGTTTGGTTTGTGCATCCCAATGTTGGCTCCATGTGCCTGGGGACCGCCAGAGCCGTGCTGCCGCAGCTGGGGCTCCACGGAGGACGCTTCACCGGCATGGTGGCTTCGGTCCCCTTCGGTCCCCCCTCTCCTGCTGCCGGAGCATCCCCGGGCCACCCTACACCCGCCTGCATCCGGGATCCAGGCTCAGTGGGGTCTGGGGGCTGGCGGGAGCATGCACGCGTGCGTGCACGCGCACGGGGGGAAAAACTTGAAGTCAAATGTCTGAAAGTCAGATCCCTTTTTAGTATGAATTTGCTGTATCTCATTCTGAGCACTAATTCCAATTTAATTGCAAGTGGCCTGAAGCCTCTTCAATAGGAGTAACAAATGGTTTGATTTTGTAAACTTCATCAGACTGCATTTTAAATGCGACACACTAGCCCGGCTCGAATGCCAATGAAGCACTGAAGTAGCTCTCTGTTTACTAATTATCCATTTTTACTTCAAGCCACGCTGGCTGGCTTGTCTGATTAAATCGGATTTGTGGGATAGAGAACAGCTAGCAGAGTTTTCTCTATAGTAAACGAGATTGAAACTATGGGCCGCCTGGCTGCACACTGTAAATTATATTTCCTTTTAAAGGGGACGTGTCGCCTTTCTCCCTCCGGCGCACCTCCCGCATCCTGAACTTCACTGAAGCCAGCCCGGCTTCTTCCCGGCGCCCAAAGGCAAACCACCCTGCCTCACTCGCCCCTCGCCACACAGGTTTTTACTGTAGTTCCCCCTCTTGCAGAGGCGGTGGGCAGGAGACAGCGCCATGCTCGGCACCATGATGCCCGCAGCATCCCTCGCCGTGACTCGAGCCGGGGTGGAAAAGCCCCTGACCATCATGCAGTGCATCTCACTCGTCTTTACATCTCCGGTGATTGCGCTTGTTTGGGATTGAGCCACTGGAGGACCAGGACGTGCATCTCCAGGCTCGCAGCTGTAGGGTTTTTCCTCTCTCCAGAAACCATCCATCCCCTAGAAACAAGATTTCGGACCGCTGGCTATTTAAAACCACCCTGCAAGACAGGGCCAACGTGCTTGCCCAAGCAGCATCGGAAACCCAGTCAGCTCTGACTTCTGCCTCTGAACCCCATGGCAGCGCCCATGGCCACCCTGTTAATGGTTTACGGCTGCCGGCAAACGGTGCCAGGTCTGGCAGAGGTACATAAAAGTGGGGAAGATGGGCAAAGGTGGCTGCCGAATGCGGCGTAACGGGCTGCGCTTAAACCTCCCCAGTTGCTAAGACTTTAATTCCGTGAGCTTGACCTACACCGCCCCCTCCCTCGGTATCTATCTTTGTGCCCGGGGGCTTTTTTTATTTTAATTTGCTTTTGAACGTCCTGCAAAATTAATGGTGCGCTCGGGGCCATTGTGCGGTGTACAGTAGAGGGAAGGGCCAGCGGCGCCCGCCGAGAGCCGCCGCGTTTCCCGGGGAATGAATTGCTCGCCCGCCTTCGCCCCTTTTAATTGTTGACAGTAAAAAGCGTTTAAATGCCGCTTAATTTGTAATCATCTTCCCGCAAAAAGGGGAGAAACCATTAAAACGTCAGGGAAATGAATAAATCCGTCTCTCACTGGTTTGGGGCGGCGGCGTTTCTTTATCGGGGGTGATTTTTCTTCTGATGGCTGAGGGCTGGCTCGGGGCTGCTCCGGCTGGGAGCCCAGGGCCGAGTCCCCACATCGCCCGGTACATCTCTCCTTGCGGCAAGGCCGGTGCTGCCAAAGCCCGTCTGCGGCAGGGACGGCAGCAACCCCAGGCACCCTCTCGTGAACTTTCCCATTTTTCCTACCTCCCATCCTCTCTCCAAAGGTGGGACATGGCTGCACATACCGCTTTAAAAGAAAATCCCAAAAACCCAACTTCACTCCATGTCCACAGCAGGATGGAGCCCGGCAGAGCCCCTGCTTGGTGCCACCGTCCTTGGCCGCTGGAGAGCCGCGTCGGCAGAGCCTCAGGGTTGCGAACAAGCGGTTCCTGACCTCGATCCTCCATGTCCTGCTTCCTGCTGCTGGGCACTGGCCTCGATGTGGGGATGCAGGGCCATCTCCTGCACCCTCCACCTCCGCACCGGACTGGCATCAGCCTTCAGACCCCGCAGATGCTCCGCTCTTGCAGGGCAGCTGGTGCCAGGTGCCTCCGCAAGCTCGGCCAGTGCACGTCAACATCCCCATTTGGGGCGTAGATTTATTTCCTAGTGCATTACCTGAAAAAAAAAAAAAAAGCAAAAAATGCCTTTTGGGGGTCCTGGCCAGCAGCACCCCCAGGGGGATGCCCAGCTCCAGGGGGACCAGCACTGTCCCAGGGACCGTCGGGTGTATCCCCCTGTGCATGCACGAGGCAACTCGTCCCCATCCCCATGGCTGCCAGAGTCGGCCCTTTTTTTTTTTCAAGCGGGGGCCAATTAGTTTCACAAATGAGGGCCCTACGGTGCCAGGGAGGATTTGTTACGGCCCCGCGCGCCGGCCCGGCGGCATTGTCCTGCCCTCCGCCCCCACGGGAGCCCATTGTCCCCAGCCCCAGCGGGGGCTGCTGGCGGCAGATTTATCGGGGCCGGCGTCCCGCCGGCCGGGGCCTCCGCTCCGCAGCTGGCCACGGCGCTGGGGGCTCAGCCCCGGGGACCTTTGACCCGTCCTGCTGTCACCGCCGGGGCCGCCGAGGGCCGTGGGGCCGCATACCTCTTGGGATTTGCTTCGCACGGCCCGTTTGGGGCTGGCTGCCTCTTTTTTTTTTTTTTTTTAATTTTTTTTTTTTGTTGTTTCGGGAGCGTTTTGTCCGCAGCTGCGTGGGGGGTGCGTGAGCCTGCGCCCCAGCAGGATAAATCCCTGCGAAGGGAGAAAGGCAGCTCCCATACAGAGCTGCCTCTCTTGCTGCTTTTATTTCCATTTCACTAGGGATGTTTTGTAGATTTCGGAGCGTTTCTGGGCAGCCTCGCCAAGGCTGGGACTGAGCATCCCTCCTGGCGGCTCCTGCATCCCTGGAGCCGCAGGGAAGAGCTGGCCGTGGCGTGCCAGCACGTGATGCCAGGGCAGGTGACAGCACACACCAAGATGCTCTCCGGGATGCCCATCACCTGGCTGCTCCCCGGCTGGAGGAGTGGGGCTGGCCAGGAGGATGCTGCCAGCATCCTGCACTGGGAGCATCCTTAGCTGGCACCTGCCTGCACACCAGGCAGGACCATGATGCCACCATCGCCGCCTGCCGCCTGCCGCCTGCCGTTTCCCTGCCCCATGGTACCCGGCGGGCTCCCCTCCAGCAACTCTGCCTCGCCGCTGGGTTCCCCTTGGGCTGGTTTTGGCAGCGCGGCATGCAGCCCCCCCACCCCTGCTCTTCCTAAAGGCAGCCCAGATCCGTTGGTTACCTTGAACATCTTGCCACTGCTAATGAATTGCTAATACAATTTCCTAGATAATTTTATTTCCATAGTCCCCACATTTTAATGTCTCCAAAAAGCTAGCATTTATTTGCTTAATTTCCCCGCATAATACAATTTGCACTGACTCATAGGTTCTGAACAATCAGCTATGCATAAACGAAAACAAATTGTTTAATAACACAAAGGTCTGATATTTTTATTGATGGTGTATAAGCATCTGGGGTTGGGGTTTTTTTCCTGCTTTTGCTGTTGTGTTGGTGCAGACAGTTTTACACCCGTGGTTGGTAGAATGGAGCCGGCAGATGTATTAGGGCTGTGGATCGCAGGGGTGGGCACATTACCCTCTTGCATCCAACCCCCTGCTCCCCAGGGTGGCTTTCTGGGGTGTTTCTTGGGGTCCGCTTCCCCCTGGGCCGTACGAGAGCTCAGCAGCTCTCACAGGTGCATGGGGAGGTGGTGATAGCCCAACAACTGCCTTGCATTTGGGCTGCCCTGGGCATTGCAGGGTTGGGGCTTCCAGCTGCCTCCAATGCAATAAAAACGCCCATGCCCTCTGGCCCGGCCAGCAGCAGCAGCAGGGTCAGGGTGGCCAGGGTCCCACTGCTGAGACCCCAAAATCACCCAGAGCCCCGCAGCTCTTGGGGTCCCTGCTGCTGCGGGACCATCCCTGCTGCCAGGTGGGAGTGGGGGGACCCTGAACACCTGATGGGGTGGTGGTCCAGTAGGATGGGGGTGCCAGGCAGCGCCTAAGTCACTTCTCTCCCTCTCGCGCAGGTACGGACATGGCTGTTTTCTGCCTGCTGTGCGGCAAGCGGTTCCAGACGCAGAGCGCCTTGCAGCAGCACATGGAGGTGCATGCCGGGGTGCGCAGCTACATCTGCAGCGAGTGCAACCGCACCTTCCCCAGCCACACTGCACTCAAGAGGCACCTCCGCTCCCACACAGGTACGACAGCACTGCTGACGGGTGCTCGGGGTGAGGGCAGGCTTCTTCCCCATTCGTAACAAAAAAAACAAAAAACAACCAAAAAAAAGGGAAAAGAAAGGTGACATTGTCGTAAAAGTGTCGAGGCAACTGCAGTTGAGGTTGTTGGGATTTAAAAAACGAAACGGAAAAAAAAAAGCCCCGTGTAATAAGTTGATCCGGTATAAGGTGACATGTGACCTTCTTAGGGGATGTGCGATCATACCCGCTTCATCAGCTTACGGGCGGTAGATGCACATAATCAGCCGGTGCTTGGCCCTAATGGGATTAGGGCGACCTGCGCGACGTGTAGCTGGTGCTTCAGTGGCACAGCCCACCGGGGCAGGGCTTGGCTCGGGGAGAGCCGGCTGGGAGAGCGGAGCTTTGACCGCCTTACGCCGTGTCCTCAAAGAGCCCGCGCCGTGTCCTCGGCTCCTCCGCCTGCATCCCCAGGCAGGACTAGGGGATGGCAGGGGGAGAGGTCCCGGCCATGCAGCAAGCATCATCACGGCTCTCTGCAGCTGTGTGGGTGAAGCGTTCCTTGGCCATTCTTTGCCCACACGAGTTGGAGGCTCGTGCACCCTCCTCACCTGTGCTTTTGTGGCTGGCATGGAGGAAAACATCTGCCAAGCCAGGATAACCCTTCTGCTTTCTCCTGCAAAGCAGCGTGCGTGCATACAGCCTCAGAAGGGGACGTCAAAGCGGCTGCTGGGGGGACGCACAGGGAGGGTCGGTCCATCCAGGCTGTGGCTGGCAGCTGCCAGGCCCACACGTGTGCTTGGGCTTGGGGTCCTGATGTGGGAAATGGGAGTCGCGCGCTGATGATAAGCACGTTAATGCCGAGTGCCAGAGCTATTTATAGCTGGTAATCCGGTGACCTGGGCTGCAGGTCGGGCCGCGTGTGTCCCACCCCAACCTCTACTGCTTTAGCAGCTCCTGGCTGTGAAGAAACACTGGGATCATCGGCGCTTTATGGGCATTTAATCATGCGACGTGGTTTCATCCTGCATGGGTGCGGGATGCGAGCGCTTCTCCCGGGGCCAGAGTGCTCCAGGAGCCCTGGCTCCCATTTACACGGCTTTTCCTCGCAATCGAGGACCTGGAAAGGCTGTCTGCCTCTGGCTGCACAGTCACTATCTCTGCCCAGAGGATGGAAAACCAAGGTGATAATTGGGAATCGGGCCTGGAGAGGGGAAAGGCAGCTGCCAACAGGCACCGCATGCCTCGCCTTTGGAGGGGGGGTCCCGGAACACGTCCCAAGCATCCTCCTCCTCTGGTGCCCAGTCAGTGGCTGCAGGAGGGGGCAAGGGGCCACGGGTCTTGGCTGCGGCACACGCGGAGAGAGTAAAATATCATTTTAAAGGGGAAGCGAAAGCACAGGCATGTGAGTATATAACGAGAAGGACAATTTATGCCCAGGCACGAGTGCAGTTTGACACGGGGATAATGAAAAAACGTAGGTCATTGTGGATGACTTAAGCCTTCACAGCTGAAGAAAATGTATGAAATGCGGGGAACATTACACGCTTGGCAGCTCCGCACATCTGCAGCAGGACAAGTGAAATACAGTTCGCCATTCTTTACCATAAACTGTGCTTGTAGGATATGCGGCACAGAGAAATTGTAATTACAGTGACAAGACAAATCAGTAATATTTAAATATTCATGAACAAAGTCTCGGACGATCAATCTATCTTTATTGTCCTTGCCTTCGCGGCTGTAATAAATAAGTAGCTGGAGCCCTCACCTTTCCTTCAAATCATTCTGCCTTTGGTGCCGAACCAGAGTTCATTTATCAGCTGCCCAGTCTGGAGCATGGGAGATGCCTGGGGCCGGGTCTGTGCCAGCAATGCCGGGTGAAAAGCCTTGGAATCAGTGGCAGGAGGGCCACGGCACTCTCCGGTCTTCTTAGCCTGCTGCAGACCCGAGCATCCCCACCGCACAGGGATGCGGGGACTGGCATGCCATGCCGGGGTGGCTGGAATGCTCTATCTCCCCGGGATGGCGGGTGCTAGGGCTAAATCCAGGCTGGGGGGGCTAGTTTTGGCACGGCATGATGGCCGCAGCAGTGGCTTTGATGCACACTTGTTCTTGCAGGTGACCACCCCTACGAGTGTGAGTTCTGCGGCAGCTGCTTTCGGGACGAGAGCACGCTGAAGGGCCACAAGCGCATCCACACTGGCGAGAAGCCCTATGAGTGCAACGGCTGCGGCAAGAAGTTCAGCCTCAAACACCAGCTGGAGACCCACTACCGGGTCCACACAGGTACGTGCTGTGGGGGGTGGGGGGTGTCTCCAGTGAGGCTGGCGGTGCCAGACCAGTCCCCTGGCAGAGACACCGGCCGCGTGGACCAGGGCGGTGGCCAGGGATAACGAATCATCAGATGCGCCAGCGTGTAACTATTGTAAATAGGGGATCAATAGTCAGATCGGTTTTGCTGTTCATTACTCTGTTATCGGCTGTGCCCGCCGCGGCAGCGTCGATGCCGGGCAGTTAATTACCGCCTGGAGGCCCAGAGCCCCTGCTGACGCCCCCGTCTCCCTGTCTTCCGCAGGCGAGAAGCCCTTCGAGTGCAAGCTGTGCCACCAGCGCTCCCGGGACTACTCGGCCATGATCAAACACCTTCGGACCCACAACGGCGCTTCCCCCTACCAGTGCACCATTTGCCTGGAGTACTGCCCCAGCCTCTCCGCCATGCAGAAGCACATGAAGGGCCACAAGCCGGAGGAGATCCCCACCGACTGGCGGATAGAGAAGACCTATCTTTACCTCTGCTACGTCTGAGGGAGGAGGCGCAGGGGCGGCGGGGCCGAGTGGCGGAGGACTGGGCAAAAAAAAAACCACCGAACCTGCAGCGTCCACGGCCTTGTTTGTTTTCGGTTCTCGTTCGTTGCTTCTCGCCGGAAGGATCCTGTGGCTCGCACCGGGGTGGGGGGATGCGCTGGCCCCTTCCTGAGCCCCATCCACGCCCCCCTCCCCGGCTGCTTGTGCGCCCGCTGCCCTTCTACCCTCACTGCGGGTCAGCTTTCGCCCCTTGCAGCCCCCAGGGAATTTGCTCCCCAGCTGGCTCCTCCGTTACCACTGGTGCCGGCCACCGGCGCTGCCGGGAAGACTGTGGGAATGACGTGCTGCCCAGAAAGCATGCATAAGGCCAGTGCTTTGGGAAGGCTTTAATTTCTGGTGTCCTCTATCACCACGTAGGCCCTGCCGCGGATGCTCTGCTGAGGGCCCGAGCTCACGCTTGGGGCATGGCTCCATGTGGGGCTCAGCCCCCATTTCGGGAGGGTTCCTGCCCTCCCGGGCTGCAGCATCCCAGGTGGGAGAGTGCCGGTGTCTGGCGATCTGTAAGCGCTTTGGCGAGGGCATCCCCGGGGAGGGGATCCCAGCCGGCGGAGGGTGTTTGGGGTAGGGAACCGGCTGTGAGTCGGGCTGCCTTGCCGGGCTGCCTGGGGTTCGGGCGGGTGCGAGGGACGCCTGGTGGCTGCCGCCCTCCCCCTGACCAAAGACCTCTCTATGCATTTCCCCTTCCTTCCCTGCCTTCCCGGGGGGCAAGGGTGAAGCCCCCCACGGTGAGACGTGGCCAGTTTGGTGATGCATGGTCGACACTGGTGCCGGCATGGGTGCCGCCGGTGCGCGGCATTGCTCGGAATGGGGGGGGATCCTCTTTCTCCTGCTAATTTGGGGCGCCTGGAAGGTGCCAAGTGTGGTTTTTTGCCCAGCCCTCAGCTGCAGGAGCCCACAAGCAAGGGGTGCCCAGTGGCAGGCGGCTTCACTCGCCGCTTTTTTTGCTTTTCGTTCGGTTTTTCTGAACTTTCTTTTGGAATATTTCCGCATTTAGCACATTTTACTTGAAATTACCTCGTTTTTTTGTGACCTCATGAGCTTTTATTGATTTGGGGGGACGGGGGGCAGCGTGGCCGGGAAGGCGCAAGCCGCGTGCCCAGCACTGGCGGTGGAGGGGCAGTGCAGTGGCGTCATCCCTGCCGGCCTCCCGTTGTGCATTATCCTTACCAAAACTGGTATTTTTTGCCCGGCCCTCTGGGGCCGGGGGCGTCGGTTCTGAAGCTACCTCTTGTGTTCGTTTTTTGTTGTGTTTCTCCTTTGCGGTCGCAAAAGTGGGCTCTGCGGTTTCCATCTCGTGTGGCGCTCGCGGCCGCGGCTTTTTTTTGTCATTTTGCTGCGTTCGGGAGGAAAAGGCGGGGGAGAAGAGTCGGAAGGAGTGGGACGGCCTCTGGACACGGTTTGGAGGGATGCTGACGGCCCCTCTTGGTTTGGGGTGCCCGTCCCACCTCTGCTGGTGCCAAGCAGGGATGCTGCTGCGGGAGCAGCACCCTCCTTTGCAGCTCCGTCCGGCTTTGCCTGCGCCTGCAACCTTTGCTGCTCCACGCAAGGTGGACGCCGCTGTTGTACCATCCAGGATGCGACTGCGGAGAACGGCTCATTTAATTGTTGTGCCTAAGAAAAAAAAAAGAAAAAAGTATTAAAAAAAACCCGTTTCTTTCACACAGAAAGTTGCTGCAATTCCTGGCGCGCACGCACGCGTGGTAGCTCCCTGCGGTGCACCGGTAATGCCAGCCCTGGGCGCCACGGAGCACATGGCTGAGCTCATGTGGCTTTTTTTGCTTTAACCTCTCCTTCCATCCCGCCGTCCCCCTCCCTCCCTCCTTCCCTCAGTGCCGCAGCCTCCTGGCTGCGATGGCGTTGGGATCGGTGTCAGAGTGATGCCGCCACGCTGCGCCGCGGTGCCCCGGGCGTGCGGCCCCGCATCTGTTTGCCATGGCATGGCGAGCCATGGCGCAGCCCCCGCCGCCCCTCCATATATATATAAGTATATATATGTGTATCATAGCAGTGAGGACCAAGCGCCCCGCAGGGCCCCGCGGCCCCGGGCTCCCTCTCCCCTGGCTTGTCGTCGGTGTCGTGAGCGCCCGCCTGCCCGTCCCGTTGCTCTGTGTTGCCGCTCGTGGTTCGGGTCCGTCGCTGTCCTCGTTCCGTCTACCTCAGCACCTCTCTGAGCCCGGGCGCAGAAGGTGCCCAAGTTCCCCTTTGGTTTTCTCAGAGTATCTATCGGCTCCTATTTTTTGTACGACTTTCTCCCTCTCCCCTCGCCGTTCGCTCCCTTGCGGTTCTGCTTGCGAGTCCTCTCTGTCTTCTAGCCACAGATGCCGTTATCTAAAATTTTCATCAAAAATAAAAAAAAATAAAAAAAAAAAAAAAAAAAAACCAGTTGTGGTGTCTCCTAGTTGCAGCTCTCCGCATCTGCCTTCGTCCTGTGTAGATTCAGATGCATTTCTTTGTAAGACTTCAGTGTTTCTGACAGAGGAAAAAAAAAAAGACAAAAAAAAGAAGAAGAAGAAGAAGAAGAATATACTGCTGCAGGTTTTTTTCTCTCCATGTGTCACTAAGTGAAGTTCGTGCCTTCTATAGCAAAGAGAATATTTTTTACATCCTACTAACGGTAGATTTTTTTGTAGTGAACATTTTTTGTATTTTTATTTATAAGTCTCATAAGGAAAATAGCAATGTTCAGTTGTATACCTTGAATCTGCAGTTAGAAAGCAAAAAAACAACCAATAAAGTTAATTCCGTTGTCTCAGCCTGCCGTCTCCTGTTCCTGTGCCCGTGCCTGCCGGGAGGAGGAGGAGGAGGAAGGACACAGCCCCCCCAGCTCGGGGCAAGCCATGGGGGGGCCCATGGCAGTGAGTTCGGGGGTGCCTGCTCAGCTCCCCAGGGCCTGTGGCAGGGGGTCCCATCCCTAAACCGACACCGATGGGTGGGGGGGTGCCCCCGGGATGCAGGGATGCTGACATCCCCGCGGACGGAGAGCAAACCCACGTCCCTTGTCCCAGGACGCGTGCCTCCCCGTGCCCCGGCATGCTGCCCACGGCCTGCGCCGCTGCCTGCCTGCCTGCACGGCTCACCAGGGAGCTGAGCAAGTTTGCCTCAATGAAAGTGAACTCGTTCATTTAAACCTGACTGCAGAGTAGTCTGGCCCCCTGCTGCGTTAATTATCCTGTAGTTCTCGACTGATTGCTGTACACTAAGCTTAAGCCCTCCTTTATTTATTTACTGACTACATTAACAGCAGCGCCTGCACTCCTTTTGTGCTGCGGCACACTGTACAGCGTGCTGCAGCGGGGCCAGGCGGGTGCTGCCGGCGTCGTCCGGCCCTGCCCGTGCCCCACGGGTGCTGCCCGCGCCCCACGGGTGATGCTCGTCACCCGCCTGGGTGTCATGCTGCCATTCAACGTTGATCACAGCGCGGTTGGAGCTGCTGGATGCCAAGCGTCGCTGATTTTTTTCCAGGGCCGGATGACGTGGGCCGGGATGCCGCACGCGCTGGCGTCGAGGCCAGGGTCTTCCCATGCCCCGACAGGGCTTCTCGGTGGGTTTGGGGGAGCTGCGCACCCACCCCAAGGTTCTGGTGGTGGTCCCTGCCTCCCGGCGCTCCCCCCAGCACAGCTCTTCTGGGGGGGCCTTGGGCAAATGGGGGAGAGCTTTGCTCATGGTTCAGGCAAGGAGAGGTGGCCCTACTGCATGTGACCTGCCGGCTGCAGCATCCGCAGGAGAAGGGGGGATGGAACCCCTCTCCGGCGTTTGGCCTGGTACAAAGGCGTTATTATGATAACGGGGAAATTGTCATAGGACCGGGCCTTTGTCTGCACACTCACGCAGCAGCTGGGAGCGATTATGCTGCAACAATGTTCTGTTCCATCAACATTATGTCCTCATTAAACCTTTATTAGGAGATTAGATTCAGATTTATTGATTTTTCTTTATTTTTTTTTAAAGAGGAAAATCCAGGCTCCTCTCGGAGAGATGCCTGGAACTTTTCCCCACATGTGGCACTTCCCAAAGCAGCGAGAGGGCAAAGGGAGAACCTGGATTCTTCCTCCGGCATGGGCAGCCTCCTCTTCCAGGAGGAAAGGACTGCTCAGGCAGCTGAGGGGGTTAGGTTGGGTGCGGGACAGCTTCCTAGCAGAGGGAAGGATGAGGACCGAGCGGCCACACGGCCACCAACGTGGTCCATGGGATGCGGCGGCACAGGTGAGCATCTCGCGGCGGGTCCTCCCCGAGGGGCATCCGGGGTCCCAGCAGGCAGGAGAGGGATGGTGAGATTGGCTCGGGGGTCCTGCTGCCCCGTCCCCTCCTCAACGGCGCAGGCTGCGCGGCATCGTGCGCCCAGGTCAATGGGCCCATTGGATTTGTCTGCTGGAGCGTTTGATGTTACACGAAGGCGGCTCATTCCAGAGGGTGTTAATTGCCCGCTGCAGTGATCAGGTCTGTAGCACCATCGATCTCGGCAGGATCAATGGGCTGATTTAGTGTCTCGCGAACTCTTTAACTGGACACCTCATCAATAGGCAGCCACTTACAGACCATCAGCGCATTAGTGCGGGCCGGCGCCGGCAGGAGACCGCTCCACCCGTCCTCGGCACCCCTGTCACTCGGCAGGGAGTTTTCCTGCAGGTGATGGCTCCGGGACAGCGAGCGGGGCCCTTGGCCCAGGGCCAGTGGTCTTGGGGGTGGACGTAGGAGAGCCAGGTGCCGCCAACCCGCCCCTCCCCTACCTCCCACAGCCTGACTGTCGGCAGAGATGCTCCTAGAGCACAGGATGGGCCCTCCCGCCACCTCCAGCGCTTTTGAGGACAGCACCGGTTGCTCAGGTACGTTACTGGCGTGAAGGGCGAGCTGTGCCTTTACGGGGTCGCGGGCAAGCGTGGTGGGGCCAGTCACTACCCCAAAAACACCATCAGTGTTTCTCGCACAAGCCCCTGATGTCCCCAGCTCTGAAACGAGAGCGGGCACCGCGTCAGGCAGATCCACTCCTTGCAGTTTGGGCTCGGCTCCCTGCTCTGGGATGGAGCCAGTGGTTCTCTCATCTCCTCTTAGCCTCCTGCCTCTGCCCTAGCAGGGGCCCACAGAGGGAGGAGCGGGGGGCGGATTGAGCAAAGCCACGGCAGCCATCGGTGACCCTGCAGGCCTCTTCCAGCACCGTGTGCCCGCGGACCCAGTCCCCCCTCGCACCCCGCTTCGTTTGCCGCTACAAGGCTCTGCTTCTCTCCCGGTTGACCCTACCGCTGGGTAAGCGTGCCCGGGGGCCAGCCCGGGATGGGGTAGCACAGAGCCCTGCGGAGCCCATGAGTAGCGGAGAAGGGGACACGGGCGTCTGCCCCCCCCCCCCGCCGCACCCCGGTGCTTCGCGCACGGCAGCGGGGGCTTCCCCAGGGCAGCGGGGCTGAGGGGTAGGGGACCCCCGGGGGCGGCGGGGACCCCCCCCCGCGGCGGGCGGCGGGGCCGGGGCGGCGGGGCCGCTGTCCGCGGTGCTGAAGGCGGCGGCCACCGGGCCGGGGCCGCTGGCGGGGAAGGGGGGCGGGGGAAGCGCGGGGGAAGGCTGGGGCAGGGGTCGGCGGTGCTGGGTGGTTCCTCCTCAGCTCCGCCATCGTGCTCAGATGCGGCTGCTTTGGGGCTGGTGGGGCTGGTGGCGGATGCAGCATCCCGGGTCAGCAAAGAGCGGCGAGGCCCAGAGGCGAGGGGCAGCGTTTGGGGTCCCCGCCTCGCCTGCCCCCCAAGGCGGGTACCGCTCAGGCGTCCCGCCACACCGACCAGAGGGTGCCCAGGGTGATGCTGTAGGCCAGGACGGCCACCAGGTACGCCCGGAAGAGCAGGATGTCCAACACATAGCCCACTTGCAGCCACTCGCGGGCGACGTCGCGGAACTCCTCGCGTTTCTCCAGGAACTGGCGGATGGCAGTGATCTCACGCAGGACGCCGTGCATCAGCGGGGACCCCTCCGCCTGGCCGGCAAAGGCTGGTGTGGGCGTCATGGCCCCCGACGCCTCGCACTCCGGGGGTTCCTCGCGGCTGTGGCGGCTCAGCTTGGCTGCGGGGTTGAGAGGCAAGTGCAAAAAATCTCTTTAGAGGGGAAGCTGAAGCTTCTGTGGGTGAGCTGGGCATCCGGATCACCGTGCAGACAGGGGCTACGTAGACGCAGATGGCTACGTAGGGTCTAGTCCCCTTCAGTTCCCATGGACCCTCTCTGCGCAGCCCTTACCTGCACTGTCATTGTTCTCTGCCTCCCTGGAGATGTCCGAGCTCTGCGTCCTGCTGGGGCTGAATGTCCTCCCCCCACGGATGCAGAGCAGGACAGTGGCCCGTTCCAGCAGCAGGCGCTTCACCCACTCGGGGACATGGGGCTGCAGGTCCTGCTTGTGCACCAGGCGCACGATCAAGATGGTCTCTGTCAGGCTGATGACGAGCAGCGCCATGCACACCACAAAGTAGATTCCTGTGGAGGCAACAGCGACATGAGCAGCCTGCAAAGGCTCCCACACGGAGCACGGTCCTGAGTGAGTCCTGCCCGCCCACCTTGCTAGGGACCTGTGGTCTCTGTCCAGAGCAGCAGCCTCTGCTGCTCCAGGCCCGGGACTGCTGTGGTGGTTGGCTTGGCAGGTAGTGCCACCGTACCTATCAACGGGGTGCCAACGGCAGTAGCCGGCAGCGTGTCGGATACGATAATGAGGAAAACCGAGTAGCCCAGCAGGAGGGTGATCTTGAAAGAGACCCTCTCGCCGCTGTTGGGAGGTAGGTAGAAGCCCACAATGTCCATAACCATCAGGAAGATGCTGGGGAGCAGCAGGCTGACGGTGTAGAAGAGGGGACGTCTCCGGATGACCACCTGCGGGACAGTGAGACAGGGAAGGTTCAGCGAAGGGTGGAAAGGAGGGCTGGTGCTGGCGGGGCTCTCTGCCAAGGCAGGTGAGGACGCTAGGATGCACTAAGGTGAGCCCGAGGAAGGGAAGGGCTCAGCACCGGGACCCTCCTGCCCACAGGCAGGAACACGGTGGCACCGAGTGGCCGGGTGATCGAGCAACAGGGGCTGTGGCAAGGCCCTTCCCCACCTCCCCATCCCCGAAGGCCCTTACGTAGAACTTCATCTCGGCGTAGCTGTCGCTGCTCTTGACGCTGAACTCCTGGAAGCGGCTGAGGACGTAGAGCAGCTCCCACTCGCCCTGGTTCATGAAGACGCTCCGATCGAACTTGACCAGCTCCGGCTGCCGCCACAGCGAGAGGTTGATGTCGCGAACTGGGGGGGCAGAGGAGAGGTGAGGACCAGGGGTGCCCGGCCCGACCCGCCAGCAGCTGCCGGCACCTCCACGCCGGGCTGGGTGCCTGCCCTCCCCGCACGCATCCCCGATCCGCTGGGGCCATCTAGAGGGACGAGTCGCCTTCTGCACGGAGCTCCAGCCCGGCGGAGGTCCCGCCCGCTCCCCCCGGGCCCCCCCCCGCGGCCGTGGGGGGTCCCGGCACTCACTGTGGTGCAGCCAGCTGGTGAAGGTGAGCGAGCAGTTCTGGACGTCGAAGGGGAAGTTGTAGATGTCCAAGCTGCAGGCAGTCATCACCTGGATGGGTTTGAGGTTCTGCACCTCCCCGTGGTGGCCAACGTAGACGTAGGGGACGTGGGGGGACTTTCCGACATCCACGCTGGGGCACGAGGGACAGAGAGCGGGGCTGGGGGGCACTCTGGGCAGGAGGGACTCCTACCGAGCTGCGTTTGGGAGGGGAACTGCCCGGGAACTGGGGCTTTGCCCACCCCACCGTCTGCTTTCTTGGCAATAGCCATGCAGGCATGCCTGCCCAGCATCTCCTCTGCGCTGCCCCGGGGCTGCTGCCCTCTCCCAGCTCAGGGAGCTTCTGTGTTCTTGTCCCGGGGCTCTCTGGAGCCGGTGGGAACACCTTAAATCCCCACGGAATGGGAAAGACTCCGGCTGGCTTCGCAGGAAGGGCCAGCAGCTCCACAGCTGCCCTGGCATTGTGCTGCCTTCACAAAGCCTTTCTCCAGCTATCTGGAGCCCACCCCCAGCACAGCGTGGGTAATTACCAATGGCTGCAGTTAGCCAGCGTTGGAAAGGGCCCAAATGCCGAGCTGTTCCCCATCTGCAGCTCGCCCGATGCGGGGAGGCTGCCAGCTCTGTGCCGGGAATACAAAGCACGGGGCGGCGCGTGCCCACTGTGGGCGAAAGGGGTTGAGCCCCGGGCCATCTCCCCCTGCGGACTTTGGCCACACTTACAATTCGTTGATGAGGATGTCGGGCACCCAGATGCTCTCCACGGGGAGGGAGATCTGCGTCAGGTTGTCAAAGCGTGCTGGGTCCCACCTGAGGAATTCATCTGTCCAGTGCTGGGGACAAGAGAGAAGGGGCTTGGAGGGAGGGGTCTCTCCCACCCTGCCAGGACGACAAAGCTGAGACCAGCACCCTGCCACAGGAACCAATCTTCAACGCCATCCCTGGGAAGGAGGAAAGGCTCGTCCTCCAGCTATCGCACCACCCAACGGGCTGAAGCACAGAGCATGAAAGCTGTGCCCTGAGGTTCGTGCCCTACGGAGGTCTTGTCATCCCCTGGGATGGGTTCAGCCTTTGCTGCACTCCTGCAGGGCTGCGCACCTCTCCCGACAGAAAAACCTGTGTTTGCAGGGGTGCTCACCCCCGGGGGGGGGGGCACAGCAAGGGAGGGGTGAGTTAGCATGGTCTCATCTGCTTACCTGCCTGTACCAGATATAGGTGGTCAGCACCTGGTTCTTCTCATCCTGCAGGAAGAAAAGGACACAGTGTCAGCACAGGGCGTATTGGCACTCTGGAAGACGGGCAGAGCGTGCCAGGAGGATGCCGCACACCAGGTACTGTTCTCCTTGCCGTGACAGGCAGCAGCTGCCTGTGCCGAAGGCAGCTGCCCCCACCCCACGCAGGATGGCAGCAGAGGACTCACCACACTGAGGATGGCGTAGACCATGAGGTCGATGGCCACGTTGGTGGTCGTCCGCCAGTCCCGCACAGGCCGGGTGCCCTTCTGGTAGTGGGCCAGGAGGTAGTGGGACAGCCGGTGCAGGGCAGGCTCGGCGGGCTCTGGTGTCCAGCCCCCCCTCCGGGTACCTGCCGGCAGAGAGAAGGAAGGAAGGATGGAGGGCTGCTCACACTGGGGCAGTGACTGCAATTGCCCGGGGGTGTGCCGCAAACCATGGGATGCTGCTGGCTGCCATCCCTCACTTACTGGTCGGGGTTTCCCATCAAAGTTGAGTAGGAGCATCCTGATGGGAAGCAAGCCTGCCTGCCAGAACCATCACCTAATGTCTTATTAATATCTTCTGCTGCATAGATGGACAGGGCTGTGACCATCCCCCAGGCTTGGAAGGCAGGGCTGCCATCTTCTGCCTCTCCCGGACGGATGCCAGGACCGAGGCAGCGGGGGACCACAAGCGACTCTCTGCCCTCAGATAAGTTTCCTACCGCTCACTGCTTCCAGGGGCATTTCTTCTTTGCTGCGCAGGTGGAGGTGGCGAAGATTAGAGATGAACTGGGATGCTAAATGCATTTATTAGGTATCTCGGCATTTGTTTCCTGAGGAAACAATCCCTCGGCTGGTGCCAGCAGCATTAATCGCAGAGCAAATTGCTCGCAGCACCCGCGTCCTCGCTGCAAGGCAGCCGGCAATGCCGCAGCTGAGCCAGGGCGGCAGAGCTGCGCTTGTGGCTTTGCTCTGCAGCACGCCCAGCCCCGGAGTCCAATTCCCAACTAATGAAAGGGACTAATTGGAATAGATCTGCAGGAACTTGGGAAAAGCTGCTGGGAAGGGAACTTTAATCTGTCTTTGAAGCTTAAAAAAACCCCAACCAACGAGCAGCCTCAGCCCCTCCAAAGCTGCACGTGATCGGTAATGCCAGGGAGCCGGCCGGCCGCACGACCCTCGCCCAGGCAGGCGTGCGCCAACGGAGGCGGTGAGGGGGGGCGAGAGGCAGCAATTAGGGCAAGGGAAGGAAAACAGGCGTTGCCGTCATCGCGGCTGGGGCCAAGCGGCCTTTCCTGCTGCAGCTGGTGGCAGCTGGCTCGAGCCCGCACTCCTCCTCCTCACACCCGTGCCACTGAGCTCTGGGTCAGGATGGTCTGGCAGCAGGGAAATGGCTTTAGAAGGGGAGGACTGGACTGGGTTTGCTCCGGCCACTCTGTGTGTCTGCCACAGAGACCGTGCCGGTCTGCCCAGCCCCAAACCCATGCCGACAACTTGCCTGGTGCAACTCAGCACAGCCCTGGGGCGCACAGGTGCGTCTGCATGGACCTTCCTACCCCCTTACCTCCAGCATTGCTAAGGTGAGAGAGTCATTGCCCCCGCTCCTCTTCTGCTGCCTCTGCCAGGCTAACTGTGGGAGAAGGTTTGGGAGTCGGGAACGACGCCCCGATGAGAGGGGTATCTGACCAGTCCGAAGATCCGAGCGACAAACCTGCTGAAAGCTTTTGGCTGCCTTGGTGCAAAACAGCACAATAATTTTTCTGCTCTTTTCCAGGGAGGTTAAATGAGAAAACAGTAATGATAGCTGGTGAACATTTTGGCAGTTTGTTTTGCACCGCATGAAGCTGAGATTACAAACCATAGGCACAGCAGCGCTTCTGTGTGCTGTCATCCCCAAAACCCGGCTCTGCGTTGTGAGGGATGAAGCGCTGTATTAGAGAAATCCCTTTACTGGGTGGAGAGCTCAGGCAGCAGCTTCCAGGCAGAGGCAGGCAGGCAGGCAGGAGATAACCCTGTTTCTCTCTATATCTATCCTCAGGGCTTGGACCCTGCATGCTTCCAGAGTACTTGGAAGCCCCGTACCGACGAGCCCGCGACACGGAGCTGCGTTCAAACACCGCTGCAGGCGTTCAGGCAGCACCTCCAGGCTCTCGCACCAGATCTTTCCCACGCTCGGGCTTCTCCCAGGTACGTCACTTTTCAACAGCCTTAAGGCCTTTCTAAAAGGCAGCCTTTGCATGCCGTGCAGTGCTGTTTGGGTTTTAGGCAGGTATTGCACCGTGCCCTATGGTGCCGGGAGCACCCCGCTCTGCCCCGGCTCTCCAGCCCTGCCCATGGGTCCCTCACCTTACCTTGGCTCTGCAGCGTCGAGGCAAGAGGCAGCAGGGCCAGAAGCACCCCAAGAGCAGCCGGCATCATGGCTCTCATGCCACCGCACCGCTGGCTCCCTCCTGCCCAGCCTGCCGGCTCCGCGGAGGAGTGAACCTGAGCAGGGAGGCAGGCGGCACTCCTGGCTCGCCTTCCCCCCGCCGTCGGGTTTTTGAGAACGCCCAATTAATCTCGCGATCGGCCTCTCCCGCTGCATCAAGTTTCAGGCTGGGAGGATGCGAGAGGAGCCCACCCAGCCACCACCCCCAACCCTGCCAGCTCTCCCAGGGCTCCCCTGTCCCCTGCCTGGGCACCAGGCCATGGAAAAGTGGGGTTTGGGGGTGCAAGCGTTGTGCTGGCGTGCAGCAGGAGCGGGGGGCACGGCTGGGAGAGGAGAGGATGCTGCAGGCACTGGGGCTGTGCCAGAAGGTCCTCACCGGTCGGAAAGTCAGGGGGAAAACCTCTGATGTGGGGTGGTCTGTCCCAGAGGTTACAGTACAGCACTGGCACAGGGTGGATTTCCTTCAGCAGAGGACTGGGGGGCTCTGGGGGTACTGAGCTCCCCTTCACACCCTTCACACTGGAGGTGGGTGCGCTGACAGATGCAGGTTGCGGGCAGCATGCGCCGTCTGCCAGACCTTCGCACCCCTCCAGGGCCAAGGCGCGGGTCTATTTTCATTGCAGCGATTTACAGGCATGTGCAAATTTCAGCAAATGAAAGCACTTCTTACCCCTTTTGGTTTCCCCACATATTCAACACCTTTGGGAAAACAAGACCGTAAGCAAGGCTTGGTCTCTTACGATCGAGAGCAAAAATCTGTTCGGCACTTGCCTGCACACTGGTACCTGCTCGGGCTGCAATATCCTTCCCTCCGTGTCAGCACATCACCTCCTTGGCATTAGGCAATGTCCCTCTGCCCCACAGGGGAGCCTTCCCCCCACCCCCGTTCCCTATATTCGCCTATATTCGTGTACATATGTCTGTGTTTCTGCGTGTTGTAGGTGCCCGTGCCCCCGCGAAGCTGCCAGCTGCTGGAAGTGCTCAGGAAGCGACGGGCAGAGACCAGAGCCTGCGGCGGTGGCGCAGAGCAAATCGCATCAGATGGCAGCGTGGAGTCACTTAAACGAGATAAGAATTAGTGCGCGGCCCTGATGAACTCCCCCTCGGCTGCCAACAGCGGTGTCAGGGAGAGAGCGAGAGCAGAGCCGGGGCTAATTTGATTTCTCGGCTCCGTTAGCGGCTGGCAAGTCACCTCCCGGGGAGCGCAGGCAGCTCGGAGCGCTTTCCCCTTATTGAATCTGGGTAATGAAAATCACGGGCAGCGCCGCGGCAGCGCTGGGGACCATGCCCCGCTCTGCCCCCTCTCCTCCAGCCCCCCGTATCCACGGCAGGCAGGATGCGGCCGAGGGGGTGAGGACCACTCAAGCGGAGCCTCTGCTGCAGCATCATTAACTCTGAATTTTCTCCCTTGGGTTTGACGTCTTCATCTTAAAGAGATTTTAATGTAGTTCCTATCAGCCCTCCTGTTATCGGATATCTAATTAGCGTGATCTATTACAGCCTTGTATTACGCGCGCACGCCGGGGGGCTCTTGCGGGACTTTTTGCGGGATGGCCGATATCAATCGGCAGCGCCCGGATCAGATTTACTTTCTGAAATGGCGTAATGGGATTTTATTAGCCCTGTAATCCACTGCGCTGTAATTGCTTTTCTGGGAATCGAAGCACTTGGCATCCGGGGCTTCCCATGGCTCAGCCCCCACCATCCTGCCCGGGCTCTGCCTGCAGCTGGGTGCAGCAGCAGCTCTGCACTGGCATGGAGACCAAGGGCTTTTTTCCTAGGGCAGCCACACTAAGAGCAGGTACCTTGGCTAGGCAAGCAGCGAACTTCTTAGGCCAGGGCTTGGCCAAGAGCTGCAGTGATTCTGGAGGCTGGGGAGAGCACAGGGGCGTAGGCACGGGGTCCCTGCAATATGACAGGATGAGTGATGCTCTGCATCCCCCCATCCGCAGTGGGACAAGCGATGCTCCGCATCCCCCCATCGCCCCAACCTGCCCTTACCGGGACTGAAACCAAGCCCCGTGCCTGCAGCATTGCAAACCTTATTCCCACGGCAGTGTTAGCCTCGGCAGCTCCCACCCCATGCTGCCGGAGTCACCGGAGCCATGGGGGCTTTGGCAAGTGTGTGGCTGAGCTCTGTGCGGGACAGGGATGCTGCAGCCAGGCCAGGGACCACGGTGGGAATGGGGAAGGAGGTCTCAGCTGTGGTGCCTGCCTGCGCAGAGCAGGCTGGCGAGGGAAGCAGCCCTCCTCCGGGCTGCCAGGACTCGCCTTTCAGAGCGTGTTTGGAGCGTCAAAAGCAATAAAGCATCGTGTAGGAGTCCTGGCAGTGCGGCTGCCTGCCGGCCCCGGCCCCATCACGCGCCCGAGGCCGCCCATTACGGAGCCTCACGCTCCCCTGAATTGCATGTCTGCTATGATTTAACACTGCAAGACATGAAATAAACACCGCGCACAGGCAGGGCTGCTGGTGCTGGCACAGGCGGGCTCATGGCAGCCCCCCGCACCGGCACTGGGGGACACAGGACCCTCTTGCGGGGCAGTGGTCCTCGGGGATGCTCGGGCTCCCTGCCTGGGTAATTACGTACCTGTAAAGTAAATAATTCCCTGTTAACGGAGGTGGGCGGCTTGCTGGCAGGGCAGGGAGGTGTTTTGGGGAGCAGCCCAAGGGCAGTGGCCACAGCCTGCCTGAGAGCCCAGGAAGGAGGGGTCCTTCTGCCCCCACTGCTGCCTTTACTCATCTGCTTAACATACGCAAGCTGAAACAGCTGCTGGGTGACTTACAGCGCACTCGAAGGCAGCGGCGCTTTATTTTGGGTCTGCACTGCTGGATCGTGAACGTGGGGGCCAAGCGCTGCTCACCAGCTAGGTCCATGGTAAGTAAGAGGAGGAGGTATTCTCCCCTCATTCATTGCTTTTTTAAGGCCTTTGATCTTGGTCCATAAATGGCTTTTTGATAATCATGTGATAGTTGCTGGGCTCTGAAGACTGTCCTCCTTTTCCTTAGCAGTCTCCTTTTTCTGCCTAGGCTGCAGCCTTTTCCAGTGTTTGCTGGTTAGACAGTTAGTTGCCCTTTAGTCCTCCAAATAATTGTCATTCTCTTTGTCATAGATAAGACTTTGTTTTCCTTTTTCATGTGATGGTAGTAAAAGCTCACTCCTTACTTTTCCTTGTGGAAACAGTGTACTTTGAAGTAGGCAGAGCAAAGCAGATAAACTTGAGAAGAAAGGGGGCATTCGGGCTGATACTGGTAATCCTGACTTCTCTTAGGTTGAGTGTTGTCATCTGCTTTAGACCTAATTCATTTGGTTTATGAAGTCCTGTATTATTGTATATGATTTTTGTGGTTAATGCTTGTTTGTGCAGGTACTGCTGATGGTGCGGTATGTGCTTGTAATTATGGCAGTACACACAGCTTCCAATCCCGAAGCAGCCTTTGGTAGCCAACAGTCTCTTGATAAGTATGCAAAACACTTACTTTTCCTGAAAGAAGTTTCTGTTTAGAAAATATGGGGATGAGTCACAGAAGATAACAGTACATACAGAGAAGAGGGAAAGGGAGAAATTTGGAAATAATTTTTTTTCACAATTTTTTTAGTGGCGATTATTTGATGTTGGAAATTCAGGTAACCTAGTGTATATGTAGGTCTTTTAGTAGCAGACTATTTTAGTTAACTGGGTATTTGTGCATTTTTGCTTTTTTTGTAAAATTCCATTTCCAGGTGGTGTTCATTTGTTAGCTTATAAGCAGTTTACTGTGTATAGCTTTGTTTCTTAAAAGAAATTGTGCATTTGTCCAAACTGTAATAATGTCAGTAACTAATAAATCCTTTGCCTGTTCCAAGGAATTTCAGGTGAAGTTTCTTACTTTCTTTCCTCAGCTGTGTGTTACTATTTTTTAGGTACATTACTTAGTGAAATGCAAAGCCTTCATTTTAAAGAAAGAACTTGTCGATGGCTTTCGAGATCTTCAGAGGAACATATTAGGTAGCCAGCATTTGCCTCTGCTAAGAAGAAAGACCATGGTTCTCTTTCAGTAGTGATCCCACAGGCTGCAAAATGCTGAGTCCTTTCCCAATTCGGCTTGAAACTGGAGTCAACAACTCTTGAACTGAATATAGCAGACCATTTTTTCCTAAGTCCTGAAACTTTCTAAATTATGTAGGTGAGAGACTTTACTGTTTGTTTTCTTTTTTAGGTAAGGTGCTTGATAGGTTTTTGAAATTCTGCCATTCAAGTTTCCCAGTGAAAATTTGAGTAAAATTGATTTAATCTTTAAATTTTTTATCCACATTTGATTTACCCCCCCCCCCTTGTAAATGCAGTGTTTTGGATAGCTTAATAAATGCTAAAATATTTTTAGAGCTTTTTACACAGAAATCAAGTATTTAAACAGAATAATCAGAGTATCTTGGTATTGAGAATCATTCATTTCAGATCAGAAGTATTCTTGTCTGATTACTTTGGTAGTTTACTAAATTTTGTGAAATATTATGTTGCTGAATTTTTTTTTTTCTTCTTCAAGTAACTTATTCTGTTGTTGGGGAGTGATGAACATTCTGTGGTTTCATTCAGACTTTGTACAATCAAGGAAAAAGTTCTCAAATTTTCTGTTAATTTGGGAGGAATATACCATGAACCAAACTTACAGAACTTGGTGTGAACTCTTTCCTATTTGCACTTATGTTCAGATAGGAAAAATAGTCCTGTTGTTTCACAGGTGAGCATGTAAGAGCTGTAATTGATTGTATCATTAACTGTATAGTGGAAGGTGCTAACACGTATCTTTCAATATTTTGGTTCATATTTCAGGCAGTGAATGCTACAACTAACCCGCTCATTTGACTTGATGTTGTAGCCCTACATTCTCTATATCCGGACTTGACATTGCACTGCCTTTTTATAGTGTTTCTCCACTGAGGAACATAACGTATAGGAAGCACCCTTACATGCTATTACTGCAGCAAGTATGAGACTCCAGTGCTTCTTGTGACTCTGAGTATTGCAAGAAGCTGCAAAGTAGAAAAGAAAACTTTATTAGGGAACTGAGACCTTTGTGTGGAAGTGACGGTTAAAACACAGGCTTCCTCCAATTCAAGATTGGACACTGCTTAGCCTTTTTGTAGCTCAGATGTGTGAACATACCTAGCTTGCCTAGTCCGTTCTCAACTCATGAATACCATGGCATGGGTTGAGAAGAGAAAGAGTGCATGCAATAGTCTTTCTACTGAGATTTCCTCTGAAATTCCAGTGACTTTTCCTACTATTGTAATCAAATCATAGATGATTTCAGGATTTTTTTGGCTTGATGTAAAACACTAGAGAAAATAATACCTTAACACAGAGATCTTTTTTGGACATTTAAAAGTTGAAGGAAGGGATTAGTGGAATAAACTGATTTGTTGATCTTCACAGTAGAATTTGACCATTTCGGCTTCATACAGTTTATCAGTGAAATACAAAAATTCTCTTGTTATAAGCTAAAAAATTTAGGAAAGCATTTCTGACCTTTCTTTTTTCCCTTTTTTTCTTTCTTTTTTTTTTTTGTTTGTTTTGTTTTTCTTCTTCTCCCTCCCTCCCCCCCCAGTATCAATTGTCTTGTTCAGAATGTCTTTTACCACAGGCCACTCTTTGAAACCTTTCATGGATAGAACAGTGTTTAGGGGCTTTCCTTGTAACTTGAAATGCCAGTCTCCTGAGGATTTGGAGGCTGCAAATACCGCTAGTGGTTTGAGTACAATACAGTAGGAAACATTTTTGGAATTCTTTATCTTATGCTTATTTTTCATGTATTTAAAGCAATTAGAAACGTTGGGTTGATAGCCATCTCCTTTTTATAGTCTAACTGCATTTCATGAAGGGAACTTTCAGCAATTTTGCCTCTTAAGTCTGAGAGGATTTTTCATTTCCATTAGTTTCCTCGTTTTCTTTTGGCATTATGGATCATTTCAGACTGCAGGCAAGATTAGACTAATCAAGAAGTTAGATTGAGAGAGCCAAGTATGAAGGAGCCCTACTGTAGCTGGGATTTGAAAAGAGCTTCCTGAAAATGAGAGCAGGAAAGTGATGATTCAAGGGAGTGATCAAACACATAACATTCACTCATTTCCAAGTGAAGACTTTGAACTGTGAGGAAATGCTTAGCTAAAAGTTTCATTTGTTTTGCAGCTTGGTGTAACCAACTTCTGTTGACCCTGTGCATAGTTCAGTGGGTTTTTAATAAATAGTATGGTATGCATTGAATTAATTATCTTTGTAGTATAAACCTGATGCTGATTTTTGCACTGACTTCAGAGTACAGCAGTAAAAGACAAGTAGCTGTTTCTTTTGTATCGGAATAACTTACTTCCTGGGTTTCTTTTTTTTTTTTTTAAATTTCTTTTGATAGCCTTAATTTCCTTCATTTATGTTGTCATTTTTGATCTGCTGCATATATTTCCACATTTGTGGGATTGATAGTTTTTATACACTGTTGTCTCATTTCTGTTACTGACAGAAGATCTTAACTTTGGAGCAGAACTGATTTATCAATATACAGACTAGTTACTGACATTAATATCTGACTGTTCTTTCCTCCTTTAGTAACATCAGGTCTAGAATGTCCTTGTTTCCTTCTGGATGTCACAGTCTTCCCCCCGCCCCCGATCCAATTTCATTAGAAAAGTACTGAAATACAGACAGAAATAATTCCTGGACAACAGGAGAAAATAGCCATATAACAAATGGCTCCATTAACTTTTAAATAAAAGTCTCCGTTATGTCATGGTAAGGCATTGTAATTAAGGCTAGGAGTTTTTTGGATTTGTGCACTCATAAATCCATGTCAGACCTTATTAAGAGAATGAAAGCATTTGATTGCCTACATTGTGTGTGCTTTCTAGACTAAACTGTTTCTATAATATGAAAAATTTTAATTTCATAACCTCTACTCTGATATTTGACAACTTCATTTTTTCAGGAAGATGCTGTCTGCGAATAGCCATCAGTTAGGCAGAGTTCCAACTAAATTGCATCATGAGCTTATTAACTCCCATCTAATCATCCAGTCATGGCTGATTAATCACTTCTCCTGGTGCCTTGTTTTAATAAAATCTGTTTTCTCTGCCACTGACCAGCAAGCTGCTGTCTAATTTTATGTGTGGTGTAGTCTTTGCCAAATGGAGCAAAATACAGCCCTTCTCTGATCTGAAGGGCCTTGTGTGAAGGAATCATTACACGTAAGTGTCTTGCATGTATAATTCTCCTTCTGTATTTAAGGGATAGGGAAATGATGTGTTTCCTCATGGAGCTAAAAAGCTTTCCCATGATATGGGGAAAGAATGGAGGCATTTTGGGACTGGAATGCAACTGTAGCTGGTGGATTTTTAAATATTCAAATCATCTATCTCCAACTGGGGAACTCTGAATTAATTAATTACTTTGTATTAGTAAGCAGGAAGATAACACGGACAGCTGGCAGCTTTATCATTTTCTCAGCATGAGAGAGGGGGAAAGTAATTTCATCCCTCATGCAAATGGAAAAAGGTAACACTTCCTATTTCTTTTAGTAAGTGTTCTTTATATTAATGCATAAGCCAAGTTATCAAGCTACTTCTTTAAAAAATATGAAGATTGGTAGTTAAATGCACTCTTGACAACTTAAGCTCTCTGATTTACACTACAGTAACCTAGTTAATAACATATCTGAAAGCTAACAGTAGTTGTTGTGAATAGGACAGGCTGAAAATGTTTTCAGTTTTGCTAGCAGAACCCCTACGTACAGGAAGAGTCAGAAACGAGCGAGACATCTCTTAATATAATGAAATAGAGCTCTTTTAACTTCCTAGCACTGACCAGAATGTTTTCATTTTTGACAAGTCATAGATGGAGTAAGGCAAGAACTATTTTTTTAATCAAACTTTTGAGCAAAGAATCCAAACTATAGCTTCTCATTTCTATAGTTTGAGGGTTTTCATTTGTCTCAGCGTTGTCTGCAGTTGCCAGGCATAACTCACTGAAGTAACAAAATATTGCGGCAGTAATTTTGTGCAGAAATTCTTTGAGAAAGTCTTCATCAGGTAGTGATGTGTTATGAAAAGAGACAGAGCTGTTATGTCCAGCAGTGTTAGCTTGTACTTATTGCAAGGTCTGCCCTTCCAGACTTTGAATTTGTATAACCTAAAAGTTTCTTACTGCAAAGAAAGTAAGTGAGATAAAGAAGAGAAAGGAGGAGAGAGAAAGGAGAGAAAGAAGTGGAGCTCAAAGTATTTCATGGAGTGTGGACCTTTGTATCATGCAGATGGACTTGTCAGCTACCAGTGGAAAGCTTTATGAAGAGATGAGGTAGTTTAGAGGCTTATTCTATTTAAAATCCTGACTATTCTCAGCTATTTTAGAGATGCCACACTGCCAACAGGAGAACAGGGAAAAAAAAGGCGCAAAACTTTTGCAGATAAAACAAATACTGTAATTTTCTCCTCAGTGCACCTTATTTAGCATCAGAAGTGACTGGTAGCAGGCCGTTTCAAGTAAGTCACAAAAAGAATAAGACTTAGCTTTGATCAAGTGCTCTTTGATCAAATGTAAGTACTGGAAAAAATCAAGAAGTGCAGGCACAGTATTTTTGCATTCTGCTTGTCCTCAGGGAGAGGCAAGGACAGGAATGAAATCATCTATTTCAAATCACAAAATTGTGACAGGCACATATTTCTAGCGTGGTATGTGGGCTTTTCTTTTGTATGTGCCATATTTGAAATGAGTATGTATGGCATAAAAGCAAACATTTTTATCATCCCAGACAAGTTTTGAAGGTAGATGGCAGGCCTTTTCCCAGCCTTACCATGACCACTGGATCCCTAATGTGCTCAAAGTTTTCTTTCTAGGATGGTGGTCAGTAAAAACTGTCTTTGGGTGAAGAGAATTTATTTCTTCTTGGTTAAGCTTTCTGATCTAAGTTGCATACAGAGAAGGAGCTAAACCAAATAAACGTGAAAGGACAGCTCTTGAAGCATCTTGAAGACAAAAGTCTGCAGTGGAAGACAACCCTGGGCTGGAAGAGAAGACATACCAATTAGCTTGTTGAATATTAAATTCAGGAAATCAAGGTGTCTATGAAGATAATCAGATGTTTTAACAGAAACAAAAATACAATTCAATTCGGAATCTGTCTAGTTCAATTCTAGTTATTCTCATCTTGCTTATCTCTATTAGAGAGTTTTATACAGAGGTTTTGCTATATGTTCTCACTTTCCTCAGCTGAGAAATGGAAAAAAAAATTATTTTTCTAATAGAATTTTCCTGCTTCAGTTCAGAAAAATGAGTATAAGCATAGAGGAAGATATGACATCCACTAGCTGGAATGTATTGCTTCATTGAGATTTCAGGTCACAGTCCCATCTGTGGATCATGGCAGTATATCTTTTGCAGTTTTCGTAAATAGTTGTAGAGAATGTGTTTAGCCATAGTCAGCTAAGTTTCTCTTATAATGTGTTCAATCAAGTTCCTTATTGTGTTGGTATGCTGCTCAAGCAGATGAAAGTATATTGGGTTTCTGTGGCAAGGTTTTGGTAGCAGGAGGGTTACAGGGGTGGCTTCTGTGAGAAGCTGCTGGAAGCTTCCCCTTTGTCCGACAGAGCCAACACCAGCCGGCTCAAAGACAGACCTGCTGCCGGCCAAGGCTGAGCCAATCCATGATAGTGGTAGTACTTCTGGGGTAACAGATTTAAGGAGGGAAAATAGTTGCAAAGGGCACAGAAACGGCAGCGGGAGAGAGGAGTGAGAACATGTAAGAGAAACAGCCCTGCAGAACCCAACATCAGTGCAGAAGGAGGGGGAGGACATGCTCCAGGCGCCGGAGCAGAGATTCCCCTGCAGCCCGTGGGGAAGACCATG
>JANZLQ010000086.1:7984850-8011775 GCA_026212715.1 Elanus axillaris
GGGGGGGGGGCTGGATATCAGATGGGACAGGACGCAACACCCCGGTGTTGGGGCTGGCTGCTGCAGGGGGCTCCTTGTAGAGAGCTGCCTCTCCTGTCAGCTGGTTGACTGAAATTATTCATGGCTTGGTAAGCACAGTGACCGCTCCTGTGGTAACCCAAGGCTGCAAAGATTTGCGAAGTCTGGTAAAGAAAATTTCTGTAATCTTTTGGGGTTTTTTTTAAGTGGTGGAACCAGTCAACAAATAGGTTGCTGACCATGGCTTAGGGCCTAGAGCGAGTGTCTTGCCAAAGCTCGAGTGGCCTGTGTGGTGGGGGAAGGAGAAGCGATAGCAGCCTCTCGGGGTCTTATTCTGACACATTATTGTCACTGAGAAATGACATGCACAAATGGCATGTGCGACTAGACTTAAAATAGCCCCTCGCCGATACCCTGAGAACATGTGGCCTCCTTATATGTCCTGCTGCACATGCTGCTGCTCTCTGGGGGAGGGGGTGCCCGTCGTTCTCACCGCAGGTGCGGTGTATCCGACAGTGGGGATAGCGTTTCCTTTCAGGCCTGCTAACATCCTCATGAGGATACGACAGATAGAATGCTAGCCTGTAGATTTAGGGAATGAAAGCTCGAGCGCGACGTTCAAGCTGATGTTGGTATTACCATCAAGCAAGTGTGACTGGGTTTTTGCATCAATCCATCAGTAAAAAGGAAAGACAGAAACAATACGCCGGTGAGCCCTTGACCTTGCAGAAACAGCCTGTTGTCTGTTACGCTCACCTTTTCACATGAGCTTTCTTTATTTCTTGCATGTATAGGATTGCCAGATGCTTTTAAACCAGCTGAAAGAGATCACAGGAATTCAAGATTCAGCTTTCCTTCACGCTGCTTTAAAGGTTTGTGCATGTTGTCATTGTTCTGTGGAAAGGAGACCTCTGAATTTGTCGCAAAAGTCAGGCAAGTTCAGGCTCTCTGGAAACATAATGCATGGGTCGGACATTCACTGGCCTGTCTGTGGGCTGATAATGAGCTAGTCCTTGCTACAATAGTGGGTGTGTGGCCTGTGAAAGTGATACAGTGTGTGCTGTGTGGAATAAGGTGGTGGTTCATGTGAGAGCTGAAGGGTAAGTCCGCCACTCCTTTTCTGCCCCTCACTTGTGCTTCATTCAGGTGTACCCATGAGGCAGACAGGCAAGTGAGGCCAGCATTTGCTGGCATCAGCAGGGAACATGCAGTTTTGGGGTTCACAGGTATTCATTCATTCACATCTGAAATGAATACCCCATGCTAAGTTGGGAACGATTTGTTTTTTCTAACGGTAGACCTTAAAATCTGTGCTGCAGCAGCACATGCTTTGCTAAAACATCATCAACGTTTCCTGGAAGTTCTGATCCTACAGGGCCATTATCCAAGCATTATGGTGAACAGAAACTGATAGGGTCAGAATAGGTTTTCCTCCATGTAAATTGCTTCAGGAGTTCTGGACAGCTGCAGTAACCTTGGTAGCTTTGTGGCTGGTGGTTGTGTTGTCCATTACCAGAACAGTTGTCTTTGCTCTAAAGGGAAGTGACACAGGAATCTCAGGCACTTGGAAAAGCAACATTTACCTGGAAAGATTCCTCCTCATAATGCCTATTTTGCTATTTATAAATTGCAGTCTTAAACTGAAATTGCACCAGTCTGGAATCGTCAGATGCCGTCCATGGTTTTGAAATGTGCTGATAATGTATAAAGAGGCTTGTTTGAAAAAATCCTTAAACGTTTTGCTAAGAATTAACATCTAGAAAACGTTAGAATAAATGTAAAGGAGTTTAACCAGTAGCGATGGTCTGAAGGAAGCCCTAGCTCTGTAAGAGACAAGTGTCTTAAAATCCACAGAGAGTTTGACTCCTGCGAGTCTCTCCCAGTGGCCAAGTACCTTGTCACGCTTCAGGCCTCCTGTGACTACTCAAATCTCTTCTGAGAGAAACGAAATTAGTTAATGGAGTCTGTATTGTCCTAGTAATAAAGCCAAAGTGCTTTCCGACAGAAATTCTAGCCTTCGTTATTTTCAGTTTTTCCTACTGCTTGTCACCGACAGATAGCTCTCCCCCCTGGCCAGGGAAAGCAAAGTGGTGGCGGTGTGCCTGTTGCTATCATGGATGCATTAAATGTCACTTAAATGTAGGTGAAGCAACCCTGGCACTATGGATTTTTTCCTCCTATCATTCTACTAGGCTGCTAATGGAGACCTAATGGAAGCAGTCACCTTCCTGACAGAGGAGCATGCTCAGGAACCAGCTCAGGACGCGGCTGCTGCAGAGCCGTCTGCTTGGGAAGGGAGCGCTCTGGGCAAACAGCTCCCACAAAGTAAGTAATTTGTCTTTGCTCGCCCTTAACAGTTTCACGTGTTTTGGGCTGAGCCAAAAGGGGAAGCATCGGTCCGCCTGGCTTCTGCCATTGAAACCCTGTCTTGGCTGTGATCTGATTTTGCTGGTACTGGTCACTTGCTGTAGCACAGTTCAGGGAATTAAACCTTCCTGGTGAAGGAGAGCTGCGTCTGAAAGGACAGTGACTTAATAGAGTTTTAATAGCATTTGTAGGTGACACAGCATAGTTATGCAGCTGTCATTGTTTTGAACAGTTGGTCTTGGCTAACACAGAAAACCCAGAAAGCTCCTAAAGCAGAGCAAGCAGAATAGACAACTGAATCCCTATTAAGGGTCATACATTTCTTTCTACAGCATCTGCTGGCAGAGCAGACAAATTGACTGCTTTCGTATAATACCTCCATGAAAACTTACAGTGTTACTTGGGCTAGCAATTTGACTATGTGAAACGTTTTTAGAAGTGTTACGGGTATTGGCAAAAGTGGGCCATCAGCTTAGCACGTTTAGATATAAAAAGTGTAATTGTAGTCAGAGGTACTTGAGAATAGTTTCTTTAACCCTTTTTGCTAACGACACTTCTATTAACTGGAGCTTTCCCAAATGAGTTTATCACTGGACAGGTTCACAGTGCCAAAAATCTGTGCTGGGAGCTTTGAAACAACACCCAGAACAGCACAACTGCCCCTTGTTCCATGGTGTAAGGCTTCCAACGCTTCCAGAACTACTCCTTTTCCTTTCTCTTTCTTTCCTACGTAACTAGTACATGAAATGACTCAGCTGAGCATCCTGACACAAGTGAAGGAAGGCAATTCTGGGTGATAGTGCCAATTTTATTGAAATCCTTTTTTTCTTGAAACAGTGTCTCGTCAACACTGATGTTAAGGCATAACAAATACAAGCAGCAGCTGATATTCCTTTTTCATTGTTTCAAGAGGTTTGAAATATTCACTCAAGCTCTGAATTTGGGCATAAGGAAAGCTAGCCAGGACACAGCTGCACAGTCTGTCCTGTTCTCATCCAGCCCACTCAATTGCTTTTTAGGTTTCTTAGCTTGATCCAAGCTACAAGGATGTATATTTAAGACTTCAGCTAGAAAATTATGCTCTATCATTGGGGAAAAAATGGTATTTGTGAGGTGTAACATGTTCTAGAAGCTCCTTTTAAAGAGAACGTTTGCCTGCTCCTGGTGCAAAACTTATCAGAATGCTGCCTCTGCTTCTAGATACTACTACTGCACTTACCCCTAACAACAAAGACGACCTCCACGCAGTCAACGCCTTCAAACCACTGGAATCACCGAAAGCTCAGGCTGCAGAAAGAGATGCTGCTGAAAGGTCAGAGGGTCCATAAATTGGTTTTGGTGTTCCCGAGTGTCATAAGTGGATTCTTAAGCTCATAACTGCAAACCAAACATAAATCAGCTACCAGGTGTATGCCTACAGCTTTTAGAAGGTGCTTGGATCATTACTGCCTTCTGGGTAGTTGACGTTTACTTCTGGGGCAATGCTGCAACGGGATGGTTGAAATAGAAGCAGCAGGTTTAGTCGTGGCTTATTCAGTCCGTGCTGCTGTTCCTGGCAGGCTGCACAAAAGGATGCTGTACTAGCATTATGGCACATGTTGAAGAAGCAGCTTGAAATCTCATGTGTCAGTTCACCTCACCCCATCAATAAGTAGCTGTTTCCTTTTTACCGTGGATGTGATTTGCCTCCAATAATGCCTAAGGGCGCCAATTTTGCATGCAGCTAGTTCAGGAAGAAAAACATGCATACCTTACTGCCTTCCTCCATCGTTCTAAATTGTCTTGCAATCCTGTTCTCCATCCATCTCATTTGAGAGTGGACACCTCTCTGGAGTCAGATAAGACATCTGTTGCCCATTGTGCTGGGTATCACCCAACAGCACCCACCTCTAGGGTCCCTCTTGTGACTAGAGGGGAGTATGATTCCTGTAGTTCACGAGAATCTTTGTGAGATGGTGTTTTACAGCACGGGGTGCATCTTTTGTGACAGACCACAGGAAGCGCATTCTGCTGAAAACAAAAATCGCTCCAAAAGGAAACGCTGTGAAGTCTGGGGGGAGAACCCCAAGCACAGTGACTGGAGAAGAGTGGGTGACTGGCCCGTTGGAATGAAAAACATTGGAAATACATGTTGGTTTAGCGCTGTCATACAGGTAATCTGATAGAAAAGTTCTTCTGGAGTTGCTGCAGTCTTGGAGTCAAAATGTTTATCAGTTAGAATTACATATGCAGCAGCTCTGTGAAGTGGTCATTGTATGCAGATGAGTGAATATGACCATGCTTAGATGAGACTTCTGGTTTTATTTGATAGGATTGTGATTTATTCTGGGCATGCACAGAAAGAGCCAAAGAGCAGTTAAATAGACTTGGCGTAAAAATAGACACAGATACATATAATCTGCGTGTACATATGCAGGGGTTTTTTCGGTGCAGTGATGTCCAAATGCTTGCTGAATGACAGAAGCTTGACTGGCAAAGTGAACTGATACTTTAATTTTACTGCAGTTATTGTTGGCTCCCTAATACATGGTGTATCATATTCCAGTTAATGGAATACATGGGCGTAGATGCTTGAACAAATAAGCAACTAGGCAGCATGTATTATTAGTGATAACCTAAACAAGAGGAGACAACAATAAGCGGAACTGAGCAGATTTGTCTCTTCTAACCATTTTGTGTCAGCAGATAACCAGCTGACATCTCCAGCTTTGCGAGGAAGAAAGCAAGTTTCAGATGGGCTCATTTCTCACTGTGACTTGTTCCTGGATGCTTTTTCTAAGCATGTCTGTGCAGGATAGAATACTCTTTCCTAAAATGGTTACGCATATCCTAGAAATGGCAGGATGAGATCTGGTTCTCTAGTGGGTATGAATGTGCCGGTCCAGCATGTGGACTGCTCAGTTTGTAAATGTTTATTTAGTAACACAAGGCCATTGAAGAATTAGAAGTTAAGAAAAAAGCTGTCGAGTAAAAGTGTGAAAACGGGGCACGAAATTGCAGTGAGTCAGATCCTCGCAAGTGCTGACTGGTCTTTACCTCTCCTTTCCTTTCAGTCTCTGTTTCAGTTGCCAGAATTTCGGAGGCTGGTCCTTGGGTACTCCCTCCCACAAAATGTACTTGAAAGTTGCCGTAGTCGCACTGTAAGTTTTCATCGAGTAAGGCTGTGAAGTTTCCCTCTTTTGTGGTATACTGTTCTTCTCTTTCTCTAAACAGATTTAATCTGGGTCCATCTGAGACTCCTGTGCCTACATTAATGGCTTTCAAATTGTCTGGCTACATTAAAGACAAATCTAGGAAATACTTTTCTAAGACAGAATCGCTGTAGAAAAAAATCAGATACTTCTCGTAACGCTTTCCTCTAGAGCTTCTAACTGTGGTGTAGGGAGAGATTTGCCCTGTAAAACTTCTTTGGTAGTTCCAGATTGCTCGTTTTGTTCACATGCACCATAGGAGAACTGGTATTTGAGCCAGTTGGAAGGTCCCTCTAGCCCTGGTACCTTATGAGAGCAGTCAGCAGAAGGTGCTTAGAACTTATTTGGAGGAAAAGGCATACATAGAATAATACTTCACTTGTTATATCTTGCTAGCTTGTGGCCACTGCCATTTAAGAAACTTTGCTTTACTTTCTTTCATGTGTGCTTTTGATACTTTAAAAAGGCCTCAAATGCAGACAGAATAGATTCATAAATTCACAGGCTTTTCCCTTCTGTTTTGGCAACTACCACTTCTGGCCCTCTTCAGAGAAAAGGTTTTGTTTTGGTTAAATTTTTTCTCCCATGCATCCGTTGGGAGACTAGATTACTTCAAAGAAATGACACTGCGTGTTTTCTGCTTTTGTCCTTTTTAATGTCACCTCTTTCCTCAGTTCTTAGCGTATCTCAAGGTATGTGCATGTGGTATTCTGCAGCACTTTGTTTTAAGATACTGCTTTTTTGAGTTGCAGGAATGGTTTGGCTTTTCTTCTTTTTTGCAATGCAGGGAAAAAGAAATATTGCATTCATGCAAGAACTTCAGTGTCTGTTTGCTTTAATGCTGGGGACACGTCGTAAGTTTGTAGACCCTTCTGCAGCGCTGGAACTCTTGAGGGATGCGTTTAGATCTACTGAAGAACAGCAGGTAAAACCACGTTAAAAAGCCTTTTGCTTTCTTCAAAACAGTACTTGCAGCCACAGCAATCCTATTTCACTTCATCCTGCTGTTACTTTCAGAGGCCTCTTCCCATGTTTGTCAACTGACAAGCAGCTGTCCCTGTGTCATTTAGGCGAAATGTACGTGCTTGCTAATTAAACAGCCAGCGTAACGGTGCTCTACCCAGTGCCATCTGGGTAGTTGGGTAGCGATCACAATAATTTCCTCTGATCTAGTTTTCAGATGAGTAGAGTGTTGTTCATTATCAGTCTAAATAAGCACAGCACTTCAGCTGCACACTTCTTTCAGCTGGGTAGGTACGGCAATACCAGTTGGATTGTATTCCAGTAGGTTTGT
This sequence comes from Elanus axillaris, assembly GCA_026212715.1. Taxonomy (NCBI): domain Eukaryota; kingdom Metazoa; phylum Chordata; class Aves; order Accipitriformes; family Accipitridae; genus Elanus; species Elanus axillaris. Next base: position 7,991,721 of record JANZLQ010000086.1, read on the forward strand.
GAAACCAGCAGACTGTGAAAACGCTTTCTGATTGGTAGTATGTTTGACTCTCAACTTTTGTCTCTCTTCTAGCAAGATGTGAGTGAATTTACACACAAACTACTGGACTGGCTGGAGGATGCGTTCCAGCTTGCTGTGAATGTCAAGTGAGTTTTCTGTGATCTTGGGAGTTTGACCTGTTACTGAGGAGAAACAGATTTTAAATACGAAGCCCTAATAAATGAGAGGGCTTTATGTGAAAATTCCGAGTAAATGAAAGAGAGTTCTTTGTTTCCTGAGGATGATGCTCCTTAAGCTCAAAATATGCTTATGAAGTGTTATATCTGTGTTTCCTGTGCATAAGCATAGGACTTTATTCAATGCTGGTATGGCCTGCAGAGTAAATAAGCTTTTTAGGGGAACCTAACAGAACCAGTGTACATGAAAGATCTGTTTTTTTGGTACTGCATATCAAAAGGTAGCGCCTTAACTTTGGGTTGGTTTTTTTTTTTTTTTTTCTTCCTTGCCAGTGTAAGTGCTATAATGTACTTTTGAGTATGTAAACAGATGAGAAGCTTCCTCTGTATTCTGTGCTTGGGTGGAAAACTTTACTTTTGACTACCGGATGATTCCCAAGCAAAGGCTTAGTTTAGGACTTGGGGCTTTTTTGCAGGCTACAGCTGCAAACAGATGTATGCTATTTCTTCTGAAACAGGAGCCCTGGGGACAAATCTGAAAACCCAATGGTACAGCTTTTCTATGGGACTTTCTTGACTGAGGGTGTCCATGAGGGTGAGTTAAGGGTTTGATAGATCCACTTTTTTGCTCCTTTGCATTGTTTGATTTATAGCAGTGATGACCAGGATTTTGTTGCACGTTCCTGATGAAATTGCAAATGGTCTTCTTGATAAAATTGTCTGTAACATTTCTAAAGTCTGTCTTCTGAAAACACTGAATACTCGCAAGTGCTGACATATTGAAAGCACTTGTTTATAAGGACACTTACCCTGATAGACATGTATACAGCTATATGCGGTTTGGTTCTTGCAAGTAGCTCCTCTGACTGGTGCTGACAACAAACTCTTGAGTTAACCAGAGTTTTTTGTTCTCTTAAGTTAGTTCACGGTTTTTGTATCGTTTCCATCATCCAGGCAATACTTTTTCCAAGATCGAAACCTTTGGTCAGTATCCCCTTCAGGTAAATGGTTATCGAAACTTGAATGAGTGCTTGGAAGGAGCCATGGTGGAGGGGGAGATGGATGAGGCGACAGCATCTCAGTCAGTGAAGTATGGACAGGAGGTTAGTTTTATGGTTTTTTGGTTGCCTGCTGCGGAAGAATGCAACACAGTACAGGGGTATCTCAGTATATTCCGATAACTTTAAATGGCAATTGTAAATGTTCCCTAAGAGTTGAATACAAAATATTTTCTGGATACCTGGAATCTTGTGTAAACATATGTTAGAGTTACATGGTGAGACACTAAGTCTTTGCTTATTTGTAAAGAAGTGTTGTCCTATATAACCAGTTTGAGGAGTTTGTTTTAAATTAAAAAGGTAAACATCTGCTTCTGATGCAAGTGTGATAAAGTCTCTCTCTTTCTGTTGAAGCCTACCTGTACCTGAGTAGGGGGAGAACCACTGCCTCCATATTTTCGGAGGGTAAAAGTACAGTGCTTAACTCTATGGTATGCCATTTGGAATTTGTATCTTTCTCCCTATTATACTGTGTGTTTTTTTTCTTCTCATTTTCACTCTTACCTTCTGACTGTGCTGATTTTCTTTTCTTTTTTTTTTTTTTAAATCTCGCAAATCACAAATCAATCATAAATACTTGGTTGCAGCAAAGCAGAAAGTGAAGGTGTACCATTACATTCAGCATCCTACCTGTGCAAGTGTAGCTGAGAAGTTAGTTTAGGGAAGGACTGGGAAATAACACTAAGAAATTTGCAAATGTGTCTGGCATAGAGGGGGCAGGGAAAGGTATTTCAGTTTTGTGAAAATATCTGAAAACTGTTGCTGTGGTTTAAACTAGCAAAGGAGAAATGAAGTCTTGGGCGCGTAAGTCCTGTCCAACTCTGGACTCAGATGCTCGTTTTTGGTTTTCCTAGTTCCTGCCTGAAGCTGTTCAGATGCATTTACACCAGATGGAGGTGGAACTGATGTAGGCTGGTGCCAGAGACAAAGGGACGTAGGGAGCTAATCGGGCAGGTTCTTTTCAATCCAAGTCTTTCAGTTCCTCCAAATCCTTTTCTGAAAAATAAGGGAAACTGGATTGATCATCAAGATGTTTTAATCATTCTTTGTCTGTACGGATAGAAGGAAAAGGCTCTGGTTTTATTTCTAAGAAATCCAACTGGAAAAACTGTGCATCTTAATTTCACTTCCTAGGATGTCGTGGCTAGAGGACTGCATGATAGGGGATAAGGTGCATTTTGTCTTTTGAGAACGTAGGTGAGTGTACTGAAGCGCAAAGCATCAGTGGGATTAACGAGGACTTACATTTCTCCTAGATAATAGGTGTGTAAATCGTTCCTTCTCTGTGTTTATGTTCTCTTGTTCTGAAGATTGGGCTTCTTCTCATAAAGCTCTGCTACCCAGCCATTTCCTTCCAAAGTTTGGGTTTTTTTTTTAATTTAAAAATTGCCTTAATTGGAAATATTTTAGATCTAAAAATGTGGTGTAGCACTTTGGCATGGGGCAGTTTTATTGTGGCAGGACATCTGACATGAATCCTGCGAAGGAAAACGAGCTTAGCATGCTCATCCTGAGTCCATGCAGGGAGCCTTGTCTGGGTGGTGCCATGCTAAGGTAGGTGAAGGAAGCTTCTGGTGGTGGATGCTGGAAATATTTGTGAACCCAGGAAGAGAGAGAGGAAGTGTAAATTCAATCAAGAATTTTCCTTTCAGCATGGCTCTTTGAAACAGTGTATGAAACATACAGAAAGTGGCTGTCTTCTCTGAATCTCCTAAATTGAATAGTTTGGAAATAGTCTGAGAGAGGATAAGGAATCAGGTACTGATTAAGGACTTCTGGTTTGTTCTTCATCATTGCATGTGATCTACATTGGAGAAGAACTCTTCTTGGAGCTATCAGCTGACATGCAAAGTTTGTGTAGTGTCTGCTACTTTTGTAAAACTCAGTGGTGGACCTATTAATAATCCATCAAGCTGGATGCATCAGGCAATGAAAAGTAACTTTCTGAAAGCTATTATGAGGCTTTTTCATGGTATAAATGTACAATGGAAGTGGGGATTTTAATCTCGTAAAATTTGGCTTTCTGACTAGTCACTCCGTAAACAAAATATATACTAATTCAGTATTTAAAGACAGACAGGCATTTAGGATGGGTCTAAAATAATTTAGGATCAGTCTAAAAGGTGCCGTTTAGCAGTCATCTTAAAACAAGTCCCTTTGGGGGCATTTCTGCTTCTGTTACAGCGCTGGTTTACAAAACTCCCACCAGTACTGACCTTTGAACTCTCCCGATTTGAGTTCAATCAGTCACTAGGACAGCCAGAGAAAATTCACACCAAGCTAGAATTTCCCCAGACTGTTTATATGGACAGGTGAGTTGTTCTGTAGTACGGTACATTTAAAGGCATTGCTTCATTGTAATTAAAGAAATTAAAAAGGGCGTATGGGTGAGCAAGGAAGGATTCTGAAATATTTATGAAAGATTGTGGATGTTAGAAGATTGTAGATGTCACATGGCAGGGCTCTGTATTTCTCTGTCTAGGTACCTCTATGGCAGTAAAGAGCTTATTCAGATGAAGAGAGAAGAAATGAAGAGATTGAAGGAGAAAATGGTGATTCTGCAGCAGAAACTGGAAAGGTAGGTAGTCAGCTGGCTTTACTTTTGTACCCTGTGGAAACACTTCCTTTTAAATGAGCTTTCCAATAGAAGACAAACTTGTAGGAAAAGGAGGAACAGAACTGGGTTTGGGCCAAGAAGCGTGGGGTGAGAAAGTATGTTTTTAGAAACAAACTTGTGGCTTTGATGGTTTCTGAATATCACGGATGCTGTTACAATGATAAATTCTTTAAATAGTACAATTGTCCCTGTCAGCTGCATGAGCAAGTTTCAGTGAGGAAGCCCGGTAATATGTTAAAAAGATTCTATGTTGTTTTTTATATTGGAGGTCCCCTCAGCTTAGAATTTGGCATTATTTATTGGGGAAGGAAGGAGATTGATAGGAAAGATGTGGTTTGCAGACAACCAGAAGATTTCACATTCCGGGTACTTTGTGTAGAGGTCCTTTTAATTGGCATTAAACTTGCTTGCAGTTTGTATTTTTTCAAATGACAGTTCTGTGAACAAGCAGCAGGCAAAGAGGTGTGCTGTGTCACAGTAGCCCTGGTGGTGTCTGTGCTCGATGAGGTTCTGGTGGGTGTTGTGCAAACAGTTTACATGTAACTTCAAAGGGGGTCTGGCTGAGATGGAGTTAATGGTCTCCACAGCAGCCACTTTGTTTTTCTGACTAAAACAGTTCTGATAGCACACCAGTGTTTTGCCCCACAGGTGAGAGGGAGGTGGTGACTTGCATCCCTTTGCATCACCTGGATTTTTTCCCTCCTTCCTTCACTGCTTAAACTGTCTCCATCCCAACCTCAGAGTTTCTTCCCTGTTGCTCTTCCCCTCAGGTTTAACCAAACAGTCACATTCCTTCATTCATGCAACATCTTGCATTTTTCTGTAGCTACATGAAATACGGCTCCGGCCCAGCCCGCTTTCCACTGCCCGACATGCTCCAGTATGTTCTCGAATTCATCACTACAAAGCCAGAGGTAGTTGCTGCTTCTGCTCAGGGCTCTCAGACTACCCTCCTGCAGTCCCAGGCTGAGCCTCATGTTTTGGACATGCTTTCACAGCCAAATGGGTTAGTAAACGGAAATAAAAATAATTTATAAGAGAACCCTTTGCCTTTCAGCTAAATGCTGCTGCTTTGCATTCTAAAAGTGGATTATTTATCTGGGCACCTGTGAGCATGATGCTGTAATGTACGAATGCCTGTGCAAGCAGTCGGTCACTACTTTGCTTGTAACTTAGTTCTACTTGTGTAAATATAACACTGCATCTAGTCTGCTCTTTTTCATTTTCCAAAAGCATAACCATATTCCTTGTCTAAGCAGCCATTCTGCGTTAAATGACATGCTCTTTTTGGTTAGGCTACTAATCTTTTTGCTTCATCAACCAGTAAAATTCTGCAATATGGGATTATTACAAACCTGGCCAGCATGGTTGGCTTACACTCTCTAAATTAAGCTGAGTAAACACGTGAGTTTCTTAGTAGTAAGAGAAGGAATTTTTAGAGTTGCTCACTGTGCATCTGTGCTTACAGAGTTCTGTAAGAATTTTTGCTTTTACTTGACCTATATTTTAATTTGGTCTGTTAAGACGCAAGTATGTTTCGATGGACTTGTGCTCTTTACATTTGTACTGCCCTGGAAGGGAAATCCTGCTCTGGCTCTGGAGCAGTTTGTTTTATTTCATATTCTTTTCCAAAAATGAGAAGAAAAAAAAACAAGAGAAAGATTGAAAAACCTGTCCGCTACTCGTGGATTTTGCTTCACAGCATACTAGAAAGGAAAGAAGCTAGGACTGAAGATGGAGCTTTCTTTCTGGCAAATTCTTCGCCTCAGCAAAAACCGAGTGCGCTGCTCCAGCCTTCTGGTTCACCAGCAGAAATTTCTAAACGTCCAGCTCCTCATGTGGTGTCCGAGGAAGAGCTGAACCTTGTTCGGACATGTCTGCAGCGATGGAGAAACGAGATTGAACAAGATGTGCAAGGTTGGCCCCAAATATATTCGTTGTGACTTTTCTGTTGAATGCCAGCCTGATTTCCCCTCTGTTCCTTCAGCTGGTTACATCCTGAACTACAAATAATCTTGCAAATGTTTCAGCCCTGGTGTTAAGTGTATTGGATAGTTACTACATGGCTTTAAACATTTTGAAGTGAAAGGGGCTGCCATAGCCTGACAAGCAGTCACTAATTTTTATGTATTTCTCTCATTCATGATGTTCTTGGCAGATCTGAAGGAGTCTATTGCCAGAATCAACCTGTCCATTGAACAAATGTACTGTGACCCTCTCCTCCAGCAGGTAAGTAATGCAGCTCCCTCTGATGGGTAAATACAAAACTGATATTGCGGATACTGTTTTTTATTAGTAGCTGTCAGTTTAAATTGTCCACTTTGTTGTACTTTAAAAACCCCAGTGATGAAGCAGGGGAAGGATTCTTTATGAAAATCTTGTTGCTCTTTCCCTTAAAAGTCAGTTCTCACTTAGTAGGAAATTTACCATATGAATCAAGAGTCTCGTGCCAGGCTACAGCTATGAACTTATTTGCAATTTTTGTACAGAGGTCAGACAAAAACATATACTAAAAGTACATCCGAACACTGTGTCCATGTGGCCTTGCAGGTTCCCTATCGTTTGCATGCAGTCTTGGTACACGAAGGGCAAGCAAACGCTGGTCACTACTGGGCCTTCATATACGACCAGCCTCGAAAAAGCTGGCTCAAGTACAATGACATCTCAGTGACAGAATCATCGTGGGAAGAACTGGAGAGAGATTCATTCGGAGGCTCGAAGAATGCCAGTGCCTACTGCCTGATGTACATAAGTGATAAGGTGTCCCGCTTCCTTGCAGGTACTGGAGACAAAACTGCTGCTTAATTAGACATTTGTGTATTGTCATGTCTCTCTAGCCTGCACGATCGTTAACATTCCTCAGCTTCTCTTTGGCACAGTTGTCATTTGACAACGCAAAAAACTTCACCCCAGATAGAAGAGAAATAATTTGTTCTGTACTCGATTCATTTCTAAATCTCTGATAGGGTTGAGAACAGAAGAACGAACCGTACTGGTGAGATTAGGTACAGTACTTTATGTATTATTAACATGTATAAATAAATATTCAAGCTCCCTGTGTGCCATTTTCAACATGCACCCAGTGCTAGTTTTTTTCACTTTAACTCTTTATAGTTTGTGACAGTGGTTCTTTTATAAGGGTATGTGAAATGCCTCCTACTTTATTTCTCCCACTTTTATCATGCTTTCTGACTTGTTGCCTTGAGTTTTAGTGATAATGTTACACTGAACCTAAACAGGGCTCTTTTTTTTTTTTTTACGTGGCCTTTCCTAGTGCAGGAGTTATTGGTAACAGTGGCTTAGACTTGCAAGTATGTTTGCAGTGCCAATATATAAATAGTTATGTGGAGAAATTATTGTGCATGTGGCACTATACATGGCAAACAGCTGTAGAAGAACCTAATAATTTTACGCGTGGTTCATTTTGATGTAATAAATAGAAAGAAACAATGGAGAACTGTCATTCTGTTCGCTGCTAAATATGGCTGATGAGGATCTGGAGGTTGTTCTTTGTCTGTCTTCCTATGACAGTTCTGTTTCTGAAATGAACCCATGATTATTTTTTTTTCTCCTATTTAATGCAAATTTTTGTTGTTTTTTAAAGGTGCTTTGCTTTTACAATGGGTGCATAAGAAGTACTTGGTGTAGAGAATTGCCATTTGCTTTTGTTAAATTTTAGGACTTGTCTAAAGCTGATACAACTTGGGGTTTGTGCTATTTAAAACCTGAATACTGAATTAGATCTAAAAAGTGCTGAGAAATACCAGCATGACACTCCTGCTATGGAATCCATGTGGTTACCTACCTTTATACACTATGTAGCGTTACAGGTATGTCTCCAGCTGAATTGTGAATTTTACATCTATTGGCAGCTTAAATAATGTTCTCTGTACAATGGTAGCCCTTGCAGTGGGTCAGAAAAGCATCCTTATTCATCAGCAGGCGCCGTTTCTGGAACTGCTCTGCGATATATGCCGTCCGGTGGTAGAAAACACTGGGTTTTGTTTCAGATAACTCTGTAGACTTGTCTTTATTTTTGCACTTTTGCTTATGAATCATCTTAAATCACAAAGGTAGTAGACATTTGGGATTTTTTCCCATTTATCGCTTAGCCAAATGGATTGTTTAGTCTTTAATGGTGGTGTCCTGCTACGATGTGTTTCGTGAAATGTCAGTCCTGCATTTCTTCTAGATGAGGGTGACTGCTCTGAGGCTGGACAGTTTCAGAAGGAAGTCGAGGCCTTGCCCCCAGAGCTGAGACACTACATCCAGGAGGACAACTGGCGACTCGAGCAGGAGGCAGAGGAGTGGGAGGAGGAGCAGTCTTGCAAGATTCCTCAGATGGAGCCTTCACCTGCTTCTGAATCACAGGACCTCTCTTCTGAATCAGGACCAGGTAACACCACGTCTGAATTTGCAAACCGTGTTGAAACTGGTAACAGCCAGCTGGTCAAAAAATACCGCTGTGTTGGAGCCTTGCATAAATTTCTAGATATCTAGGAAAAACTGTTGATGAAGTAGCAAAGGCAGCTGGTGGAGGCTCTGTCCTGGCAGTACGAAAAGCTATTCTATTTTTGCATGTGCATCCTTCCAGGCTTGTCACCAGAAATACTGTTTTCCATTCATTTGATCATAATGGGCTAATGTCATTTCACTTCCAGGCTTTTTTTTTTTTTTGTCATAAATACCGAGTAGAAACTGTTCAAGTGCTCTTCTCTGGAGTGGGAAGGGGTTACCTGGCAATCCCTGATGGTGTGTGACTTAACCACTGAAAAAGGGTGTGCACGAGCTCACAGTGACATGCCTTGATATTTGGGATGAACGCCGCAGCTTTTCAATCCTGCATAGACAAGCTACAAAACATTTTAGAACAAGAAAGCAGAAGAACTCTTGCAGTTCATGCTAACTAATACCACACCTCTGTCCTGACAGATCAATCTTCAGTCTGTGAACAGAGCGTGCGCTCTCTGTCCTCTGAACACGCCATGATTGCCAAGGAGCAGACTGCCAAGGCCATTGCAAACACTGCTGACGCCTATGAAAAGAATGGTGTTGAGGCAGCTCTCTGTGAGGTAGGAGCCAAGCCCTAGCCCAGGAAGCAACCTGTTCTTGTCTTTGTATTATTCTTCCTGATGAACCTTTGCTTTTTCCATTTCTGTGTAATTCTGTAGCTGTGCCACATTTAACTCAGTGCCCTTTGCTTTCCTGTATTTTGCTTTGGTTTTTCTTACTCTTTTTCTTTTTCTTCTTGGCCACAGCCCAAGGAGGTAGAGCCAATGAAGGCCCAGCTGGGAGAAAGATCCCTTACAGTTCAGGCAGAACAACCACAGGACGCTAAGGAAACAGAGTCTGCTGCCCAAAGTAGCTCACAGGTCTCTGAAGTGGAAATCCCCAGTGTGGGGAAGATTCCTGTTAGATCCGATGCAGACGGATATAATGAGGAGGTACAGATCCCAGTGCAGGGGGTTAATTACTGCTAGTCATTAACCTGTAACTTTGTAGTTAGCTGGCTTTGAGCTTTCCTAAGATTGGGTATGATAGTACTCTGTCCTGGAAACAGTGCTGTTTACAGAGTGCATTTTCCCACAGTGGAAATGAAGGTGGCCAGACCAAATCATTTAGTAATTTTGTTTCTAAATGCCATCAGAAACACAGCTCTGTAAAAGCACTCAATTGCTAGATCTGCACGGTGTTCCTTTTAGTCTTCTTTCTGGCACAACTATATCAAAATTGATCCCAGCTGTATTAATTTCTTTACAGGCCTCTTTACTGTCTTCAGTTACAGTTTTCTCCCCTCTCTCAAAGACATTAACCGCTAATAGCATAACTTACCATAGCCTAGCTACCAATTCTTTGAATCTGACTATTTAACCGCACTCATACATACTCAAGCAGTGTTTTGGAAGCTCAGTCTGTTTCACAAGTGCGATTGGATTTCACACAAATACTGAGACCATTACCCCTTAAATATGTTTAATATATGTTTGTATGAAGTTGGCACAATGAAATGCTCCACCATAGACACTGCTCTCTTATTTATATTGCTTCAGAATATTGAGTGAGATGCAGAGGTGATATGGCTGGCATGCTTTAAGCTCTCACTTGTTGAATTTACAAATTCAAGGCTTGGAGTGATGAGCCTTTAGATCTTGAAGTGCTTAAAAAAGTACCCTGCATGTAAAGTGCACGTGATAGATGGAGTAAGTAGTATACAAGTAAATCACAGCTCTGGCTTATTCCACCTGTATTTATACGATCTCCTTTACACCTTATCCTTTGACAGTTTTTCCCACTCTTCACCATGCCTTCTCTTCTTCCCCTGTCTGTTACCGTTTTCCTTGTTCTTGTTTGTGTTTGTTTCCCTGCTTTCGTGGTAGGTGATGCTGAGTCCAGCCATGCAAGGTGTCATCCTGGCTATTGCAAAAGCCCGTCAGACCTTTGATCGAGATGGGTCTGAAGCAGGGCTTGTTAAGGTATCTCATTTGTTTGCTAAATCCCAATAGTATGGATATCTGTTTTCACAGAATGAAGAAGCTATGCTATATTGACATATCAAGAATGTGAAGGGAATGATTTGTGTGGTTTTTCTTCTAGTTAATGACCCTCCTGTCCTGCATTTCTGCTTCTGCTCTCTTATTGTGACAACGTATCGGTGGGTTCTAAACGGTTTTTAGAGTTTGTAAGAAAGAACTCCCTCTTCCCGGGAGAAACAACAACCTTTTGTTTTGTTTTGTTTTACTTTTCACTCTGCTGATTCTTTTAGTATTGGCAGTTGTCTCAATCTGGACAGTAAAAAGTAGACTTCCGTTGTGTGCCTTTCGGAATCTGTTGTCTGGGTCCTCAGTGTGATCATCAGAAAATAAACCAGCACTCATGAAAAATTTGGGGGTTTTATTTTTGTCCTGAACATGCACACTTGCTGTGACCTCTCTTGTAAAATGTGTCCTCAAGAAATGTGTGCATTGAATAGAGGGATTTGAAAGAATAAGCATTGGATATTGAAGCTGGTGTTAGATTTTACAGGCTGGTAGATTTAACTAAAAATGTCGCATGGGAGGGATCATCCGTGCTATTAATCTACAGGAATATAAATCACAAGATACTCTCACACCTTACTACGGATACAGGCGTTGTGCAATCGATTTTTACAACCTTGGCACTTGCAAGAGGATTACCAGAACTGTCTAAGGCAGCCATATGACTCCTGCTCTGAAAGGAGCATTGAGACACCTCAGTGCTTTTGAAAATCGCATGCCTGATGCTTGGGGTTTGCCTTGGTGTGGATGCCTTTTGATTATAGTTCCTGGTGTTTATAGGCTTCTGTTCACCACTAGAATATAATCAAGCAGTGGAGGCTAGGTATCGCCTGCAGGGAATCTCTTTGTTACAGGGCAGGTTTAAGCTTCGTATCAGCTGCTGTGGAATTCCCATGGGCAGATGAGCGGATGTGTTAGTATGTGTGTTTCATTGGCAGGCGTTCCATGAGGAGTACTCCCGGCTCTACCTGCTTGCCAAAGAGACCCCAACCCCTCAGAATGATGCCCGGTTACAACACGTGCTCATTTACTTCCTGCAAAACAATGCTCCCCAGCAGGTGGTGGAACGGACCCTTCTTGAACAGTTTGCAGACAAAAACCTCAGCTATGATGAAAGGTTTGTGCAGTGGGTTCTGAGATGAGGCTTTTCTCATCTGGAAGCAGCTGGGGGCATTGTTCTGATTTTTTCATCTCTGCTTACATGGAGCAGGTCAATTAGCATTATGAAAGTAGCGCGAGCGAAGCTGAGAGAAATTGGTCCTGACGATGTCGATATGGAGGAGTACAAGGTGAGGGACTGGAGTGCTGCCTTTGATCCTTCACACAGTCAGAACTGGTGCTGCCCAAAGCCATGCTTGGGAAATGGGGAGCACAATGCAGAGCCGTGCCAGCAAATACAGCGGTTGCTGGCCCACCTGTCAGCAGCATCCTTGCTGTCTGAAGTGTGTGTCTGCATAAGGATGCTGAAAAGGAGAATGCATAAGCAGGGAGTCTCCTGAGGAGTGTCTGTGCAGTTGACTAAATTGATTTACATGTCGCTTATGAGAGATGTTTAAACCCTTCAAAGGGTAAAATCTGATGCATTTTTGAGGTACGAAGGAATGTAAAACACGTGTGTGGCGGGTGAAGCTGACGCTCTGCTTTCTTGCTGCTCCTCAACAGAGATGGCACGAAGACTACAGTCTTTTTCGCAAGGTGTCAGTTTACCTGCTGACAGGGTTGGAGCTGTACCAGAATAGAAAGTAAGTTACTTTTAATTGTGTGTTTGGACAAGATGAGCAATAGCCTAAAAGTAAATGCCACTTTGACAGAACAACTTCTTTCTGACCCGTATGTTATCCCAGGGTATCAGCTAGCTGTCTGCCAGTTTCTTAGAGCTTCCCCAAATTTTCCCCTCTGTGAAGTAGACCTTTATATTCTCATTTCCAGAGATGGGTTTGCAGGAATGGTTGCCATCACTTTTTTGTTTTTTTCTGTCAGCCTCCTGTACCAAAATTACACCATCTTGAATTGGACATTATGCTTTGTGTAAACACACACTTTGGAGTGCTCTGGACTCTTAGGAAGTTTAAAAGGGCCTCTTTTTTCTCCTTGCTGTCTTAGAACCTGTATTTTACATCAGTAGTGCAGTGTGGAGAAGGACAGTGCCATTTTAGGAAGGGTTTGTAATCTGAAAAGTGATTTTTCCAATCCAGAAAACAAACTGGCTTTCAGAAATGATTCATGGATGAAAACAGAATTGAATTTTGAGGTGGTTAGCAGTGATGAGGCACCAGATGCGGGGGGGGCAAATGGACCAGAGGCTGGGCAAGAGCCTGTTAGAGCTTTCCTGAATTGACCTAATCCCTGTCAGCTGTTCTGTTTTCTCATCACGGGGTTTAGAAGCTAGAAATGTGTAAAGGAACTGAAAACATTACCTTCTGCGCTTCCTTGAGCGTTCTCTCAAAGTGCAAAGATCCTGGAGCCATACAGAAAATGTCAACACTAGCGTTCATGCTTAGGCTAAGTTGTAGACAAATACGGCTTTAAAGGGCTCTTCTGAAGATGCTCGTTTGGCATACTGGGCAAAAAGGAACATGAGTTACTTGATGTAGGGCATCTGTTCATTTACGCTTTGGCAAGGAAATAAGTTTTTCCCATCATTGCCTGATGCTAGTTACCATTCAGGCCAAGTGAAAACTATTTCCTGGGCTGACAAGCCTGACTGCACTGCAGTTGTGACCTCAGCAGGGCCTGTGGGCTGGCAAGCTGACGCTCTTCTCCTAGGTACCAGGAGTCGCTCACCTACCTGGTCTACGCCTACCAAAGCAACACCAAGCTGCTGATGAAAGGAACCAACAGAGGAGTGAACGAATCACTGATTGCCTTGTACAGAAGGAAGTGTCTCCTGGTTTGTACTGAGGAGCTCTACACTCATCCTTGGAGAGGAGGGGAGGGAGCAGCCTGGGTGACGTTGGCTCCTGTGGAGCAGTTCCCTTACCAGCTGCTCGGTGTGCATTGCCCAGGGAATCAGGCCGTACCATATCCCCTTGTAGGAGCACGCTTAATTAACATGCTGCATTTTCAGGGCAGGCTTGGATGCTGCTGATCACGCTCTTGGGTTTTAACTTGGCGCTTGTGTCATTAACATTGTGGTCACGTTGTTTTCTGTCCATTCGCTTCCTCTTCCTGCCCCAATATTTATTTCTAATATGAATGGCTTCCTCTCCCTGAGCAAAAAATGATGTCCTTTTCCACAGGGGGGCAAAAAAACCAGCATAAAAATGAGGTTTGTTTTTAGTTCACACTCCGTGGTTGCCCAGACCAGTGTCACTGTCTCTCTCGTGCCTGTTGCCATGGCTTCTGCCCCTTACTGAGTGCCAGCAGTAGTGTGGAAATCCAGGAAATAATAATTCAGTGAAAGAATGTGCCCTGCAGCTCCCAGGGAATCTGGGTAAAGGCAAATCTGGATCTTGGCATCTTAAAACCAGAATTATAAATAAGCTATATGTACTCTTCTACAGTAAATCACTTAAATATATGTATTTGTATATGTATATCTGCTTGTTTTCTATGATGTGATTCCTGTGATTAAAGGTGGCTATTTCACCAGAACCTGGCACCTGGTTCTGTTAAGTCTTCGTGTCTCTTTGTGGCTGTTGGTGAAGGAGCCCGAGCTGTGTGCCTTTCCCAACAGCATGCTGAGAATCTGAGGTCTGTGCTTGCATTTTAAAAGTCTGTCCCCTGGTTTTCCCTTCTCCCCTAGAAGCTGAACGAGGTGGCAGCATCTCTGTTCGTCAGCTGTGAAGAAGCTTGTGTTGCGGAGGGCATTAGCATCCTGAATGAGCTGATCATCCCCTGCATGCACCTCATGAACAACTTCGAGATCTCCAAAGAGGACCTGGATGCCATTGAGGTCATGAGAAACCGCTGGTGCTCCTATTTGGGACGAGAAGACATGGACGGTAGGGGATGGCTGTTGGCCTTACCTTTTTCATGCTGTTTGTGGGCAGGCCAGTGTCTAGATCTGAACTAGAGAGAGATTAAAGGACCGTTTAGAACACTATCTTAAATTCCTGGCATTTGCACTGTAGCACGTTTGGGTATTTCTAATTGTGAGAGGAGAAAGGGATTTGAAGCATGCATTGAATTGCGTTATAGAAGAATTTAATCTTCTTGTGCACTAAAGCTGCCAGAGAAGGATTCGTCTTCCCTGAAATGTGAAAAGCTAATTTCAAAAGAATGGCTTAGCTGTATCTAGATGTGCTTTGGTTTTCTGTTGTCTTACTGAACGGAGGCTAGATGACAGGTGAATGCTGGCAGGCTTAGCGGCATAGGCAGGCTCCTCTTCAGGAGGGACGAACAAGTTTTATCAGTGGCCAGAAACATGGCCAGAGTTGCAGAAGACTGGATGGGGGAGCAGACTCAGGGGATCTCTGCATTCTGAAGAGGGGGTTGTCATTTCAGAGCTGAATTTTGGTCCTGGGTAGCCGTTCTTGTCCTGTATTGCCTTCTGTGGTCCAGATTCAGGCTCCCGTGAGTCCCCTCAGGTCGTTTTTCTTAAGAGAAATTGGTTCCAACACTCCTTGATCTGTGTGTAAAGGTCGGGGGAGTCGTTGCAGGGTTTTTTGTCATTAGCAGAGGGTAAACTTGCTGAAGGAAAATAATGCAAAACCACAGAAGTTTCTTCTCAAACTATTGTTGTAAAAAACATCAGATACATCTATGCTAATACGCAAGTTTCCCATCCTTGGGCTTGCCACGATTGCATTTACTTACATGGAAGGCTTTAAAGAAGCAGAAGTAGGCTGCTTGCACTTCCCGGATCATGTAGGCTAGCTCAAATGTCACTCCTTTCTGCCTGCTTCATCCTCTGATGTGCCGTCTGGCAGCGTTGGTGTGGTCTGCTCCTGGGGAACAGTCCTTTACCAGGACCGGACAATGCCTGCGCAATATGGGCTGACCTGCCAAGGCTTGAGATGTTACAGGCTGTCAAGCGCGCTCTGTTTCCTTCAGATGCAGAGTCAGTACTTGAGTGTTGCCTTGAAACACATAGTTACTTCTGGCTTGCTGGCCAGTACAATGCCTTTGCAGGGAAAGTGCAATACCCTGGTGGGCCATGAGGCTGTCCCCGGGGCAGCCAGGTGGCAGCGGAGCTGCCCTCTTTATGGAGCCCTGGGTAGGTGGGTAGGACCTGAGGACTGAATGAGACCCAGGCTGGCAGCTGGTGCGACGCCTCCTCTGCGTCAGCACACGCTGCTCATCCCCGCCTGCAGGAGACTGGTGGTTTTCAGTGCTGGAAGACGATTCTCTAAAAGGCGTCATAGCTTTTTAGCTCATGGCCCTGGGGCCCTCTGCCATCTGGTCTTTTACTGTTGCTGTGGCACTGACTGTTTCATCCTCTCCCCCTTGACAGCAAAACTGCAGATGAAGCTGGGCGAATTACTGCCCCGGCTCCTTGACTGCTCCACTGAGGTCATTGTTCTGAAAGAGCCCCCGAAGATCCGGCCCAATTCCCCCTACGACCTCTGCAGTCGGTTTGCAGCCGTGATGGAGTCCATTCACGGGGCCTCGACTGTGACTGTGAAATAGACTGCAGACTCTCCGCCGTGGCACGGTACACGCACTGCAGACCACCCACCTGCTGGGGTCCTCCTGCAGGCAATGTTGGAAAGGGAGAGGAAAAAGGAGGGGTGATTCACATTCAGAGCTGTGTTCTTTGTAAATACGAACAAATACAAAGCAGTATTGCACTTTTGAGAGAAAACATTCAGTGATAGCGCAAAGGATCTGAACCACTGTTCTAGCCTGACACACCAGGTCAGTGGCAGTGCTGTCTGCCGAGGGCTCCCCGGGCCCTCTTGGGAGGTTCTGCTCTTGGGCACCTTTCTAGCCACAGATTCCTGGGCCTGTGATGGCAACAGAGGAAGACACTGGCTCCTCTGGCGAGCCGGGCTACGAGCCATCTTTGATCTGTCAGACACATTTACATCTTCCTGAATGATTAGTGACCAGAGATTATACATCCAGCTCTTGCCAACCTTCTGCTAGCGGGAGTCGTGAGTTGTGTGATTAGGAGGCAGAGAGGGAACAGTGGCTCACGCTCTCTATCGTGTGAGCAGTCATGCGTGCCGCTGCATATTTTGGTCAAGTCAAGCGGGCGTTTGTCTTTTGTATTTTAACTGGCAAAAGGAAATACGCAGGAGTCTGGCTCTGAGAAAGGCACAAGCAAACAGCAGCAGTGACAAAAGACAGGATGGGACTATAAAGATTGTCTCCCACACACTTGTGCTACAGTGATAGCTTGCCGGTTAAGGGAGATCACGCTCCCTGAAGGATATTCCTCTCTTGGATCAGAAGGCAAACTTCCTTCTCTGCTGGATTTTTAGTGCTGGATTATCGTTGATGGCAACTGCGAGGGCTGTAGAATTGGTTCCTTTTTAGTTGGTGGTGGGTTGGGTTGGGTTTTTATTGACATTCTGTAAAAAATGTGCCCCGTTTGGATTTCCTTTTGCAGGCAGCCT
The DNA here is from genome assembly GCA_026212715.1 of Elanus axillaris. Lineage (NCBI taxonomy): Eukaryota > Metazoa > Chordata > Aves > Accipitriformes > Accipitridae > Elanus > Elanus axillaris. The sequence continues at coordinate 8,008,611 of JANZLQ010000086.1, forward strand.
GTACTTGCGTTTGAGCTGCGGCAGTTGTTTTAAACCAAATGTTCTGAGTAAGTGGAAAGGCGGATCCTGTTTGTTAGGACTATGCAGATTTTTCTAAAAGTGCAATAAAAGCATTTGTTCTACGTTAGAATAAAAAAGCTCTCTCCGTGTTTTTATTTTGCTCCAGTGTTATGCCTTGAGGTTCCTCCTGGCTTCAATATGAAGAAAGGGAAGCAGAAAAAAAATAATAATGATGCTGGCAAAGTAATGCAGAAATTTCTGCAGCTCAGTGAAGCTCCCAGACAGGCAGAATGGTGTGCCGGCTCGTGAGCTCCTCTTGGGTCTCCTGTGAAGGCAGCGAGGCACTTGGGAGCCACCGGGACAGGAATTTCACATGCTTTAGCAGAGAAACAGGTGAGTGTGGTGATGCTGAGCGTAGCTAGGCTTGGAGCAGGTGTGCAGAGAAGCATGCTGGGGAGAGGCTGGGAAGGCAGGCCCTGCAGAAACGTCTCTGTTCACTGTCGATGCTAGGAGGTTTCTTTCAAGTTTCCTTCTTCAGAGTGGAGAATCTGTCCTGGAGCCCTTTCCCATTGCAAGCTGTTCTACGTTAACTTGTGGGGTTTTGGAAGAGGGAGTCTGCTGTTCCCAGGCAAGCAGCAGTAGGTAAGCATTCACATTAAGTGAGTGAAGAGGAGGGAAAACCGCTCTCTGTAGCCAAATGCTCTATTTTCTTTCTTAATAGGGGAATTGAAACATTTAATTACATATTGAGCTGCTAACATGACCCTATGTTATAATGGCACCCTCTTACTGACTGCTGCTGGCATCACTCTGACGAAAATACAGATTTCTTGTCAGCAGCGTAGGAAGAGGGGAAAGACATGTACATGGGTGAGGGTTTTTTCCAACACATTAGGCAGATGTTTCTAGGACTTGTTCCTAGTGCAAAATTTGTTGTAATTAGCAGAGCTATCTTTGAATGGAAATTGTCAGCACGGTCCCACCATCCTGTCGGTGTGCATTTCCCTGTTATTTAGGAATAAACAGCTCCCGTGGGAGAATCCTGCGTTCTCCCAGTTATTTTAGGATAAAGTAGAAGCACTGTTGTCTATAGAGACTCAAGCTGCCCGTGCCCAGACAGTAAGCCGTGTTTTTTCCCAGTAACGGGATGCTGCAGAGCCAGGGCTGATGCTTTTTCGGGCTTTTTTCCCTGTTGCTGTGACGGCTGCCATCGTTTAACCCCAGCCAGCCACTAAGCACCACACAGCCACTCACTCACTTCCCCCCACACCCAGTGGGATGGGGAGGAGAATCAGGGAAGAAAAAAAGTAAAACTTGTGGGTTGAGTAACAGTTTAATAGGACAGGAAGGAAGAAACTAAGACCTATAATAAAATGACAATAGTAATAGTAAAAGAATTGGAATATGCAAAACAAGCAATGCACAATGCAATTGCTCACCACTCACCAACCACTGCCCAGTCAGCTCCTGAGCAGCAATTTCCTCCTCACTGCCCCACTCCCCCCTTTATATATGTGGGACATGACGTCCCATGGTATGGAATACCTTGTTGGCTGGTTTGGGTCAGCTGCCCTGGCTCTGTCCCCTCCCAATTTCTTGTGCCCCTCCAGCCTTCCTGCTGGCTGGGCAGGAGGAGCTGGAAAAATCCTTGACTAGGTATAAACACTACTTAGCAATAACTGAAATGATCAGTGTGTTATCAACATCCTTCTCATACTAAATCCAAATCATAACGATATACCAGCTACTAGAAAGAAAATTAACTCTATCCCAGCCAAAACCAGGGCAACAGCTAGCAGAAGGATGAGACCTCCAACTTGCTTCTCAGGGTACTTTGACTGCAATGAATGAGAATGTTTAACGTTTGAACAGAGACCCTGGGGCCACAACACCACATACTCAACAACTGTGCTCACTTCTCCCAGCCAGCAGACAACTCACAATTTCTAGACAGCTTTTGCAATGCTGTTGCATCATTCCAACTTGCAGGCAGTAGGATGTGATTTGGGGAGAGAATCCTGAACTAGGAGCAGCTGGTTACTCTGACCATCACGAGACAGTAGCTTTGCCCTGTTCTTTGGGTTGTTGCCAGAAAGTGAAATACCGAGCCGATGTTCAAAGCTGGCTTTATATATATATTAAAAAAAAAAAAAACAAAGGCTTCTCACAAGTGCAGGTTGGTGCCTGGAAAGTCGTGATATTTGGGTCAGGTGGGAAGGGAGGAGTGTCCCCAAGCTGGAAGCCTTTGCTTGGTGTCTGGTCCTCCCCTTTCCCAAGGGCATGAGTGACTAGTGATGGCCAAAACACTCTCTTTGCTGCCTGGGTTGCTCAGACCTCTGCAGGGCAGCTAACGAAGGTCTTTGGTCTTTGGAAAGCACACTCGCCAGCCAAGAATGCCGCCCTCCTGGGCCCTCTGTTCTACCTCCCTTGATCTTCATTAGAAAGGACGGAGCACCCGCCTTTCCCCCCCTTAACTCTGCACAACTGGCTGTGCCCCAAGCCCAGGGAGCATGAGAAACACCTGGGGAGAATCTTTTTTCTCTCGCCCTGCCTACCCGCTCCTTTCTCTCCCCTGCAGCTGAGCAAAGTGCAGGTTTCAAAAGGGAACTTTTGGAGGACGGTGGACTTTGCTTCCCCCAGGAATGCTGGTGTCGGCTGGGGGCTTCCTTGAGTTTGGTCACGCGCCCGTGGCTTTTAGCCTGTGGGGATTAAACACACAGTGAACTCGGTTTTTAACCAGTGCTGTAGCAGCAGGCTGGCTTCTGTCAGGACTCTGGGTGTTAATCCAGCCTGATGTTCCGTGCTGTTGGTTGCACAGAAGCATGCAAGCAGACTTTATTTTTACAGCTAAATCAGGAAAACATGGAAGAAACAGTTGAGACTGGCAAAACACCGCTCTTGCCTCTTCTGCATAGGTAAATGATGCAGTTGAGGAACTTTCTACATGAAGGTCTGTGGCATGCTTATGGCTTTATCATTTTAGCCATGAGAAGATGAGGCTACTGCAGGGGATGTGGCCACTGGCATCCTTATCTTTGCAGCAGAAGCACTCTTTGGTACTACCTCGTCTCTCGTTTTCCTTCTCCACCCCATCCAAATCCTCCTGAGATGTAAAGGGTGAGCAAAGCCATGTTATATTGCCTGTGTGTTTCTCTTTGTGGGGAA
>JANZLQ010000086.1:8039528-8096895 GCA_026212715.1 Elanus axillaris
GGTGGGGAGAGCCCGGCGGGGCGGGTGGGTGCCGCCGGCCGCCCTCCGCCTCCGCGCCGCGCGGTCCCTCCCCGCGCACGCGACTTGCCGCCGGTGTGTCCTCCCCGCCGCCGCCGCTGCTGCCGCTGCCTCCATTATCCTCCTCCCGCCGCTCCCTCTCCCGCGCCCTGCGCCGGGGTGAGGAGCGCGCTCCCCGCTACCGGGAGGTAGGATGGGGCCGGGGGAGGGGCGGCGGCGGCGGCGTCTCCTCTCCCCGCGGGGGTGGCGAAGCGGGGCGCGGGGCCGGGCTCTCGTTTCTGCCCGTTGCGGAGGATGCTCCGCGGGGTAACGCGTCCTTCGCCGGGAAGGGGGGGCTCGGGGGGGGCGACCCCTCCTGCGTGTGCCCCGCGGGGGGTGCCGGTCACCGGCCCTCCTCCCCTTCGCCGCCTTGGACGCCCGGCCAGACCCCCGGGGCAGCAGGGCCCGGTGCGAGCACCGCTGGCACCCAGAGCGCTGTCTTTTTTTTTTTTTTCCTTATTTTTTTTTTTCTTTTTTTGGTTTTTTTTTTTGAGTTGCTCTTCTTCCTGCCTTCATTTTTTTTTTTTTTTAAGCCTTTTTAAGGCAGTCAGAGCAAGAGTCTGACAGCAGCCCACCTATTGACAGAACAAGGAAGACATGATGGGGGTGTGTTGCTTACTACAAGCTGCAGCGTTCCTTTCCCCCGATTCTTGTTTTGCATCACTTGTTAGCTGCGTCCTTGCTCTGGCAAGAAAATTCCCCGGGTCCTTTGCAGCAGGAGTGTCTTATTGTTTTTTGAAAGGCTGGTTCTGTCTCTTCTTCTGCAGGCAGATTGTCAGCTGTGGAGCGGGTGAGCGTATCTTTGTCTGTATTTTGCCCCTTTAAAGAGCAGTTGCTTTGCTTTTCTATCACTGGTGGTATCAGAGTTTATTAAAACACACATAAAAATACAGTTTTCTCTTGTCTTTCCGGCTTGGTTTTGGTGTTTTCTTTTGGGTGCCGTGAAGTGGAGCTAGTCAGTCGCGGCTGAGCTAGAGTAATTCCTGGGCTGCAGAGTTCCGGCTCCAGCAGGCTGTGGTGTGGGGAGGAAGGGGGTCTTGTTTGCACGCGCAAAGCTCATCGTGGAAACACTTTCAAGCTCACCAGTATAGCGCTTTGGCTTTTAACTCGGACTGCCTGCCAGCATCCCTTTTACTTAATATTGGTATCTTAAAGGCTGTGGTTTATGAGACTTGAACATTTTTCTGTTTGCAGTAGACTAGGTTCAATGGAATTTACCAGGTCTGCTTGAAAGAAGTTAATATCTCACAAGCGCTAGTTCAGCGGCAGAAATGACTGAAATCTGGCTAACCAACCTGACCGCAGAGTTAACAACTCGGGAAGTTTTTATGCGGGGGGAGGCGAGTTGCTATGTTTCTTTTCTTTTTTTCTGAGATGACATGGGGTTGGTTTTCTGTTGGTGTTGTTTGTTGGTTTGGTTTTTTTTAGTTGTAATTGTCTTAGAGTATGGGTTTGCATCTCAAAAAACCCCCTGTAAAACACCTTTGAAAGATCTTTGTGAGTTTGGCCTTTAGGGCATCTTTGATTTAAAATAAAATAGGTTGAATATGTTCTTGGTGCTAGCAGCTGATGAAGACAGGGTCTCTTGGATCTTAAGCGTTTTACTTCTTGCATCACTGTTCTGTTTAGCTACTAAAAACTTTTGTCTAATAACATTACATACAGTGGAAAGTAATGATGAAAGATCTTTGTGGCTTGGTGTCTGTAGGTTGACCTTCACCTGACCGCTTGTGAGCAGGGAAGGGGTAGACCCCACATGTTTCCCCTCGCTCTAAGTTTGCAGCATGTGCTAGTATACTTGGAGAGGGGATACTCCCAAGGAGTCAGATTTAGGTAGCTCACTGAGTTGATTTCTTTCCTTCAGTGATGCTCAAGAAACAAAGCATGTTTGCGTTGAAGGACCTAGTTCTCCTGACCAGAGACTTATTCTGCAGGTGTTATAGTCATAGTGAAGATCACGCCAGCACTGCCCATCACCAGAATCTGTAGGAATAGCTCTTCTCTCCTGCTGTATGGTTTCTCTGCAGGGTAGGAGCAGGGGATGTGAAAAGAGCTCAAGCACATCTAGGAAATCGGCATATGGGTGCTGCCTGTGGTCTCTTTAGAGGAGAGGCGAGCTGTGTGTTGGTGTTGAAACAGTGAAGGTCTGGGGCCCGTGTGGTACCTCACTTTGGCTGTAGCTGTTCTTCTACAAGGGGGCTTCCAGAAGACCCCTGCTTGCTAGGGCTCGCCATGTCCTTTGAATAACTGCCTGGTGCTCACACCCTTCTCTTCCACAAGGTTGAGAGTCTTCCCTGAACCAAGCCAGTTATGATCTTCAGCTGAGTTGGCATTCTGCATCGTGATTAAGCTCCGAGTTGTCACTTTGAGTTCAGGAGCCCATGGCAATTAGGGGAAGAAGCTATGTTAGCTTTTTACGTACAACTTCTGCTCTGCGTGCTTGTTTCTTTGACCTCTTGGTGGCATGCTGCATTCTGGTGTTCACTTTTGTAAGTACCTGTTGAAGTTGTACGTTACGATCAAAATATGACATCAAAAAGTAGCAGTCCAGTGCAAGTATTTTGCTCGGGTCTTTCCCTTGTCTCCTTGGCCATTTTGTGGTACATAGGAGACTCTCTTTCTCACCTAAAAGGTACCTGAATGCTCGGGCATCACCATGTACTCCCCGGGTTTCTGGTGACTTTGTACGAATCTTTGACTTCTATGGGAGCTTGGTGTTTCACTGAGTTATCTTGAAGCTGGCTCACTTCAAGGGAGCAATGTTACAATACTTGGCTTTGGCACTGCAAGAGTTAGGGCAGGGAGGACAAGACTTTTTGCACGGTAAACCTATAACTGGTTGAAAATGATGGCATTTGTACTGTGTGTTACCCTTTCTGCTTGATGTGAATGGCACGTCAGTAATAAGGGAAATTGGTTGTGTTTTCTTGATTCACTGTGTTGATATTTGGTGTAAAGGAAGCTTGCACGTGCACGTAGTTGTTAAATATCTACTATGCCTGTCAGTTCAGAGCTCCCTCCCCATCCCTGACATTTAACTGAAGCTTTGAGACATAAAAGTTGGGTGTGTTAGATGCCCATTGACAGTTTACTCCATAAACCTGCATCAGGTTAAAAGTTGCAGAAACTTGAGGTTTGAAATGGAACATAGCGGTGATGATGGTGTCTCTAGTATTGCTGCTGTACTTATGTGGATCGTAATTTTTTATGAGGTAAATGTTACAGTCCTGGGTGTTCACCAACGAACAGCTGGATTGTTCTGAAATGGTACTAGATCCATGTGCTTGGAGGAAGGAGTGGCGTCCATACCGCTGCCACAGTCACACCTGAGCTGGAAGTACAGATAACTTCTTTCCTCCATGGGCATTAAGATTCCGTCTGCCTCAAAATTTCCCCTCCTAGAGTGGTGTTGAATGGTCACCATAAAACTGCCTGGGTGTTAAACCTGTGAGGTAGAGGTGTAGAGCCCTGCCTGTTACTGGTAACGTGATTACTACATATGCAAGGGGAGACAGCTGCTCATAGGTGTTGATGTAAAGCAAGAGACACGTGGTAAAGATGATACAGATCACAACCTGAGAGACAGAGGGCTCCTTCATGCTTTTTCTCCTTTCTGAGACTCTGGTGCTCCTTTGTCACAAGTGCGAAAATAAAAGTACGTGTTTTAACCATCCTGGGGAGTTTCCCATTGCGGTGATTTGGTCAGAGTTACACAGTACTCGAAACCCTCAGAGGAATGGGTTTGTGAAGCTTTTTGGTGGAAAGGAATTTGGGGTTCCCTGTGAGAAGGTGTTTTTGATGGAAGGTGGCATCACTCATCTCACTGACAGCGGTGATGGGTAGGGAAGGCGGTTTCAGAAATAGCAGCAATGTGCACTGACCATCTTGCTCCTGGGGCTTTTCAACATTGCGCTGCCTTCAGCTGGAAAACTCATGGGACAGACTCCTGCAGCAGTGTTTCACTGCATGCTTCTGTACTGTCATCAAAGCACTGAACTACAGATTTTACTGTACTGCATTTGGAGGAAATGAGGGAAGAGACTGGGTCGCTCTTTGAGTCAGTAGTTCACTTCTCAGCCTCTTTTAACCGGCTTCTGAGTGCATCCCTTCCAAGGCTGCATCTTCCTGACCTGTTGAATGCATGAGGAACAGTGCTGATGGCTTCCACCAGCTAGTGGGGAAGGGCACATGCCAGCGTTTTTTTTTTTTTGCAGATGCGTGCAAGGGAACATGCTCGCTGCAGGTATTCCAGCTGTGGTGCCAAAGCTTGCTGCCCGCACTGCTTTTAAGCAGCGAGAATTAAGTGGGAACAGGCACTGCCTTACATGAAGTAAAACTGCAACAGGGAGGCATTTTGTTCAGGTTTCAGTTGTATTTGGTTTCAGTGAACAGAAACATGGGTAACCTGCGTTCAGAGGCAACCTTCTGGTAGAGGGACTTTGTTTTCTTGGTTCAGGTCCTAAACCAGCAAAAGTTTGTCACTCCAGTGGAGGTTGTCTACTCTTCTCGACCTGTCCTGTAGACTACCTGAGGAAACTGTATCTGGCATTTGTTGGAAGACATCCTCGTCCCCTCCAATCTCTTACGAAGTCTGGGCTGTTTTGCAATGAAGTATTGGTAAGAGGCAAAGGGAGTCACCAATGCAATTCTGCATCTCGCGTCTTTCTCTGGCACTGGTGGCCACTGTGGATGACTTTGGCAAAGAATGTAGGTTCTTGCAAACTACTCAAATGTAATGCTTCTCCAGCAATGAAATCTTTTTAGCTAGGTGGCTGCGCAACATAAGCCTCTGGGGTTTTGATGATCTTGGTTTTTACTGAGAGTCCATTGCAGTTCATTGTGGTCAGTCCCCTCGGTTCAGTCTTGTGCACTGACAGCAAGTGAGTTCTCAGACCCTGAAGTAAAGGGATACCCCAAAGCTCCCAGAGAGGGCTGAGCTGTTCTCCCCTGAGCCAAGCTACAAAGCATAGTTTGACTTTAACAGCACTTCTGTGCTTTGCTGGGTGGCATATGTTTCTCTAGGAGCGAAAGGTGAGTTTGCTGCTACTAAAGTTTTTTTTTTTAATGCATTGATACAGCAACTTCGGAGCATAGCTGTGTGTGCGCAGAAGTCTGAAGTTTTGCAATGTGCTGCTTTCATGCGTTGGGCAGCTTTGTTAGTTACGTCTACTTTTATTTAACAGCAAGCTCTAGAATTCTTTCCTCAGTCGTCCAAGTCCAGCTGAAGCGTTGCTTTCTAAATGTCCATTGTGGAACCAGGAGAGAGATTTCGCTTGCTAGAAGTGGTGTGTTGCCAGTGGTTTCTTAGATGTGGTCCAGCAGGCTTTGGTCTTGCTTTTCTGTCACCCTGTGTAAGCTAAATCTTTCTAGGTAATAGTTTGGCTGACACTCTTCCTTGGAGGTGGTATAGAAAGCTTGTTGCAGCCAGAATGAGTCTGTTTCAGGTTCTCTAAAAAGCATCCCTCTTTGTTCAGAGTGGAAATTATAAATCAGTTTCTCATCCAGGATAGAACTGGGACTCTGTGGAAAGCAGGGACCAATTGTGTTTTGTTAGTGGGCTGCTGCTCTAAGTTACTCTGTTCTGCTGCTCGTAGTTTGGCCAGATAGTGAGAGGCTGTCTATATTGTTACCTCCTAACACTGGGTATTCTCGTTTTCCTTCTAGCAAGCTGCCAAGACTGATCTGCGTGCTCGGTAATACTGTTGGAACGGGCGTTCTCTGCGCTTGAGCCCCCTAAAGACCAACTTGCTCTTCCTAATTCTAAAATCAGGTGTCGTCTGAGGGACTCTGGAAGCTGCAGTCCTAATCACAGTTGTATTGTCACGCTTGAATGCCGAGGATACAGCTGCAACGTAGTCGCAGGGGTGTATCTTCCCGTTGTTCTCATTTGGGGGTTGTGGTGTGGAGGTGACCCAGCTAATAGCTGTTCGGTGCTCTTGGGACCTGCTGTGTCGATCGGTGCTGTTTCGAGGTGAAGCCCCAGCAGAGTCTGTGCGTCACTCCCCTTCAGAGCTTTCATCTAATTAAAAAACGAAAGGACAAGTGGACCCTCAGCTGAGTCAGTGCATAACAGTAACCCCAAGTACTCTGCCACTTCTTAGCTATGTTGTATCGCAAGCAACCACTTGGGAAGCACCTCCCTGAACTCCCAGATGACTCTGCTCCCAACACGAGTGCAGAGTGCACCTGGCATTTATCTTGGGGTTACTTACTGCCAACTTCTGAGGGTGTTTACTCTGCTGAAAGAAGAGGAGTCTGTTAGGTATTGTGCAGTAGTTACTAAGCAGGCTTCTGAATGAGCTTCTAAAAATAGCTTCTCTCTTTCCAAGAGGATGAGGTGCTGTATGATTGGGGCCAAAACCAAGATGGTAAACGGGAAGAGATGTAAAGCATTGTTTAGTTGTCTCTCTTGTAAAATTAAATACACCTTTTCAGGAGCTGATTGGAACAGCTGCATTGCTAGTGTAGTGCTTCTGACAGCTTTGATGACAGTCCCGCACGACTTCATCGATCTGTAGTGGTATGATTTATACTATTATTCCTCAGAGAGAGATTGGAACATCAGTTAGTACCTTCAGGATAAATTCTTATTTGAAGGTGGATCTTCTTCCGGGATCATTCGTCAGAAATTCTTTGAAAAGTAATGTTGCTCAAGAACGTTGTAATAGAGATTTGCTTGCGACTTTTGTGCTCTTGTAGTAGCTGGGTTACTTCAGGAAAAGCCTTTTTTCATCTGCTCACAGCTTTGAGGTTTAAACCAGTTGAGGTAGCGTAATGTTTGAGTGGGAGATGTACATGGAAGCTCTGCTGCCCGTGGAAAGATCGCTCCTTGCCTGCTTAGTGAGGCTTCATGTCTTGCACGTGAGGCAAGCCTTCCCTCATCCTTTTATTTATAATCCCGAGTGACCTTTTCTGTGTTGCATTATTCTTTCTCAGGTAAATGAGGTCATGCTCAAAACCATTATGGTTTTTAATCACTCTCCATCTGTCATGCTTTACAGTCACTTCTGAAAAACTGGAGGGAAGTTGTTCCTGCTTAAATTGCCTCAAAACTGCATTTTGACGTATGGAGGCCAACTGGATGGTTTAGCCTGCCAAATGCGTGCTGGTGCTTAGAGGCCTTCTTGATCTTCCCTGATAAGTTATAGGGCTGCCTTCTTGGATGGTGAGAATGACCATTTTGAGGTCACCGATGCACTCACAAATGTCACCGAACAAACACGAATGACATGTTGGCCATGCTACTTGTAGTTGTAAATGAGGCCAAAGTGATCATTTTATGGAGAGAGCCTTTTTACTGTAGACACTTCTGGTGACTGCTTTGTATGAAGTGAGGAAAAAATTGTTATTCCCAGGATACCGGGCCAGAGCCAGAATTAATGTGTCCCATTGGAAGAGCAAGGTAATGGTGCTTGGTTTAAAAATAATGCAGGTTCCAGTTGAGGATTATGACAGGCGATTGTCAAAAATACAGAAGGTACTGATTTAGTAGCTGCAGATAAAATAATAAGGATTATAGGTCCCCAAGGAACAAAATGAAGAAAACATTCGTAGTAGCCACATGAACTTGAAGGCAGACACAAGTCAAGACTGTTAGCTGTGTTTTGTTACTTGCTTCATGGTCCCAGCCCCCAAACATTTGTAGTGGTTTATCTGTCAGAGTGGTTTGGTGATAGCTGGGGTGGGGCTAGGCATTTCAGTGTAGCAGGAATGGGGATTTCTCCTGCAGAAATCATGCGTCGTTTCCTCATCTCTCCAACCGTCTTCACCATGTGCTTGTAAGGAAATCCTCATCTGGGCCAGGCAGCAGGGAAGCAGATGGGAGCAAAATTCTTGGGGAAAGTAAAAGTCGAATACCTCTTTCTTTTCATAAAGAGCACAAAAAGTTGGAGGGGTGGCTGGAGCATTAGAAAGTCACACTACGGGTTCTTGTGTGTCTTCAGGACCAGTTTTTATTCTGAGCAGAAGAGCAGTTAGCAGAAAATAGACTTCTGTCGTGGGACACTGGTACCTTTGAACATGAAACTGTCAAGTCGTAACTTGAAATGCATACTTGTTCTCTGTTCCCAAAGTCTAACTGCACACACTCAGCCCTGTTACAACTTTGTTGTTACATGGGAGGTTATTTTTATTTGCAACTGTGTGAGACTGCATTTAGTATTAGATGCATCTCTTTCTTTGTTACTGGAGGTTTGCAGTAGTTGGCCAACAGCAAGCATTTCATGCACGTTTAAGTCAAGCGCTGGTAACTAATTGTAGTGTAAATCTATTTTAGATTACACTGAACTTACTTGCCTCTCTGGGCAGGGATGGTCTCTAATTCAATCTTGTAAATAAGTCTTTGTGTCTGTTAGTCTTCCTGAAAATAATTTGTCTATTTATTGTTTGAAGTGGTCTGTTGGAAATGTGACTAGTCTTTAGAGCCGAGTGCGTTCGCAGGGCCTTAGTGAGGGCTCTGTGTTGGGCTGCACTTCTCAGGCTGCAGTGTTGTGGTTCGTTCTGGAGGTACAGCCGTGAGCTGCCCCCTTGCTCAGAGCCATTCCCATGCAGCAAATGAATGAAGTGCTGGGGAGCTGTTTAATTAAGAGCTGGGAGACTTGGGAGTGAAATGTTCCATGGAAAGAAATCACTGCTGTCTTTTTTTTTTTTTTTTTTTTTCACAAAGCATGCTATAGGGTTCTCCTGTAAGGGGCTGCACACATGCCTTAAGAGTCTTCTGCTTGTGGCAGTAGGTTCTGTTTCCTTGGGGGAGATGTGCTCAGACACACAAAAGTCAATGTTATTCGGCCTCTCTCTGTACCCAGCATGTTGTAATGCTGCATGATCTCAATTTTTGGTAGGGTAACGAAGAAGAAATCGTGGCGGCGGAGTGGCTGTTCCCTTTGCATTTCTGAACCTAACTGTTCATAGGTAGCTTGTTATTTTCCTGCTTCTATTGTCATGTTTAGACCCTTTCAGCCTGAATTTGTCTTTGTTAACAGCCTCTCCCTTTGTTGGTGCCAGGGACCCTTTTCCCCAGGCGTGTGTCCCTGCGAAGGCAGTGCCTGCACAGTGGTGTTTACATCTTGCAGTGAGCCCACGTGCTCAAGGAGCAGCAGGCAGACATGACGGGGCCACTCATCTGCAGTGCTGGGAGTGGGCAGCCGGGCACTTCTGCAGCCTTTCTCACTCAGCTTTTATTACTGTAGGATGAAAGTTGAGAAGTGGTAGCTTTTCCCTTTCAGGGAAAGGTCTCGGGGGTCTTCTGCGTGACACAAGGTTCCTCGGGTAGAAACAACGCGTTTGGGCGTAATTTTATTCTTTCACATTGCTTTATCATTGCTTTTTCTGGTTTTCTTGGCATCACCACTGCAACTGCAAAGAGCAGATAGGCAGCAGGGATGTGAGGAAGGGCAGGACTGTCCCCTTCTCCAGCAGCGTGTGCTGATAATTGCTTACAGTGATTATGAACTGCAGCCTAAGTCTGTATGTATTGTGTTTGGCTCGATAGAGTATTATCTATGTTGAAAACTTGAATGGCCTTCTGTTCAGAATATTTACTCTATTTGTTCAACACTGAGGCTCATCAAACAGAAACCAAGTGGAGAATTTTGAGAAATAGTTTGTCTTAAGTCTTGCTGCTTTTTATCACATCACAACTTCCCTGTAGACGCAGGTACAGGTCTCGGTGCATGTGGTTTAATTTCATTAAAACTAGACTAGCTGAGACTTTCTTCATGGTCTGTCCTGTAAATAGATGAATTAGAAATTCCATGTAGAAAGCACAAGGCAGAAAAAAGGCAGTGTTTTGTCAAAGTCTTTTATCCAGCCTAAGCTACATCAGGAAATGGTGTGATTTCTTTGTGCAGCTTACCTTCTCCTAATCACAGTGTTACCCCTTTGTACTTTCAGGATACTGTTCTTGTAGTGCTTGCTCTCTTCTCAAAGCTCTTTGCGGACTCAAGTAGTTACAGAAACGGCATAGTTAGTTTCCAGCATGCAGCCACCTTGCATAGCAGTTCAGAGAAGCAAGACACAATGACATCTCCATTTTCAAAGTTTGGGGGAAACTTAGGGCTGGTGAACAGAAATACTTGAGGAGAAATCGGACTAAAAAAGCTGGAACAATGTAAAACCAAAAACATGTTGGAAATTTTGGTGGCAGACAAATAGGATTGACATTTTTGCATACTCTCTGAAAAACCCATCTTAATGTGAACAGAGTGCCTTGAACATCATGCCTCTGTCAGAGGGAAAAGCTTTACAATGGAAGTCAGGTTTTCACCTCTCCTAAAGACAAAGTCTGAAGTGAATTAAAAAAAACCCACAATCAAAAACCAACCCAAACCAACAAAAAACACCTTTACTGTAAGCAAGAGTCAATTTTTCAGAGAATTGTCCTTGATGTTCCATAATGTTACCTATAAGGCTACTAATTTCATTGTTCTTTGAAATGTAACAATTAGTAAAGGTTGTGGTCCCTTAGCAAGAAACGCTTTTTTGGTGATGACTTTTCTGGGAACCGTGGGAGAGGAAACAAGCTTTGGTGCCTCTGAGAGAAAGCTTGTTCTGCCACCTTACTAGTTTGCAGTGTTTCTAGATATTTAGTGCTATGACAGGCTGTGGCTCGTGGAGTGTATGAATGATGCCTGCGTCTTAGGGAAGACTCTGTCTTCCCATCACTAGCTTTAGTCTACTTTTACTTGTTCCTTAGCCAGGCTTGGAGGTTGTTGTGTGACGGAGCTGATGGGGTGGGATTCATCTGAAGGCATGCTGATCTGTCTTGGTCCAAAAAGGCCCTGAAATCATGCGTTTTCCTTCCAGAGGCCATAAGTGTCACTGTTGTGTCTTGTGGGAGCAGGTGGCAAGACCTCCCTCAAGGAAGCTGTCAGAAAGGGACTGGAGCAAGCCTTGAGGTGTTGTTCGAGCTCCAGGATGCTCAGGCAGAATTACAGACCTCAGAGGCTTCTGCTCATCCAGAGAGGCTTTTGCATGAGTTTGGAGGAAGTTTGTCTACATTTATACTAGAAAAATAAACATGGAAGCACTTCTTTTGCTGGAATGTCTTTAGGATAGTTTGAATAATAGCTTCTAAGAGTAGACCTTTGTGGTTTGATATGAGCAGCAGATTTTATGTGTTCAGGGCTTGTTTCTATATATACTTGTCCTTTGTTTCCCCATAACTCTTTTTGATCGTTCCGCAGCTGTAAACTATAGCTGCTTTATATGTATATGTAAAAGTTGTATTTCCTTTTTAGCATTTGTTTGCTAGAAGAACAAATGCCAGTATGTTACTTGGGAAGGAAAATCCTCTAGAGCCCTTTCATGCTTTGATCATAGTGAAGTTCGTTTTAATGTTAATACCCACGTTTTGAAATTGCCATCCACTTTCTCATTGCAGGATGAACAGTTTTTAGGTTTTGGTTCAGATGAAGAAGTCAAAGTACGAAGTCCCACCAGGTCCCCCACAGGTATGTTCAAGTCAGGGCATTGGATGTCGACCTTGTATTCTCCTTTGTGATGTTTTTGCTGTGCCTCTCTTGTTTGTTTGTTCCATCAAATCTCATCCACCATAAAAGCCACCCCAGTCTTTGGATTCAACTCAGTTAGTTTTGGACTTTTTACATCTGATCTGTTATGGAACAGAGAAACTTTGAGTAAAAGTTATGCTGATGAAACCACCAGTTGAAACCTCATGTTAGTGTTTTGGAGAGGCAATTATTTCAATAGTAAGGATCTAAAACTGGTTGGAATATTTCAGTATCTTTCAATAGGCTCATTATCACCTATAAATGGAACCTTCACTTTTTTGGAAATAAAACAAATATAGAACACTTGAGGATAAGCCACAGCTGAGTTGTTGCATTCTCAACTTTCAAGATGTAGGATCAAGTCATGGTGGGACTGCCAGTGAATGAGTTCAGCTTTGATTTAGATTCTTGTTGATAAATGCTCTCACCACAGCTCTCTGCTTGTTCACCACAATGATCTACTCAGCTCGGCCTTGCCAGCAAATTCTGCTGTGGAGAGCCTTGCTAATAGGGTGTTTCAAGCAAAGAATGAGGTACATTGTCAGAGCTGTGTGAAGACCCAGAACTGGAACAGCTGGGTTTGGTGGGTATGCATTGAAATGCATTGGTAGAGGTGAGTAATCAAGCCTTGCACATCTGCTTGACAATTCAAAGTGCAATGCCAAGTGCTAACTGTGTTTCAAAGCTAAAACCAGTTTTGTAGTAAATTACCTTGTTTCAACCGTCTCCGTGTTGTTCTTGCCTTACTGACCTATCCCTTAGCAGTGTGGATGGATGGTACTAGAGAAGAATGATTCTCCTCCCACCACCCCCCAAACTAGCTGTAGTCTGCTTTAAAAAAATTATTAAGAATCTTTTAATGTGTTTGAAAGGTGGCACATGTACTTAAGAATTACCCTTCCCTCTCAACATTAGGTCGATAGTGGTTTTGTGCCATTGCATATATAGTTGCTGTAAAAAGGCAAGCTTGCATTTTAAAAAAAAAAAAGACTGGCTTCGTATTTTATATGGGAGAAAAGGTTTGTTGGGAAGGTTCTGTTTACACGTACTGATAAAAATATACATTTATTTGTTAGTTAACTGAAATGTCTTGGCAACTTGTATGGGCAGTGTGACTGATAATGAGTAAATAAATACATGTGTGACCCGAGTAATGCTGATCCAACACTCGGAGAAATTTAACGTGTGTTCTTCATTCTCTATTTCCCTCTCAGTTAAATCTAGTCCGCGGAAACCTCGCGGGAGGCCCCGGAGCAGTTCTGACCGAAGCTCAGCTGTACTGTCAGACTCTTCATCAGTGTGTTCCCCCTCGAGCAAGTCTGAAACCACAGCCATGGAGAAAGTAAAGAAGAAGGAGTTGAAGAGTGGGGAAAAAAGACGAGGAAGACCTCCAGCGCTTACAAGCGTGAAGTTCAAATTGTCGCAAGTAAAGGACGCATCGGACATTCAGAAGGGTAGTAAAGAAGAAAAAGAGAGTCTGAAAAAAATCAAAAGGTCACCATCCACTACATTTCAGCAAGCAACTAAAATCAAGAAATTAAGAACTAGTAAGCTCTCTCCACTGAAATCTAAATTTAAGCCTGGGGCGAAACTTCAGATTGGGAGGAAGAGTGTTCAGATTGTGCGCAGGAGAGGTAGGCCACCATCCTCTGAACGTTTAAAGACTTCCTCAACCTTAGTCATAAACTCGCAGCTGGAGAAACCCCAAAGGATTCGCAAAGAAAAGGATGGCACACCACCTCTTACGAAAGAAGAGAAGACTGCTGTCAGACAGAGTCCGCGCAGGATTAAGCCTGTTAGGATTATACCTTCCACCAAAAGGACAGATGCTGCAATTGCTAAGCAACTCTTGCAGAGGGCTAAAAAGGGGGCACAAAAAAAGATTGAGAAAGAAGCAGCCAAACTGCAGGGCAGGAAGGGGAGAACCCAGCTCAAAAATATCCGACAGTTCATCATGCCAGTTGTAAGTGCTATCTCTTCACGGATTATTAAAACACCTAAACGGTTCATTGAGGATGAAGACTACGATCCTCCTATTAAAATATCCAGACTAGAATCCACGCCAAACAGCAGGTTCAGTGCTACGTCTTGCGGCTCCAGTGAAAAGTCTAGCGCCGCTTCTCAGCATTCATCTCAGATGTCTTCAGACTCCTCGCGGTCCAGTAGCCCCAGTGTGGATACGTCCACAGACTCTCAGGCTTCTGAGGAGATGCAGACTCTTTCTGAGGAGCGAAGCAATACTCCAGAAGTTCACGCACCGTTGCCTGTTTCTCAGTCCCCTGAAAACGATAATGGCGATAGGAGAAACAGAAGATTTTCAATAACAGAAAGAAGCTTTGGCCAGAGGACAGCTAAAAAGCTGTCGGCCTTACCAAGTGTGCCGCAGCAGCAGTCCTCCTCCTCTCCTCCTCCCCCTTTGCTCACTCCCCCGCCACCGCTGCAGCCTGCTTCCAGCATCTCGGATCATACCCCTTGGCTTATGCCACCTACCATACCATTAGCCTCACCCTTTCTTCCTGCTTCTGCTGCACCGATGCAAGAGAAACGGAAGTCGATTTTGCGAGAGCCGACATTTAGGTGGACCTCCCTGAAGCATTCCAGGTCAGAACCACAGTACTTCTCATCAGCAAAATATGCCAAAGAGGGTCTTATTCGCAAACCAATATTCGATAACTTCAGACCCCCACCGCTGACACCGGAGGACGTTGGCTTTGCATCTGGCTTCTCAACGCCAGGTGCGACAGCTCCAGCACGTCTGTT
The DNA here is from genome assembly GCA_026212715.1 of Elanus axillaris. Taxonomy (NCBI): domain Eukaryota; kingdom Metazoa; phylum Chordata; class Aves; order Accipitriformes; family Accipitridae; genus Elanus; species Elanus axillaris. The sequence goes on from JANZLQ010000086.1 coordinate 8,053,856, forward strand.
TTCTCTTCACTCTGGAACGAGGTTTGATATGCACAAGAGAAGTCCTCTGCTGAGAGCACCCAGATTCACGCCGAGCGAGGCCCACTCCAGGATCTTTGAATCTGTAACTCTGCCCTCATCGGTTGGTCGTACCACTACAGGGACCTCTGCAACGGGTGTCTCCTCTCGGAAGCGGAAGAGGAGAGTGTTTAGCCCCATCCGATCAGAACCCAGATCTCCTTCGCACTCCATGAGGACGAGAAGCGGGAGACTTAGTACCTCTGACCTGACAACTCTCACCCCACAGTCTTCTGTCTCTTCCTCATTAACTAGCATTTCTGTTAGTTCTCTTGCCACTAGTGCCTTAAATTCAACTTTTACTTTTCCTTCCCATTCCCTAACGCAGTCTGGGGAATCAGCAGAAAGAAGCCAGAGACCAAGGAAGCAGACTAGCACTCCGGCAGAGCCTTTCTCATCTAGTAGCCCTACTCCTCTCTTCCCCTGGTTCACATCAAGTTCCCAGACAGAGAGAGGGAGAAACAAGGACAGGGCAGCAGAGGAACTCTCCAAAGATAAAGACACTGACAAAAGCCTGGAGAAAGACAAGAGCAGAGAGAAAGACAGAGAGAGAGAAAAGGAGAACAAACGAGAGTCAAGGAAAGAGAAAAGGAGAAAAGGGTCAGAAATTCAGGGTAGTTCTGCTTTGTTTCCTGTAGGTAAAATACCCAAAGAAAAGGTAGTCAGCGAAGACATTGCAGCATCATCATCTGCAAAAAAAACTGCTGGGCGGAAGAAGGCTACAGTGGTAGATCCTGCAGCAGACGTTTCCACTGCTGGTCTGGTAGAGACAGCAGCCATCAAAACCAAAACGTCCAAGAAAGGTAGAGGGGGGGTAGACAAATCAGATCTGGACCTCAGCCCTGCTGTGCCGTCTTTGGAGAAGGAAAAAGCCCTGCGTCTTTCTGCTCCTTCGTCAAGCACTGTTAAACATTCCGCTTCCTCTATCAGCTCTATGTTGGCTCAAGCAGACAAACTGCCAATGACTGACAAGAGGGTGGCCAGTCTTCTGAAAAAGGCAAAAGCCCAGCTGTACAAGATAGAGAAGAGCAAGTCCCTCAAACAAGCAGATCAGCCAAAAGCACAGGTATTCCTTTCTCCAAGTTTGGTTCTGTTTGGGGTTTTTTTCTAGAGCGCATCTTATTTTGAACTTGCATTGAGAGTCACAAGTAGCTTTCATATCCTAAGCGTGAAGAATTAATGTGCCAAGCTAAGCAGCTGTTAGTGCAACAGATGGCAAACGATCCAAAAAATGAGAAGCCCTGGGCAGAAGCTGAGGGGGAGAGGGAGCTGCTGTGTAGTCAGCTCAGGGGGGAGCTGCGTGCGTTTTTAGAGATCGGTACGGCATAGCTGCTTATTGGGTTTCTCTGAATAAATCTAAGCAAAGTGATCATCTAGAGCAGTAGTACTCACTCTTAAAAGTGTGGTTCCAGCAAACTACAGTAGTCTGTCTTGGCCTCGATGTTTCTTGTAGGCCCTTCTTGAGCATAAAGCTGGCTTCTGAAGATAAAGTTGGTCTTGGTCTCTCTCTTTTTTTAACTTTACACAGTGATGGTCTGTCATTTATGGGCAGGAGTAAAATCCATTGGGATTTTGCATCTGATTGGGGGACTGCTTCCTACCACTTTCCTCTCTTCCCTCTCCCCCACCCCAAAACCACCCTTTTCTGCAGTCTTCTTTAGCTGCCAGAAAGGTAGGTGAAATACACTTTCAGAGACTACTTCCTTTTTATTTGAACTTTTACTTTCCTTAATGGCACTAGTGTTGAAGGTCACTAGCACATATTTTAAATAGAAAAGGCTCAAGCCTTTGTCTCTGAAATGAAGAAGTGTGTGCTTCTGTATGTCTGGCCTGGTTATAGAAGAAGGCCAGGCCCTCACAATTACCTGCTTGGAGGAGTTCTTTTAGTTGGAAATATTTCAGAATTCTATGATGGAAACATGGAAAACTGCACTAAAATGCTACATGTCTTTTAGCCCCTTGTCTTAAAGGCCAGCAGCTACAAAGCTATCAAATAGCTGGATTTACATCTGGCTCCTGCTGGATCAGTTAGCACCAAATGTTAGTCTAATTCCAGTCGCCTCTGATTTTTGTGATACTGATGCCTTGATAACACAGCTTCATGAGCAAGTTTGCTTTCCAGTAGGAGGGAGAAACTTAGCTTGTAATTCTGAATGAGTAAAACCTCTTGTTCATTTGAATTTATCCTCTCAGTAACTGAGGCTTAGAAGGCTGAGAGTCTTTATTTTTGTCCCGGTTCTTACAATGTGCAAGTGAAGATACAATTTAACTCTTCCTAGGTTGTTTAGAAGTTTCCATTGCATGCTCCCCAGCCTCATTTTGGTATCTTTCTTATGAATACTGTCTGTTCTCATGTTATGAAATCTAGGGGCAAGAGAGCGATTCGTCAGAAACTTCAGTCCGAGGACCACGAATAAAACACGTTTGCAGGAGAGCAGCTGTTGCACTGGGCCGCAAGCGAGCAGTGTTTCCTGATGACATGCCCACTCTGAGTGCCTTACCGTGGGAAGAACGGGAGAAGATACTGTCTTCCATGGGCAATGATGGTGCGTTAAGATTTTTAGTATTCATCTGTGGATTTGTACAAAGTCAGCTTTTGTTGACTGCTTAAAATGAGGACTTCAAGTGATTAACAGGAGAAAGTATGTTAAACAGCTCCGGGCTCTCCGTTACAATGGCTCTCAAACAGGGTTAATCCTCTTAACCATTGGTAATTGTTATAAACATGTCTACTGCACTAAACTTTTGTTCTGCTGAGACAAGTATGTATGTACATATACATCTCTACATGTACATATGTGCGTATACACACGCTCACATGCACCCCTTGTGTGGCTCTGCAGATGAACTTATGCTTGATGGAATAAATCCCATTATCAAATTAGATGATCCTGAAACATTCTTTGACATCAGTGAATTCACATTAGAAATTTGTTTTGATAGATAAGTCATCGATAGCTGGCTCAGAAGAGGCTGAACCCCTCGCTCCACCTATCAAGCCAATTAAGCCAGTTACCAGAAACAAGGCACAGCAAGAACCTCCGGTGAAGAAGGGCCGACGCTCAAGGCGCTGTGGGCAGTGTTCTGGCTGTCAAGTTCCAGAGGACTGCGGTGTCTGTACTAACTGTCTAGACAAACCCAAGTTTGGTGGGCGCAATATAAAGAAGCAGTGCTGCAAGTAAGTGTGTGTCTGAGAAATTGTTCAGCTAATCCCTATGCTGAGTGGCATAAGCACACCCACGCTTGGGGACAGAGAATGGCAGATTAACCCTGTAGCACAGGCTTTGAGTGAAATTGCCCTGGGTTGAGGCTGGATGACAGCAGGGGATTGTAAACAGTTTAATTGAAGAGTCAAGATCATGATTCAAGGTGTGCTTGTTACAAGCTTTTTCTCTGAAGTTCACTTCTGGTTTGTTCCCCCCCGTTTGATGAAACTGGCATAGCACTGAAAAGCATTTGGTATGAGACCAGTGGCTGTCATTAGGCAGTGTGGGTTTTTGCAAGGAAGGCAATGTGTGCATAATAAATATTTATCTCTTATTCTCTCAAATTGCATTTATTAAGAGCTTGTGTTTTCAAGATGATGTTTATCTGGTGTATATACACTTCATATAACAAAGATGTCTCTGGATATGTTGTTAAGAAATACCGCTCTTCCTTGATTTTTCGTATCATTTTTTATACTTATCACTCAGCCTGAACCTTTTCCTTTTTAAATTGCTGCATTAACTTGATTTCACCAGACTAGTTAATCTGTCTGAAAAGGCAGCAACTGAAGTGGCACCAATAAAGATTGTTGTGATATGAAAGCTATTTATAAAGCATAGCTGTGAGAATTGCTGTGTAGTGCTCATCTGTGTCAAAACACTCTGCAGACTACAATCTGTAGGTAGTCTCGCTCTTAGCAGCTTTGCCCAGGCCTTGGGCTAGGGATTAAAACCACAGGCCCTGCTACAGGAATAAAGGCAGAAACAAAGCCTAGCCCAACTTACAGAGGACATCATGTGCTAAACATAAGAAAAATAGGAAATCAAGTTGAACACTTGAAGAAAGGCTTGGTCACCTAATCCGATCCCACTCCAAAAGTAACTGCTTTTGTCTGAAATGGCCTCAGTTTGGATTGTGTAAAACCTACAGTTGAAAGAGTTTGATGTGGTGGTTCCTTAGAGCTCTTGGAAGTATTGTGATACTTCTCAAATCTAGGAAATGGAATTGATGTGGGATTTACCGGTGAAAGTGTTGTTATGTAAGCAGTTTTATTAACCTCAAAACTGTTTTGAGAGTGTGGAAGACCGAAAGGAAAGTACAGAGGAAAATAAAAAGTTTCTTTTACATATCTCTGAAGAAGGGGGGAGGGGCATGGGAAAAAAAAGATTGCTTGGAAAAAGGTAGTGGGTATATTGATAATGTTTTTTTTCATGTTGAATATTTACACACTGCCCTCTTAATGTCTGCATATTTCTTCTCATTTCACGACACGTTCTTTCTTTGTAGAATGAGGAAATGTCAGAATCTACAATGGATGCCTTCAAAAGCATATCTCCAGAAGCAAGCTAAAGGTAGGCTAAAAGACTTGGCTCGAGTACAGCACAACAGAGAAATTTTCACCTCTTAGATTTTGCTCTTTGTGCTGTTGTTGTGGCTACACTAAGCTTATAAAAGGTTAGTCTGCAACCAAATGTTGAGAGGGATCCTGACTGTTCTGCTGATGTCAGGTGAAAGTTGCAGGAGAGATGTGAGTGCAAGCAGCGTATGTACTCCCTGATGGTGGCTGTCTCTTTCAGCACTGGACTTGTAGTTTTTCCTACCTTTTGTAGGGAGCTGCTGCTGATGGCCTTCTGCCCTTCAGGTGAAGCGTTTCTCAGAGGTTTGCCTGCTCCTGAGTGACACAGGGACCGATGAGTCTCTTGGAGCCTCCTTGTCTCTGACATAAGGCTTAAGCGAGCTGTCATACATGTTCTGTTAAATCCCCATATTCTTGGTACTGGACCTCTGGAGGTCTGCATGTTAGTGTGACAGCAGTCAGGCAGCTGCCTTGAACGCCCTGAACTTCGCCATACAAAGTCTGCTTCCTCCTTTGCACAGTTAAGCTCTGAATCAGCTTTACTACAGAAGGGTTTTGCTTACTGCTCTGTCAGAATAGAGGCCCAAGGTATTAGAACACAGATTGCAACATAAGCCAAATGCATTAATTTTACCAACAAAATGCTTTATTTTTTGAGTACCTTTTTGTACGACAGAGTGACAAAATTCTGACATCAAAGTGTCTGTTTCCTTGTTTTAAAAAAGCAGCAAATCTTTTGAAGTCACACCATTTTGTCTGTGTTGCTTTATTGATGCTTCTTCTTTCTAGCTGCAAAAAAGAAAGAGAAGAAATCAAAGACAAATGAAAAGAAAGAAAGCCATTCGGGAAAGAACCAGTTGGACTCTGGACAGAAGCAAACTCCTCAGACTATCGTATCAAGAGAAGACAGTGCTGTAAAGAAGAGTAGTGAGCCTGCTCGTAAGCCCGTTGAGGAAAAGCACGAGGATGGGAATTCTTCCATTCCAGTGTCAGAGCCAAAACAGGTCCCTGCATCTGGCACCAGAAAGACTGGCAAGCAGACATCCCAGCCAGTACAGCTCCCTCCTTCTCAGCCACCAAGCTCAGGACCTTTGAAAAAAGAAGTACCTAAACTTGCCACTTCTGAGCCTAAGAAAAAGCAGACTCCCCAGCCAGAAATAGGTAAATGGGACTGTTTATCCTCAATATGTTTGAGTCACGTTAAGTAACAATACCACTAAAAGCTGTTGGATTTTAAAACTGATGAATGCTTTATGATCCGGTGAAATTACAGCAGATCATTTTGGAAATTTTGCTTAGAACTGGCTTCCTTCTTATTGAACTACACTGTATATTGGGGTGGGGAGAAAGATGGCCATCTTTATTGTGATTTGTAGTCATGTAGTCTTGGCAGTCTTGAAGTATGTTTTCAATATTGTTAAGTATGTTGACTGTTCGCAGCCTGAATGTGAAACAAGGATGTAATCTTTTACTACAAAAACATAGTCCGCTATTGCACATAGTTCAGAACAGCATGAACAGTGACTAACAAGGCCGCTCCGGGACTTCTGTGGCTTTGCACCCAGAACAGTTCAGATTTTTAGCAGAGCAAACTCTCCTGGTCATGCCTTGAGGAGACTGCTCAAGTCATAGTTGATGAGGTGCAGTCACAGAAGACGGTGGAAAAATTCTAGTCTAAAATTCATCGCACATTACCCAGCTGATTTTTTTCCCTTTTCTTCTCTACAGGTGGCTGTTAGTTACTTGAAATACTCATAATTTTTCCCCCCTTCCTAGGCACAGAACAAAGCAAACAGAAAAAAATTGCTCCCCGTCCAACTTTTCCTGTGAAACAGAAACCAAAAGAAAAGGTGAATACTGTTTTTTGTACACAGTCAGTAAATTTCAAGAACCTGGAACTTCTGTCTAGAAAGTAGAACTGTATTACTTAATCCTTTTGCAGATTTGGTTGGTTGGTTGGTTTTGGGTTTTTTGTACTTAAAAATGTTAGGTTTTTCCTTGTGGCAGTATGTGGATACCAAAGTACCTAGCAGATGTTAACTTTGTCTCTAAGACTTGTACATTGTGGGGTAGAGGCCAGCTTTTCCATAAAAAATGGAACTACGTTCATCTCAGAAACAACTCCCATTATGGAACAAAACCCAAATGACCACCACCACCCCACCTACCCCCCAAAAAATTGTCTTATTTAAATCTGAGGGAGAAGTGCACAGGGACTAATTACACCCAGAGTTGCCCACTGCAGCAAAATAAAAACCAGCGCTCTGATGAGAGAGAACAACATGATGTTAGAGGAAAATGCAGCAAAATGAATTAGAAATGTAATTGCGTGTGGAATGCTCTTAAGAAATGGTTGGCAGAATGATTACTTTCTTGCAACTTTCACAGAGTCATTAATTCTGTGATGGTTTGGGGGTTTTGTCTGCAAATTATCTACAGCGTTCAATATAATTGCTGGTTAAGTTTTAACGTTCAGGGCTGGGATTAATGCAGGCTCCTTTACTTGACTAGGAAAAGCCCCCTCCTATAAGCAAGCCAGAGAGCAGCACGCTGAATTTGCTCAGCACTCTGACTAACGGAAGCAGTTCCAAGCAAAAGCCACCTACAGATGGAGTCCACAGAATCCGAGTGGATTTCAAGGTAGAGGACAAAATGTTTTAAGTATTTGAATGTTACCTGGCTCTAAACACTGGAACTAGAGTCCCTCAAGAGTGCTGGCAGTGACTTCTAAGTTTGTGTGTCTGGTACCGTTCAGAGAGAACTGCAAATAGGAGCCTTCATGACAAGTCACTTGGTTGATTTTTAGAAGCTTGTTATGCCTTTTTTGTCTTATAATTAGAGTACTGGATGAAGAGAAACTTAAAGCTTTAAAACCTTAACTGTCAATGTGTGAGGATGAGCAAGAATTTGAGGTTTATGAAGAATTATTCCATTAAGATGGAACTATAAAACCTTACCACAACTTGAGCCAACAAGATTTGGGGAAAATGTTAGTAACTTGTAATTCACAACATTTGGGGTCTATCTGGGGTTTTAAAATGATAAATCATGTACTTTTTTGAACAACAGTGTTGAAATAATAAAATATAATATTTTCCTAATAATTTTTCAGTCCATCTATAAGTGTTGATACTGGAGATTATAGTGAGATCTCATAAGTGTTTTATACAAATATGGAGCTTTAATAAAGTATAATTCTTCTGAAATTTCACTTTTAGTAATAATTGTGCAATTGTGAAAAACTTTGTCTGGTTCCTTAGGTTTGCTTTCCATAGAAGGAAGGCTAGTGTATTATTGAGCTCTCTTGGCAAGAACAGCGCTGAGATGTGACTATTCCAATATACACTATAAAGTAGACCAAGATAGAAGTTGAAATGATTTCAGTTTGAGACCACTTAATCACAGGCACAGAGCGTATAAAGCAGCAATCAATGTGAGCACTTTATACTGATGTTGTATTGCCTTATTCTGCATGGTGATGTATCCTTTTGTACTTTCAGGAGGACTGTGAAGTGGAGAATGTTTGGGAGATGGGTGGGTTAGGCATCGTCACCTCGGTACCTATTACTCCCAGGGTGGTCTGTTTTCTCTGTGCCAGCAGTGGACATGTGGAGGTAAAGCATTGTGTTCTGCTGTTGATGACTTAGTTACAGCACCATGTTGTTACAAAAATAAATAAATAAAAAATATCATCACCTTAATCCAGAAGAAACTAAAATAATACCTGTAAATCTGTCCTTGCTAAACTTGGTCCCAAGATACTAAAATGCAAAGTGTTTAAAATGGGTTTGGAAACTTCTGCTTACTTTGGAGGTGAATGAACTGCATTAGGCGTAAAGAATAGGATATCTGAGAGCACCTGTGTCTCCTCTTAATTTGGAATCCTGCATCTGATGTAAAGCAGGGGCTTTGCTTTCTTTTAACTTGAAATAAGAAAGACTGCCTGATAATGTTAAAGGGCTTTAGAAAGCGTTGACTTTCCCAGGTATGTCTGTATCTGCTGAGAGCTGCAAACTATTACTGAAACGTGACTGGAGAGATTCTGGTGCTGCATAAAGAGCTGGATTAAGATGTGTTTAATGCATTTCCAGGTATAGATAGGTGCCTTCTCAACATCTTCAGACCAGCTGTCCTGGGAAGGTGGTGCTAGCACTCTAGAAAAGGCTTGGTTACAATGAGTGAACAATAGTTGGGGAAAGGGGGGGGTAAGTTCTTTATGTGGACATCAGTGCACTTGAAGGACCCTGAAGGTCTAGTGGGGCATGGAGCCATCCCCTTCTTAGTCAGATTGCTTAAGGGGACAAACAATTCAAATGTCCCCTGTGAGCCTGTGTTGTTTGTGCCCTGAGGACAGTTCTTTTTCTAGTATGGCCAGCCTTGTAGGGGATACATAGAAATTAGAAGAGTTTTCACATGGGTCACCTAACCTGAACAGGGGGAGAGACGTCTCTCTCTGCTCTGCATGTCCCTTCCTTCTGCACTGAGTGTTTCTTCTGGTGCAGTTGCCTTGTGTTACAGTGAGGGAGGGAGAGCTCAAAGAGACCTATAGGCTATAGCCAGTAGTCAGAACACTTAGGTAACAGGTACCAGACTCCCCTTTGCTGCTAGATGCCTAGTCTGGGTGGATGAGCATGTTTGAGTTGTCTGAAGTACACACGCAGTTTCCCTCCTAAAATAGGCCAGTAGAAGTCCTTGTTCTGTCAGTTGTAAAGCAGAATTCAGAGTAGTTTGGAGCGCGAGGGGGCTTGTTTGGGACTTCAGAGCAGCTTCTGACTTGCTAAAACTTCCCTCTCCCCCCTTGCAGTTTGTGTATTGTCAGGTCTGTTGTGAGCCTTTCCACAAGTTCTGCTTAGAGGAGAGCGAGCGGCCCCTGGAGGACCAGCTGGAAAACTGGTGCTGCCGTCGCTGCAAATTCTGCCACGTGTGTGGGAGACAGCACCAGGCCACCAAGGTACCCCCAAACTGCCGGGCAGGCACCCCCCTGCGCTGCTCCCAGAGTTCGTCTCGTTCGGAGCTCAGCTAGTGAGCATGCACTGGGGAGCAGAGAAGCGCAGGGTCTCTACGCGAGCGCCGCTGTGCGCTGGGGAGAATGCCTCTTGAGTCGCTTCATTCCATCTTCTTCCAGTTGGCCCAAATGGGGGATCCAACATAAAATGAAAATGTCCAGGACTTTACAGCCCTTCGAAGGGTCTCTGTTCCAATGCTTTTTCCTCTTATTCTTATAGCAGTTGCTGGAGTGTAACAAGTGCCGAAACAGCTATCACCCTGAGTGCCTGGGCCCAAACTACCCAACAAAACCCACCAAGAAAAAGAAAGTTTGGGTGAGGGATTTTGATTTCTTTTTTTGGGTAATTTGCTTGTGGACCGATCATAACGCCAAAGGCCAGAGATCTGGAGATCACTTGCTCTGATGCAATTGTTTAGCCTTTTAACACAGGGTGTCTGTTGCGTTGGAAGGTACATTTGGAAATAGATAATGAGATGGGTTGTTGATAAGGCTCTGAACAAGCAGGATTTTTAAAGGGATTACAGCTTTTTTAGTTGTCTTAATTCTTCTGATTATATTCCCAGAACACAGAAGCAGCTCTTTAGAATGGAAGTATTTACTTTGTTAACAAACTTACCAGTTGATACTGGTATTGAGAGACAGTTTGGATTAATGTGCTATTTTGTGTCTTTCTAATTTTTGTTCTAAACAAGTGCAAAAGTTTTGCCTACCATGTATTTGGTACTAACAGTTTTTAGGTGTGTTCTACTATAATATCCTCAGAGTTGCAAAACTGTTAAAATAAGACTTCATATTTTAGGTCAGAAGAAATGCCATAACTATCCATGCTGTTGTTTTACGTGAAGGGAAAGGTGATAGTTTCTTCAGTGCAAATATGAAGGACCGAATAACTATACTGTGATTTACTTTCTTTTTTTTGCTTTGTTGCATCATCACCATGAAGGGAGTGTAAGTTGTGGTATTTTAGCAAAAGTTCTGTATTTGAAACTCCTTATTCTGCACTCATTAAATAATAAACACTAAGAAATGTGTCATTAGGACTGAAGAACAGAAACTACTGGATATAAAAGCAAGTAACTCTTGCCAAACATGTTCCTTTTCCAGATATGTACCAAATGTGTTCGCTGCAAGAGCTGTGGATCGACAACACCAGGCAAAGGGTGGGATGCGCAGTGGTCTCATGACTTCTCACTGTGTCATGATTGTGCCAAACTCTTTGCTAAAGGTACATAAAGTTGTGATTCTTTACAGCAGGAGCCTCTTCAGATGCTCGGCTTTGCATTAGGGAGTGTCAGTGTAGAGCAAACAGAGGGCCTGCAGGGCAGGTGAGCTTGTCATGGTACAAACAGGAGTGAAAGCTGGTGTTAGAGTCAAGCATGAAAGCATGTGTAATACCTTTCTGTAGGAAAGCCAGGCTCTTAAACTTTACAGTGGCTAACAAAAATCACCAGTGTGGTATTGTCAGAGTTTGAGGCTTCCAGAATTTAAACACTATACTACATAAAGCCACACACCTGTTGGCCCAGGGTTTCAAGTAGCAGTAGAGAAAAAGACATTTTAAAGGACTCCTGACTTAAAAGCAACAAGGTCCCTAGGGTGGTTGTTCCTTCTTGCAATAGTTACTGTACGTGATACTTTTGAATCTAGGAGTGGCACTCTGGGGAGAAATCTCAGTATAGAAAGTCTTGACTATTCCACCTAATTTCTTGCCTGTATGTCATCTTTGTCCTTTTGTTTTACTCTGTAAAGCTAATTGCATATAGTATTTTGTTAGCCTCGCTACCCCTCAAAAAATGGGTACTCACTAACAGAATTCTGGAGTAGTCAGTGGTCTTCTAAGCAGGTTATTTTTGTGGCCGTTGTTTGCAGTTTTGTAAAAGTTAGATGTAACTGTATTGGCAGCTTATTCGTGGGGTTTCTCGGAGAGCTGCTTCCTTAGTGCACTAGTAGGTAACCACCTAGCCTTTGAGGTGTGTGTGTGTGGAAGCTGAACTTCTGATAAAAATCACGTCTCATTTGCAGGAAATTTTTGTCCTCTCTGTGACAAATGCTACGATGATGATGACTATGAGAGCAAGATGATGCAGTGTGGGAAATGTGACCGCTGGGTCCACTCCAAATGTGAAAACCTTTCTGGTAAGGCAAATTCTTGTCTCCTCAGTATTTGACGTGGGGCAGTGAGTAGACCAAAGCAATCCAGTTTTGGACCTCTCTACTATGTTAACTTTAACACCCTCACCTGTTGTGACCAAGATGAAAAATACCTGTAGAGTGGCTACAGGTAAACCAGTACTAATGTCAGTGACATCCTGAAAGCACAGAACTTGCCTGAACTGCAGTATCACTCAGTTCATAGGACAAGATGCCTTTGTTATGTGAAGTGCTTCCGTTAGACAGTAAGTGCAGAGTAAGCATTTTTCCCTGTGTTCATCCTTCAGTAAAGCATTTCAGATTGTTACTTTATTTTGTTTCCAGATGAAATGTATGAGATACTCTCTAACTTGCCTGAGAGCGTAGCATACACCTGCATTAACTGTACAGAGCAGCATCCTGCAGAGTGGCGCCTGGCACTGGAAAAGGAGCTGCAGGTTTCCTTAAAGCAGGTTTTAACAGCCCTGTTGAATTCTAGAACTACTAGCCACTTGCTGCGGTATCGACAGGTAAGCTGGAGGTGCCTCACATGCCGTTAATACATCCTGGCCTGAATTGTTGCCTGGCATTCAGTTGAATTCTGGTGTTACTGTGCATCATACTGCAAAAATGACTTTATTGTACTTAGAGCAACATGTACCGTGATTTTTGTTTTCTTTTTTTTGTTTTCCTATGGAAACAAAGAAGTGGGTATTTATGATACGACCTGTGAGGCTAAAAGAAAAAAATAGGGTAATGTTCTTCAAGGAGTGGGAGGATTTAGCTTCATGATGGTGAAGGTGGTTTTTTGAAAGAACAGGAATGTAGTCTTGAAATATATATTCAGAAATGAGACTTCTGAAAAATGAGTTCGATCCTTATAGCTGATCACTCTGCTCTGCTGTGTGTCTTACAGCTCAGCAGCAGAAAGCTAGTTAAGAGCTTTTCGTTTTTGTCCCTGCGTTTTGGACAGGAATTAAGAACTTGAGTCTCCTTTCTTTCATGTTACCGAGAATCTCTGGGCTGATAAACATGCATGGGAGTATGTCATGAGTAGCAGCCACACTTCAGTAGCCAATGTTGCTCTGTCTGGTTGCTGATGTTAACAGGCAGCAAAACCGCCTGATTTAAATCCTGAGACAGAAGAGAGTATCCCATCCAGAAGCTCTCCTGAAGGTCCTGATCCGCCTGTTCTAACAGAAGTCAGTAAGCAGGAGGAGCAGCAACCTCTGGATCTGGAAGGAGTGAAAAGAAAAATGGATCAAGGAGGTTACACTTCTGTGGTATGTCAAAGTTTTAGTGTTCCATTCTAATAATAGATCCTATGAATGGCTTTATGACCCATGGTGTTTATAAGTGAGTGTGCTTAAGCTTTTTCTTTATGAACAAGGGAACAGATTAACGTTCTGCTAAAAATAATTCTGGCTGGTGCTCGTGTTAATGTTGGCTCAAAGACATGTAATTTACACTGTTGTATGGCTCTCTCCAGCCAGCAGTGATACTTGGTTAAAACCTTTTTGCTCTTAGTCAGACTTCTATGTTGATGGAAACAGGATAGGTCATCTTTCATGTGCAAATTCTAACTGAAGTCCTAGCCAGATGACACTGATGATAGTAAGTTATCTGGAAACTAATAATTCACTTGTGGAGGGGATGATGTCTTTAGGGGTCATTTATACAAAATGCAAATGCTGACCAAGTCAGTTTTCTTTGTAGGGAGAAGCCTTTTCCTCTTTTTTCCCTATGGAGCCTGTAATCTTGAGGAAGACTGTGTAATGCAAAGTGCTAGGCAAACATCCTGTTGCCAGATTTTAACCAAATCCTTGTGAGGTAGCTAGCTTAGCCAATTTAAAATCAGTCAGCAGTCAGTTCCTGGTAGAAGGAAGAAGTGAACAGTTATCGGCGTAGCAGTTCTACCAGCCAGTTTGCAAATGCCCTGGGTTGCTTGTTTCTTTGCAGCCAAGGTATTTTTCTGCTTTTAAGTGAATGCTGTGGTTCAGTCTTCTAGTTATCTGGATGCTCACTTGATGCCTTAAAAAATGAGTGGATGGTGTAGCTATACAAGAGACAATCCTGTTAAAGTGAAATTTTGTGGCTTTCTTCTAGTTGGATTTTAGTGATGATATTGTGAAGATAATTCAAGCAGCCATTAATTCCGATGGAGGGCAGCCAGAAGTTAAGAAAGCCAATAGCATGGTCAAGTCCTTCTTTATTCGGGTGAGCTGGACTATAGTTATTTTGAAATCTGCTTGGTATCATACCACTGCTTGTTGCTGTTGGAATCCAAAGGGTCTATCATGCTTACAATTGCTTGGGTATTTCCAGGAATAAAGTAATGCATTGTCAGAGTTGTTGATGTTAATGAAATCTTACTAGTTGAGCATTTACAGTAGATCTTGGCTGAATGTCTTTGAATTTTTGGTTATGTTGTATAACACTTCTAATGGAGTGTTGTTTTCCTTCAGCAAATGGAGCGTGTTTTTCCATGGTTCAGTGTAAAAAAGTCCAGATTTTGGGAGCCAAATAAAGTAACAAGCAAGTAAGTAATTGTTCTGTGTCCGACTGCGACACCCTGCGGTTTGCCAGCTGTCCAAGCAAAAAGTATCAAGAGAGCCTATTTGTGGGGTTGGGTTTTCTGTTTTTCTTTTATTTTCTCTCTCTCTCTTTTTTTTTCTTTTTTTTTTTTTTTTTTTAGAAGTAGTTAAACAGTAATCCCACTCCCAGGTTTTTTTACACATTTCCTTGTTCTAAAGCAGAGTAACCAAAATCATTATTTAGAACTAGGTGTATTGTGTGTTGGCTTGTCAGTCCTGTCCTTCCTTCCCCCTCCTACTCCTCATCCCCATTTGGTGTGGCCCTCCTTCTGCATCTGTCACCCTCAAAAGAAACAGCCACATCACAAACCTTCCAATGTAAGTGCCCAGTCGTAGCCTTTGTTGAGAGCATGTGTGGACTGTAAGTAATTAAATGAGTTGTTATTGTATGTGGAATGTCCATAGTGCTGGTAGACAGGGCAGAAGGTCCTCTGTTGCAGTCAGGTCTCACAGCTGACTTCTTGTTGCGTTTCAGCAGTGGTATGTTGCCGAATGCAGTGCTGCCCCCTTCGCTTGACCATAATTATGCTCAGTGGCAGGAGCGTGAAGAGAACAACCGCACTGAACAACCCCCTCTGATGAAGAAAATCATTCCAGCTCCAAAACCCAAAGGGCCTGGAGAACCAGATTCACCAACTCCTCTACATCCTCCTACACCACCTATCTCTAGTAAGAAAACAGATTGGAGCACTGTTGGTCCAAAACCCAGAGTGCTCCATACCAAACCTCCTAGTAGTAAAGAGAGGGTGGTATTTGTTCTGTATGCGACTGAAGAATTTTCGACACCTCTGTGACCTGAAATCATTTGGAGGCTGTAACATATGAGATGTTTCTGAGCTGAGCCTGGGCCCAGAAATACATTTGCACCTGCCTCTTTTCCCCCAGAACAAGGGCTGCGTAGAGGCTGATGTGTGCTTTTCCTTGCTTTACAAGCTGGCTATGGAAAACACTAGGCTGCTGTTTGGCTCTTCTACCCTGTTCACTTACTGACCATCTTTCCAGATGAATTTTTGCCTCCTTGACTTTCAAGAATAAAGTGTGTTCTCTCTTTTAACTATAAGGCTCTGACAGAAGCAGAGAGGATAGTCCTGAACTTAACCCACCTCCGGATGTAGAAGACAACAGGCAATGCGCATTGTGCCTGAAATATGGTGATGACAGCGCTAATGTGAGTATCTGGCACATGCCCATTTTGATAGGAGCTGATTTAAGCAGTACTATAGACTTGGTACTGTGGATAGGCTGGATGCTTTTTGTGCATTGCTGTGTCTCGTGGAACATTTGAAAAAGAACGTTTCCTTCTGTTCTTTAGGATGCTGGACGTCTTCTCTATATTGGCCAAAACGAATGGACACATGTGAACTGTGCTTTATGGTCAGCAGAAGTATTTGAAGATGATGATGGTTCTCTGAAAAACGTGCACATGGCTGTGATCAGGGGAAAGCAGCTGGTGAGTATAAGTAAAGAATACTTTCTTACACTTCACGCTGATTTACACAGAACCAAGACAGGAACATGGCTAAAAGATTCCTTGTGTGGGCTTTTTCTGCTCTGTCCCCTCCCTGCAATTTTTTTTTTACACTGTATATGATAGAACTGACTGAAGATACTTGAAAATCTATTTTATTGTTGCTCAGTTGAGAAATACTGAAATATTGTGGAGACAAAAAGGAGCTTGTAATGGGAGAATTGGAGTCGTGTTTTTCTCAGAAGGTCTTCAGTCACCAGTGCTATACCTTATGCAGTTGATGCCATATCTGTAGTCACAACCTGTTTTTAAAACTAATGCCGAATGTCTAAAGCACAGCCAAATGCTGTGTTAAAGCCCAACACCTATCTCTGTATACAAGGACTTGCCAGATCTTCTGTTGCAGTCTGAACTGATGATAGCAGAGGAAGTCAAAGGAGAGAGAGCAAGTTTGTACCTGGTATTTTGACATAGGTTAAATCTTATGTATATATAAAAGAAATAAAAAATAAAAGCAAGCATTGTCCATTTCAAGGTGTTGATCTAGGAGGATTTTCATGTTTGAGTATAGATAAAGGATCTTGACATCTAGCTTGTATGTAGCTACTCTGTTAAATACTGCAAAAAGATGATGGTGGTGTCTTTTTTCTGAACTTCCAAGCAGTCTTAGAAAACAAAGTAATCTTCCTGTTGTGAGTTGGTTGTTGCTTACTTTCCAGAAGAATGAAATGAGACTGGAAGCATGACTAGAAATTAGTTTGTCCAAGTTTTGTTTTAATATTGCATCATGTTGTCCTAAATACTTACTAAAACAGCAGAAGCAGTGGAATGGGACTGTTCTTAGCCAGTAGTAAGCTGCCTACATGGGGAATACACTGTGCAGGAGAAATAGTTGACATATTAATCAGTGAAGCTTGCAAATATGACACTTGGATATGGAGTACAAGAAAGAAAGTCTGAGGCCTGGAGGAACCAGCTGCAAATGCAGAAGTTGTGTGTGAGGGATCCTTCTTCGTCCCACCTCCTCCTCCATGTCTCACTTGTGCACGTGAGTCACGGTAGTGAAATGTTATAGCAATGAAGTGGGAGGTTAGGCATTACTATAAACTGCCTGTGCTGAAAAAAACCAATAGACAACAGTAATGGTAGCCTGGTTTTAGAAAGGATTAATTTTTAACTTTTCTTCTTTTCTTTGGTTTTGTAGAGATGTGAGTTCTGCCAGAAGTCAGGCGCCACAGTAGGCTGCTGCCTCACTTCCTGTACAAGTAACTATCATTTCATGTGCTCACGAGCCAAGAACTGTGTCTTTCTGGACGATAAGAAAGTTTACTGCCAGAGGCATCGTGACTTGATCAAAGGAGAGGTGAGGCTCTTCTTTCGCACCCTGCCTTGTCTGAAGGTGGGGCTAGCCTGCAACTATGAGCACTTTTTAGAAGTTAAGGTTGAACGTGTACCTTACCATCTGCTGGACTGCAGTGCTGTTAAAAAGAAGTCAGCGATACAACTGGCATGGGGAAGTTTGGCAAGTGATACTATGTGGCAGTTTGAAAACCGAAAGACCAAGTGAGGATTGAGTTAAAAAGACTGCTTCGTGCACACATGGTGGTTCCTTTAAAATTAATGAGTAGTTTTGTGCATTCTTGTTCCAGGTGGTTCCTGAGAATGGGTTTGAAGTTCTCAGGAGAGTTTTTGTGGACTTTGAAGGGATCAGTTTGAGAAGAAAATTTCTTAGTGGCTTGGAACCAGAGAATATCCACATGATGATTGGTAAGATCTAGTCTCTGGACACTTGATGCACCTTCCGTGCTGGAATCTGGTTCACAGAACTGTTCTGTTCCACTTCCTGCTCAGGTTCAATGACAATAGACTGTTTAGGAATTCTGAATGACCTCTCAGACTGTGAAGATAAGTTGTTTCCCATCGGCTATCAGTGAGTATAAGCTGTTTCATGATTAGATGTCTTTTAGTGTATTAGATGCCAAACCAGCACTGAAGTAACATACGTCAAAAAGGGCTGTAGTTTTCATGCACTGTTCAGGAGTCTTGTGATTAAGCTAGGTGTGCAAACGTGTTGTGCCAGGAACCCTTTGTCCCCTGCAATTTTGAGAAACTGAAAATCTGAAATAGGAATGCTGAGGTTTACGTGACTGTAGAGTAAATTGGGTTTTGTTTGAAATATCTTCCAGGTGCTCCAGGGTGTACTGGAGCACAACAGATGCCAGGAAGCGCTGTGTGTATACCTGCAAGATCATGGAGTGCCGACCTCCAGTCGTAGAACCTGACATCAACAGCACTGTAGAGCATGATGATAACAGAACAATTGCCCATAGCCCAGTTCCGCTTACAGGTAATCTTTTAAGGACTTTTTAAATATTCTCTACCTATTTTTGCCATAGTATATCCTTCCCAGAAAGCCAGGTAGTGGCTAGGACCTGTGTTTCTCTTCAATGGATTTGGACTAGAACTCACTTCAGGCTTCCAAATTATGTTACAGTGTCTTAAGACTTTAAAAAAAAAAAATCACTAAGCTCCTGAGAGTACTGGTAACTTTGAAAACTTGAGGCAAAGGAAAACTACTGTAGTAATGCTTTCTAGTCTACAGATCTGGGATTTTTTTCTAGTGACCTAAAACTTCAAATTGTACTTTAAATGTTGGTGTCAGTCTGGAATATGGGGGTTGTTAAGTACCATGTTGAATAGTAGTACTACGCTGCTTCTGTATTTCCAGATTGCTTGCTCTGGATCCATAGGTGAGTTTAAAAAAAAATTAAAAATCTCAACCCTATCCTTTTTAGTTCCCAGAAGGTGGGGCTGTGAAAGATTTTTAAAATGTTTATAAGAGTTTTCATTGTCAACACAGAATCTTAAACTTTATTAAAATGTAATGGAATTCTATATGTAAGCTGAGGGTTACTGTATTGCTGCAAGTATTTTAAAATGTTCTTAGGGGAAGAAACCAGACATTATCTAATGGCAAGGAAGCAGTAATCTTTGTGTTTGTTTAACAAATACCCTGATTCTCCAAGTGAAACCTGATAGCAATATATGCCCTATCAGATCATCACTTTTAGGATTCAGTGATGGCTTACACTGTTGTTTCTCTTTTATACACGCACAGAAACTCTATCAAAAGACAGCCGAAATACACCTGAAGTTGTAAACCCACCATCACCGGATCGTCCCTTGCATTCTCAGACCTCTAGTTCCTGTTACTATCCAGTGGTCTCAAGAGGTCCCAGGATCAGGACACCAAGTTACCCATCTACACAGAGGTCTCCTGGCTCTAGGCCATTACCCTCTGCAGGTATTTTAAGTGCTGTTGACTTTGATTTTTGTTATTTTGGGGGGAAGGTTTTTTTCGTTTGGTTCATGTCTTTTTTGGCTTCATTCAGAATGTGGTGTTTAAGTTTTCTATTTCTAGGGAAAATAGTGAAATGGCAATAGGTTTGAGGGGAGGAAAGTTCTGAAAATATGCAGTAGAGATGGCCTGTCATGAACTGCTCGACTGAAACAAAAATTCCTCTGGGATGAAGAAAACAGTGTTTGGGCAATATTAGACCAGTAATACAGAAGAGCTGTAGTGTAAGTTAGTGACTTTATCACCTCAGTCAGTATTTTTCCAGAGAGAATCAGAAATCTGGTATTGTTATTCAGCTGCTATTTCTGTATGAATGAGTCATGTTTTGTTTCAAACTGATGTTGAAAATTCACATCTAAAGTTGAGATACAGAACCCTGAGATACAAACTTGCCAACTCTGTGTGGTGAATACTGATTGACGGTATCAGATTTTCAATACCTATCTCAAGTATCATCATGATGTTAATGCTACTTGGCTGAAAGGTTTTGCTGGTTTTTAATTTCTTGTGTTTTGTGTGAAGGAATTGGGTATGCATTGATTATGAAGGTTTCGGATCACTTGACAGTCTTTCTTGCCTTATTTTCTCAGGAAGTCCTACCCCAGTGACCCATGAAATAGTGACAGTAGGAGATCCTTTGCTATCCTCTGGACTTAAGAGCATTGGTTCTAGGAGACATAGCACCTCCTCTTTGTCACAGCAGCAATCAAAACTCCGGATGACTTCCCCTACACGAGGCGGGAACACTTATTCCAGGCACAATGTATCTTCAGTTTCCAGCATGGGGTCGTCTTCAGAGCACGAACCGAGCATTAAGAGTACTGACCGCTTTGTGGGATCCATGAATGCTGGTACTCCAAGCGCTGCTGTTCAAAGTTGCTCTACTGGTTCAGGCTCCCAGAAAACAGCGGCTACAAGTGGAAGTAAAACTTACCAGCTGGATGCATCTCAGTCTACAGAAGGAAAACATTCTAGCAATTCAGATTTGATAGCCAAAGGTGCACCTTCTAAGGGAGAGAAGATGAAAACACTGACCTCAAAGGACCCAGATCATTCAGCTCATACTTTTGCTTCTGGAGGAAACTCCAAAATGTCTACTCAACCAACCAGTTCATCGAGTGCAGAAATGAATGTTAAAATCGGAACCTTTCAAGAATGTTCGGGATCATTTTCTTCCAAAGAAGCAATACCCTTTCCACCTTTGCATCAGAGGGGCCCAAGGAAAGACAGAGATCAGCACATGGAACCTGTACAGCCAGAGAAGACGACTGCGGTTGATGAGATGGATGCGAAAACCTTGAAGTCTCCTGGAGTAAACAGCAGATCTCCTGCAGCAAGTGAGCAGGTAGTTTCTGCCCCTAGAGACAGGCGTCAGAAGGGGAAAAAGTTAATGAAAGATAGTTTTAAAGAGAAGCATTCCCTGAAACCTCTTACAGATTCAAGTCAAGCAGTAGGCAGTGATGAAGGAAACCTGAAACCAGAGTTTGGTAATCAAGGTTTGGCAACTGAGCAAATTAGCCAGAGGTTATGTAATAATATTCCTGCTGAAAAAGCTGGCGAGAAGTCTCCACCTTCACAAGGGCCATCTAAAGGTTCTGCAGTGCAGATCGAAGTGGCCTCGAAGGAACCACAGGCACCTAGAAAACGCACTGTTAAAGTCACCCTGACTCCTCTCAAGATGGAAAGTGAAAACCAGTCTAAAAATGCACAGCAGGAAAGTGACGCTGAACCTCAGTCTGCAGCAGCAGAACTGGCCACTTTAGCAGAGCCCTCCTCAACTTCAGAAAGCCCAGAGGATAACCCTGTGGTTCAGGGAAGTCCAAACGAAGCACCAGCACAGGAATCTC
The DNA here is from genome assembly GCA_026212715.1 of Elanus axillaris. NCBI lineage: Eukaryota > Metazoa > Chordata > Aves > Accipitriformes > Accipitridae > Elanus > Elanus axillaris. The sequence continues at coordinate 8,074,882 of JANZLQ010000086.1, forward strand.
AGAATAATGCATATGAAAATTTGCCCGTTCAAGATAACAACTTGATGCTCCAGGATGGAACTAAAGCTCAAGAAGAAGGCTCATACAAGCGGAGGTATCCACGGAGAAGCGCTCGGGCCAGATCCAATATGTTCTTTGGATTGACTCCTTTATATGGTGTGAGGTCTTATGGAGAGGAAGACATTCCCTTCTACAGTAACTCAACTGGGAAGAAGCGAGGCAAGCGGTCTGCAGAAGGACAAGTGGATGGCGCGGATGACTTGAGCACATCAGATGAAGATGACTTATACTACTATAATTTCACTAGAACGGTGGTTTCCTCGAACACAGAGGAGAGGCTTGCATCCCATAACTTATTCAGGGAGGAGGAGCAGTGCGACCTCCCAAAAATCTCACAGCTAGACGGTGTGGATGATGGAACTGAAAGTGATACAAGTGTCACAGCAACAACAAGAAAAGTCAGTCAAGTAACTAAAAGGAGTGGTAAAGAAAATGGAACAGAGAACTTAAAGCTAGATAGAACTGAAGAAGCTGGAGAGAAAGTACAAGTCACCAAGAGCTCCACTGTCCACAAAACCGATCCAAAGATTGATAACTGCCATCCTGTGAGCAGGGTCAAAGCACAAGGTCAGGATTCACTGGAAGCTCAGCTGAGCTCATTGGAAACGGGCCGCAGGACTCACGCAAGCACGCCTTCTGACAAGAATTTGCTGGACACTTTTAACACAGAACTTCTGAAATCCGACTCAGACAATAACAACAGCGACGACTGTGGGAACATCCTCCCTTCTGACATAATGGACTTTGTACTAAAGAACACACCGTCTATGCAGGCATTGGGAGAAAGTCCAGAGTCCTCATCATCTGAACTTCTAACACTTGGAGAAGGTCTAGGTCTTGACAGCAACCGTGGCAAGGATATGGGTTTGTTTGAGGTGTTCTCCCAGCAGCTCCCAACCGCTGAGCCAGTGGATAGCAGTGTCTCTTCCTCCATATCAGCAGAGGAGCAGTTTGAATTGCCACTAGAGCTTCCTTCTGATCTCTCTGTTCTGACCACTCGCAGCCCTACAGTGCCCAGCCAAAATCACAACAGGCTCGCTGTCATCTCAGAGTCTTCACTGTCCTCCTCGGGAGAGAGGTCCATGCTGGCCTTGCCTTCCACAGAGTCTGGGGAAAAGAGGGTGACGGTTACAGAAAAATCTGCCTCAGGGGAAGGTGACACGGCTCTCCTGAGTCCAGGGGTAGACCCGAGCCCCGAAGGACACATGACTCCTGATCACTTCATCCAGGGTCACATAGATGCTGAGCACATAGCCAGCCCACCCTGCGGCCCCGTTGAGCAAGGGCACAGCAGCAACCAGGATTTAACGAGAAACAGTGGGACTCCAGGTATCCAGGTGCCAGTATCACCCACTGTTCCTCTCCAGAGCCAGAAGTATGTGCCAAACTCCACGGACAGTCCCGGCCCCTCGCAGATCTCCAATGCTGCGGTGCAGACAACGCCACCCCACCTCAAGCCAGCCACAGAAAAGCTTCTGGTAGTCAATCAAAACATGCAGCCACTGTACGTCCTCCAAACTCTTCCCAATGGTGTTACTCAAAAGATACAGTTAACGCCTTCTGTTAGTTCTGCACAGAGTGTGATGGAGACCAATGCTTCAGTGCTGGGGCCCATGGGAAGTGGGCTCACGCTGACCACAGGATTAAACCCAAGCTTGCCCTCATCTCAGTCGTTATTCCCTCCCACGAGCAAGGGTCTGCTTCCCATGTCCCATCACCAGCATATACATCCCTTCTCCACAGCCACTCAGACTGGCTTCCCACCAAACATCAGCAGTCCTTCACCAGGTCTTCTGATTGGTGTGCAGCCACCCCCTGATCCTCAGCTCTTAGTGTCTGAAGCTAATCAGAGGACAGACCTTGGTACCACTGCCACTACACCAGCTGCTGCCCTGGGCAAGAAACGGCCCATATCTCGCCTGCAGTCACGGAAGAATAAGAAGCTGGCTCCCTCTGGAACCCCTTCTGCTATAGCTCCTCCTGATATGGTCTCTAACATGACCTTAATTAATTTTGCTCCTTCCCAAATTTCCAACCACCCCTTGGATTTGGGAACCATTGCGAATTCAACGTCGCATAGAACCGTCCCCAATATTATCAAAAGGTCCAAGTCTGGCGTCATGTATTTTGAGCAAACATCTTTGCTCCCACAGGGTGGGACCACTACTGCAGTTGGCACATCTCCCAGTGTCATCGGGCCAGATGCCAATCACCTCCCAGCAGGGCCTGTGTCAGGCCTAGCATCAAGTTCCTCGGTGCTGAACGTTGTATCCATGCAGGCCACGGCAGCCCCTTCTACTGGTGGGTCAGTTCCTGGTCATGTTTTGGGACAAAGTTCGGTAACCTTAACTAGCCCTGGGTTATTAGGGGACCTTGGTTCGATAAGCAACCTCCTGATCAAAGCTAGTCAGCAAAGCCTTGGTCTTCAGGAGCAGCACATGACTTTACCACCAAGTTCTGGGATGTTTTCACAACTGGGAGCATCCCAGACTCCGTCTACGGCAGCAATGACAGCTGCATCAAGCATATGTGTTCTGCCTTCAGCACAGACAATGGGCATGACAGTTGCTCCATCATCAACTGACCCAGAAGGCTCTTACCAGCTTCAGCATATGACACAACTCCTAGCCAGCAAAACCGGGGTTGCTTCCTCCCAGCTGGACCTTGGCACAGGTTCGGCAACAACGCAGTTGTCGAGCTTTCCACAGCTGGTTGATGTTCCCAATAATACCGGACTTGAACAAAACAAGGCTTCCTCGTCAGTGATGCATGCCAGTTCAGCATCTCCTGGAGGCTCCCCATCATCTGGTCAGCAGTCTGCAAGTAGCTCTGTGCTGGGTCCCACAAAAATGAAGCCAAAAATCAAACGCATTCAGCCATCGTTAGATAAAGGGAATGGAAAGAAGCACAAAACTTCTCACCTGTGGACCAGCTCCTCTGAAGCACACGTTCCCGACAGAGGGGCCATTGCTGTACCCCAGGTCTCAGCTACAGGGTAAGAGGAGTCTTTGGTTTTGCTCATACCTGAGGTTTTGTAACACTCTAAGAAAGAATCTCGCACTAGCTTCTACAGGAAATTTTTCTTCTGATAATTTCTAAGGTAAAAACCTCAGCTGCCAGCAGAAAGTAGGTATGTGAAGGAGTTAACAGAACTTTTTTACCCCTGGAAAGGGAAGGATGAAAAACTTAAGGCTTTGAGGGTCGGGGTTATGAGGACATTATTGATCTTTGACAGCTCTGGCAAATTCAAGAGTGGTTTAGAAGTACCAGTAGAGAAAATGGCACTCAAAAGGGTGATGGGTTCTATTCCTTCATGTTGATATGTGTAAGTGCTCTAGAAGTTTTAACTGTACTATCAGCAGTGTGCTAAGGCACCAAAATGACACACCGTTATGGTGTTGCCTTAGTCATTCTGATTACAGAATTTAAACTGTATGCCTTTGTGAGCTTAGTGTCTCTCCAACATGTGGTTTATTCTTCCTGCCCCTCTTCCCCTCCTCTTCAGTCCCTACCGGCAAGAGGAACTGGGAGAATCTTGCACTCTACTTTGTCAGGACAGCAGAGTATGCACTTGTCTCTCGCAGTAGAGGATTACTTTACAGACCTTAAATTAAAATGACATTTGAATTGACTCTTTGAAATACGGATCTGTAGAGAGAATTAAGAGCTGCTGGTCTGGGTCTGTGTTTTACATGCAGAACTAGACAGTTTTATCAATGTAGTCCATAGCTGTGTCTTAGTATGACACTGCCAACAATTATGCATTTCACCAAAGAGGTTGCACCGCTGACTTTGAATCCTGGCTGCCTGAGAGAACTCTCCAAAATGACTGCTGGTACTAAAAGACAGGAACATCCAGCTTTTGCTAACTGTGAAATACCACACACCACTTGTGTAATTCCCTGATCATCTTAATGTCTTGTAATAAGTCTGATTCTTAAAGCGTTGGTCCAAAACTCTTTAGACAGCTTAACCTTTTAAAATAGCTTTTTTTGTGTTGCTGATACTTGCCAATTTGTTTTAGTTTGTAAAAGTTTTCTGTGGCTGTGTCCATGTTCCACCATGCATCTCTTGACTCCTGAGTTCATTGCTTATGGTTGCTCAGGCATGTTTCTCTTGCACCCAGATTCATGCTCCTTCTTCTCTTGAAGTGCAAGTCTTGATTCTGATGTGATGCTGGAAGCATGATCTGGTTCCCCGAATCTTAGGAGCAGTTGTTTCTATTTCTTTAGTTGTGCTGAACTGCTGAATTCACTTGTGGCAGATCCCTGTGGATATCTTAGCGCTTTCCAATCATGTTTATGGCACATACAGCTTGGCAGGTATTCTGAATGTTCCTAAACTTTTTTGTTCCAGGAGTCCTGCTATGAAGGCAGATACACAGGATGCAGCAAGCGTAGATCAGCCATCACAGAAACAGTGTGGCCAGTCTGCAGGGTAAGCACTGAACAGACCATTTCATCAGATTGTGCTTGCTTGAGCTTAAGGAAATTTATACAGAGAATGTGAGAAGTCTTACTTTGCTAGTTAAAATATCTTGGGAGCTTTCAGCTTGGAATGAGCGGTCACATTCAGTTGCAATAGAGAGACTTCTTTTAAATTAAGGTGTATATAGCTCTGGGAAGCTTACTACTGGATGAGAAGACAACTACTCATACAGTGTTGGCTGATCATATGTTAGCATGCGCCTTATTACTGAGTAGGGCTAATACAAAGAACAAGTCACAGGCTGTCTTAAATTAGGCTGCTACCCACAGACTGATAGATGCTTCAAAAATAAATGCTGCTGAGTAGAATCTTTTATGCTTGTTTGTTTCCAATTGAACTGATGTTAGAACATTCCATCTAGAAAAAGGTTCTTCTACCTGTCTAATTCTCAGATTTTGTAGGTGAGTGTTCAGGGCTGGTGAGGAAATGAGGTAGGTGGTTAAATATTTTTCTTCACATTCACTTCCTTCCCTCCGAAGGCAAACGGCAGTCCTCCCAGAATCTCAATCAACACAAAACTCAACAGATGAGCAAGAAAATGCAGGTATGTCGCTTCTTCAAAAGCAGCGAGACTTGGGGTTCTCCAGGACTGGGAAATTAGTATGTTTAAGTTTTGATTTTTGTGTGTGTCATTCTCTCGGGGAAAAAACTCAGAGCTAATAGTCATGTTATTCTTGCTTTGAAGGGAGGAAAGGTTTGTTTGTAATAGGTATTGGACAAATAGTTAGTTATGTCTCTATTTTTAGTTTGTGGAAATTCCAGCACTTGAGATTTCACACTCTTACTACAACACTGTCTAGACCTTTTTCTTGGACTGATTTACTGGTCAACAAGCAAGTTAGTAAGTAATTTTCAGCTGCAGAACAACCAGTGGAAAAAACACCATTCTAACCAATTTCCATCTTCATGCTGGCTTCTGTCGTTTCTAGGCTCAAAAGCTCTTGAGGAAGAAGAGAGCACTTTCAGCTCCCCACTTATGTTTTGGCTTCAGCAAGAACAAAAGAGGAAAGAGTGTCTTGGTGAGAAGAAACCAAAGAAAGGTTTGGTTTTTGAGATCTCTAGTGATGATGGTTTTCAGATCTGCGCAGAAAGCATTGAAGGTGAGAACTGTGTGGTTTTGGTTGTACTGGGTTTAGCCCTCCTTGCTAGAAGTAAAATTTTGACTTCTGAGGGTCTCTTACTTGCTTTTTTATAGATTTAAAAAAAAAAACCCAAAACTTACTTCTTGATTTATGGCCCTGGAACAATCCTAGCTCCTAGCAATGTCTGGATTGTATTGAAAAAGTTTGGTGGTTGGGGGTTTTTTTTATCATTGTCCCATTTAGGCTTATCAATTGACAAAAGGAGTTGAACCATATTTTGTCAAGAAATAGTCGGTGTGGGTCAGGCAGTAGGGTATCTAGACTTTTCCTCCAGACCAGTTGCTGAAGACACTCACTTTCCTCTATGCCAAAGTGAATTTTTGAGAGGATGGAAGCAGTGCGATCCAAGGATCTTAATTTAAGGCCCATGAAATGATGCAAACTATTCTGCAATTAGCTTATTTAAATACAAGCATTTTGTTGGAAAACAGCATACTGCACACGTACATAGCAGTCTGCCGATGGTATATTGTTTCACTGGAGATCTGTTAAGAAGCAGAAAAATAAGAGGCATAGCAAGGCGCCCGTTTTGGCAGTCCTCAGTGCCCAGTGCTCGGATGCTCCTTCACTATCTCGTCTTCTGTTTGTGTGACTGCAGATGCCTGGAAGTCACTGACTGACAAAGTTCAAGAAGCCCGTTCTAATGCCCGCTTGAAACAGCTGTCTTTTGCAGGTAATATCCTGTGCCAAACTCATTTCTACTGTGCTTTTGAAGGTGTGAGAGCAAACAGATCTTCCTGTGAGTGTCTTAGGGTTCAGAGTCTTAAGAGTTTTGGTTCAGCTGCTAACTGTTTTATGGAGGGTAATTTCTTCTCAATTAAATGATTGAAAACTCTTACGGGGAATGAACTAGCTAATACAGTGCTTCTGTGAAAATTGCAGGCTAGCACACAAGCTGTATTTAACACAATGCTGTGTCCTCCTTATCTAGGTCTGCATTGTCAGTTGGATTTTTTGTTGTTGTTGTGCTCTGTTTCTTGTTTCAGGTGTGAATGGTTTGAGGATGCTGGGGATTATCCATGATACTGTCGTATTCCTGATTGAGCAACTGTATGGAGCAAAGCACTGCCACAACTACAAGTTCAGATTTCATAAGCCAGAGGAGGCCAACGAACCTCCTCTGAATCCACATGGCTCTGCTAGGGCTGAAGTCCACCTGAGGCAAGTGTGAGCTTTGTTATTGGTACAGTTAATGGCCCGTTTGCTTGATTAACTGACACGATGGCAGGGCATAAGCAGCAAATCTCTGCAGCACTAAAGCTCTAAGTTAAAAAGCAATGTTAGCAACTTCCGCATGTAAATCAACTATATTGCGTCTTCTGAGTCTGCATGTTTTTCTGTGCCACTTTGTTGACCATTGCGTTGTTTAACAAAGCTTTCCTGGCTGGTGCTTTTATTCATGGTTCTCAGAAACTGTCGTGTGTTACCCTGATGCATAGAAGGCTTTAAGAGAGAACAGACTGGAGAAAGTGTAAAGCAGTAAACATGTCAAACTGTTGTGGCAACCACGTTTCTTTTCAGTCAGTAAACCAAACTTCCTTTTTTTTTAAATTGCAGGAAATCTGCATTTGATATGTTTAATTTCTTGGCTTCTAAACACCGACAGCCACCAGAATACAACCCAAATGACGAGGAAGAAGAAGAAGTACAGCTGAAATCAGCCCGGTATGCAGCAGGGTTTAAAGGTTCAAAGGGGAAAATAATGCTGTGCTGTTATAACAAGCTGATCAGGCTTAGTTATGTGCTGCATTCTTTGAGATGCTGTTTAAATCTTGAAAGCTACCAAGCACTAACAGATACAGAGGAGACGCCTACAACTGCTAATGTGAAACGATCTGATGAGCATTTGAGCAGAAAAGGGAGGAAGTGATCTTTTACCTGTGTATACAAACACTGAATTAATTTTGATTGTGTTCTCAGTGGGCTGCAGCGTCACAGTATCTAAATTATTATCTCTTGGAAAGTATCCCAGATAATACATAGCACAGACTTTCAAATAAAGGTCATCACTTAGTGGTGTCTCTGTGTTCTAGGAGGGCGACTAGTATGGATCTGCCAATGCCCATGCGCTTCCGACACTTGAAGAAGACCTCCAAGGAGGCAGTTGGTGTCTACAGGTATGGTTTTCCTCTGGTACTGCTGCCTCTGGGACAGGGAAAGGTGAAAACTGGAAGCCTTCTGTGAAGTCAGGCTGCAAAGTTGAGGGGAAGAAGCAGGTTTGGGGTTTTTCCCTCCTTCTTCTCTCCGCGTGACTTATGTATTTGAAAAGTCATCCTCAGTGCAAACTACTTACTCCTTGCTGGCTTCCCTTGGTGATAGCAAAGGCACGTGCTCAGGAGTGGGCGGGAGAGACCTAGTATTGTTCTTGTTAGCATTACATTATAGAAGAGTAATGATACCGCAGCGATCCTTGTAACAAATAACCTGTTTTCTGCAGTGTTTGCAATTTTAGGTTTCTGAGCTTCTCTTGTATCGTTTGAAATACTTGCTTATCATGTTATCTTTTTAGGTCTCCCATCCATGGCCGGGGTCTGTTCTGCAAAAGGAACATCGATGCAGGTGAGATGGTGATCGAATATTCAGGCAATGTCATTCGCTCCATCCTCACTGACAAACGAGAGAAATACTACGACAGTAAGGTGAGTTATGGGCTTTTGTAGAAGTTCTTAAAGAGTTTGGGAGAGCTAGAAAGTGACTGTTAAGGTAGGACAGGCTTACTTGAAAACGGTGTTTGGAACATCATGAACTGGGATTACAGACTTCTCAGGGTATTTCCGTTCTTGCTGGAGTTCTAGGGGCGCTTCTTTTCTGCTGTGGGCTGGGAAGGGTCTTAGTGCAGTCTTAGCATTGCAGAGCCAAGGAGCACACGGACGAAAAGGTTCAAGCGTGAGCTTATGAAGACAAGTGAAGAGAGGTTGCAGATACTCTCGAAGGCTTGACTTTCAGTTGCTGTCACAAGCTAGGTTGTCTGCTAGGGTGGCTTTGTCTTCACTACCCTGAGGGTAACCCTCTTTCTGTCCTCCCTGCTTAGGGGATCGGTTGCTACATGTTCCGCATTGACGACTCTGAAGTGGTGGATGCCACCATGCACGGGAATGCGGCCCGCTTCATCAATCACTCTTGCGAGCCCAACTGCTACTCCCGGGTCATCAACATCGATGGCCAGAAACACATCGTCATCTTCGCCATGCGCAAAATCTACCGGGGGGAAGAGCTCACGTACGACTACAAGTTCCCCATTGAAGACGCCAGCAACAAACTGCCCTGCAACTGCGGCGCCAAGAAGTGCAGAAAGTTTTTAAACTAGGACTTCCGTCAGCTGCAAGTGAGCCCTGAAGGGCCTGGGGCGAACCAAAGCTTCACGTGAATCCCTCCCTGGCCATTCAGATGGGACGGGGAGGCCGGAGGCAGGAACGAGGATCAGCTGGGCTCAGGGACCTGACTGGCGGCTGCGTTTCTCTGTCAAGAGTCCACATCTTCATGTCTCGCATGCGCACACTTACCCTTGTGAAAGACACGGGTGACCGGAGTGATTATGTTCTTGCTATTCTCATTTCCCCCTGCCCCCAGTATTTGTTTCTCAGTGTGGGCCTAATGAGTGAGAGAGGGGAGAGGCGGTTGGCCTAGGCCCAAGTGTGGGGGAGCGATCGTGGGTCCTGTCCCTCTATCCCTCTCTGTCTCTTGGCTCAGAGTGCTGAACGTGGAGTTCTCTCCTCCATCTCGTTCAAGGGCTGGGTCTGAAGCTCAGTAGCACGGTGTTTGAGTGAGTTTACCCCCCCAGGGAGAGAGACTGCACCCCACCAACCAGCTACCCCGAGGACTGTGCGCGTCTGTGGTTCTTTGTGCTCTGCGTCCCCAAAACACTACTGGCGAGCCAGCTGGTGTCCTGCGTGGTGCAGGGGGAGCTGGTGCGTTATGCGGGTCTGGCTCGGCTGGTTTCTTCTAGGAAGGCTGAACCGGGGAGAGCGGACCAGAGCAGCCTTGACTAGACTGAAGAGGGTTTGGCTAGCGCTTGGCTCCAAAATCCCTGCCTGAGCCCAGGGGAATTCCTGGCATTCTTTGGCAGAGAGGGGGCTTGTGCCAACAGTTAATGGCACTGTCAATCTTAGTGAGCGAAGGCTTCCTTTCAACAGCACCCTCCCTCTCTGGCTCTGTCAGAGGGAAGTGGTCCTTTCCCTGGTCCTGTCTCTTGCAGCTGGCTTCCTCCTCTACCCAGCAAGATGCAGGTGCTTCCAGCAGGCAGCCTCTCTGCCACGGTGGAGCTGGTCCAAGGGACAGACATCACTAGGGAGAGACAGGGAGTGTGATCCAGCTCTGGGGTTGGCCATGTACCTCAGTAGAGCAGGAGCTAGGGAGGACCTACGTGGAGGCTCCCACGGGATCCACTCTGCTCAGCCTCAGTGTCCTAGGGCTGGGTGGGGAGACAAAGGAGTGATCCTATAGGCAGGTGCCTGTCGTGGTGCATCTTCCGGGTGTAGTCACATTGTCTTCCTCTAAAGGCAGGGGAAGAGGCACCAGAATGGAGCATAAGTTCTCCACAAAGGCAAGGCCAAACACTAACCAGTCTTGTCTGTGCCGTGCAGCATCCAGAAGCACACAGGGAGTAAATGAGCGATTGGCATGGTGGAAATTGCTGTAGCTGAGGAAGCAAGCTTGTTTCAAGCCAATCAAAAGACACTGTCATCCTGGTTAAAGTAGCGTCAGTCCTCCTCCTGTCTGGGTCCGCTCTGCGCCTCCAAAACAAAACACAGAGAAAGACGTAAAAAGCCCCAAGCCTAACAAATGATGACATTGGATTTTACTCTGTTCTGTTTACAGTTTAGTATTTAAGGTTTTATAAATGTAAATATATTTTGTATATTTTTCTATGAGAAGCACTTCATAGGGGAAAGCACTTATGACGAGGCTTTTTAAACAGTGGTATTATCCTAATTTAAGAGAATCTCTTTTTAATGATTTTTTTTTTTTTTAATTTTCATAGGACGGTTATAGGAAATACCTGGCTGGACATAGTCTGATCCTTTCTCCAGAGTGGGGGTTGGGGGGGGGGTACACTTTATTTTTATTTTTTACTCTTGTTCTGCCTTTTTGACTTCAGTAACTATTTCCAGGAGGTTTGGCTGGACCTTAAAATTTATTTCCCCGTCAAGATGGGGGTGGGAGGGAGAACTGCCCAGCTTAGGAGGAGTTTGACTCTGAATGACTGTCCGTGCCCCCAGGCAGCAGGCCCAATGCTGCCTGGCCCCACACCGGCATCCTCTGTGTATTTTAGAAGGAAAAACGAGATAAAAAGAGAGATGTGACCCTCGATACCTCTTCTGCTGAGGTGCTGCTCTGGGCCCCATGCCTTGTCCCGCAGTCTCTGTCTTGAAGGCAGAGGAGTCTTACCATGAAGAAGGGAACGCAGGAAGCACCCTTGCTTTTCCAAGTTGTCCCTGCGGGTAGATCAGCAGCCGTTCTGGGAGCTGGTGGATTGGAGGGCTGCTCTAAAACAGCCTCAGCAGTCGGTGGGAAAGGGACGGGAGCCACCTGCTGACTCCCCAGTGCTTGCAGTGGGGCGCCCCGAGACTGTGCCCTTTGGGCCCAAGACCTCTTCCTCTGACCTGAGAATGAAACACGGCGCCGGGAGGGTCGGGAACTGCCGGTTTCCTTTTGTTATTGCACTGTGTGATGATTATTTGGTGATAACTGTTGAAAGAAAAGTCAAATTGACGCTGCATTTGTTACTGAGATGATTTGATGCACTGACAGTTTGGTGGGAACGCACATACCTTGAGGAGGCCAAAGAGCCTGTGCCCGGGGGACCTCAGCCCCGCGTCCCCGAGCACGGCCGCTCTCGGTCCTTGTCCTTTCCTGTTTCTGACGGCAGTGCTGGGGGCCAGCCCTCGCCTTGGTGAAGCCCGTGGATTTACCCGAGTAGCTCAGCTCCGCCACGTTTTCTCTTGCCCATGCTGCAGCTGCATCCCGATGATGGGGAGGAGGAGCGTCTTCCCCAGCAAGCGGATCCGTTCCCTCTGGCTGCGTGCAGGAGGAGGCTGTGGCTGGGAAGCGCTGCCCAAAGCCACCTGGCATAGGGAAAAAAGCATGGAGGGAGGGTTGGGGACAAGTGGCGTGCCGCGGGAGCCCCCCTGAGAACTGAGCGCCTGGCATCTCTCCTCCCGCGGGTCCGGCTGGCTGTCCGCTTTGCTGCTATACCCGTCGCGGCTGCCTCGGCGGGAGCCACTGTGGCCAGTGAAACTGTCTGTACCCCTGGGAAGCTGCGCTGCGCCTCGCAATGAGCCTGGGCCCTTCAGGACGAGTGGTGGTGGGGAGAAGCCATCCGCCCCCCAACCCTGTCCAACCCAGGCTGGTGGTGAGTGCAGCACAGCTTCCCTGTGTATGAATGTATATTTTATAAGGACTGACGCAGATCACAGTATCTGGAAATACTAACAAAAAAAAAAAAAAAACCTTAGGGCGTTTATTTTTCTTCGTACAAACCGACGTGGTTTTTGGTTTGTTTTTTTTTAAAGGAAAAGCGGGTCATTGCAAAGGGCTGGGTATCTTTTCTTTCTGGTTTTCTTTCATTTCAAAGCAATACCAGGTTCTTCAGTGAGACGGTCTTTGTGCAGAATCATGCCATTCAAACCCATACTACTGGTCCACTCGCGACACTCGCAAGTTTTTTTTATAACTATAAATACGATATATATAGGAACTAATATAGTAATGCACCGTGTAACAAAGCCTAGTTCAAGTTCAGTATCGGTCCATGGCTTTTAATTCTCTTAACACTATAGATAAGGATTGTGTTACAGTTGCTAACGATGGCTGGGAAAGCCACACCGGGCGTTCCCCACCTGCCGGGCAGCAGCTCCTGGGGCGAGGGCGGCCGGGGAGCCGGGAGCGGGCGGCTCGGCCTTTCCTGGCCCTTCTTGTTACCAGTCAGTACTTGTACAACTTGGTTTCTTCTTTTTCTTCCTCTCGTTTTGGTTATGAATGTTGGGGTACCACCTGCATATAGGGAAAAAAATGTGCTCTGTGCTTTCCTGGTATCTTTTTAACGAGGTACAGTAGCTTTGTCTATCAACCGAGAACTATACTTGTGGTGTTTCTTTTATTGAACTTAACAGTCTCTTTAGTAAATACAGGTAGGTGAATAATTGTTTCAAAAAAAAAAAAAAAAGGCAAAAAAAAAAAGCTCTGCAAAGGCAAGGTTATGTTCTAGAAATACATTTCTTGACAACTTATCATGTATAACAAATCTTTCTGGTTTTTTTTTTTTCTTGTGTTCTTCCAAGCTTCTGGTTGTTATTTTATTTTTTTTAAAAAAAAAAAAAGAGGAAACGTGTCTAAAGTACATCAGTGTTAACTCCCTGTCACAGGGAAGAAGGAAATACTTTAATAGTTTAAAAAAATGCTGAAAGCTCTGCAAAAGACTGAATGTAAAAATAAAAATGTGTACATAGTTGTAAAAAACAAAAAAAGGAGTTTTTAAACATGTTTATTTTCTATGCACTTTTTTTTATTTAAGTGATAGTTTAATTAATAAACATGTCAAGTTTATTGCTGCAGAGGGTTGCTCTCGATTTCTTCTTGAGAGGTGAGAAGCCGCTTACCCCGTGTCACTGATGCTCCTCCTGGAAACTACCAGGAGCCCTGGCCGGCACCAGCAGTGGGTTTTCAGCAGAGAGGCGCTCGGCTCTGGAAGCTGCGGGTCTTCCAGCTGGGCCGCTGCCTCCAGTAAGCGGCCAGGCGGTGGGGCCTCGTGCCAGGGCTGGGATAGGACAGGGAAGGGTGACACAATGCTGGTGGTGTGAACATTAACCTGCTGGAGGCCACCCGCTGGCACCCTGCAGCCCAGCCGCAGGGTCTTGGTACAGAGGGCACCATGGCCACAGCAAACGACAGGGCTGTCCTGCAGACCATCTTTAACCCCAGCACCCCTTTTGGGGATATCCCTGGGCTGGATGAGGAGGAGGAGGAGGATGCCCAGGAGGAAGGTGAGGTGAGGCGGCTCTGCCGGCTGGGAGCAGCCCCTGCCCGAGGCCAGACCCCGTGCGCTGGGACACAGGGGCTGTGGGACCGGCAGTCGGGCTGTGCCCCCCAGGGTGTCCTGGTGCTGGCTGCTTCCCTGGCCAAGGCCTCCCCTTTGCACCGCTTGCAGGGGAAGCCTTCGCGCCGGAGCTGCTGGAGCAGGTCCGGGACCTGGAGCTGCAGGGGGTCTCTGCTGCCGAGTCGGGGGACGTCAGCACGGCCCTGGAGCGGTTCAGCGAGGCCATCCGCCTGCTGCCCGAGCGTGCCTCGGGCTACAACAACCGGGCCCAGGCCCTGCGGCTGCGGGGGGATGTGGCAGGTGAGCAGACCGCTGCTGTGGCCAGGTTGCGGATACCCCCCAGTACCTCAGGCCCGCCCCAACACCTCTCTCCCCCTGGGCAGGCGCCCTGCGGGACCTGGACACGGCCATTCGCCTGAGCCGGGGCTGCGGCCATGCCGCCTGCCAGAGCTTCGTGCAACGCGGCCTGATCCACCAGCTGCAAGCCCGCCAGGAGGATGCCCGGCGGGACTTCGAGCGAGCAGCACGACTGGGCAGTGCCTTTGCCCGGCGGCAGCTGGTGCTGCTGAACCCTTACTCGGCACTCTGCAACCAGATGCTCTGCGAGATGCTGGGGCGACTGCGCAACCCTGGTGGCACTGGGAGCGAGTGAGATGGGCAGGAGATGGGCAAGGCAGCGCGTGGGCTGGGCAGAGCCGTGCTCCCAGGGTGGCCCAGGCGGGTGCATCCTGGCTGCCAGAGCAGATCCATCGCCAGTGCCCGAGAGCTTGTTGTTCCTCCTCCTGGCTGGCAGCCGGGGCCGGGAATTCCCAAAGTGCCTTGCTTTGTCTCGGCTCTGCTCCACCCCCAATAAACCTCCCTGTGTCCCTGGCACTCGGGCTCTCTGTACGCGGCTTTGGGGTTAGTTGTGGCGTTATTCCAGTGTGCGCACAGCCCCGCTGCCATGCGTCTCCCTGTGGGTGTGAGGCTGGGCCGGGCTGGACGCCGAGGCCCCTCCATCGAAGGGGGGATAGGGGGGGCATGGTGGTGCTCATCCCCTGCCCTGGCTGGGTGGTCTCCAGCTGCTCTCCCGTGCGCCAGGGCCATGCTTGTTGCCACCCAGGCGGCAGGACGGACCCCGCCGCGGCAGCTGCGTGCCACACCAGCCCCGCTCGGGGAAGGCGGCTGCGGCGGCCCAGCAAGAGGGATGCTGGCGGCCCTGCCGGAGACCGCCCCTGTGCCGCATGCTCGGCCCTGCGTGCCGGGGCCCAGGCGCAGAGCCGCACTGCGGGCTACGCTGGATGCAGCAGCAGTGATGCTCCAGGTAAGGCGCAGCCCGGCTGCATCCTCCAGCCCTGCCGTGTGCCGCCACGCCGGGGGCCCAGCGTAGGGATGGCCCCAAGTCCCTGCTCCACCTGCCTCTCTCCTAGTGCTGAGCACAGTCAGCACGCCATGGGGCATCCCGGGGGGGGGGCAGGGGCTGCTCTTGCCCGCCTGCTGCTGCTGCTCGGCCTCCCGGCGCTCTGCTCGGCAGGTGAGGCTGGGGTGGGGTCTGGCACGCGGCCCTGGCAGCAGGAGCCCACTGCGGCTTTGACGTGCCACGGGCTCTCTGGCAGGGCTGGGGGAGCTGGGCCCCACCATCGATGGGTGGCCGCTGGCAGTGTGCACGCTGCGGGAGGAGGAGAGCCATGTCTTCACCTGCCGGGCCCCCCGGCCGGCCCCCGGTGCCACGCTGTCCTGGTACCTCGACGGCCAGAAGCAGGAGGCAAATTGCTCAGCCGTGGGCATGGCCAGCACCCTCACCCTCACCGCTCGGCGCACCAACCACGAGCTCAACTGCTCCCTGACAGACCCGGCCTCCGGTGAGACCTACAACGCTTCTGTCCTCCTCGACGTGCAGTGTAAGGTCCGCGGCGCTGGTCCTGCTCCAGCTGGAGGTGCAGGGAGGGCACGTGGGGGGGGATTGCTGCCTGGCCAGAGCAGGACCGTGACCTGCAGCCGTTGCAGCCATCGCAGGGCAGCATCTCATCAGTCCTGTGCAAACGTGGCCGATGAGCGCTCCTGGCCTTGGGCAAGGCAAATCCTGCTCCTGGCTGTGCTGCCCCCATCCCCGCTGCCCCCTCCCATCCCTCCTGCCTGCCTCACTGCCTGTGTTTGTTGCCCAGATAAGCCAGAGATCCTGCGGGCAGATGCCCGCTACCAGGAGGTTGAGGGTGCTGGGCTCCTTCTGGTGCTCTTTGTGCTGGTGCAAGCCAACCCACCCGCCAGCATCACCTGGATGGACCAGGAGGGGCAGGTGATGGCCAACGCCTCCGACTTCCTCCTCTTGGGTGCCACGCGCTACCCGGGACTGGCCAACCATTCACTCCGCATCCACCTCGGCCGTCCGGCTGGCAACTTTTCTGTCAGCGCTGCCAACAGTGTTGGCATCACCACTGCCTCCCTCCTACCCCCAGGTAGGTGTTGGGGGCAGGGCAGGGGGGGCAGAGGAGCCGTGGCCCTTCAGAGGGGTGCTGAGGGGGGCCACGCTGCCCATGCAGGTCTGCTGGATGCCCGTGTGGAACTGCCCCTCCTGGGCGTCGCCATCGGAGCGGCCCTGGCCCTGGGCGCCCTGCTCAGCCTGGGCTCCTGTGCTGCCTGCCTGGCGTGCCGCTGGCCCAAGCCGGTGCCAGGTGAGGGGCAATCAGAAGGGAGCAGCCCGCTTAGCCGGTGCTCCCGTTGCAGCAGCTCCGAGCACCCGCAGCCCCGGGGCATGCGCTTGCCCCGGCAGACCCGATCCCTGCCATCCGATGTGCGCCTCGGCGACCTCGTGCAGCAGGCCGGAGGTAAGACCCCAAGGTGCCAGTGCAGAGGGACACGCAAGGCCACAGGCCCTGCCTGGGCAAGGGCTAAATGTCCTGGCTCTCACCCCTTTCCTTCCCTGCAGCTGCCCCTGTGGATGCAGGAACTGGTGCCAGGGGAGAGGAGGGCGCACCACCGGGGCCAGAGAACTTCCTGGTCCTCAGCAAGCTCGGTGAGGGGGGTGTAGGTGGGCAAGGAGCCTGAAAGTCATGCTCTGGGGACCTCAGCCTGCATGGCTTCCCCAAAAGGTGACAGCAATGACCTGTCTTTGTCCTGCAGGTTTTGTCCAGCTCCCACTGTCTGGGCGCATCTACAAAGTGCCCAGCATGAGCAGCGACGAGATCTGGCTGTGAGACATGGCGAGCTGCCTGTGACCCAGGGCTGCCCGGCCCCAGGTACGTACCAGCCTCCGAAGGAGTGCAGCTGAGGGTGCCAGGGAGGCCATGCTGGGTGATGGGCACTGACCAGTCCCCAGCTATACATTAAGGTCACGGCAGCTGCGCCATTAGCCAAGGCATGTTTTTATGTAGCCTGTGTGCTCTATGAATAGACTATTACAATAACAACCCATCCAAGCTGTTTATAGCCAGGCTCTGCCAAGCTGCTAGCACTGTGATTTCTCCCAGCGTAAGGCCCAGCGCTAGCCTTGCTTTAGCAGGTTCAGGGCCTGCTTGCTGTGTGATCCTCCCCACCCCTGCCAGAGCTGTGGCAGCCAGGTGGGCAGGCAGCGCGGCAGGGGCTGGAAACAGTCATCCCAACAGCAATAAACTAAACTCAAGCATCTGTGTGGTGCCGCACTGGTTATTTCTCCTTGGCAGCAGCTAAGGGGCTTGAGAATAGAAAAAGGGGCTCAACAACACAGGGCAGAGGAGATTCCAGATCCCCAGATCAGACCTTGGAGTGCCATGGGCAGAGCTGAGTGGTGTGTCTGAGTGTGGAATTTATTCCTACTTGCTCGAGCACTCACAGCATCTGTTCAAGGAGCCTCTGCTCTGCAGTGTCTATGGCACAGGGAGCCTGTCGTTGGGAAGAGGTGGTTTAATACAGAACTCTTTGGGAACAAGTAAAAAATGGAGTGGTCAGGCAGCTTCTGCAATAAATCTGATGAGTAACATCCTACTCCGTGAATGCAAGACAGCTCAGCAGTATCTATAAAACCAAGAAGGCTTCTGAAGTGCCCTGTGCTGCTTCACAGGCTGCTGTGGCCTAAGGTTGATGTCCAGTGGCACACATTGATCCAGGAGTTGAGGGTTTAACATGAAGCTTCAAGTAAAGCTTAATACTTCTGCATCTGCTGCTTGTGAAGGTGGGTTGGATGGTGGGCTCCTGCCCTTCTTCCTGTCAGCCAGGGCCTTGAAATGCTGCAGGGGAAGGAATGCATTAGTGCAAACGCTCGACTCTCGTGAATCGGTGTACAGGCATGCATCTGAAAATGAAAGCTACTTCTGCTCTGTCTGAGCTGCATGCTCAGCAGCTGCCCCAGCTTCGGCACAAAAAGCATTCTGGGCTTATGCTGGACTGCTAAACTTAATGGCACGTGCCAGCTTTGCAGCATATCAGAGGCTCCTTGTGTAATGTTGAGGTACTAGGGAAAGGAAAAGCTTAGAAAACATTCTTTGTACCCCTTTATCGTGGCCTACCAACTCTTTACAGACACCCACAGCACAGTGAAGCCAAATGTAAGAAGAGGAGCTCTGCAATGCTTACAGCCAGGTGAGCAGTGCCTGTCTGGAGCTGCATACCTGTGAGTTCTTGAACTCCAAATAGAGGGAGAAGAGGACATGCAGAGGCTGGATGCGACTCTTGTACACAGGGATGTCCAGAATGGCTGCAAGCAAGAACAGAAGCATGTGAGAGCATCTGGGCTGCACTGCCCTGCACAGAGTGCTGCAAGTAAAGGCTGAGCTTCCCACTGCCCATGATCACTTAGGACTTTGCTCATCAAAGACCACAGGTGCCCGTGGTACAAGATTCTGCTTCCTACTGAAGGCAACAGAGAATGATCTTGACTAGTCGGGGCTGAGCCTGCACGTAGAGGTCTCTTGCTTTAAGTGAGACAGCGCCAAGCCAGCAGCACACTTGCATCTTCAGCACAGCCTCCCCTGCTTACCACATATCATGTTGATGTATTCAGCCAGTTCACAGTTCATCTCTGCAGTTGGGAGGCCCACCTGGAATAGACGAGGCTGTCAGCTCTGCTCCTATACAGCAAGAGCACAAGAGCACCCACTGATCTCAGGCCAAGCTCAGAGGCCAGCGGGGCAGCAGCTGGGAATTCAGGCACTGGACTGCTCCCGTCTTCTGGTGAGGGAGAAACAGTAAGTGAGGAAGAAATCTGAACATGCCGGGCTGTGGGCAAAGAGCTCAAAACGGAGCAGGAACCCAGCTTTCATGGAAGATGGTGTCTAACACCGTGCACTGAGCTAATTGCTTATCGCTCAGACAACATACCTTTCCCAAGAGCTCCTCAAATTCCGGTGACCATTCCTGCATCAGGGTCTCGATGTCAGGCATTGGCCTGCCAGGAAAGAAATGAACGTGAACTTCAAGATCACACACAACTGAAATGGCTTCCGACTGCCAGACAGCTGTAAATGGGACAGGCTCTGCTCTAACCAGCTGAGACAGCACTGCACACCTGCTGAGGGTCGACATGGGCATTTTTTTTGTATCAAAACAAGCCTAAGCTTGCCAAGTCACAAGTTCTGTGTGCTAGCTGTTAAACTAACCCAAGTTACGCAGGGCAAGAGAAGTGCAGAGCAGGAAACCATGTGCCCTGCACACGTGCATGGTAGGGCTATCCTGAGAGTCAGCACATCTTCTCCCTCTTGGAGATATTTTGATAGTTTTACTCAGTGCTCCAAGACTTTGCTACCAGCCTTCCACTGACCTGAGCTTATGCTGCACAGGTGTGTCTGAAGGCGAGCTAACATAACGGCTCACCTGGTGTAATGGACTGTGGCAGGAGGTTTGCAGCGGTGCAGTTCATTGATACTTTCAATCCAGCTGTCGATGGCTTTGGGGTTCTTCTCTGCATTCTCCAAACTCTTCACTTTTATCTGCTGCTAAAAACAGAAATATAAACCTGGAAGCATCTCATGGTGTTTTGGGGCTTTTTTTGCGAACCGCTTGTTCGCTCCCAATTAACCATGCATTTTCTCTCTCCTAGTTGCACTATACTGACTGATCTCTGCAGACAGAAGAGCAGCTGGCAAACAAAACACCAAGTAAACCCAGCTGTTGACAACCAAAAGGAGACAAAGCTTCACCTGAAGAAAAGGGATTCAAAGTCTTTATGTACCGAGACTTGCCTGAGGCAAGGCTTAGATCCATTGCAGTTTAAAGCTATGGGTTAAAGAAAAAGGTTAGTTTTTTCTGCTTTTAAAGCCAAGTTACCAGTTGTGCTGCAATGCTGTAGTCACAGAGGCAAAAGCAAAATGCAATGTTTTTTGCTGCAGCCAGTGTGCAGCAAGTGCCCCCGCCCTGTCCGTGACTCACAGTGATGTTGTGCTGCTTGGAGTTCTCTGTCAGCCAAAGGGAGAGCACGGTGGGATCCGACTGTTTGGTCGATGGCTCATCCAGGACCAGCAGGCCGAGGTTATCAGGCTTGCCATCGGGACGGGGAACCTGCAGATAAACAGAGACCCTGTCTTCTACGGGAGTCCAGGGCGGGGAAAGTTGGGGCTATTTTGTATGGAACCTCCCTACCGTTGAAAAATCAGACACTAAAAGGAAGTGGTAGGTATGCTGTCTTGAATACGAGGTGTTAGTACAGTGCAATCCAAAAAGCACAAGGTGTTGGACAAGGGAGAAGGCAGGCCTTGCCCCAAATGACGTATGTGCTGTTTGAGAGGGTAACTGAACCACTGAGCTAGGTCTCTAGAACATTACCTCCAACAGCGCAGGGCAAGGGTATGCACCACTGCGGGGGCAGACTGGCTACCTCTGGGCTGTACAGCCCAAGTGCCCCTCTCGCACCGATGCCATGTTCTGTTTCGGCTGGCGCAGCAGGATGTATAGAGGAACCTGAAGTGACTGTACCTTTAGGAATGCATCAATGTCTCCAACTGCGGGAATAAAGTCTGGAATAAAAGGCTGCAGTTTGTGCTCGATCTCTATTGTTTTGGGAGTGTACCTGGAAAAAAACACCACCACAGTGTGGGTGACCGAACTGTCCTGCCAAATTTGCCACAATAATTGACACAAGGGAGAGCCAAGAGTGGGTTAAAAACCCTCCCCCTCACCTCTTGATGTACTCAAAGAGTTCTTTGATTTCAGAAGACACTGGCAGGTAATCATAATCCGCTAGACTGAAGTCACTAAAGAAAAGAAGAGAAACGCAGGCAAAGATGAATGCATGGTAGGTTCTGTACAAGCAGGAAGGGTGGCCCAAGTGTGCAAGGCAATCATGAAGGAAGCTGAAACACCAGGTAGTCAGTTGTCTCTTAAAAACTTCTAGCACAGGAAAACCACTATTGGGCCGTGTTTTGCCTTAGGCCTCCTAGCCAAAAAAAGCCCTTGAGCAATGGACCCTTGCTTGTGCTCAGAAAGACTTGTACAGGGGCTGCCAAAAGGTGGCCGAGAGCTCCACACAAAGGCAGGCGTTAGGACAGCAACTCGGGCGTTTAGTAATGGTTTCAGCATTGAGACCAGTGGAAAAGGAGGAAGATTATCAGTAGATGGATGTGTCTGAGATGCATCTTCTCTTCCTTGGGCATCCACCCACTGCCAGCCAGGACTGAAGCGGAGACAGGAGGCTAGCTGATGCCCTCGGTCGTTCCCAGCTGTGCCTCGTCTTGGCACAGCAAAGCAGGGCCTGGGCACAGTCTGAGGAGCTGCCCCGGGTGGCTGCCGTTTGTCACACGAAGGAATCTCTTTTTCCTGCGTACCAGGAGGAAGGAGCTGCTGCCTGTCCCGCTGCCCGCGGCCACGCTCGCCCTCGCTGGATCACGAGCACCCCAGCGGAGCCGAAAGGGCCCCTACGACACCAGACTCCGGCACCGGGCCCCGGCCAGTAGGGCCACTTACCCCTCCAGCGCAGCCCCGTGCTCCTCGGAGTCGTCCTCCGAGTCGGACTCGGAGGAATCATCCTCCTCCTCCTCCGAGTCGTCCTCGCTGAGAACGGCGGCAGGGCCCGAGCGGGCCGCCGCCTCCTCCTAGGCGAAAAGGACCGGGACTCACCAAGCTGCCTCTCCGGGCCGCCGCTCCCGCCGCCGGCCCCGCTCCTACCTTGCCGCCGCTGCCCTCCTCGTCGCTGCTGCGATCGGCCGCGCCGCCCCCCGCCCCGGGCAACCCCGGCCGGCGGGAACCCCGGGGGCGGCCTGCGCCCCCCGCCCGCGGCGAGCGGGCCCCAGCCGGCCTCCCCACCGCGCTGCTCGCCTCCTCGGCCTCCGGCAGGTCCAGGCTCTCGTCGTACGGCTGGTTCTCGACCGGGCGGGTCTAGGCAGAAGGGGGTGTGAGGCGGCGGCC
>JANZLQ010000086.1:8145313-8155337 GCA_026212715.1 Elanus axillaris
AGCCCGCCGGTCCCTCCGCCCGCTCCCTCCTCCGGTGTCGCCGCCCGCCGGGCTCGCGGGGCCGGGCCGTCGGCCGCCTCGCCTGTCCCGTCCCGTCCCGTCCCCGCCTGGCCCCCGAGGAGCGCGGCGGGATGGCGGCCGGCGGGTACGGCCGTTACCGGGCCGTCATCTTCGCGGCCATGTTCGTCGGGTACACGCTGTACTACTTCAACCGCAAAACCTTCTCCTTCGTCATGCCCGCCGTCATGGCCGAGGTGCCGCTGGGGAAGGACGAGCTGGGTGAGTGACGGTCCCGGCGGTCCCCCCACTCACACACACACACACCTTCCCCCCCCCCCCCCCGCCGCTCTGCCCGCTCGGTGCTGGCGTTAACGGGCGGGCGGGTCGCCGTGCCGCCTGGCTGAGACGGAGTCTCGGGCTCTGCCCCGCCGCAGGTCTCGTCACCAGCAGCCAGTCAGCCGCGTATGCCATCAGCAAGTTCGTCAGCGGCGTCCTCTCCGACCGGCTGAGCGCCCGCTGGCTCTTCTCCTCTGGCCTCCTGATGGTGGGCTTGGTCAACGTGGTCTTCTCCTGGAGCTCCACCGTCACGGCCTTTGCCGGGCTCTGGTTCCTCAACGGCTTGGCCCAGGGGCTGGGCTGGCCGCCCTGCGGGAAGATCCTGCGCAAAGTAAGTGTTTGCTGGGAGAGGCGAGCGGGAAGCTTCGTACGGCTCTTTTCGGCTGTCCCGGCAGCAGGTCTGGGTGGGCCACCTTGCGGGAACACTTGCTCCCAATCCAGAGGAGCTCGCACCCATTCCTGCCTCCTTCAAGCCAAGGAGGCCGAAACTGCTACCTGCACTTTCTTCTGCCTGCGGAGCAAGTTTCTGTGCACAAGGTTCTGCTTGTTCTAGCAAAGATTCTAAAAGTCTGTTAGCCCTTGTGTTTAGGTGCCTCAATTCTAGCTCAGCCTGGGAAGTAGCATCTCCTGGTAGCAGACCTTCTCCACTGGAAGAGGTGCAGTTTGTTGGAATCCAGTATTTTAAGCGTGAAGGCGGAGGTCTGCTTGTCTCTTTGCCATTGCAGCGGTTTGCTGCTGGGCAAGGGGTGACGAGCAGAATTCCACCTGCGTGCCCAGGGAACTCAGGAATTGCAAATTGCAGGCTATTCAAGTAGAAAACCGGGTAACATACGGAGGAACAGTGGGAGTCGAGTCTCTCAGCTGCATGTATTTGGGTTTTGTGACAATCTAAATGTAACAGGTTGATTTCTGCCTGAGGACAGAAGGAAGGGAGGTCAGCTGTGTGCTAATGTCTCTTGAAAGACATAAAATCCAGGAGCGCATGTACTGGCGGGATGGAGGGGGAGGCAGGGGGAGATAAACAACTGCATTGCCCTTCTGTGAGGCACCTAGCCTCATCTAGCTGGCTAGAAAAGGACCATCCAGGGTGGTTGCTTGCACAGAAAGGAAGGGCCCAAATAACAGAAACGATAGACGCGGTGTTTCTGAAGATGTTAGTGAACGTAGCTCTCGGACATTTGTCCTGCCAACGACATCCACCCAAGTGGTTCTGGCTCTGAGCGCAGGTTGCAACGCAGAGCTGATTGTGCCTGACACTTAATGCAACAGTGAGTCCTAAAGATACCCTGTGACTCTCTGCGTATCTGTGCACAGTCCTGTGCCAGCAGGCCTCTCCAGGAGGACACTCTTCCTAGCAAGTGAATACACAGAACCATGTGCTCTTAAATTTGCCTCTCCCAGCCTACGTCTCAGTTTCATGGTCTGTAAATGGAAATAACTCTGAGCTGGCTCGCTGTGTGAGCACCTGTCGGGCTCCTGTGGCTGACATTTGCGTAATGTCCCTGCACAACTGAGGTGGCAAAGAGTGGGCACTCCCTTTACCTGTTTTTGTAGATCTGGGTCTGAATTGCCCTGAACCCACAGTGTGGGCCTTGACTGAGGATTTTTGGGTGCAGTGTCGCTCTCTTTCTTGGACCTCATGCCATTTTTCTTGTTGTTGCACAGTGGTTTGAGCCTTCCCAGTTTGGGACTTGGTGGGCAATCCTGTCTACAAGCATGAACTTGGCTGGAGGCTTAGGCCCCATTGTCGCTGCTCTCATGTCTCTGAACTACGACTGGCGCATGACTTTGTCCTTCTCTGGCTTCATCTGCGTGGTTGTCTCTTTTGTTTGCCTTCTTCTGATTAAAAACGAGCCGTCGGATGTCGGGCTACCTAATATTGAACAAGGAGCCAAGAAAGGGAAGAAAGGTGAGCGTGAGCGGGCAGCTGTGGGAGAAGGTGTGGTGCCTTCTGTCTGAATTCTGGCACAGATGTGTCGCTCTTGGTGTTCTGAGGCCTCCATCCTTCCCAGTTCCAAAATCACTGCTTGGCGGGCACATGTAAGTGGCTGTTTCCAGCAGCTTTATTCTGGTATCTGTCGAGCTGCTGCATTGAAGTTACAAATCATATGAACCAAGCCCTGGGTAAATTTTGTGGGAAGGGGCCAGCATGTAGGCTTCTGAGACTGTCAGAGCAAAGTGCAGCAGAGCAGAGGAAGAGCCTGACCACCAATTAGTCCTGCTCCTTGGCCTACCGGCGGCTGCCTGTGCATCATCGAGACACTCGTGGCTGGCTCCTTCATCTCCTCGTCTGTGTAACATCTTCCTACCAACAGTGCCCTGGTTTTCTTGGGACTTGGTTTGCTCAGATTGTGAGCCGAGTTTCTGTGGGGGTACTGGAGAGACAAGAAACGCAACAGCAGGGAATGCTTCCTTAAGCCTGACGTCCCTGTGTTCCGCGTTGGTAGAGGACAGGCGGTTCTCCCCTCACCCCGCTGTGGGTCCTCTTGACCCCTGGCTGGCGGTGGACTCTGCTCAGTGTTTTCTGTCCTAACCTAGGACATCTAGTTAGTAAATGTTTATTCAGACCACTGAGTATGGTGCTTCTCTGAAAGCAGAACAGGTAGAGGGGAATTGCAACACAGGTTTGCTATAGGATTTTAAAGGCTAGTGGAAACTCAGCCTATCTTCCACACTGTCCTGTGATGCCTGTACTGCTAGACTTGACCTCTTCGTGTAAGAAAATAATATTGCTTCCCCAGAGCCTTCTTGGGGAAAGGGTAGGTTAGCAGGTGTTCCTGGAAGACTGATGCAAAAATCAAGGTAGCACCTGAAAGTCAACATCTTTGCTTGGATCTATGTAGTGGCTTTCACAGGCACAGCATCTGGAGAAGCAGATAATTTTTCTAACAACCTTTGTGAAAGGTTTATTGGCGACCCCAATACAGAAAATTACTGGAAGTAGTGTTTTTGGTTATTCTTTTGAAATCTTTAATGAATGTGGAATCAATTGACAAAATAGATTCTGAAATCACAGCAAACCCAGAACAAGGGGGAGGTAAAGCCATTCACTACTCATAGCCATGAGTATCTCCCTCTGTAAGGAGTTACTTGTGCGTGAATCCTGCTTGCAGATCTGTCTGTAGTGCCGCTGAGTCAGTGTGGCTCAGTAGCTGTGCTCAAGCAGTAGTAACACTCCTCCTGATCTTCCTTACAGGTTCCTCCAATGACAACAGCACACTGACAGAGCTGCTGCTCTCGCCGTACCTCTGGGTGCTCTCAACAGGCTACCTGGTCGTTTTTGGCGTGAAAACATGCTGTACTGACTGGGGACAGCTCTTCCTGATTCAGGAGAGGGGACAATCCATGCTTGTGGGTAAGATGCAAAGCTGCATTATTAAGCTTTGTGGGTGCAGTCTGGGAGGTACTGCCCAGAGCTCGACTGGGTACAGCAAAAGGACACAGGCACCTCTGAGGGACTTGTTTGCCTGCCTCCTAACTGTCTGCTTAGATGCTTGTAGGCATTGAAATAACTCAGTAATGAAGTTACTGCATGCACCAAGTGCCTCCGTGCCAGGGCCCCTCCTGGGACTGGCAGACAGGCATTCCTGTACAAGGATGAGCTGGAGGGTCTTGTCCAGCAGAGCTGCTCTGAGCTTGCTGTGAGCTGACAGCAGCTGAGCTTGGTCTAAAGCACACATCAGCTTTGCTGTCGTGACTCAACCTGATGGCCTGCACTTTGCTCCACCTCTGTTCCAGGTAGTTCTTACATGAGTGCCTTGGAGATTGGGGGTCTGGTGGGAAGCATTGCTGCTGGATACCTTTCTGACAGAGCAGTAGCGAAAGTAAGTAATCTGTGCCCTTAGATGTGCTGGGCAGTTGACACCACATCAATTTGAGCTGCTTCAGAACTATTACAGTTTGGTTTGGCTTCCTCTGAGTGTTTGAAGATGATTTCTCCCCACACCCTCTTATACTTGCACCAGTAGTGGAGCAGAATGCTCCCCTTGTCTGTGTTGCTCTGGAGATTTAGGATACCCAGAATGCAGAGGTAGGGACCTGCTGCCTCACGCGAGAAAACAGCCATTCTCAGTACCATGTTTCTTTCTTCTGTCTTCCCAAGCTCTTCTTGTGGATGCAGTTCTGTGTCTAAACTGCCCTGCTTTGAAATGGGACTTTTGAAAATCAGACCGTTCTTGATTAACCCATCTCTTTCCCTTCCTGCAGAGGTAGGTTGGGAGGGACGTGACCCACCTCAGCAGCTTAACTAGGCTGCTCAGTCAGGTGGTCTTGCCACTGCATGGTACAACTGAGAGAAATGGGCCCGTACCCAGATCTGCCATGTGCATGAGAATAACCGCTGAACACCTTAGAAGGTGTTGGGAAATATGTACGCCGATGTTAGGGATTGTGATACGTCTGTCAGGCTGAAGACGTTTGATCTGTTTGATTCATTGGCTTTCCTGTGCTCTTGATTTCTGTGTTGAAAGAGAGCTGGTTGTTGACAGTTGTCTTCTGGCTGAACAAAATGCCACTTTAAAATCCAGTGGTGGGATCTGAAGCCAAATTCAGGGTGGAAATAGGGCGCAGCTGATAACAGAGAAGTATCGTTCATCACTAAGAGCTGCTTGTTTAGCACGGTTTGACTGCAGGCAGTCCTTACACCAAACCAAGACATCTTGATAAAAGGCGTGCTTTCGATGCGCCATCCCTGTTTCTGACGGGGCTGTGTGGACAGCGTTAGTCACTGCAAGTATAAAAGGGAAGGAGTACTTCCAGTTTCTGACCCTCAGTTTCTCTTCCTGTGTTACAGGTGGGTCTGTCAAGCTATGGGAATCCTCGGCACGCACTGCTGCTTTCTATGATGGCTGGGATGTGCGTGTCCATGTTTCTCTTCCGGGTCACAGTCACAGGCGATTCTCCCAAGGTAATCCATGCGCGAGGAGCTGGCCATCGGTTGTAGGGATGGCCCTTAAACGGTGAGGAGTTTGATGATAGGGAGCGTGACTGTTCTTTTCAGCCTTTCCAAGAACTGTAAGTTTGCATTCTCTTTGTTTGCGCTACAGAGAAGCAGGCTAACTTAGTCTGGTTTGGACTGCTTCTGCTGCCTGCATTGCTAGCTGCAGTGTAGATATGACTTGCATCTGTCCTCATGATTGCTAAATAAATGAAACCTCTTTTCTCCTTTCCTTTTTTTCTTCTTCAGGAGAATCACTTCTGGACTGTAGCCTTGCAACCTCTAGCTGATCTTACAGGCCTAAAAGAGCACGAGGTTTCTGCTTTGCATTTTTTCTCTGCCCGTTTCTGCTTTTGCTGATCTGCCTTTTTCCTGTCCTGGGAGGTTGGTTAGCACTACAGAACTTAGAACCAGGGCATTGAGAAGAGATTACTGTAAGTTTTGTAAAAGAAATTATTTTCTTGTAATCATTTGATTACACCAACTGACTTTAAAAAGTCTGAATGTAAAACTTTTAAGTTCTCATATAGAAGGTTCTGAGGACATTTGTTCATCAGGTAAGATGTAGCCAGTTATGGGGTCTTGTGAGTAAGGTCAGGAGGAATGATTCTGCTCCTGCAGATGCCTTCCTGCTTCATTTTTGGCAAGTGTTTTCCTAAATCTTTGTTTCTGTTTCCCATCTGGAAAATAAGATGGCACTTATTTCCTTCTGGGCAGCTTGTTTATTGTTTAATAGTGTTTATTGTTCAAAAAGCATGCTGTAATCTTGAGGTGGTCCAGTTACTTATCCTTCATTGTCCTTTCACAGCTGACTGATAAACACTGAGCCAGGTAGTTTTTCTTAGAGCGTAAGCTAACACTGAAGTTCAAACTGTTGGGTTTTTTTTGTTTTGTTTCTGTGTTTGTTTAGTCACATAGAGGTTGTCAGATGGCAGCTTCTCACAAATAAAGATGCTCTGATCAGTCACTTGCATCTAAAAGGAGAAAAGCTTTTAGTTGGTGTCTCCAGGATCGTTTTTAAAAGCAACTTGATTCACAGTGCTCTCCTGTGATTTCACAGTGGCTCATCACCCATCTCTCTTCCATGGTCTGGTTCTTTCTCACAAAACGGTGCATGTTGTGGGTACACAGCATAGGGGGCAAAATTGTGGGACAGGGGAGAGGAGAGCTCGTGCTGGCCAACAAGATGGTGTGGTGGACATGCACCTGGACTGTGCATACAGTCTGTTGCAGGCTCAAGCTCTTCTGTCTGCAGCCAGGAAGCTGATGTCAGCCCGAAAATGTCAAAACCCCCTCTTACCATGCATGGGATCTGAGATTTGTCAGCAGCTGCTGATTGACAGTGGTAAGATGCACAGATCCTGTTTCTGATCTTAACTCATTTTGACAGCTGTGGATCCTGACTCTGGGAGCTGTGTTTGGATTCTCTTCGTATGGGCCAATCGCCCTGTTTGGGGTTATAGCCAACGAAAGCGCCCCTGCCAACCTGTGCGGCACCTCCCACGCCATAGTGGCCCTCATGGCCAACGGTGAGTAACACCCATTTCCCTGAAAAACAAACAAAACCCACATGTGTTCTTGCTGAAGCGTGGTCTAGCCCGTTGCTGCCTAGTTACTGATCATGGGAAGCCACCCGAGAAGCAGAGATAACAGACCTGAAAGCCTTAGAGATGTTTCCTGCTGTACCCGGCAGGTTTTGCCTTGTGCTTTAAGTTCAAACCTGGCCCGAGGAATTTTTATATGTGCAAAAGCAAGTACTGGCAGATAAAATGGAGATACACAAGTGTTGCTAGTTTTCCATTTGTTTTTCCTTACAGTTGGGGGTTTTCTGGCTGGACTACCCTTCAGTACCATTGCCAAGCACTACAGCTGGGCCACAGCCTTCTGGGTAGCCGAAATCACCTGTACTGTTAGCACGGTGGCTTTCTTCTTCCTGCGGAACATCCGCACCAAGATGGGCCGGATTCCCCGGAAAGCTGACTGAGGATAAGCTGCTGGGTGAAAAGGATGCTCCCGCACTGACGTGAACGATGCTCATGTTTTGTTAAACTGGCCTAGGAGTGAGTTTACCTATTGCTGCAACCTAGATAAAAATGTCTCGATTTCTCGTCCACTGTCACGTGCCTGAGGGCACAAGGTTCCTGCTACCGATCACTTTTTCCCTCAAGATGTGATAATTCAGCTAGTTTACATTTGCAATGATTTTACTGTACCTCCTTCTCACAGCACTGTTGGTGAGGCAGGCAGGCTTCGCAGCCCGAGCTTCTCCACTAAACATGCTCTAAAACAACTGGCTTCAGGTGCTGTCACATTTAGTTTTGTCCTTATTGTCGGCTATTAACTGTCAATTAAACCTCATTGTCCCGGGCCACTGAAGCGAGCCTTAGCTGGGTTCATTCATCCCGTCCAGCTGCTGTAAGCGCAGCTATCTCAGTTTACTTAGGCACGAACTCCCTGCGTGCTCGCTGCCCTGGAATGGTGACAGGGCAGTGAAAGATGATTATTACAGTTCGGCCTCACAGCTGATTTGAGAGTAGCTTGGCTTTAGCTTTACCTGGGACGAGCTGCGAGGAGCGAGAGAGGTGTTTTGCTCTGGACAAGTGGAACACTGATGTGGTGCTGTAGCAGGGCTCTCCACAGCACTTAGAAACAGGCACGTTTCCAAGAAATTCTTGGCGCTTCAGGGGAGAGCGTTTAGAGAAGCTCCTTCTGTTGAACTGATTCTGCCCGGCACGATTTCTGTGTACAGAGTTAATGATTTGCAAGGGCGGCAGCTGCTGCCAAGGCAGCTTGTAGTGAGTGCTCTGCAAATCAGCCAGGAAAACTGACCCAGCAGCAGGTATTGCAACAGCAGCTACCGCTGGCCCACAACTTCTGCAGCTGGGTTTCATGAAACCCCCTGTTTCTAGCATTGGCTTATATTTTTTCAGGACAATCTAGGGTTGTTTTGGTCAAGAGCTGCATCTCACATGGCTGTGGGTAGGGGCTTGGGCTACCTCTGTGAGTCAGCATAAGCAGAGCTGCCGCTCACAGCCAGCAGCATTGACCAGTCAGGCCCAGCACTCTTTGCAATAAGTAGACTCAGGTTTTCAACAGGGATTTTGCTGAATATTCTTGGGTTTGCCTGGAAGAATTTACTGCTTTAGGGTCCTGGAAGAGGCTAGTTTGGCTTGTGAAGAACCTCCACACAGGTACTTTGCTAACAGCTTCATTGCAAGAGTAGGTAGCCAGCCTTAATTGAAACAATGGAAGTGAATTACATTTTGTACTTAATGATATGATCTTCTATCTGTGAAATAAAAATGGAGCAGTGTCAGAAGGGCTCTGGTTGTCTTACAGAGAACAGCACAAGCAGAACCACCCAAACCCGCTTATCCTCTTGTGTTGCCGCTGCCACAAATTGACCCTGCCAACAGCAAACAAGAAGGGCCATCCACCTCTTGAAGGAACGTTTATTACTTCTACACAGAAACCCTCTGCAAAACCATAAGTTAGAGCTATACAGGAAAAATACATATGTACAATTATGAAATGAAAGAAAACAATCGACTGCAGCCATGCCATGAACCCGCACCGTAACTTCCTTCACTCAAGGGCAGTGGAGCTGCAACAGTAGAATAAGCCTCTGTGGCCCAGTGTAAACAGTAGTAACGAGTCTGTTTAGGGCAAATTTCACAACAAAGGGGATAAAACGCTATCGTGGGAGATAATGAAGCATGTTTCAGGGATACATGGTCTCTGCTGTGGGGGAAGAGAGCTCCGGGAGAGGCCAGCCAGGGCAAAGAGAGGCCCTGCTCTTTGGAGAAAGGAGTCTGTGCAACCGGCGAGGCTTTCTCTACGATCCAGGTCCAAAGGGTCCAGCTTTCTCTGCCACCTCCAGAGCAAGTTTCAAGTTCTGATCAAACAATTCGCATCTGAAACAGTCAGAAAAGCAGAGGGGGGATGACTTTACCTGTGGAACCGGCTAAGGAAGATGGGATCTCCACATTCTTTGGCTCCACGTTCTCCAAGGAGAGATTCTGTAAGTCACAAGACAGCAGGCTGACAGCTGTCAAACTTTGGCCTGACTGTTAATTAAGATTAAAGCTTCTTGCGTGGGCTTCAGGGTGTCGTGATTAAATCTACCCTAGCCAAAACCAGCACACAAGGTTACGTTAGGACAGTGGGAACCATACCAAGGAACAGCACCTCCCACTTCCCCAGCAGAGCAGCGCTGGAAAAAACAGGTCAGGATCCTGTCCCTGCAGCAGTGTGCTGTGTCTTCCCTCGACCTCTGGCTCTGCTTTGCCACTTACCTTAAGGGCGGTCAGTGTTTGTTGCTGCATGGGCAGAAAGTGGGGAGGGGCTGTGGCTGTGTTATGAAAAGTGGGCTTTTCCTACCTGATGGGCATCTCCAGGGAATAGAAAGGATTCTTCAGAGCGAAGTCAGAGTAGATCTCATAGATCTTACGGAGAAGGGAATCGATGCCCGCCTGCCTCGGGTCAGCAAGAACCACAAATTTGATCCCTGGAGCCATGGTGACAGGAGTGTGAGGAAGTCTGAGCCCCAGGACAGCCCCAGCGAAACAGAGCGGTGCCGGGTGCCCGGGGCCGGATGGTACCTGTCAGCGTCTGGAAGCAGTGCAGCTTGAAGGTGTCGGTCTCCAGCATCTCGATCCCAGAGCTCCCAACCTCGGGGGACAGCTGCGACCCGATGGCAAACAGCCTGCGGGGAGAGGGCCCTCAGCGCCCCCCCCTCCGCCTCCCCCGCCC
>JANZLQ010000086.1:8162269-8178980 GCA_026212715.1 Elanus axillaris
GGGCTGAGCCGCCGGCCCGCTTAAGCTTCGCGCAGGGCTCGGCCCGCCGTCCCAGCCCCGCCGCAGGAGGTTCAGGCTTGAGGGTCGCCGGAGAAACCCTGGCTTTTCCCTGGTGGCCGGCTGGCCTTGTGCTTGGTGCCCCGGCACTTGATGGTGCCAAGTGGGGAGGCACGAGCAGCGTTCTCCCCCGGTTTCGGTCTGAAACGTGGCCCTGTCTCAGAGTTTCCTCATTAGTTGTTATGAACGCTCCCCGGAGGTGCGTCCTGTGTCCCTGAGACGCGCCAACCTCCCGCCTTTCGACCCAGCTCGTCTGGTAGCCCTGGTCGGACGTCCGCCTTTGTTTCCCTGCCTATCCACAGCTCTACCAAAGTTTTAAGTGGTTTGTCTTTTTTTTTTTTTTTTTTTTTCACGTTTAGTAAGAGCAGAGGGTGCTTGTGGTCTCATCTGGCCTGGTTGAAGGAGAGCATCTGAACCGCAGCCTGACGGTTGCCTCAGTGCTGCCATCCTGCGCAGCCAGGCCTTCAAAGACCGTTCACCTTAAAGCAGGTCCTGCTCAGACAGACAGCCTGTGCTGCCATGTGTGGGACTGACAGCCATCTATCTCCCTCCCCCTGACCTCTGCAGTGGCTCAGATGATTTTAGTGCCCAGCTGTGCACACCCACCGTGTGCGGTGGTTTGCACGCTACCCTCCGAGTGCGTGCATTTGCCCTTGAGCCTAGGGATCACCTCACTTGTAACACCTTGGTTCTTTTACGCTCTCGTGAGCACACGGGTGGAAGGAGCTGATCTCCAGGGTGCACCCAGCCTGCCCTGTGGAGTGGGTTCGGATGGGCTGTCCCCTGGCATCCTCTCCCTGTGGGTCAGGTCTAGGATATGTGCCTGCAGTGAACTCCAGAACTTGCATCATGACTGTGTGCTGTTTGTCCTGTCAACAGGGCATCCCAGCTCCTGCTGTACACGGGACTGATACCGGACATAACTGGACTGATCATGCTTTGAGTCCAGCAACTGCTGCAGCAGCCAGGAAGAAGGTATGAAAAATCTGCTCGTCTTGAATGCTAGACACCTGCTACCTGCCTGAATTCTGGCCTGGGGATGTGATTTTCCTGCCCCTTCTTGGAGAAGCAAGTAAGTCAACAACACAACAGCAAGCTCTGATTGTGCAGTTTTTTAATTCGTTGCACCCTTGCCTCTCCAATATACCTCTCTCCCTCCTCACACTCTGCAGTGCTTCCTGATTTCTGCCAAGTGAGTGTTGCAGAAATTCCAAGCAGCCTGCCCAGCAGTTATGTGGATCCTTGCCTGCTGGTTTTACAGCTGGGCAGGCACGTGCAACAGCCTGGAATAACATCTGTATGGTAGGGGCTCCTCTCACACAGCTAGTTAAAAAGAGTTCTCTGCTCAGCCTCTGACCTGTGGGCCGAGACCCTTTGTTAGGGAACAGATCAACCTTCTCCTGCAGCTTAATCCTGTGCGCTGCAAGAACACTGCAAGAGGCAGCAGCTTGCTTGGAGGACTTTGTGTTAAAGTTGTAGTGGATGCCACATGTCAAAATGCCTCTGCAACTTGAGATGCGTGCAGCTGGAGCAAAAATTTGCCTTACTGAAGGAAACGAGATCGATCATCTTTCTCCTCCCCACCTTCTAAATTTGAGTCCTTATGTCATGATACTTGTAATTTCCACATGTGATTCTTGGGAAGCTACCTGCAGCAGCACCTGAGAAAACAAGCTTGATTTGAAAATGCATGGTACGTGTTTCAGAAGCAGGGAGCCAGAAGGAATCATAGGCCAAACAGAGATCTCATGAGATCTGCAAAACAGAGAGCGAGAGAGAGGGGAAGTCACGATAGTTACTTGGAGCATAATGACTGCCTGGGCACTGATGCTACAGCCTCAGTTCTTACCCATATTGAAGTGACAGGTAGTGTATTGCTGAGCAGTGTGATACTGAACCAAAGGCTCTGTGTTTTACTGTAGCCTGGTTTGTTTCTCTCCCTGTGCTGGTTTCATTAAAGAAGTGTTTCTTGGCCCCTCTGGTGATCAAGCCCTGCTTGTGGGGATCTCTACAGGGATCTCCGAGTGTCTAGCATCATCTCCCGGACCTAGGGCCCTGCAGCACTGGTGGCTGCGTATTGGCTTGGGTGCCCACCTGTATCACTCTCGCTACAGGTACCTTGTAAAGTCTGACTTGCTCTGCATTTTGCAGGGCTCCAGCCCTCTGAAACTTACCCGGTTCGCTCATGCTTTGGCGCACCAAGTCGAGAGCCTCTTTGGGCAGGGCCTGTGCTTCCTCCTGAAACTTTCTGCGTCCTTCTGGAGTCAGTTTCCACAGACAGGACTTGCGGTTTCCCTCACCGCACATGAAGCCAGTGGTTTTCTCAAAGCAGCTGCTGAAGCATAGGTTGTGTCGGATCGTGTTTTTCCAGCCCTCTGGGGCTGTTTGAAAAAATGGGAAGTGCTGCCTGCAGAGAGAAAAGATTTGTCCTGACCTGAAGCACTTAGAGGCTGTGACAAATAATAGAATACATCGTATCCAAGCGAGGGAAGGAGGAGAGGGTCCCCCCTGACCCCTGTGCTGTAAAGATGGCTGGCGCAGTTGAGCACTGTGTTTTCCTAAGGAGGGTAAGACAAAACTAAAATGCCAGCTCTCGAGACTCATGGGTTTGGGTGTTGACAAAGAGGGGGAACAGTTTTCTCAGCAGGATCTCAAGCCAAAGGAAGAGCTAAGACCCAAATGCAAGTCCTGGCTACCACATCCCTGCTCCCTAGTAGATGATCAGAGACTCCTGTACCCCTCGTTGCCCCTCTTCCCCTCATTCTGCAATAGGAGCTGGGAGAAGAGTGGGTACCGCATGAACTGGTAGATCTGCTGTACAGTCAGACTGCCACTTGTGCTGTTGCACAGGGCAAGGGTGATCAGGATGCAGTAATTAAGTGGAGGGCGGGGCCAGCCTCCCTCAATTTTGGTGCTCTTCTGCCTGGGGGACCCAAGATTCACACTCTGAGGTCCGAGGACCGTGGATTTCCAAGGCATCGTCTTGAGTTCCGGAGTTCCCGGCATCTCCTGAGGAACTGGGACCTCCACAGGCAAAGTGTCTTCATCCTCAGTAAGCTGGGGAGAGGAAGGAGAAAAAGGATGTGGATATACTAGCCCTGGGTGGAATGAGGGACAGTGATACACTGCTTTGTTCGGGGGGAGGGTGGGTCTGGTGGAGTGTGTATGGAAAGTTCATGTACTTTAAATTTCAGCCTCTGTCCCCGCACTTTGTACTCTCAGCCTGTTCGTCAGACAGGCTCCGTGCGTTGACTGACCCCTGCTGAAATGGGAGGCAAGAGCTCGCAGAGCTGTTGAGCGAGCTCATTTGTTCTTGTGGGATCGTTAAGCATGCACAATGCCCAGGACTGCCCAAGCAGTTCCATTTTTTGTACCTTTCCAGCCTCACTGGAGGTTGACAGCACATCCTCCTCGGAGCAGTCGGAGTTGGAGTAGTCCCAGGACATGTTCAGAGAGGAGAGTTCTGTGGCACCACTAACCGAGGCCATTGAGCTGTCAGATCTGGCCAGGTCTACACCAGGAGTCCCGAGGATAGGGCAGACCAGGCTGGGGTTTACCCACATCCACAGGTGGGGCTGAACACCAGGTTCTAAGGAGAAAGAGAAACATCACCTATGAGTCCTACCTGAAGGACCATTTCTAGACCCTGCTGTCCAGAGGCAGGCTGAGGAAGCTCTAATGCAACACAGCTCCCAAGGCAAAGGTCCCCAGTTACCTTCTCATCCCTCTAAAGAGTGTTTTATTTCCTGTTCTGCATACAGCGTGCATGTCTATGTGTTCTTGCACTGCTGCGGCCAGCCCAAACAACAGTGTTCAGCTCTGAAATTTTACTTTCTCTTTCCCCTGCAAAGCCAGAAGAGTGTAAATCACTTCCTTCAGTCCTCCTTTCCCAAGTTTATCTACCCAAAAGGTTGCATTCAGAGCAAAGTGCATCTGCAGGCACAGCTATGAGATTATATCCTTGTCCTTGAGCAACAGGCTTCAACTTTTCCTAAATAAGCATAGAAAAATTCCAGTCTGGATACAGGTGTTCTGGCTGGCAAAAGAAAAGCCCCTTTCCTAGGCCATCCCCTGAAATGCTGCCGGCCTCTGTAGGTAATACCAGGTCCCAGACTTACCCCTGGCATCTGGCAGTGCCCCTGGCAGCGAGCACCCATGTGCCAGGGGGTCAGCTTGCCACTTCAGTGTGTGATGGCACTGGGTCTGGTCAGGAGCTGGTGGTGGATGTAGGGAGCCTAGAGACACTGTGGCTAGCTTGTATTTTTTGCATTAGCCACATTTGCTGTAAGCTGCATACTTACTTTATACATAATTGCAGACATTCTAATGTGATCTGATCCCATTTAAACATAAAGAAAATGGGCTTTTTTATTAATTTCCAGACAGGAGCTTACTATTTACCAGATTTTACAATTTTCACCTGAGTTTTGGAGATGGGAATCTTTTTAAAAGGAAGCCAAGTCAATCAAGCAAGACCTCTGAGGCCCTTACCTTGCAGAAACTCTTCAGCAGTGACAGTGAGTTTCAGCTCCTCTGCCATATCCCAGTCCTCAAGGCCATTTTGTAAGTGCAGGCTTTCCCAAAATGACTTGTTTTGAAAACTCAAGTACATTCTCCTTGTATGGCAAAGTAATCTCCGGGTGCGGAGCGCAGCAGGATCTGCGAGGGTAGCACAAAGAATCCACCAAGATTGAAGTGCTCTGTGTGCTGAGAGAGTTGATTGCGTATTTTTTTAAAAAGGATACCACACAGGTGGGTGAAAGGCTGGTCTCTGTTTCACACTTCTAAATACCTATTAAAGCCCCCTCCAGTGAATAAATGGTCCATATTGGGGGAGTAAGTGAGCTGATTGAGAATAAGATAGGTGGCACCATGTAGGCTCTGTTTTCTGCCCATTTGCTTTGCTAGAGCCTTGGTAAATGAGCTATTCCTGTGTTCATTAGGCTAACGTGGTTTTTTTTTTCTACTTCTGATAAAATTGCAGTATTACCTACACTCTGCAGCAGACTTCCCTGGCCTGAGAACCCAAATGTCTCTGGAAGCAGGACGGATCTCTGAGGGATGCACAGTGTGCTCAGGATGTGTTTGCAGGTACTGGGGAGCTCCCTCATCCTGCTTGCCTGGAAGTAGCCAGTTTTAAGACTGAAAACTGCTTTAGATCAGCCCAAGCAAAATGCTGAAGGGGTACCATGATGGGGGAAAAGGAGCCAGGTAAAGCAGATGCTGGGTGTGCTTTCCCAGTGTGTCGTCTCTTGGGAACTTTTTGTGCAGCTTGAAGATGCAATCTAAATTCTGCACCTTCCTGGATCGCTTTTGTTTGTTCGACTATACCTTTCACACAGGGCCCCTGCCTAATCTGCCCCAGGTATTATGAAGGAAGCGATGTGGTTTGTGCTGTTCAGGGGTGGCTGTAACACATGCTCATCCTATTTGCCCGCTCGCCATCACTCTTCTGCTCAGGGGGCAGGGGAGGTAGGTGGCATGGGTGGAAATGGAGTAGCTACAAATCAAAATCCAAACCTTGGCTTAGTACCAGCAGGCAATTAGATTTCAGACTCTCTACATATGTTGACCATTTTGTAGGAGGACGCAGGTTATGCTCATAGCAGAGGAGTACATCAGGGACTTGCTGCCAGTCTCTTGCAGGGAGATGGACAGAAAGAGGCTGGTTTTGGCAATTGCTGGAAGAGATTTCACCTTAATGTTAGCGTCACAGTGTTCGGAGAATCTAGGCTTCAAAGTAAATTCCGTTAGCCTTGCACCAAAGGTTTGGCTTCGAGTTGTTTGGTTTTAGTCTGTGTGATGAAAGAAAAGGGTCAGGTGCTTTTCCCCACTGCAGGCTTGCTCTGCAGGCCTTTGGGCCAAATGTTCCTGCACTATTTGCTGTCACTGTTCTCACCCTTTGCGTACTTGTGTCTTTTAAGATGGGCTGTTGAAAAATAAGTCAAACTCCAAACCAAGCTTTTCTTGGAAAGGTAACCTTGAAAGGGCAGAGAAGGATCTGGCATGCTCAGTTTTGTCTCTTCAATAAAAGCAGGCACAATAGTTTGTACTGTGTTAAGGTTTGCTTAGTTCTTGTTAGGCCTTCCATAGACATCAAGTCAGTATGGCTTTGCTTTTGCTAGATGCAACAGACTACAGTCACCTAGCTTTTTCTGCCCTCATGTGACAAAGTTCAGCTGTTAGCGGAGATGACGTGCTCCCTGTCAGATTCCTCAGGTGTGAGCAGGACCTGCTTGGTTGGCTGCTTTCCTCAGAAAAGTCTGAGCATGCCCCAGTCAAAACCCTTTCCCCATCCTGAAACTGGAGCCTGGTATTGGAATTGGGATGTGTTGCAAATAATCCAGCTACTATAGTTTAATAATTTACCACATATCGCTCAACCTGTCACACCACAAAGTTGCCTTCCCCTTTCTGTCCGGAGTGAAACTCTCACACAGTGGTGTAGGCATCAGCTGAGGCATAGTAATTCATTAAGCCTGTGATTGTCTACGTGCACCCTCAATTGATGCCTCACCTACCCACATAACCTTTGGTACTTCAACAGTAAACTCGCACAAGAGTGCTAGACTGGATGCAGTTATGTTAATAACCTTAGACCAATGTGAGTATTTTGGGGGGGAAAAGAAGTCCTGTGATAGCTAGACCTTGTGTGCAGATGAAGTATCTTGA
Organism: Elanus axillaris; assembly: GCA_026212715.1. Taxonomy (NCBI): domain Eukaryota; kingdom Metazoa; phylum Chordata; class Aves; order Accipitriformes; family Accipitridae; genus Elanus; species Elanus axillaris. The sequence continues at coordinate 8,168,999 of JANZLQ010000086.1, forward strand.
CCTGCTTGCTCTTCAGCCAGGCATGGCTTTTGAAAAGCAAGCAGGGTAATGTCTGAGGCACCAATATGGAAAAAAGACAGAATAATATTTGCGGGTGGACTCGTCTGCGGGAAGGACTCCATTTTCGGTGCTGCTTTCCGGGATCCATCTGGGAAAGAGTGGCTTGGCAGAGCTGGAGGAGGATAACCAGCCTCTGTGGCTTGGCCACAAGAGGCCGTGTGAGCTGGCATTTTGCAGGGAGCGATTGAATTCACCTGTAGCCAGTTCAGAGCTGGTGCCCCCGGAGTTAGGTGGGGGCTATCCAGCAAAAGCTACTACAGAGCAATAAATGAGTTGAGAAACAGCTGCAGACCTTCTAGGGCTGCTAGCAGCAGCTGGCTGCAGCTGATCAGACATTTCTTTCTCCCATCTTCCCTCAGGTTTCTGTGTCCTCAGAGAAGGCTGTACTGGTCTGTGGAACTGGTAAGTAACACAAGAGGAGGGAAAGGGTAGGATATAACATAGTATGATCTAGTGCTCCACCCTGAGAAACCCTGAAGAGTTGTACTCAGACCCTCCTCAAACAAAGATGCGAAAAGAGCTTGCTAATATTTCCTGCCTCTGCTGCAGGGATGGGAAGCATTCCCCCATGTGGTAATGTTTACCTTCTACTGGTAGAGATTTGAGGCACTGCTCTAACACGAACAGGTAAATCAGAGAAATGAGCTCTGTGGTCTGCCCAGTCCATGTAAATGAAGCTAGCGAAACTGGAAACAGAAGTGTTGGTTTCCATCTTAAAGCCTAATAATATTTTAAATACATATAGTTGCAACCACGGACGTTTCCCTTAAGTCTAGGAAAAGGCTAAAGCGCCTTAATTTTGCCTTTGGCCATTCAGTTGCTGAATCCCAATCCCACCAGTTTGTATGCTGTGCATTCTGGGTGGAAGCATCATAACCCCCGAGTGCTGCCTTGCTACCCCTGCTTTCCCAGGGGAGCAGGATCTCAATCAGACTGATAGAGCCAATTTGGCGCAAGTAAAATCAAAGACTGATGATTCCTTATGCCGTACGGTTTAAGCAGAAGCTCACACTTGCATCCTAAAGCCATTTCATTTTTCTTTCGGTCCCCCTTTAGCTTTGGAAGGTGAAACAGAAATTAGAAGAGAACCTGCTGACACGTGCAGAAGGCCAAAGTATCCAGCATCTCTGTCTGCATCATGAACGGAACTGAAAATGTAGAGAGGTGACAAGCTGGAGGTGTCTTGGCTCAGGACGTCTGGATTCTGCAAAGCTGGCTCTTCTCAGGTGAGTGTTACCTGCACAGAAGCTGGTTGATGTGTTAGCTTTACAGAAAACCAGTCTCGCCCACTCCCACACACCTCATAACCGCAAGAGCTACAGGGAAGCTTTGTAAGCACGTGGGTTGGGGTCAGGGGGCAAGTGCAGTTGTCTTTTCTTGCTGATTCCCATCTCCTGGCCTTTCAGATTAAGACTTGTTTGCAAATCGAGAGAAAAGACGTTTGAGACTCAAGGCGTAACTGCAGGTGTACTCCGCTGCTTCTCAGAGTGTCTGACTTTTGCATGTGCGTTTCTGCATCTGCGTGGAAGGTGTGGGTAGGTGTCTTTGGCGAGGCTTATGGCTTCATGTGAACGTGCTGTGCAAGGTCTTCTCGGCAAGCCAGAGAAACTAGATTTGCTCCTGTTTCTGAAAGATGTTGGATTCAAGCTCACTCTCTCCAAGCTCACTCTCTCCCCTTGAGACAGGGGAGCTCTGTAACTTGGCTTCTGACTCAGAGTTGTTATTCAAGTCTGGCTCGAATGGCTCTTGTATTCCACATGTCCTGAAAGCTTTGAATTTGTACAATGTGACATCTGTTTGTCTGTGGTGATACAAGGGTATCGTCTCTTGTCTCGGCTTTGCCCAGTTGATGGTGATTGTATAGAGAAGCAAGCTTAGTGGACTTGGCAGGGGCTCTGGGCTCACGGATACTGGTCATGCCAATCAACTGTGGTTTTTATATATGTGTGTATGTGTGTATATTTTTTTTCTTTTTCCAGCAGTAGAACAGAGATTAATTTCCAATTAAGTAATTGGTACTTTTCCCCATCTTCCTAGTATGGGGTGTACAGTAGGTGCCTGGCTTGTCCTCTCACAGTGCCACTCCTGCTATGTTGGCATTGCTTCAATTCCCCATGCCGCAGCAAGTGGCTGACGCTGTGACTATAATGTAGAAAGAGCTCCCAGGATTTGCATAGGCCAGGGTTAAAAATGGTCCTCTCTGTTAAAAAAGCAACAGCGGGGAAAATACGGACAAGCAGGGAGCAAGGGAACACGAGGCAGAGAGAAGGCTGTGGCTGGTGAGAGATGGTTGCTCCATCAGCACTGGATGGGGGGCTGTGTCAGAGCGCCCAGTTAATCCTGTGGATTCCTGATGTGTCTCCATTGGTACCGTGGGTAGATGCTGCTGCCGTTGTAGCTGTTCATAGCCTCCTCAGGACATGGGAACACAACAGACGTACTTGATGAGCATCACAGCCTTTTTTTACTAGCCGTATTCTATTCTCTCTGAACAGATACACTATTTTTCTGGTGGGGGAAAGGCAGCCTCTTACCCCCCACGTCCTCAAATTCTGTGAAGTTGCAGTAAAAGAGCTGAACTCGGGTCTCTGCCCCTCCTCCCTGATTTCTAAAACCACTTCAAAGGTGAGCTGGCGGACGATTGAAGCGACTGGTTCTGCCGGGCTCGCCGCCGCTCACCTTTCGTGCCGCTCCCCCGCGGAACAAAGCGCAGCGCTTCCCTTTGATTTCCCCCTTTGAAAGCCATAGGGGACAGAGTCTGAAACGCTCCACAACTTTTTTGGCGACTCTGCTCCTGTACCTTCCTGAAGTGCTGGGTGGATCAGGACAGGGCACCAGGGAGGAGACCTCGCTTGCGGTTAAATTAGCTGTTGGTGCAGGCTGGCCAACGGGATGCTTCATCCCTCCTGGATGTTGCAGCTGGAATCCCCCCCAAGTTTGCAGGGCAGGCAAGCTAATGCATGCAGCAAGGGGAGGAAGGAACCACACAGCGTCTTGGAGTTGGTGGCTTCAACAAACACACACCAGGGTCCCAGAGCCCAGCCTGGCTGCCCCTTACCTGCAGTAGGTGCCACCTCCCAGCTCAGCTGCTGCCCGAGGGAGGGGTCTGCCCTGTTCTCCATTTTGTGTGCTTTCTGCCTAGAAGAGAGCAGAGCACATGCTGCCAGTCTCCTCCCAGGTGGGAAGGGGAAAACCAGTGAGTGCGTGTGCTGCAGCCAGTGCCCAAGGCACAGTCTGCTTGCTGTCTCTGCCAGGGACGCTTCTTGTCACAAGTGCAGGGCTGGATGGAGGGGAGGGTAGGAGAGCAGGGCTTGTCTTTGTGATTCCAGACCTCCTTCTGGGCTTGAGACATTTGCAGAGCTTTAACACATAAGGCTGTCGTTTGCAAGCAGGCAGTGATGCAGGCCATCCCTGCATGATGTGAGGGGGGGTGAAGACCACCTAGTACTGAATCAACAACCCCACCTAAGTGTCCCAGAGCTCTCTTATCAAAATACAAACAGAGCTTGTCTCCACTCAGCTTGCAAGATGACAAGATCATGGCTTGCAGCAGTGCAGCTGCATGGCCAGAACGTGCAATATTTAGTGAGAAGTGATGCAGGGTCATGGCTGCGATGCTCGGAAACAGTGGGATGCTGACTGGGTGCAGGGAGCAGTGGTTATAAAGCAGTAGCAATTGGTTGTGTTGAAGGAAGTACCAGATGACAGATTAGGGCTAAGGTTAATAAATCTGATCTCTGTTATGCCGGCAAGACTCGTCATGTTTTATAGCCAATGTCACTTTTATATGTGTTGTGGAGCTGCAGAATCGAGAGGAAACCTCCTCTTGCCTGCTGGTTCAGGGCCAGGCTGGATGTGGCTGTACGTGGCTTCATACGGGACAGTGCTGAAAACCTAAATACGTGTGTGTGTGTTCACCTCTCAGCCCCTGGGTATGAGAACTGATGGTGGAATCACATTCAGCTGCTTATAGCAGACTGACCCATGTATTGGGGCATGAGCCTTTGCATGAGACCACACTGTGTGATTCAGCCTCACTCACCCTGCTAGTGGAGAGTCACTGAGATCAGGACCATGTCACTGAAAGTTTAGTCTTAAAAAAAAAACCAAACCCTTTTCTTGTTACTGCCTCTTGGAACAGGGATGTTGTATCTTTAAGGCACCCCCTTCTCATTCCCCTAATACCTCAAGGCCTCCGAGTGATTCTGGAGGAGAGGATCAGTGCAGGAGTTTAAGGCATCTTTCCCTGCCCTGCTGCACTGCTCACTTACTGCTCTGAAGGCTGTGCTTTGCCATTTCCATGGAAACCATTAGTTGCTAAGCAACTGGAGCATCATCTGTGCTGAGCCCTCGCATCTAATTATCCCATCACAGTGGCTGAGAGGGGCTGGGGGGGGATTAACTCCTCTACCATGGCAGATCCATTGACAACACTTTAGTCACATTTAAAGGGACATCGTCTCCCTCTGCCACACTTAATGACACTCTCTTTCTCGGGCAATTACTTTGTTTTCTTGCATCGTTGGACTATGAGGAGGGATACCGGTTTCTGCGAGCAGCAGAGACACCGTCTGTGCTCGTGGCGTGCGCGCGTGGGGCTCTGCTGGGAGCTCTTCTTTCTGTCCAAGTTATGCAGGGTGCACTTAGCTGTATGTTTGGATCATGCAGTCCTTGCCTTGCAGACTCTGTCCGGGCTGCACTTTTAGTCCTCCATATGTCTCCTTTGTGTTCCCATCACCTCAATGCTGCCCTTATGTTATTGTCTCTGTCCCAAGAGCCTGATGTCATGTCTGCTCTGTGAAGTATTGCTAATTTTCCAGAACTCGGCAATGGAAGAGGTGGGCAGCTCGCTGTCTTCAGTCTGTCTGCAAACTAAAGCAAATATTGCATAGCTTGATACTCAGTTCAGTATTGCCTTACCATTTGCTGCTGGGAGGGCTAGAGGTTGTCTTCGAGGAGCACTGAAAGTCTGAGGTATAAAGTAACAACTAAGGCAAACCTCATTTCCCAGACCTCTCTAAGTGGACAAAGCCACCAGCTGACTGGTGAATTTTGAACATTCAGATGAAGTAGTCTGTCTGAGAGCTGATTCTGAGTTTGCAAATCCAAGGTCGATCTTGCGCAGGACTCGGTCTCCCCACTGCGATAGATAGCATCTGGGTGAGGTTCCCAGAGTTTGGAGGAGGGTGGTAGCAGTTTGAGTTACCTTTAGACAAATGCCTGAGCTTTATGAAAACCTGACTGCACCAAGGTCCATGCTTGAGTGAGTTGTATCAGCTTCTTGCCTGCTCCCATCTGGCTGGATAGGGAAGAGTTTCTGTTTTCGCTTTCTCCCGGGAAATGGATGCTTTATGATTTACTAAGGTGGTCACTTTTCTAGCTGCTGGATCACTGAGAATGGGGAGGTTGGTTAGAAGTTTTCTCTCTTTTTTTTTTTTTTTTTTTTCACTGCATAGGTCTGTGAACCAGCTGAGTGTTACTGCAAAGCCTCCTGGCAGTGTTCACTGTGCCTTGTATAAATAGTGAGGACAGAGCTTCTTCAGCAGGAGGGTGCCCCATCCTTACCTTTGAAAACAAAAGAATCCCTAATACCTCCCTAAATTGCTGTTGTTTCTGTGTCCACCCTTGAACTATGTCTTTCACTGCAGCCAAAGCCTGCAGGCACTATCCAGCCCTGGCAATATGTTGTGCCAACCTGTTAGCAGTGCTTCCACCCTTCTCCGTTGGCACGGGACCAGGGCCTGCAGCTCTCTGAGTGATCAGGGGCTAGGTGGGATGGGGTAACTTGGGAAGATGGAGCAGGTGCCCCCTGTCTCGCTCTGAGGGTAGACTGTTGAAGATTATGATTATTATTATTAAGGCTCTTGTAATGGTCTCAGGGAGGGGCAGGCGGAAGAGAGAGACATATTTTGTCATGAATATGAGAAATGTAATTAAAGCCCACATGTTAATTAAGAGCTGGAGGGGAGAAATAGATGGATTTCTGCCTGAAGTCTCATTGGCATTGGCAGTTGGGCGTTTTGCATAATGCTAATAGACAAGGAAGAGAGGCTTTGGAGGAGAAGCATGGAAGATGGAAGTATTGCGCAGAGGTTCCTGTGGCTTGGAGCGAGATGAATAGTGTAAAGGAAAAACTTTGGTCTCCCCAGCCAAGGTTGGGAAACTGAAAAGAGAGGAACTGTGTCCACAGCCTTTTGCTTTGAGTCCTTTGGTGTAAACTAGCCCTATTGAGGCTCACAGGGTCTAGGCTGGATGACCCACATGTGTTTCTCTCTGGCCTGCCTTGGTGCCTCCCTGTTCCCTGCATGGGGATTTTCAGTCCCAAGAGTGTTAGACCAGCACACTCATCCTCTTAAAAAAAGTGGATGTGAGAAAGTTCCTGAGCTCCCACTGCCTCATTGACAGTGGGCATCCCAGCTGAGCCCAAGTCTCGTGCAGCACCTGAGATGGAAAGTGAGAATATCTCATAGCTGTGTGCAGATCAGGGCAGCTGAAACCTGCTCACCTGCCCCTCTGGAAATGTGTGAGAATGCTAATCAGGTGCAGGTCTCTGGTGGTTTCAGATGCTCTAATAAGGAATTTAGTGCTTGTTTTTTTTCTCGCAGGTGAGGAGTCAACAAGATAACAGCTCTCCGGCTCTGACAGGCTGGTGAACATCAGGGCAGGCGTAACGGGAGGATCTTGTAGGTTTGGATCTCAGACTCTCTTTCTGTGTAGGACAGAACTGCAGAAATGCATTGGGAAATGATATCTGTCCTGTTCATAGTGAGGCATTAATGTATTTAACATGGGGATCCTCCACTCCTTCAGCTGTGCCTGTACCCCATTACCATGGGTCTGAAGAAGGGAAAAGGAGCTGGCTTCTATATGTGCTTCACGGGAAGCTGAAGCACCATATGGGAACCAGGGTGGAAATGAGTAGAGGGGGTGTGAGTGTAGGGGAGTCTGATGTACCTGCTTACAAGAGGGTACTGCAACATCTGAAAGGGTCTGTGAGAAAAGAGGGTGGTGTTCCATGTGCACGTGATGCTTTTTGGGGGAGCAGAGGATGACTCTGCTTCTTTGCAAAAGTGAGAAGAAGGTTGTCTGCGTACAGAAATTAAGGGAGCTGTTCAAAACATAGTTTGCCATGTGTTGGGGGCTCGCAGGGATCAGGGGAAGCAAATGTGCCAGCCTCTGACTCACGCATGAGGTCCCAGAGTCAGGAAGGAGTAATCTAAAAGCTGCTTGAGCCATGTGTTGAATGTTAATGAGGCAGGCAGGGCTCACAAAAATGCTGCAGCCCAGCTCCTGCCGCCTAGCTTTGCTACCAGTGTGGCTGCTTCCCTGAAAAGAGCAAAAGGGTTTGTGCTGGCAGACCATGCCTGCGGACTTTAGTGTCCATGGCTCGGAAAGCGAGACAGCCTGGGAGCTTTGCAGAGCAGAACAGTTTGCCTGCCTCCTCGCTCTGTCCACAAGACAGGTGAAAAGCTCCCTTTGCACCTGCAGGTGTCTCAGTGGACAACAGCACCCCTCTATTTGAGCAGAGTGTGGCATCAGGCAGAACCAGGGCAGCACTCGAGGAAGAGCATCACAGTTCTTGTCCACAGAGCAGGATGTTTTTCGTTTGTAAGACTGTCTGTGTCTGTCCTGGTGGATGAACACTGTGCTGGAGCAGCACACTTAACTGCAGGCACACACTGCCATTGCACAGTGGTTGGGACAAAGAAGAAATTGAAGTGCGGGAGGGGAATTTAGGAAGATGGAAAGTCACTTCCTAAATTGGAATTTGGCCAGGACACTGAATTGAGCAGCCCGACTTCCGGAAAATGTCAAGGGATTTGTAATGGCTGGTTTGAAATATGGTGCTTGAGGTATTGCAGTTCCGCCCACGTGGCTGGGTGGGCAGGAGATTTCCCGGCTATTGGATGGCCAGCAGCATTTGCAGTTTGCTCCCTGACCTGCAAGCGGAACTGAGGAACATCTTGCTCTGTCCACTAGGTCATACTGCATCCTTGGTCTTCTGCTTCACTCTCTTGTGCTCTCTCTTGCTTTTCTTTTCATTTCCTTTTGGTATCTCGGGGCTTAAAGTGTTTCCAAGAAGAACTGAAGTTAGGAGAGCAGCAGCTGAGGAAGCTTGCCAAATGTTCTACATTGGTTGACAGTTCTTCTCAAAACCAGATGGTTACTAATTAAAAGGAGTCAAGTGAGGAGGCTGCATTGGCCTTTCTGTTTTTTTTTTTCTTCTTCTTCCTCTGAAGAAAAGATTTCATGACCTTGAAGGAAGATCATCTTCCTCTCTTTTCAGGGATGTCCTCTTCCAGTGCTTGTAGTCAGCAGTGATCCCAGTGCTATCTGCTGGGTGCAGGATCTTTCTGAAGAAGCAGGCTCACTGTCTGCTCTAAGCCCAAGGTAGCTGCCATGGGAGGTGGGACAGAAATGCAGTTGTAAAAAGAAAACAGAAAGCGGGAGAGGAATTTGAAATATTGGGAAGAGCCCTTCTCCCAGATCTTCTGCGGGACGTCCCTTTCCTTGAAGCCTTATATTGTCAGTAGCAACAAGCCTGATGTCGTGCTGTCCTTTTGCCGACTCTTGCCGTCTTTGGGGATCTTCTTGTTCCTCAGCCTGCTGCACCTTTCACGCAGAGGGGTACTTGAAACACGGCCGCTCTTGGGCCACCCGTGTGCACGTGGGCTGCTCCACATGGCTTTTCTCCTTGGTACTGGGAGCTGGATGGCTGGGAAGATGAAGGGCAAGCACAGCATGCTTCTCTCTTTATTTTCAAGAACATTTGGTTTCTAGAGCCAATTTTAACAGATGCTCTGTCAACGCTTAACGGTTCAACCTCATGTGGAAGAACTGTGTATGAGGAAAAAATGTATTGGCAGTAACAAACACCTCCCACTCAAATTCATGTCCAAGAAAAGTGTAGCAGCTTTGTCTCAATTAACTTCCGGAATGTGGTCCTCCACAGGCTCCCCTTGCTGCAATCTTGCTCCTTCCTCCTGTTGGCATCGCTGCTGTGTGGCTGGATTTTGGGAGACTTGAACCAGGACAGCTGGTGGTTTCTTCCACGCAGGATTGCCAATAGGAATACACTTTGGTACTAGACCTCTGCTACATCATGCTTGTGAGTTTCAGAGATGAGCTTAGCCCTGCTCTAGGCAGTCCTGTGTCATGCTGTTTGGTCCATTTTCTTTCTGCCCTGTACACGTGCTCTGAAGAGACAAGTGCTCCTTCTGTGCCAGACTTTCAGAGACTCTTAGGCAGGACCTGCTCTACATATTGCAGAGTCCAAACAGGCATCTCAAACCTCATTCTGCTTTTGAATGGAAGAAGCTGTATCAAGTGCCTGAATCAAAGGGTGTCTATACGGGTTCTGCCAAATGCAGTCCAGTCCCCCTAGAGATGTCTTTTCTGGTTCCAGTTGGATAGCATGCTTTTCTTGAAACCTGGGCTCCAGTTAGGAATGACCATCTGGTTACATCTTGTATTTTGGGGCTGGTGCAGCATTCTGGCAGGTCACTATGGTACTGTGGACGTCCTGGGGACTGACAGGGCTGTCTCTCTGCCCCTCCCCAGATCAGGCCAACGTGCAGCTTTATCTGCTGGGATATTGCTGCCAGGTAGAGGATGGCAGGTTTGTGCAGGAGCTGCTGGCACCACCTGTGGCTCCTCATACTGCTGGCCTTGCAGAGCAAGCATGGGCAGAGGAGGCCCCTTTATCCTTGGGGAGCTTCTCGGTGGGCTCCCTGGGAGCTGGAGGGTGCTGGAGAGTGCTGCTGACCTGGCTCAGTCCTTTTGTGTCCTCGACAGCAGAGTGCAAATCCACATCTGCATGATGCCACTGAAGCATCGTCTCCCCGTCATGAAATATTCATGCCGTCTCCAAAAGGCTCCGGCATGGCAAATCTATGCATCCCTCCCGTGCCCGCCCCGCCCC
>JANZLQ010000086.1:8189811-8255267 GCA_026212715.1 Elanus axillaris
GGTGCTGCAGCCCGCTGTTGGCGGGGACCGGCCGGGCCGGCGGGACTGGCCGGCCGCGGGCGCCGGCTGGGGATGCGCTGGCAGCGCTCCCGCTTCTCCTTGGGCAGGTCGTGGCCGTCGCCCCCGCTCCCCCTGGCCCTTCCCGCTTTGCTCTTGCATTTCGGGGACCGCTCTTGCCGGGTCCTAGTCAGCCATGGCCGCGGCCGCTGGCGATTCCTCGAGGACCGGGGAGCCTCGAGTGAGGCTCCGCTCTAGATGCAGAGAACTTACTTGCGTGGCGCCCAGTTTTACCCGGGCTGCTCTGGATTTTGCAAGTCGTTGTCGGTGCTGTTAAAGCCCCCGGGAAGATTGGAACTGGGATTCCTGGAGCTGGACTTGCCGCTTTTCACGTGGGGTTTAAATAAACGCTCCTGTCGGAGCCCATCCCAAGCATCAGGGGAGACCTCTCCCCTCTCTTTGCGGCATCCTGTGGTCCCTCCTGAGGTAAACCAAGCATGTGGTCGGCTCGGAGGAAAAAGGGGGGAAACGCCATACGTACATGCTTTCCTCGCACACAGAAAGGAACCAATGTAACAAAACCTTCCCTGCCTCGCGTTAGGGACGTGTCTTTAGCAGGTGGTGAACTTGTCCTAGCCCCGCTCTGCTAGCAACCACTTGCCGGAGTAGAAATGTGAGAAGGATGCATATCTGAACACATAAGTAATGCTACATGACAGGGCAGGCTGTTGTGGCGTTGTGTGCGGCGTCTGCGCGCCTTGGGGGCAGCGCTATTTGACAGGGCGTCGGGCTGCGGTGTCACACGGTTGCATCCTGGCTGCGTGAGGCAAAGGGCTGCCGACAGCGTGGCATGGAGGACCACCGCGCACCTTCGGCTGCGGTGTGTCCCCGCGGAGCGGTGCTACGGGAGACTTAGCTGCGTGCTCTCGACCTGCAGGTTGCGTGCTGCAAACGTGGCTACCACTCATTGCCCTGCCCAAACGCTGTTTCATGCCGGGCACGCAGCAACGACGTGCAGCTCCTTCCATCCGTCAGTCGCCAGGTCTCTCCGCAAAGGGATGTATGTGCGCCTTGTTTTGCTACTTTGGCGGCAGGAGGGATAAGAAAAGTGAGTCACGGAGGAAGTGATTTGCCCAAGGTCGCATGGCGAGTCTGTGTCAGTGCTGAAGCAAGACCTCCTTTGACTCCGGTGCCTGCAATAACGCTGGCTGCTGCCGCACATGGGTATATCATACGCTCCCAAGGCTGGTACTAGTGCAAAAATCACCAGGTTAACATTGTTGCCTGACTCTCTCTCTCCTTGGTAGAAAGATGAGTGTATCGGTGTGCTGTGTCTACAGCAATGGTCTACTCCATTGGGGACTTCTTCCAGAGCATTCACACCCTAAACACTCTAGAACCTTTTTGTCTGTTTTGTAAGATGTGTTTTGCCATTTTAGCTGGGCAGATGGTGTGATCGGTGCCTCCACACCACCCTGACCTGTATCTTCATTACCTAGAAAATCCATTTTGTGGTGGTTGGTATTTTCTGCGGTGCAATGTTGTAGGTGTTACTACATCTCCCTGCCCCTGAAAGTCCCCTTCCTCTTTCCAGACACCCCCGCTGGGAAAATAAAATAAAAAAAATAAATAAATAAAAGGCAGCAGCTACAGGAAAGCTTACTCAGAAACGTGAAACCCTGGTTGCTGTTCAGCTGAAGAAAATAAAATAGTTGTGTTTTATGCTTTAAATCCCTCCTCTGCCTTTTGCATCTCGCCGGGTCACTGTTGGAAGGTGGCTCTCTGGCCACTGTGTGACAGAGGGGACAGACCACTGTGTGAAGTGATTGGTCCATCACAGGTGGAAGTACTGAAGTCGCTGGGGTATGCTGCTCCGGGGCAGCTGCTAAGGATGTGCTGGAGTTGCTCTCCAGCTCCAGGCTAACTCAAGCCCAGAGAGCTGTGGACCTTGCTTGTGCTGGCTTGGAGTCCCTAACGTCCAAGCTCAACTCAGCCTTTGACTTTTCTGTCAAGTCGTCGACCCAGCTGGCATCATGTCCTCCCTACCTTCTGTTCTGGTGGGGGGGAGGAGGAACTTTCCTTTTCTTTCTCACTGCTGCAGTTCTTTCCTGCTGAAACGCTGTGAGCGTTCTCCCTCTCAGCAGTGCTCACTGTGTGGAGGGGTGCGGAAGGGAGTGGTAGGTGGAGCGGAGGCTCTTGGTTCCCTCTGCGGGGAGCACCGGCTGCGTCCCAACCGGTGGCTGTTTCTTACTGCTGTAGAGGCGTTACTCTTTGTGGCTTACCCCAGTCGTCTTCAGCTGGTTGCAGAGTCCTGAGCAAAAGATGGGCCCTGGGATTGTTTTCTGTGACCTGTCTCTTGTCAGTACGGTGTCTGGTTCGGCGTTGGAAACAGGGCAGCCTTTGATGCTTTGTGCCATCTCAGGTGATCACATCAGGCTTGGCTGCTGCTAAGAGTGGAAGTTTTTAGCCACTGGAGTGCTTGAGGATGTGTCTGTGTCCCCCCGAGGTCCACATGTGCTCTTGCTGGCACTACTAGTGTACTGCAGCTGCTACAGTGGGTTTTAATCTGCTTGGGTCTAGCCATTTCCTGGGGATGGCACAGGCTGGCTTCCAGCTTTTAATTCCTTAGGGCTCTATCCAGTTTTAAATACCCCGACTGACTGGATCTCCCAAGCAGGCCTTTTCTGGGGGAGTAAGGACCCTGTGGAAAAGCACAAGTTTGCTGTTCCTGTCTGAAAATGCATCGGAGACTGTTCCACCTGTGAGCCTTCTCCTAAGCTGCTGTTGCTGCCTCTTCCCAGGGATGCTGGCCATCCCCCATAGCCTCAGCTGAGCAAAAGCCCTGAGCTTGCCCTGCAAATGTCATTTTCCTTGTGCTCTTGCTCTCTTGGCAAAGGCCCAGCCTTGTGCCAGTGCCCTGGACAAGGGGGAGCATAAGAGAATTGTGCTGCATTTGTGACTACTTTTGTTGGCATTTTTAACAGGAAATGTGGTACATAGATGTGTGGACATATGATATAATGAAGGATAGAGATGTCATAGTGATATGACGTACGGATGCAGCAATATTTTGTCAGTGTTATTTAAGCTGCATCAGCGAAGTGTTAGGAGGGTTGCCAGCATGGCTTTTCTGGCAAATCAGAATCTAATGCAGGTCAGGACTTGGTGTCACTCAGCTCCCTTTTCCTCCCCGGAAGATGTTGACCAGCAAATGTGTCTTCTGGTGATCTTGCATGTGGCCCCGTGTTTCCAGGGGGTGCGGGAGCTTTGCATACTGACTTTGTGTCGTTGATCTCCTTGAGATTAAAACTACCCTACAAGGTTTCTTGTAGTGCTGAAGCTGTGCAAAAATACACCCGTCTTGGAGCAAGGGGCCTAGGAAGGATGGCAGCTGCTTTGCTTCTCAGTTGTGCGTTCCCAGCAGCTCTGTGTGGCATTGGGGGTGAGGATGGCAGAGACGATATTCCTCAGTTCTTCCTGACTCCTGTTTCGAAGTTGCGTGCTACTTCCTGGCAGGTCGGTCTTTGCTCCTCTGGTTTGGCTTCCCTTTTGCGAGTACCGCCCCTGGCAGCCCGGAGTGGAGGGTACCCAGGAACTGTTACCGGAGGTTGGCAGGGATGGCTTCTGTTGCTGTATTTTGCCCCTCCTTGGCCTCTCCCTGGGAGGCAGCACCAGCCAAACCATGTGGCGTGGATGAGAGGCACCCTTCCTCCTTCCGTGGTGCCTGTTCCAGGTCATCTGCTTGGCACCAGGCCCTTCCTGGGAATGGAGAGCTGGTTTTGTTTTCTCCCTACCTGATTTTCTTTGAAACTCAAAGGTGGAGAGCATGATGGATTTTGTTCTAATGGGGACCAATTCATGGTGGCATTTGCAGTTGCCACAGGGCTGTACTCAGCAGGAGCCAGCGTGGAGGAAGCAGTTAGTGTCACTGGCACCTGCTTTTGATTTAAGGGAGAGCCACACTACGGAGGGATGGCTTGCCAGGAGCCCTGTGCGCTCCCTGCGTTCTTGGCGAGCAGAGCTGTGCTTGTTGGTGCCCTGGGCAGCCTGGTGCCTGGTGTGGCAGGAGAGGGAGCGCGGGACGCCTTGGCTTGGCTATCCAAAGCCCGTACTGAGCCTTGGAAATGGGCATGCTGCCGTTGGGTGTCCTGACCGGCTCCGAGTCCTGCTTGCTTGAGCCCAGACCTCCCTTCCCACCTTGCGCTCCTGCTGCCCCTCTCCCAGGGTATGGGATGGGCTGTCGGAGACAGGCAGCTCCCCAACAGGCAGGCTTGCCTTGATGCTACCTGCGACCCTCTGCTGGAGAGAGCAGCGTGAGGATGATGGTCTGTGGCACCCTGAAAAGCCAAGTGGGAACCTGTTCTGCTCTCGTTGGGTGCCTGTCCAGGCTGGGCATAGCCGGTTCTTTGGCAGCTGCTGGTGTCTGGGCATGAGTGGCTCCCCTGTATCCCAGTGTCCTTGCTGGATTGCCAGGTGGGTGCATCAGGCCATGGTTTCCAGCCCGCCGCCCTGCCAGTGATGGGAGAGCAGGGCATTCACCTGGCATCTTGTCCTGCTGCGTCTTTCTGGGCAGCTGCAGGCAGAGGAACACGCTAGCTGTGCCTGGGTGTCCTTGGGAGACTGCGCTTCCCTGATGTGGGCAGATCATCTGCCAGCTTCGGCTGGAGCTGCTAGAGAAAACAGCACCTTGTCGCTGGGATTTTACTTTCACCAAGAGTCAGAGCTGCTAGGTTTGGGGTTTGGTTTTACTCAGCTGTGACTCAAGATGCTTTGAATCCCAGCTAGGGGATGATGGGGAGCCTCTCCTGATGCTGGGGTAATAGCCTCAAGATGGCTTTAAGACCGGGCTGTGCGCTGTGCCCAGAGGTGGGGCGTCACCCTGTTTGGTGAGGAGCTCTGCTGGAGCCAAGTCCTGGGCCAGAAGCCAGGTTTGTGATCCGTGCCAGAGAGGGCGAGACTTGGAAAGCGAAGCAGAGCTCCTCCTGTGTGAGAGATGGCCTGAAATACCGAGCAAAACCACAGAGTGCTCCTTGTTCCTGCCTATGCCCACTGGTCTTCCCTCTCCCTGAAGTATGTGGGAGGCCACAGGACGGGTCTGCTAGGGAGCAGGAGGGCTGCGCTCCTCGGGCACCTCTGCTCTATCGTGCCTCTTCTGGAGGCACCCCCTCTTCTTTTATTTTTGGGGTTTGTGTTTTTTTCCACTTTTAACCCTGCCTTTCCTGTTGCTCTATCTTCCCCATCCCCATCCTTGCCACTACTGATTTGAGGGCCACCACCTTGCAGGCGGGCTGTCCAGAGCAATGCTGCGCGTGGTTGTGCTGTTCCTTCTGTCACGGCTCAGCTGAGCAGCTTTCCTTTTCCTTGCTCAGCTGCTTACTGCAGTGGCCGAGAAGAGGAACGGGCCAGGATATGGTTTGTGTAAGAAGGTGCTCTGCGGCACTGACTGTTTACAGACTCTGTGCTTCTCAAAATGTAAGCACAGGAAATGCCAGGCTCTGCTGGGGTCTGCGTGAGCAGTGTGGCTTCTGCAGGATGGGTGTCTTGCAGCCTTTGGTGGTAGTGGTGTTCGGCGCTGTCACAGGCCAGAGGAGGTTTCGAGCACACTGCAGAAGCAAGGGCTTGGGTTTTTTCACCTCCAATATAGAGACTGGGAGGAAAAGTGAAAGGAAATGACTTAACCAAAGACAGGAAGGGAATATGGGGCAGAGCTAGGGACAGAAGCCAGGATTCCCAATTCCTGCTCATCGCTGTGCTCCTACTCAGCTGACTCTTCGGGTCTCAGCCCCCTGTTTGAATCCAGGCATAAGGGGGCTTTTCTAGCCCACTGAGAAACTGGAGGTCAGGAGCTTCTCTCGTGAAGTGTCTGCAATGCTCAGTATGTCTGTGAGCTTTCCAGTCCCTGAGTGTCTCATCTCCAGGATTTGCCCAGCTGAGAAAACCGTAAGTTAGAAAGCTACGGCTGGTGTGGCTGCAGCTGAAGTCGCAAACCATGTCCTCGGCTAGGGAGTTGAGCGTCTGGTTCTCCAAAGAGCACCGTGGTCCTTGTCCGATGTGTGCTCTGCAGAGAAACACTGCTCTTCTAGAATGCTGTACCCTTGTTTGGAGGGCCATACCCAGGTTTCTCTTAAGGGTGTAAGTTAAAGGAAGCTGTTTCTCTCTGCTTGCGACATGTCCCCTTCTGCAGTTGGCTTTGTGGATGGTCTCTCTTGACTTGCCACCCAGACCTTGGTAACTGTCTGATCAGGTATGCATTGCTGGCTTGGTCCTGCAGGCAGAGACTCTGTGAGGCATTGCAGTCCTCTTAATAGAAAATACATTCTTAATATCCTCTTTGGAAGAAAGATCCTGCTGAACAGCTGTGTTTCAGTGAACAGTTGTGCTCCCCTTCAGATGGAAAGGGGTTTTCAGCAGTGGGTGCCATGCCTGCTGCTTCGTTCTGTTGTTACGCAGTGCTGGGTTCATGGCTTCTTGGGAAAGGCACAGCGTGAGGCTGCAATCACTGGAGGATGCTGGCTTCTAGAAAGGTGGTTGCAAGGGTCCTGAGCAGCCACACTGTAGGTCTCCACGCTCAGGGCAGCGAGGAGCTGGATATGGGGAGCTCCGAAGGGCAGTAACTGAGAGCAAGGGCCGCATCTCTAGGTGGCTCTTCCCAACCGCAAGCTGGCCGAGGCTGTGGAAACCCCTGCAGCACTGGAGCTTTCACCACTTCCTCGGCAGGATTCGTTCCAGCACCGATCTGCAGCGGAGGATCGGGCCAGACAGGGCCTGAACGGAGCGGGTCCGGCCACAGGCGAGCCTCAAGCGCGGCAGTTAGGCTGGGCTGAAAGCTGCCTGTGTCCTGCCTCTGTGCAGCCTTGTTTGAACTTTTCTCTGGCAAGGAGCAAAAGGAACCGGGGAGACCTAGGGCTGGTCCAAGCAAGTTTCCTTTGCTCTCCCCGCCCCCCAGATGCAACGGGGGGAACAGCAGCAGCTCCAGACTGCCTTCCCGGAGCGGAGCAGTTTGGGGGGGCCTTGGTCACAACAGCTTTTCAGCAAACGCTTTGTTGCCTCTGGTGTTCCCTGCCTCTTGGGCTGCGAGGCAGGGAGGGGGAAGTGAAACTGTGGTTCAGAACAAGCCCTCTGGATGGCAAGAAAATTGCTGAGTAGCCGGTTTCCAGGTTGCCGAGGTCCTAGCCAGGGCCCGGCGCGGCTGCCAGAAGCAACAGGCTTGGAATTTCCTCCGCCTGGTGCCAGCTCCTCTTGGGCTGGCCGCAGCACCTCTGCTGGGGCCGGGGCTCCTCTCGAGCCCCGTGGATGGGGCGCTCCCGGAGCAGGGGTTACGCCGGAGCTGGAGCTGCCCCCCTCGCTCTCGCAGCCTGGTTTCTATTTTCTTTTCCAGGGTCCAAGCTGTTTTGAATTATGCAGCCTGTGCCTCCCGCGGGGCTCCTTGAGCAGCCGCCTAACGAGCTGAGCTCCTGACAAACTTTGCTCTGGCTCTGGCTACGCTTGGAAAATTTTACAGCCTTTTCAGAAAAAGGAAATGCCAGGAAAGGCCTGTCTCTTCTTACTTTTATGAGGGGGTCCCAGTTGAGAGGGGGCGAGATGGGTTTGGAAGAGAAGACAGGAAGGATTTTGTATGCTGTGGCACATACGCTTTCTAGTGATGGGGGTGAGTGGGCTTGGTGCCTCCTGCCGGAGCTGGGCACTGGGGGCCAGACTTGCAGGGCTCTCGGAAGGTGCACGATGGGCACAGGGAAGCAGCGACTCCTCTTCTACAGGGAGGTGGTGGTCTGCGTCTTCCCTCCCAGCTTCCAGCATAGCTACTGCCTTTTCAGTCTTTGCTCGTTATGCTTTTCCTGAATGGCCGTGGTTTTATTTCTGCTGTGGTCGCAGGCGGAGGCTCCTGCACATGGATGCGCTGCATGTCGGTCCACAAGGCTCGTGGGAAGGACCTCTACCAGATGCTGGGCTGGTGGTCTGGTCTCCCCATCATGGGAAACGGGAGAGTGCCCAGGCAGGGTGCTGGTCGGCACAGGGCTATAGGCACGCAGGTGCCGCCAGCACAATGTTGGACCTGGAAGGGACAGTCTTGTGTAATTTGCCCCTTCGGCTGAGCAACCATGTTACAGCAGGGGAAACCAGGACACAAGATAAGCTGTAACTTGCCTGCCTTCCCTGGGTAAGATGGTGCTGAGAAGGGAGCCGGGAGCCCTCAGTTTTGGAAAAACTCCCCCTTGCTGAGGTGCTGAAGGTCTGCCCTTGCATTTGTCTGGTTTCCTTCAGCAGAGCCCACTGATTGTGGCACTGATCTCCCGACAAGCACTTCTGTCCAGAGCAGCACTGGGAGGTACAGGCTGGTCCTTGCCATCCTCCTCACATGTCCTCACAGTGTCCCAGATCCCTTTCCGATGGTAAAAAGGCATCTGTGGGGACAGGGATGGGGGTGTTGGTTGGAGCCTGTAAAACTGCAGCAGCCTGGGGAGTTGTGGGGCTTCTCCAGTGGGAAGGATCAAGGTTTCTGTGTGATCCGTAGGCATCAGCTGCTGCCAGTCGTGGTGGATGAGCATCAGACGTGGGCAGCAATGGCTCTGGGTGGAAGGAGCCTCGCGCCCATCCTGCTTTGAGGGCTTTGCCTGTTACGCCTGTCAGGAGCGTGGCTCTGGATAGCTATTTGATTTGGCAGCCTGTGCAGGCCTGGCAGCCCTAAGAGTGGGATGTGGGCACCAGGACTGTGCCCTCCTCTCCCTTTTTTTTTTCTTGTCGCTCCAACCATCCCCAGCTTTCTGCTGTGTTGGGCAGGAGAAAGTACCTCCCCGGGGCTGCATCCCCTCCTCCACCTGGAAAACGAGTGGTATGTCCCCTTTCCTTTCTCGGGGCTCATGGACAGAAGCTGAGATCGCGTTTGACAGTGGAGGCCAACCGCCTTCGCTCTGCTGCTGGGGACTACGAGTGCGGCCCTCCTGTTGGCTTCTTGCAGGGATGAGCTTCTCCATCCCAGCTCATTCTCAGAGCTCAAAACACATGGGGAGCTGCTGGGAAAAGTATTTAAAAAATAGTTAAATACATTTTTGTTATTGTTATTTACTTCTGTGATGCCACCTGCATTTATCTGGTTTAGAATGGCTGAAGTGGATATTTTGTATACTCTTTAATCGATTTCCTAATTTTCAGTGGGGAATCCTGTTTCACGTGAGCTTGACACTGCAAAAGGAAAATCCTGAGCCCCGTTTGCCATCTTTGTAGTTTAACAGTACAAACCCAAAGGAAGAACAGGTAGGGGCATGGCTGTACTTCAGTCAGTAGCACCTTTCCTTCTAAAAGATTTCCACAGGTTAGTGATTCAGTACTGATCTGCCTAGGCTGCCACCTCCACTGGATAATTCAGTGTGAGTTTTGCTCCTCAATCTCCTTTAAAGCTCTCTTTAAAAAAAAAAAAAATTAAAAAATCACAGTATTTGGTGTTTGAATCTGTGCTTTGGAGCCTGTTTCAAAAAACAATCCCAAGCAAACGAAAAACCCTCTCAAAACCCAAACCTGGTTTCACTCATTGAAAGTCAGTTTCATGAGCTGAAGTTGTAAATGTTTCATTGATAAGAAAGGAGTTAATTTGCCTTAAGCAGAACTTCAGCAAAGAAGTGTCCTGCCACTTACAAATATTTTGATATGTGTAATTTTAGCCCGATGTTACAGGTACGTACATTATTTTAGTGAGAAGAGTGATTGACCCACCTGAGCATTTGTGCAGGACCTTAACTGTAAGCAGCTGCTCCGTGCCCTGCATAGTGGTTTCAAAATACTCAGAGACTCAGCTACTGGTGGCAAATGTTTATCGTGTAGTTTATTATTATGCTTTGTAATCAAATGTAATTTCACAAAGTCCTACTCTAATTAAAATGTATTAGTAGTATTAGTAGGGTTTAGGTTTTGGGTTTTTTTCCTTAGTTTTAGGGCTCTGGGTATTTTTCTGATGCTGGTATGGACCCCTGTGCAACAAATCTAAGGCTATTGCAGTACTAGGCTGCCTTTCATAAGTACTTTCCCCAGAACTCCCAGCAGTAGCCTACAGGCCCTTGGCGGTCCACAGTGGGTAGGTTTTCCAGTGAAGCACTAGGATTTCTTAGTTCTTAGGCTGATGCTGGCAGTGCCGTGCTCTGAGCCCTTTCAGTGGAAAGGGATGATGTTGGCATCCCTCAAGGCTGCTGATCCCTGTCTGGGTGATGCTGAGCTTCGTATTTGTCTCGCTGCAACCAGATGGAGAGGTTAATCGCTTTGCCCAACCTCAGGCTGAAAGAAGATTGCAGAAGAGGGTAGCTGCAGTTGATGGTTGGTTTGTTGGAAGGGAAGAGAGAGGAGAAGCGAGTGTGTCCAAGAGCAACGCTGTGTTTTGGCATTGCCCTTCCTCCAAGACCTGATACTGAGCATGTTGGATGGCTGCTGGTTTGGTGTTTGATCGTGGCTGTTCCTGGCTGCGGGTGGTGCAATGGCTGGGGCTGAGGTTGCTGTTTGCAGTATATTTGGAAAAGCTATCCAGGGTATGCAAGGAATTGATCTCTCTTGGAAATTGATAGAAAAATCCCAATAGCAAACACACCAGGAGGCCAGGCTCTTTACTTCTCTTGCTAGCTCCTTGCCTCCCCACTGGGCACAGATGTTGATGTGCCCGGAGCAGCTCTCTTGTCCTACTTAGCAGACTCAAACTCAGATCATGGGCCAGTGGCTCAGCTTGAGGTGAAAGCCGTCCAGGCTCCCATTTGCATGCAAGGTGTGTGTCCATGGGGTCCTCCCTGCTCTGGAAAGCCGTGGCTAACAGCTGACCCTGGACTTGGGAAGGAGGAGAGGTGCGAGTGAGGGAGTTGGGATCATAGCGTCAAGCAGCAGGGAATCTGTGCATCGCCCTTGGCCAGTAGACTAGCCTAATGCCTCATCTGATTTGCATATCAATTCATTTTTATTTTAAGAGGACTCAAGTGGACCCAAGTGCCAGACTGCATCTCAGTGTGCTGTAGGAGGAGCCCAGGAACTGCTTGATTTGATCTGAACAACAAGCCTGAGGGTGGTATCGCTTAATGAGCCAAAGACCCCTCTGGCTAAAGTCAGTTCCTCTCCATCCGAAACGGGCAAGCGCTAATTTTTCTCGGGGTTTTAAGGTCCTTTTGAACGGTCCGGGCAGTGAGTGAGTGAGAGAGGGTCGTGTAGACCCTGGCAATGGTCAGGATGCTGTCTGATGGGAGGATGGCTCCCTTAGGACCTGCCGGTGCCCTCAGGCATCCTAGTGCCACAGGAGCAATTCTCTAAGGTGCTGCTCCCCACCACCGTATGTCTAGTCAGACCAGCACTGCCTGGCTCGCCGCATCCAAGGTGCGGGACAAAACCAGTGGGAGAAGTGTGGCTGTGGGGTAGCGGCTGGATGCAGAGCTCCCCTGGTCGGGCCCACTGCTGTGGGCTGGGGAGGAAGCCAACCTCCCCTGCCCAGAGGCAGGAAACGAGAACCACGTGGGCTGCCTCCGAGCCCCGCCGGCACCTCGCCATCGCCCCAAAAGCAGCGGGGCTGGGTTTGGGCTCGCTGGCTGCCTGCCACGGCACCAGTGGCCCTCTTCTGTGTCCTCTGAGGGGGGGAATGCAGACCCCCCTCAGTGGTGGTGGTGGTGGGGTCTCCCCTTTGGCTCCACTGCACAGGTGCTCCAGTGGCCAAAGGGGGAGGCTGCAGCCAGAGCTCCTGCGCTCTTCCTCTTTCTGCTGGGAATCTGCTATGCATCCATCCTCAGGCACTGGCCTGGGCTCTGGCTGTCAGTGCCTGGCTGTCACGTATGCCAGGGATAAAGGCAGCCTGTGGGCTGTTGCGTGCTGCCTTCGCCCAGGCCCCCGTAGCCAGACTCAGCCCTGGTGTGACGGCTGGGCTGGGGTTTGCAGCCGCCACTGCTTCCCGGGGAAGAAGGGTCTTGCAGTTTTCATGGCAGGGCTTTTTCCTCCCGTATTTGAGGTCCCTTGACAGTCATCCTGAGGTCTTTCTCTGACCCCTAGCTGGGGTCCTGGGACTCCCGCTTCCCATCGCTGAAGTAGCGGTTAGCGGAGGGAGAGGCAACGTAAGCTTTTTCGGCGGACTCTGTCGTGTTTGTCCTGTTCAATTACAATGCAGCAGCAGTGGCACCAGCCGCCGCCTTCCTCCCCTCGCTGGGCTGGAGCGCTGCAGGCTCTCGGCAAATGCTGTCTGCGGACATCTGCTGCCTCCTCCCCCACCGCCTCCTGGCAAGCGGCAGCAGCTTCCCAGCGAACAGCCTGCTCTTTGCATCACCCCCCCCCCCGCCAACCCCGACCAAAGCTCCCTTCTGCTCTTACAGGCTCCTTCGCAGGACCTTGAAATGGTGGTTTCCCCGGTGCTGGCTCAGCTCCAAGCAGCCTTCCGTCTCACAAGACCGTAGCTGAAAAAAATCAGGGTGCCTGATGGAGGGGAAAGGCTTATTAAAGGTGATGCTTACCCATTTCTGGCTCGTGATTCAAACAGGCAGCCCTCTCCTTGGCAGGTCTCCAGCCAGCGCCTGGGGCCTGAGGCAGGCGCAGAGTCTGGGGCAAAAAGCTCAGAGCCGTTTGACTGGAGCAGATGCGGCAAGGTCAGCTGTGAGCTGCAGCCCTGGTGCCAGAGCGGGATGCTTTGGTCCGATGTCTGGCTTGGGTTTGTCCTGCGCAGCTGCGGGGGCAAAGTTCGCTATTCCAGGTATTCACCTGGCCCCTTCAGGGAGAAGGGAGGTTTGTTTCTTTCTGCTGTGGCCGAGCACTGGGATGATGTGCTCCTTGGGTGCAGAGGGCAGCAGGGCTGTGGATTTCTGGCTCCTGAGAGTAACCCCCAGGCTCAGCAGTCCTGCCGTCTTGGCAGCAGGAAGCACCCTGCAAAGTGGCATTTCTGTGGCTTCAGCCTCCCGGTGCTGCTGCACCCGGTTCCCATCTGTGGGTATGAGTTTGGCACCAGACAGTGTGCCGGTAGCCTGAGAGATCTTTGCCCCAACACGACAGTCACCAATCTAGCCTGAGGGCTTCTCCGGAGGTGAGAGTGGAGGAGCTGGGAGGGATGGAGCAGAAGGATTTAACAAAGAGGGCACGGGAGGCGTAGCAAACTCCTTTCTCCTGAAACTAGTGAAGCAGTAGCTGGGAGCATGAAGGCAACGCCGGGCTGTGATCTCAGGGAAAGCCCAGAAGGAGGGCTGAGGTATGTGGATTAGTCAGAAGAGAATGGTAGAGGATGAAAGAGGATTGAGCAGCTCTGACTGCAAAGGCAGGTTTGGAAGAAGGAGCTGGAGGGATTGCAGGTGGGACATGAAAACAGGAGCTTGGAAAGATGGAATGAACGAAGCCGGTGGGGAAATTTGCTGTTTTGTACCTGGATCAGAAAGATGCGAGCGTGATTCAAAGGGATTTAGACAAGAAGGCACAAGTCTGTGTTTGGAGGGAGAGGGATCGTCTTCTTCACTGTGACTGTCTTTGCAGTGGAGGGGTGCAGTGGCACAGCCAGGTCCCCTGCCAGCTTGGAGGAAGTGCAGTGTTACGGAGGATCATTGCTTGGCACCTGGTTCATTGACAGTAGGTTCTGGCCCCCCTGTTTGGTTAGTAAGGCTGTGGTCCATGCCCGTGCTGGGTGTCGAAGGAGCGGTAAGCAGGAGACCTGGATGACTGGCACTGGAGGAGCCGGTGAAATCATCTGAGTGTCTGTGAAGGATATGGTATAGAGATGGGAGTTGCAGGGCCAGGCTGGGGCAGGGCGTCTGGCTGACAGCAAACAGTGAGGCCGGGGGCTGCCTGGCAAGCAGGGCTAAGGCTCTGCATTGCCACCAGCAAAGGGCCCTGGCGTGCCTGTCAGCATGTTTTTGGGCGCCAGTCTGTGGCAGCCAGGACCGGTGCTGCTGCGTGGAGGTGAAGAGCCTAGAGCAGATCCAATAGCCAGACCTGAGTCGAGCGCTTGGGTCTCCTGTTTGCCTGGGCAGTAACCACAGGCCCCTCCTCCTCGTCAGCGCGGCGCTGAGCACGACGGAGATGAAGCGAGGGAAAGATGGGGCATGCGTCTCAGAGGAAGATGAGAGATGCCACTGAGAAACAGAACTGAGCTCCCTTCCTCTTTGTGTGCTGGCGGATACTCGGTTGGGGTGGGGGCAGCGGGGCTGGGCTGCAGGCCAGAAACGCTCGCACACATCCCCGGGAGAGGAAACTGAAATGCTGCAGGAAGCCATGCTCTCGCCTGCACAGGTGATCCAGAGCCGCTGCATCGCAGGGGTGAGACAGCAAAGCCATGTCTCCCCCAGCCAGGCGAACCCTGTCCCCGAGCCTGGGAGGAGGTGGCTAAGGAGATAAGAGAGCCCTGGCAGGCAGCCCTTTAAAGCCCCTCCTGGGGAACGGGAGCATCACCAACAGCTGGAGGCAAGACTGGTAGGTCCTGGTGTTTACCCGATGCTGAGGAGAAGCAGAAGGTGCCATGTGAAGGCCAGTCACTGCCTCCCCCGGGAGATCAGCGGGAGAGAGGGGGAAGGCAATGGGGCATGATGCTCCCTTGGGACGAAAGCGCTGCGAGCGGAGGCAGAGGGGAGCGCCAGGGCCCAGGAGGTCGCTGCGGAGGACATCCTTCCCCTGAGCGGAGAAGGAGTGCCGGGGTCTGGCAAGACCCAGCCCACGGGAGCATTATCTCCCGCGAGTGCCCCAGTTAGTGCTCCTGGTTGTGACTTTGTGCCCACGGTCTTCTTGGAGGGCAGTGGCGTGGTGGAGGCAGGTGTATGGGCTACAGGGACCAGTGTTGGACCACTCAAGGAGAGCTGTATCTGGCTCTTCCCCCTTCTGCAGGGGTGTTGGGTGCGTTCCTGTGAGCCGCCTTTCCCTCCACACCAGGGGTAGTGCAGGGCTTTAGCCTGGGCACTTGTCTTGCTCGGCTGGGCTCTTGTTTTTTCCCCTGCTAGGAGTCTGGCTCCTGGACCTAGCCTGCCGGCAGGACTTGGTTGCTGGCAAGCCAAGCAGCAGGCTGAGCTTGCACGCAGGCTGCTGAGCCCAGACCCCAGGCGAGGCCAAGGCATCAGCTGGTGCTCCAGGGAGGTGAGTTGCCTCCCCAGCCCAGCCTGGCCCTGTGTGCGTCCACAGCAGCCATCCTCCCCACTCTCCTCTTCCCACACTCCAGGAGAGATGGAGGGGAGGAATCGCCCTGCGAAGGGTTAACGGTGCGCTCCAGCCCGCTGCTCTCGGCAGCTTGGGCCCTGCTGCAGGAGCGGTGTTTAGCAGCTTGCTCCAGTTGGCGTCTTTCCCAGAATGCTTTGGAAAAGCACTGACCTCTGACCCCCAGTACAAACTGAGCCCAGCACGTGGGAGGGAGAAATTACTCCCAGACCTTCAGGCTCCAGGGTTTACAAGCTGCCTGCAATAAAGCAGCCATTTTTTCCGACAGTTACTAAATCTCCCCTTTTAGCTCCGCTGCAAACCTCTACCCGTTACTCCCCTCCCCTGCCCCCAGCCCCACGTCCTGCTCCTTCTGCTGAAATCAGAAACTTCTCCGAAGGTGAGGCCAGCCTGTTCCCCCCAGGCTGAAGGCTGGGGAGAGCTCGAACTGCCGGTCCGTGAGCGCTGCTTCTCACCCTGCAGCGGCGGGTCCCGTCCGGCTTGGCAGCCGTCCTTGCGTCTGTCTGCTGGCTTCCTGCGTGAACCGGTGCTGGCAGCAGCAGGCTCCCCGGGTGCCTCTCCGCAGCAATTCCTGGGGGGGCCTGCACCTGCTCCCCCTGCCCGCGGGGTGCACATCCGCACCTCTCTTCTGAGCCCTCACCAGGCTGGCTGCTGGAGACCATACCTTGTCCGGGGCAGCTGGCAGAGCACGTTTCGGTATTGTCTTAGTGTCCATGCTGGGGACTGGGAGCCAAAGGGCAAAGGTTTTCCTCTCAGCTTTGCCAGTGGCTGGGGCAGCTTTGGGCAAGGCCTTGGTTTTTCTGTGCCTCCGTTCTGCTGTCTTGAAACGGGAATAAGAGCCACAGGGTTTGCACTTACCTGTCGTCAGCTCCTTAGGTAACTTAGTCTGTCTGCGCTCCCCGCAGTGAGTGAGGGATTAATCTCCAGGGAGGCTGGCCAGTTTCTATGGGAGATCACTGTGTGGGAGGCTCACGAGGCTTCACCAGCTAGTGTTTGTAATGCCTGCTGCAGCTGCAAAGTGCCAAGTGCTGCTTATTCACATACAATTTCATGACCATCCAGTTGTGTGGAAGCGCCGAGTCGGCGTGGGGCGGTGAGCTCTGTGTGTCTGGTGCCGTGCTGAGCATGCCAGCATGTTGTGTTGCCGCAAAGGGCGTGGGGAGCGCGTGTTCGTGTTTGCACAGTGCTTTGGGAACAGAAAGCGCTCGTTACGAGCAGCTACCGTGCCATGGTCGCTGTCGGATCCAGATAAATAAAACAGGAGCTGGTATTTCAAAACAACCTCTTCCCTGCTCCTCCCACCTCCTGTGCACATTCCTTTGGCGGGGAGCAGGCGAAGGTGGGGAGCTGCCCGCAGGACGCAGCCCTAGCCCATGGCCCAAGAACAGCTGCAGCGGCAGGCAGCCTGCTGCACAGCTCTCTTCCCACCAGATGCAGGACACCTTGGATGCAGCGGGTCGCCCTGGGCTTGGCCGTGCTGCCCTGCAGGGTAGATGGCACCTGCCTGGGGACCCAGACTGCTGTCACTAGCCCTTGAGTTGGCTGGAGAGAACCAGCTCTGGGGGCAGCCCTAGAGCCTTATATACAGGCTTTCGCTGCACTTATTTGCAGACCCAGCGGTTTGCCGGGAGCAGTGCTGTGGCAGGAGGCTCGTGCTGCCCGTGGCACCGGTAGTGCGGCAGCGGCAGGCCTGTGCTGCGCCTTGCTCTATGCCGAGCCCCTGGGCACAATGTGGCAGGGAAGCCATTTTCCTAAACACGTCTTGGGCCGGTCTAGGATCTGCTCAACAGGCAACAAAAAAGCACATTCATCCGAATCCCCTTCTCTCCCCTCTCCGAGAGCTTGGTTTTGTTTTTAAATCTATATGGCAGGCGACCAAACTGGCTGAGTCAGGCAGCTGGCTAGCCACCAGAAGTAAAAATGCGGTTTTGTCCCCTCCCTTGTTCCCCCCCGCACCCCCCAGATTTTTTTTCTCCTTCACTTAGCGACAGTTTCATGTATTGACAACAAACCTCTTTCTGCCTCTTTCTCTCTCAGGGCTGGGACAAGTGGAAGCTGGTTTTTATTTTCAGAATCGGTCTAGGGGGAGAAGGTGCAGGATGGCAGCCTGGTTTTGCCTTCTTGCTTCTGCCTGCAGTGATGCTGCCTGGGAGGAGGGGGAGCTGCCTGCTGTCCCCAGGCCTTTGCAGGCTGATGGCAGCGTCTGCTCTTGTGTGGACAATTAGATGGAGGGATGGAGAGGTGAAGTGTCTTGCCCAAGGCCACGCAGGCCAGGCCTGGGAGGATGGGAGCTGAGGAGCGAGTCTCCCTCAGCTGCTGCCACCCAGGAGCCATGCTGGCTGTGGGCTGGCTTTCGGGGGCAGGAGGAGGAGGCGAGAGGCGAAGCTTTGTTCCTGAGTGTTTACAAGTGCTCCCGACTGCCGTGGCACAGGTGTGGCTGGTTGAAATGCACCCTGGAGTCGGCTCTTCCACTGGGAAGACGGGAACTAACAACCCTCCTGTGTGAACGGCCTGACATCTTGTCGAGGGGCAGCCAGACACTGTGTTGTCAAGGGGGGAGCAGGGATGTTAGGCCTCTCCGCGAGCAGGCTGTGTGAGCAGCTGGCTGGGTTTCAGGTGCCTTGTGCTGTCAGGCCATGCACGACACGTGTATCCTGGGGACAGGGGCACAGGCATCTCTTGCAGCACTGTTGCGACAGGGTGGTACGGGAGTTGTCTGCTTCTGCTGCGCTGGAAGTCGTCACTGGTAAGCAGTAATATTGCTCCCCACAGCTGGGGGATTGCACGACTCTCTCTCCCTGCCTGCTACACCAAGCGCTGGGGTGAAATGGGTACACTGGAGCACGGGGACTCGGATGTGGACACGAAAGGTTTGAGAGCCCCTGCTTGCCACTGGCAGCGTTCCTTGACCTCCTCTTTAGTCTGTTAATTCTCAGGAATCAGCATCCCAGCTTGGGAGCTCAGCTTTCCCCTAGGCTTTCAGGGAAGGCACCCATTGCTGTCCCACCTCTTGCTCCCACCGCATGTATCCCCACACCCAGATGTGGCTGGGCTTGGGTAGAAGCCGGCTGCGTGCACAAAGGGTGCTTTCTGCCTCGTGGCCTGTGGTTTGGCCATCAGCATCTTTACTCCCAACTTCTGTAGCCCACGTGTGGGCAGCCCTGGAATCCATTCCCAGGGTGGAGGGGAGGTGGTGCAGGGGGTGAGGCAGGTGTGATCCGAGAGCTGCCAACCTGTCTTGTCACTTGTGGCAAGCCCACGTCCCAGCCTGAATTGTGTGACAGGTTGTGGGATCTCGCTGTGTGTCCCAGCTCCCCCGGGGGTCACTGGGCACTGGAGCATGTGGCACCTCACAGGAGTAAAACTTACTGAGCAAACAAAGGAGGTTCCTCTGGGTGAGAGGAGTTTTCACATGCAAATTGGCCGGTTGGTTTCAAAGACAGATTTTCTTAATTTGTATGTTGATTTTTGCTATTTCAAATGCATAAATCACAGCAAATGCTCCAGCCTGCCTCTGGCTTCTGTGTACTTCAGCGAGAGGGCTGCATGAGAGCAAGCAGCCGGTTGGCTGCTGTAAGCCATGCGGGTATCTGAGGATACCCGCACTGGTCTGAACTAGTTTGCTGCTTCCTCCGTCATATATCACTGCTCAATTGCAAGACACAGTTCCAAGGCAGCAAAAGCAGGGAAGGGGAGAAACTGATTTACTGGTTTTGATTTTAGCAGGAAAGGATGTGATGGGCTAAGAAACGTAAAAGGCAAAACAAATCCTCCAGAATATTTTGCTTTGTTAAAATGAAGGGAACCTAAAGGTGCACAAGGAAGCTTGAGACCACAAGTGGGGAAAGGTGTCTGCAAGCTCCTGGTAAGGCTGAGCCTCTTTGCCACACGTCATATGGGGAATGCAGAGCGAGGGGAATGGTAGCTATCTTAGTTCCTAAAAGATTCCTCTGCACACATAGTTGTGCCCCACCTCTTCTCTGAGGGTCGGTGGCCCTGCCTATACTGTACAGCTGGAGGTGGCTATAAAAATGCTGCAGTGTGTGTGCATCTGTGGTTCATGCAGGAACTGTGATAGCAGGACAGAGGCAGTGAGGACGAGTGAGAAATGCTGCTGGGATCTGGTGTTCGTTGGCAGAGATTTCTGGGGCTGGAAATGAGGAGAGACAATGGATGCTGCACGTTTGCTGGGCGCTAAGGGAAGGAGCTTTGAGGTCAGGAGGTAGCTGCTGGGGATGCATCTTCTGCATTCATTTGTGCCTAGTCCTCAGCCTGTCCTCGCTTCTCTTCCCTTCCCCGTCTCTTAAGAGCTTGTGCCCGTAGGGTTGAGGAGGTGTGGGAAGAGGAGAGCTCTCTGGCAATACCCGAGTGCCTCTCTGATGGAATAATTGCGCCTGATGTAGCCACGTTTTTTCCGGTCATTCACTCAGCAAATGTCTGGGACAGGAGAAGAGCAGGGAACAGTTTGGAAGGGAATATTGTAACTCAGAGCAATCTGCAGATCGCTGGCACCTGTGGCCAGGTGCTGAAGTGGAGACTGTTTGTTATTCTCCACTGAACGTGGAGCCCACTGGGGGCCTGAGCTGGTACAGGAGCTATTTGTGTGCAGTGCTCTTGGAAGTTGTCTGTGTTAGTGGGTACCTCCTTGACCCTGGTACTTAGCTGTTTGCTTTTGGTTTGTTGGAGAGAAGAAAACAAGACTTGTCAATTCCATTTTGTCCTGGTCAGTGTTGTTTGCAGGTTCTCAGGCCCTTGCCTGGGTTGGATTGCAAACCTGTGGGAATCTTGAAATCCCATTGCTCTTTCTGAGAGAAAGCTGGGAGGAGAAATAATCCTGAAATGGATCTGCTGTTTAAATCCTTTCCACCTCATGATCTGAAACCTCTGACAAACTGCCTGGCCTTCAGCCCCCCATTTACACCCTAGCTATGCTGTACTCCTCAAAATCCCGGTGCTGCCTTACAGCTGCCTATGGTATTCTTCCACCCAACAACAAGGTGTTTAATGTTGGGTGAGTGGAGGAGGGAAGCATCCCCGAGGGACTACTTAACTTCCACACCTGCTTACGTTCCGCTCCTTGGGCAGGCGACTGGAGTTTGGCACAGTCTGTTTCTAACCTCATCACCAGGAAAGATGCTTGTAACAAGGTCTGACCCGTGGGCAAACTTTTAACCAAACACAAACTCCTGCATCAAATCAATACCTGGATCAATGGGGTTTTTTTCCCCTCTGTCAGAAATAGACTATAGCTGTGTTGACTCAGTCTGCTGAGGTTGTTTCCCAGCACATCTCCCTGCCAAAGCCTGAAACAAAGAGCTGGAATTTCAAGTTCTTGCCATTTACATTGTCCACCCAAGTTTAAGGTGTACCTGCATTTTAGGCTTCTTGGAAAGTCTTGCTGATAGATAGTTATTGGAGCTAGCTGGCTATCTTAAGTCCATCCGAGGGGTGAAAGAGACTGGGCACCTTGGCAAACCCTGAGCAAAACTGTGGTGGTATGTACTTTCTGTCCTCTGCCCTTCCTACCTGTCAGGTTCCCTTTTGAACGCGCTCCAGGTAAAGCCAAATGACGCTTCAGTAGTGCAGCACTCCAGTACAGCAGGCTTGGTCCCTTCCACTAGCCCACATGTATGGGTACAGTCTTGAGGCAGCCCCCTGCAGTGTTTCTCACCAGTGGGCTCTGTGTGTGTGTGTGTGTTGGACGAGGAGGCTTAGCCCTGCATGTGCTACATTGCGGCAGGCATTCCCCACCACATCGCTGTGGGGGGTCAGTGACTGGCAGAAATGGAGCGCCCTGAGACAGCCCCATCCTGTACCACAGCCAGGCACTTCTGTGTTTGAGGCTTCGTTTTTAGTTTTACTCAGTCTGGAAGGGAAAATCACTCTTGTGGAAGTAGTTAGAGATGAAAACCTAGCTGCTGTCTGATCCTGGGGCTGTCGTCACTACGTGGAGGATGGACACCGGTTGTCCCCTCCCTGTGGCTGTATGTGCACAACGCCCTGTGATGTGGTGTGTCAGCAGGGTCAGCGGCCAGGGCTGAGCTGCTTTGTGATGGTCCCCACTGAATAATGGGTGTTTGAGTATGAGCTGTGCTTGGCACAGAGCAGGTCGACAGCACTGTGCCCTGAGGATACTCAGGAGGACAGTGTGCGCCTGGACAATATGGCCAGATTTGGGAGCTGACAGATCGTTTACCATTTTGCCTTGTGAGCGTGAAGATGATTGCTGTCTCCTGGATTTGCCCATATGGAGTGAGGCTAAAGGGCTTGGCAGTTGGAAAGGTGAACCTTACCGATGTCTTTGATATTTGGAAAGAGCTGTGAGAGACTTAGAGCCCGCTCTGCTCCAAGAGAAAGCTGTCGTGCCTGCAGTAGGAGCCTTGCCCCAGCTCTCTCTGTGGAGTGCTTGAGGAAATCTTGCAAGCCCCAGCTGGATGTGAGCGGGGTGGTATGTCTCCGGCCTCACACAGATCAGGCTTTACTTGCTTTCGCAGTGAGGTTCTGGTGCCCAGAGGTGGGGTTGCTGAATTTGCTGAGCCAAGCATTGAACGAGAGAACCAGCGTCCTCCCTTCCCTGCTGTGCTGTAGGGTAGGCTCACTGTCTGGATTGCGGTGCCAGGGACTGGGGACAGCAGGACCTCACAGGACAGCCTGGCTCTCACTGAGGCCAGACAGGGCTGGGCTGCAGCAGGAGAGGTGCCTGGCCATGTCCCGCAGCGCTGCCATCCCACCAGGGGAGAGGGCATGGCTGGACTGCTGTCACATCCACTGGCAAAGAGGCTTCCACGTTCTCTCACGCCCACGCGCTGGTACACACGCGTACAGATGCAGGTTCGTACCAGCGTGAACATGCTTGTGCGGATTCACATGGATCTGCGGTTAAGCAGGCACACCCACGCCAACATGGATGCAAATAGACCCATGCTGGTGCGGGCCTGCTCACCATCACAGAGGCAGACGTGTTTGTATTCGCACAGCTCCAGGCTTGTGCCGGCACAGGCGCATGCATACATGCTCCTGCGCTCACACACAGGCGACAGAGCTAAGCCACAGCGCTGGGCTATTTTTGGGAGCACTCCTAAGAATTGCAAGCGTGTTTCAGATGTTAGAGTCTTAGATGGGGGAAAGCTAGAACAGATGGCTGGAGGGTTCAGAGCAGCAGCCCTGCTGAGAACAGATATTTATAGGCAGATTTAACCCTTGTGTGGTCTCCAGAGCCACGTTTAAAGGAACAGTGTCTGAAGTGAACATTGTGGAGCTGAGCGGTGACCTCTGAGGGTGTGCTGTCCTATCTGGTTTCTCTGAGCCGATTATCAGTGTAGTCTGGAAATCCCGTCTATGCTCTACCTCTTTCTCGAGTGCAGGGACACAGCTTCCCCTAGACCATGGAGCCTGGTTTTTATAAGCCTTGGTGAAACTGGGCCGGTCATGCTTATTACTTGCTGTCCGAGCTGGGGCAGTGGGTACTGCGGCTGCCCCGTGCTTGCGTGACCAGTAAAACAAGGACAAAGATTGTTTTGTCCCTCTTGCCCTCATTTTTTCCCTTTTTTTTTTTTTTTTTTCTTTTTCTCTTTTTGCCAGAGGTTACCCAGATTCTTCCTTTCCCTTGTTGGAAGGAGAGATTGTGTTTTCTTTCAGGCATGCTGTCTTGTAAAGAGACACAGATTAAACCCTGCCTTGTCAGATCCGTCAGATGTTTTTACCTGCCTTCGTCTTGGGCCCTCTTGCTTGAGTATTTAGGGAAGAGCAGAATCCATCTGCAGGCTGCCCTGATTTGTTGAACAGAGCTAGCTGCAAAGTGGGGAGCACAGCATGTTTAAGTTGACAGATCTATTTGCCGCCCTTTCTTTGAGAGCAGCCAGCCTCTTGTTTGGGACCTGAAGTAGTGTTGTATTTAACTTGTATGGCGTGTCTTGAAGTGGGCTTGGCAGAGCTGAGTAACAGCAGCAGGAGAGCTCAGTCTGGGGGCAAGGAAGAAAGCGATGCCCTCAGGTGGGAAATGTAAAGAAATGACAGAATAGTTATCTGGGATTTGCAGGGGAGAAGGCTCCGGCTCTGAAAGCGTGAACCAGGGTGCAGAGCTGGGAAGCTGCGTGACTCCACTCAGGCTGCTTGTCAGCCCAGCTCTGGGAAAACTAGGGAGCAGTGGCACCCCTGAGCTAGTACAGGACACCAGGATGCTGGATAAAAAAATAAACGGACATGGGGACTCCTGGCAGAGCTGGTGCTGCCAGGTCAGAGAACTGTGTTGGCCTGTGTTTGTGCTCCTGAAAATGGGGAGATTGAGTCTAGTTATGAGATGGGGGAAGAAGCTACAGCATCAAGTGGAAAAGGACACATCTCCCACATGGAGAGGAGAGGCAGTTGGTCCCGTAGGGTTCGAGCTGCAGTGGTTGTGCACGGCAGCATGCATGGTGTGCACCTGAGCTGTACCTTCCCCCTGTTGGGACTTGGACTAATCCAGATGTTTGGAGCTGCACTCTGCAGCATCACCTGCAGGCTTGTGCCTAATACAAGGGTCCCGAGGAGGCAGTGCCAAGCGATACAGGGCTGTTTTCTATTTCTCTTTACACTGCTACACTCCTGTGGACCAGCCAGAGCTGCTTCTGATGTTGGAGGCAGCATGCAGCGGCTGTAAGTCGGGCTGTTAGTCCACAGTCAGGTTCCTGGGCAAGGGTTTCACACAGATGCTCAGTGTACACTTCAGTGAGCCGACTTTGTTGTTGTGTACCCTGGTCCCATGCCCGAGGGGGTGTGAGGCTCTGCTGGAAAGTCTGGGAGTGTGACAGAGTAACAGTCTTGCCTCAGCGTAGGACTTCCCAGCGGTGCTGCCACTATGTCGGGGATCAGCTCTGTGTCTTGGGGGTGTGAATTTGGAGCATCCTGAGTTAGTTCTCTTTGCACTGATGTGCTGGGTCCAGGAGATGCAAATCTGTAGCAGAGTGGGAGTATGTTGGAGCTGCCTTGCTCCCTTGCTTATTCATCCCAGTTTCAGACTGTGGAGGCTTGGAAGGCAGTCACTGTCATCCCCCCCATACACAGTTGTGTTCTCACTGCTCATGTGTGTGTGTCAAGTTGAGGAGTTCTCAGGTTCCCCAGAGGCTCTTGGTCCCAGGTCAGTGCTTGCACCCACCATTGAAATGTGACTTTGGGGTGAGAAAAACCTGGTTCCTCCGGCTCCAGTCTGCCCGTAGCACATCCTGAGAGCGCAGCTGATCCTGCTGGAGACCCAGGTGCGGTACTGGCAGTGCTGGCACTGCTCAGCAGCCAGCTCGCAGTCGGGTCTGCTGCACGCTGGTGTCGGCTGGCAGCTTTGCGCCTGTAGCTGTCTGACTTCATTTTGTACCCAGACAAATTGGTAGGAGCGAGGTTGCTCTGCAGGGCCACCGGCCACGCTGGCATGGTGTTCCTGCGGCTGGGCTGGCCCTGTTTTCTTCCAGGGCCCATGGGAAGGGCCAGCAGCCACCGCTCTCCTACCTGAGTGGAGGAGGAGAGTGCGTGGCAGTAACGACCCACCCAGTGGGTAACTGCCAGTCCCAGGATCTGCCCACACTTGCCTGGCCTCCCACAATGGCTCCATTGTTCCTGAGAGGGCAAGGAGGAGGCTGCCTGCAGCTCCCTGGGCATCGTTAACCCTCTGCCTGCCAGCAGCAGGCTGCAGGGCTTGCATGGAGCAGGAGGTCCTGTGGGTGGGTGGAGAAGCTCCCACCACCCTTGAGAAGGAGCGATGGGGAGCTGCAGGGGAGCACCAGCCTCTCTCTGCCAGCTGCCTCCAAACCCACCGGTTGCTGCTGTTTTGAGGACAGCTAGCACACGCCTGTGGTGAAGATGTACACAGCGAGGCAGGGCCCCGCTGAGCCTTGATTTCCTCTGACAAGGCGTAGGGAGGCTCTCTGCCTTCTTTCAGGCTGCTTGTTGCTGTGACCTTGCTTTGGGAGCAGCCCTCGTCCAGCCCCGGCACGGCCGCCAGCGGCTGTGTTGCCTTGGCCCAGATGCACATGCCAGAGCAGGACGTGTCTTTAGGAACAGGGCATTTGGGGTGTTAGAGTGCTAATTCCAGTGGCTGAGGTATCGGTGTGGAAGCTGTTTAAAGCTATTCCAGCCTGATCAAAGTGCCTTCTTCCTTCCTGTCCTGTAACGTGATCACGGGCCAACGAGCTGCTCGTGGTCTGCTGTAGCTTCTGGTTCCTGTTGTTGTAGAGGTGCAGCCTTGGAGGGCACAGGCATGCCTCGCCGGTGTGCTCACGCTGCCGGGGTGCAGGCTCGGAGCCAGAGCGTGATGTCCGTGTGCCTACGAGGACACCAAGTGCCCTGTCGCCAGCCAGAGGAGCTGGATGCCCATGTCCCTCTCTGCTGCCCGGCTCTTGCACTGCCTGTCTTTTGGTAGCAGTGATGCTTCCCCGCAGCTTTCTGCTATGCTTACTTCCCCATCAGCTGACTCCAGGGATTATAGGGCTGCCTCGGCAGCACCCCTGCTCTGTCACAGATTTCCTCTCCAGAATCCGTGGGATGAGGGAGAGGAAGAGGCATTTGACTGGCATGCCAAGACTGCGTACGGGAAACTTTCTGGCTGTCAGTCTTCAGAGATGTCGATCCCAGCATGTCTTGTGTTAGCTCAGAGACTTGTGAATCACCTCAGTAATCCTGACGGCCGAGAACTTTGAAACCTTATAGATACTGCGCGAGCGTCACCAATTAGTTCCACTGCAAACCACGCAGCTAATTTGCTTGCATCGTAACCTAAACAGCTACCTTGTTTCCGAAAGATCTGTTATCTCCGCTTCTTCCGCTACGTAGCCTTTGCACTCTTCCCCTCTCCTTTGTACCCCAGTCTTTGTTGATGCAATAACTTTTCTTTTTGGTATGTTCTGATTTTTAAATGACAGCGTAACTAGAGGAGGGTGTGCAGGGACCAAGGACTGAGCTGGGAGCGCTTGATGGCCCCAGTTACTGTACTAAGTGCAAATGAAACTGCTGCAGAGCTTGATGTGGCTGAGTCCGGGCAGCTGGGCTCTGGCCATAGAGACTACTGCAAACCCCAAAGCTTCCTGCGAGCCTCGGGTATGAGGGCTGGAGGAGTGTCAGAAGCATGTGCTCACTCTGCGCATCGTAAGTTAATGAGAACTCTCTGTCCTGGCAAAGAGGGACATTCTGGGGGCAGCCCCCAGGACAGATTGCTGTGTGGTCCCTCCTTGCTGTCTGTGGGTACATGGCTGCTGTTAAACACGGGTCTCGCTGCCCCCCCCCCAGAGGGCTGCAGTTAGTGAGATGGGGTGATTTCTGACTCTGCCTGTTTCTCGTGAGGTGGTTGGAGGCCAGGATCAGGGTTAGATCATTGCGTCTCCGGAGCAGTTCAGTGAACTGTGGAAGGGTTTGTATAAGGGCAAAATAGCCCCTGGGACTTGGGGCTAGGTCTGTGGGAAAAGCCATGCCTTTTTGTGCCTCCCCCCCCCGCCACCCCCAAGCGGGAGAAGCTGGGGGGTTTCAGCCCGAGGTGTGGAGGAGGCTTCTGGGAGGTGAAGCATGGCGAGGAGGTGGAGTAGGTGCCCTTTTGGGACACGCAGTGGGGAAACCCCTTTCCAGATCGGTGCAAGCCCAGACTCTACTGGTAAAGCCAGGTGGGGAGCATGGGCTCCCCTCTCCTCGAGGTCTCTCCCTCCTTCTCTAGCCCAATGCTAGAGTCCCCATACTGGCCACAAGCAGCTGCCAACCCTCCGCGGAAGGATCTCCACTGCCCGCACCGATCTGATCCGATCAACCGATCGACACTGGGGAAGGTGAAGGGTTTCCCAGGGTGGAATTTCCTGCGAGGCAGATGCACGGCCGCTTCCCCTCTGACCTTAAACCCCGATGTGCCTTAGTCATGATGGCATGCAAATACGAGGCGACGGGGTGGGGGCTGGAGGGAGCTGCTGGGAAAAGGAAGTGACCTCAGCTGGAGTTTAAATATAGAACCCAGGCTCGGCTGCGTGCTGGGCCTGGTATTTATAATCCTGGAGGAGCAGTCGGCGACTCTCCGCATCTCTTCTGCGGTCTGGGCTGGCAGAGGGCAGCGTAGGGGCAAGGTGTCGGGGCAGCCGGCCTTGCTTTCCCCCCTCTTCCCTGCATTTCTCTGTCGGCTCCCTCTCCCCAGGTGAGCTGGGGTACCTTCATGTGCTCCCATGCATAGACGCAGTGCTGCGACCTGGGCAGTTTGCTGGCCTGCAGGTGCTCCAGCCTCTGCTTTTGGTGCAGGTGTGTCCTTTGTATGGTGCATTTAGTGCCAGGACTGGGCGCAGGAAGCGAGCCTAACTCTTCCCCAACTCATGTCTTATTTTGGGGCAAGAACCCTGGGACATTTAATGACCTGAAAAGTGTGTATAGCCCGGTCAAAGTAGGGCTGTCAGACCAAGCCTTCCTGTGCATGGCTTAAAATGTCTTATTTCCTCTGCCATGAGCTTCCTCAAAGGCAAACCTGCTTGTTGCACTGCTGGTTGTACCGTGTGGTGCCTCTGGGGCACATGGCCTTGAGAGGTGGCAGGGGTGTCCCTGCCACACAGGTTTCCTGCCGTGACTTTGTCTGCAAAGATTGTGCCCTTCTTCAGGCTGGAAAGTGGCCTGGGCTTGCATTGTTGGGCTCAAAGGGAGAGCTGTTGTTTTGGGGGAGATTTTCTGCAAGGCAGTATAGGATGTCTCACCTTCGCTTGCAGCGCGTGCAACAGGCATCTCCATGCTGCCTTTATCTGAGGAAGCGGGCTAAGCGTCTGCTGCAGGGATATGGTGCGTGGCTCTGCCCTCCAGCACACCCCTCCGCACCCTATGGAGTCCTCGGTGTGAGGGCTGGGGTGCAGAGGAAGGCCCCTGTGCCAGCCCCGGTGTCTCAGTGCTGGCAGGAGGTGCAGCGAGTTTGGCCGTGCTCAGCCCTGGTGAGGCTGTGGATGCCCTGGGTGACGGTGACACCTAGTGGCTTCGTCCCACAGTCTCCACCTCAGGCCCAGAGATGGGGCGCTGGGTGCGACACCCCGGAAAATGTCCTGGTGCTTATGGACACCTGGCATGAAGCTGGACCAGCCGCTGGCAACAGACCCCAGGTTGCTCAGGTACCCTCAGTCTCTGGCTTGCAGAGAGTGGGCAGAGAAGGGACCAAGTGTGATGTCCTTGTTGATGATGGTGAGTCCATCATGGGGCCCTGCAGAGAGACTCTGCTAAAAAGAGCAGAAACTATTGTGTTAAAGCTTGGGAGCTCCTCGTGAAGCTCTGGCATTGCTAGGTTCCAATCCTGCAACGCTGCTGGCATCTCTTGGGCTTCTTTAGTTATTGCCAAAGGATCCTAAAGCAGTTACTGAACTCTAGACACAGCTGAAAGACCGTCCTCATAGACTTAGCTGCATCAGGCACCCAACACACATGACTCTAGGCAAGACTTGGCTCCCTTGTGATTCTTGTGGGAAAGGTGGGTTTCCAAGGTCTCGGCTATGAGCCCTGCTGCTCAGGAGACCTGATGTAGCAGAGGGCAGTGTGAGACACAGCTCACCAGGTAGGCTTTTTAGCATTACTCACCCAGTCCCAGTAACCCCTGTGCACAAACACAGTGGGAATTGCCCTAGGGTTCAGTGCCTGAAGCAACTACACAGGGAAGTCTGTGCTGTGACCCTGCATTGCAGCCTGCAGTGTTGTCTGCCAGAAGTGTTTTCACAGGGAAACTGCCCCCTTCATGTATAGGTGAGCTTGTCTTTGTGCACCCCAGCACAGCTGTGCTGTTGTGGTCTGGAATGATCTCCTGCCCTGAGCTGCATATGATGGGACAGCTGGCAGGGAGCGGTTGAGGGGGTCAGGTGCAAGGTGCCTGCTGCAGAAGTTTTGTGTATCCCAGCATTGCTACCTGCCTGAACCATGCCGCTAGCATCTACAGGCTAAGATCCTCCAAACATATACAAAAGGCTGTGTGGGGGTGTCCAGCTGTCACAGCAGCCCGTGACTCTGGCCAGATTTCACATACTGTGGGACGAGATCCTGCCTCAGAAGAAATCAAAGCTCCCTGAGCAGCAGCAGCAGCAGTACCTTTGGAAGAGATTTCTGGCTTTGCTCCCTGACCTACTAGATCCTGTCACACCACTGCAGCCTGCTGAGCTGCAACGTGCAGGTGGCTGTGCTAGCCTGCATGTGGGGCACCCGGAGCTTCCTGCAGGTCTCTCGCTGACCCGTCCCTGGCAGGTTACACAAGCTGGTGTATGAAAAAATTCATCATTATCATCCCAATAGAGCTGCATGTGACTGTCGAGTAATGTCTGGCACATGCAGGGTTTCTGTAGGGAACGTGCCAGTTGGACTCAGAAGCTGGAAGGATCTGCAAATTTGGTGATAGACCTGCAGACTCCCTGAGCACAGGACAGGAAGCCAGGCTCTGCCTGGGGGTGCAGTAAGCAGCAGAAGAGTGGGAGAAACTGTTGAGCTGGGGGCAAGGAAATGCTAAGAAAAGCTCTTCTAACACAGATGGATTGAAGCTGCGACAGGAGAAAGGTAGTAGGGTGTGGGGCAGAAGGCATTCCCGATTCACCTCACTCTCTCTGAGCCTCAGTTTCCACCCATGTTGTGTGGGAATGTCTGTCCCTAAGTGGAAGAGAATGTGAATCTGAGGTTTTCTCCTACTAAAGACCTCTGAGACTCGTGGCCAAGCAGCCTCGCTGAAATGCATTGTTCCTGAGGCAGCTCCAAATGGCAGGAGATCAGCAGGGCCTGCCGAAATGAGTCTGAGAACTGCTAAGATTCAACAGAGCATTAGTTTCTCTCTGCAGGTCTTTTAGAACACTTCCGTACAGCTTGTGAGGGTACCACCTTTTCTGCCATTTAAAAGGCTGTGAGAAGGCTCCAAGAAATGAAGAGAAGATGAAAACAGGCTTCTCTGGGCTATCAGTCTGATGGCATAAGAACAAGATAATTCCATGACGCATTCAAAACAGATAACTCTTTGTCAGTAGAGCATTGGCCCTGTGGAACTCCCTGTCTCCCGACTGATATGTCTGAGCCTGGCGGGCCAAAGCAAGGCTCACATGAGAACACCTTTAGCAGCAGCAGCCTGGGTTAAGGCTGTTCTCGCTCATGATAAATGCGCTCAGTCGAGTGCTCCCGTACAGAGGTTAGGGAGATGCTCCTGCAATCATTGGTTGCTAAATAGCATGCTGGCTCAGAGCTGTGCTTGTTGGGCTCGGGTGGGTTCCAGGGCTCGTCTGGCTGTTAGAGCCCATCGCTGACTCTTGGCTAGAGCTGGCTGGGCGACAGCAATGATGTTTCGCTACTGGTTTTGAGGGTTTTGTTTCTCACTGGAACAGACTCAAAACCCATTGAATGGTCTTGCGAAAAGGATTGTTTTGGAACAACCATTTTTGCATGGAAAGGTCAAGTTTCTGATTCTGGTCTTCTCACATCAGAAATGGTCTGAGAGGCTCGGACTTCAGAAGTCTTGTTTCTGGAAAGTCTGTTGTAGTCTTTGCCTCTGTGAAATACTCTGACTTTAATGAAATAGTATGGTATGTCTTTGGAGATGTTCCAACCCTTTCTGCTGTTAACCCTGGGAGGACTGGTAATCTAGGAGTGGTGTTAGGCAGTGTGCCCGTGATGTCATCCAGTCTTGGGGTGAGAGGTATTTTGGGAGGAGGTGACGGGTCTTTGGCATCTCTCCTTTTGCTGTTCTCGCCTAATGCCTTTCTTCAAGAAGCCCTTGAGCTTGCTTAGGACCTCTAATTTCCAAAGCCAAGGTGTTCCACTTGAGTTTGTGGTGGTGCCCACAGGATGTTTTAGATTGGGCTTGTCCCAGGATTGCTGCTTGTAGTGATCGGGTGGGTGGTATCAGCCTGGGCGATGCACTTAAGAGGGTGTTTGCAATGGCAACCTGGTCTTGTTACTTCCTCGACCGGCCAGCAGAGAGGGGCTGGGTGACTTTGTGCTAGTTCCATCACTGTCACAACCCATCTTGTACGCTGGGTGTTTGTGAGCTGCAGGACATGTCAGCACAGCTCAGGAGGCCTGGGTTCTGGTCTTCGCTGTGTATGTGCAAGTCGGTAGTTGTCTTGAGTTTCGCAAGAGCTCTCCCCAGCATCTGATAGGAGGGAGGTGCGGCGAAGCTCCTTCCGTTTTGAATCATGGTGACTCTGGTTTCCCGGCTTCCTCTCTCGCCCTTTCTCCCGATAGGGATAGCACAGCAGCAGTGTCAGCCAGCACCGAGACGTGGAAGCTGCGGGGCAGGCAGGCTGGTGGCTGGGAGGCTTTCCTGTCCTATCAGGAGGCAGGCACAGGCTCCGCATTCTTGTGGCAGCGTTGGGAATCTGTGTTATCGTCCCTCGAGCGAGCAGGAGCATGATTCACCAGAAAGTCCTCCGGGAACGCAGTGGGGTTTCAGGTTTCTTGAACTATCAGCTAGCAATTCCGGGATTGGGAATATGTCAGCCCAGTCTCTCCTCGCCCAGAGCTTCCTCCTTCCCCTCTGCCACTGTTCAGACCATACTGGAGGAGACTTACTGAAAGCAGTTTCTGTTGTTTTGTTTTGAGGTTTCTTGTCTGCTAAGGTCCCAGTCTTTGATTTAAAGCTGTGGCTTTTCAGATGTACAGGGCACAAATACTCTCTGCATTTAGATGTAGCGCTTCGTTTGACAGAGCTATTTGTTGGGCCTTGTAAGCCTCCCTCCCCGCACGAGGTAGGCTGGTTGTTCCCCTGTTTAATGGTGGGGGAATCAAGGCACCCAGAAACAGTACATCTTGCTCAGGGTCACCCGTGGAATCGGTGGCAGCAGGGGGATAGAAGCCAAGAGTCTCGGCTCCTTGCTTTAACCACTGTGAATGAACTTTGCTATTGTCTTTAAAACTACTGGGCTGGAGTGGGTGTGTTGCTAAATTGCAGAAGGAGCCAGATTGCTGTGCAATCTCCTTTTTGTCATGTTCTTTTCAAGATGTTTTGGATCGTTTGTCTCCCCATGTCAGTGTATCTACTTTCTAATTAATTCTCTTCTGTGGCCCAGATGTGTGGCATGCCTGCTGGAATCTAGTTTGAATCTAGGGGCGTGTGCAAGGAGCTTACAGCAATCGAGATGCCTATCGGCATGCTGCAACCAGGCAGATGGGAGGCCAGGGTGGATCCCCGCTATGCATCTGCAACAGGATCCAACTGTTGCTACCCCCGAAAGCAGAGCAGAATCCACAGGCAGCTGCTTCTGGCATTTGTCCCATTAGGAACTGCGAGGTCGGTCTCAGTGAAGACTGGAAGAGGAGGGCTTCCTAAGGTTGAGCCAGGGCCCCCTGCCAGCCCCGGGTGGCTTTCCACCCTGTGACTAGCTGAGGCAAGGCATTGGATGTCCTCCCTGGAGCACCAGCCTACTCCCAAAATGAAGGAAGAAGATCAAGATGCCCCAAAAATGTAACATTCTGGAGGGACCTCGCAGACAGTGAGACTCATCCACACTGCAGGCAGCGTCT
Organism: Elanus axillaris; assembly: GCA_026212715.1. Lineage (NCBI taxonomy): Eukaryota > Metazoa > Chordata > Aves > Accipitriformes > Accipitridae > Elanus > Elanus axillaris. The sequence goes on from JANZLQ010000086.1 coordinate 8,222,377, forward strand.
GAAGGTTTCATCGTGGTGGCTGCCAGGTCCTTTGGGATCAATGCGTGTGTTCTCTGCAATCTGACCTGAGAACTAGAGGGGTAGGGGGTGCATCTCAAGCTTTAGTCTCTGGACTCTGCAGGCATGGTCTTAGGTGGCCGGTTTCCTTCCTCCCGCCCCAGGGTATTTGCATGCCCATGCTGTGCTGTACTAGGGTTGCGCTGCAGTGCTGCTGAGCGTTCACATTTTCGGTGAAGCACCTTGGGATCTCTCTTGAATGCAATATCGTGTCCGTGCAGCCGTGCCACAGGCAGACCTGTATCTCCCAGCCTATCGTCGATATGGATGGCAGCGGTAGCACCTCCTTGGCTGCTCTAGCTGAGCCCTGGTGTCAGTGGGTTTGTGACCCTCAGGACTGCGGTGCGATGTGTTGCGAAGCTCACCGAGTGCGGCGCAGCAGGCGGGGGCTCTGGGCCACCAGCAGCGGGAGCTGCTGCAGGGCTTGCTTTCTGGAATGCTGTCTGGCAGCAGCCTCTTCCAGCGGGCCTGAAGGCTCCCTGCGGCTGGCCAGCCAGCGGCTGCAAGGCAGCGTGTGTGCTTAACGCTGCAGCTTGTGCCATATGGACCTTCTCCTCCTCCCCGCTTGCCCTCTCCATGTCTCCTTCCCCGCTTTGCTCCCCTCCCCCTGCAAGTGGTTTGACAGAGCAATTGGGCAGGCACTGGGACGGCAGCTCTGACATAAATCTCTCCTGGTGTGGAATGAGGGGTATAAATATCCAGAGAGTGATGTGATCTTTCCAGCTGCTATTAATAGGTCCCCGGAGAACAAGAGCGAGCGAGCGAGACTGGCTGACACTTAAAGGGCTAGCAACTCCCTTATGCGCTGTGAAAATTAATCAGCGCTGTGGCTCACCATCTTCCTCCAGGCTAAAGCAGAGCCCTCGCCGAGGTGCGTAGGGAGGAGGCGGAGGAGGAGGAGGGAGCAACTAACGACTTGCTAGTTAGGAAGCGGTGATAGGCCAAGCTGTGCACGAACGATCCTACTAACTAACTAGGAATGCCTGGGCGGGCTGTGCGATAGTGCTGTTTGTGCAGGCTGCCCTTGGTCAGGCGCCGTGGCGTGCCAGCCACCGGCTCAGCCTTGCCTCGCAGGGAGGCAGGTGGTGCCGAGAAGTCCCTTTTGCAGGCAGGGCACTCGCTGGTGGTAGATGGCAGGCTGCAGCCTGTGCCTTGTGGCAATTGCTGTCTTTGGGGGATTACGGGTCTGCCAAGTGTGCTTTGCTCTTTGCTTGCGTGCTGTTCTGGGTGCGGTGTTTCACCCTAGTGGAGCAAGCGCTTGGCTTTTGCCAATGGTATGTCTTCAGGCCCGCCTTCGGCAAGCCAGGAGCAGCATGCATACTGCTGCTGAGCTCTTGCGGCGCTATTTAGAGATGCGGGGTTTGGTCTGGAGCCGGTGCTTCCTGTCCCTGGGTGGCAGAAGAAATCTGTGTGTAGCATCTGGCCTGAATGGTCCAGATGGGAGAAGCAGACCACGGGCCCAGAACCCCCGTGTGCTGGGAAATTTCTTTGCCTGCACACAGGGAAGGTTCTTGAGTGCGTTTTGTGGGGGTGTTATGCAAAGCACGTAGCAGATGTAAGCAAACAGAGTAATACCTCAGCTTCCATGAACACGTGCTTTACTCTTCTTCCCTCCTGCTCCCCGAGGAGCACAGCAGGCTGTGACAGGCAGTGGGGGTCTCTGCAGCTTTGGGGGCACCGGCTGGGGTAGTGAGGAGGCTGTAGCAGAGGAACGTGGGGCCCGTGATGCAGGAAGAGTTACGTGCTCTAGACAAAAGCAAGCCAGGAGTAGTTCTCATGGGGATGTGCATCTTTCTGCGCTGGGACTGTCTCCGAGGGCTTAGCAGTGAATGTGGTTCAGGCCAAGATGCTGGTGTGTAAGAGCTGTCTGTGTCCGAAGGTCAAGGACATCCTCTGTCTGCTCTGGTAGCCCCTGAGGTGAGGCTGGCTGATATCCCACACTGCCTGTGCCATGCTGAAGAAGGCTACTTGCTGCAAGTAGGAGGTACTCGTAGGCCAGGAGGGATGAACCCTGCAGTTACCAGGCTTACCAACTGAGGGTTGGTAGCAGCCTTCCAGAACACACAATGTGCTCAGGTACTGTGGAGCTGCATCCCAGTCATCTCTAATGTCCATGCAGAGCTCCGAGGGGAAGAATCCCAGTATGAGTCTAAGAGACTCTGCCAAGGCAAATAGATCCTGCAAGGAGGGCTGCTGCAGCATTGCTCAGTTGTGTGCACGTCCTCGGGCCCAGAAGGCTGCGTGCTCTCCCTAACCGCTTCTTCCCTGAAACGCTCTGCCTCAGCCTGCAGGGCTATTCAGAAAGCTGGGCTGAGTCTGGAGCAGGAGAGCCTCACCCTGCTATCCCGGCAAGCCCGTGGCACGTTGCATCATCCTGCTGGGCTGGAAGCTGCCGCTGAAGTGGACGCTCCCTCACTCAGGGCCTTGGAGCAGTAGCCAGAACCGTCCATCAGGCCCCTGGGAGAGACAGGGATACCGCTTAGCTGATGAGTGCCTGCACTTCCCTGCTCTGCCCTTGCCCTGCAACCCACCGCCTCCTTCTCCTCAGCTGCCTCAATCTTCTTAGTCCTCCCCTGCCCCATCCCAGCTTTCTCTTTATAGACTTGCATCACGACCATTTTCTGTCTGCTCAGTTGTCTCCTGCCTGTTTTACAGAGCAGAGGAAACTTACTTAGCAGCAGAAGGGATCCCTGAAACTGGTAGGGCACCTGATTTCTGTTCATAGTCGCACAGTTGTCTGAGCTTTGGGAACACCTGCAAAATAGCTCTAAGGGTCCTTCGCTCACCAAAGGGCCTGGTTGGCATGGGGCACCACATTCTCGTCATGGCCGTGGAAATGAGGGGTCTCGTGTCTGTGCCTGTACCTTGTAGCGCTGGCAAGCCTGCCAGGCCTGGGTGGGAGTTTGCCACTTCTCTGCATGCAGCTAACTGCAGAGCAGGATCCTTTGCTCGAAGGGGCCAGGGCTAATTCCCGGCACGAGCAGCTCAGGGTTGTGCCCTGCCGCAGGCTTTGTCTGGCCCTGTGACCAAGCAGCAGCCCTAGCACCCCGGCCCTGGGCAATGTCCCTGGCAGCTGTGCCCGTGTGAGGGGCACCATGCTCACTCCCTGCCCTCTTCTCTTGCAGGTTTCTGACCGAAGGGCCTGGGAGCTCCCTCCACTGGCGCTGTGGGAAGCTTTAGCCAATCCAATGCACCCTGACAACAAACTGCCCAGCCATGGCAAGGCAGGCAGCAGCGGTGCCCCGGCCCAGCACCACAACGTGAGCCAAGCACCCACCTGCAACCTGGGCTCTAAGGGTGTAGGGGCGGGCAGCCATGGCGGCAAGGCCACTCAGATCTCCCCTGGCAACTCTGGACTGAAAAACAGCCAGAACACTGTCCCAAACTTCAGCTCCTTGAAGGGCAAGGTGAAACGGGAACGAAGCATCTCGGTGGACTCCGGAGAACAGCGAGAAGCCAGCACCCCTTCACAGGACACGGAATCAAAAGGTAATACTCTCCTAAACCTTGCCTCAGCACGTCCTCCTTGCAGTTGCTCCAAGCGTCCTGGCGGGACCTGGGATGGGAGCAGCTGTGAGCATCTTGGGTTTCTGTGCTGCAGCTTCTGTCTGGGCTTGTCCTGGCTGCCTCTGCGTCTTTGCATCACTGCTTGTCACATCCGCGGTTTTGAGACCAGAGTGAATGAGCATTGTCTTTACATTTCATCCCCTAACTTGTGTGTTGCACTGAGAATCTGGTACTCTCGTTTCCACAGGCCACTGAGGCCAGCTAAGCAAGAGCATGGCTCACTGAAACTGCACCAAACAGCTCTGCTTTGCAACGTGCAGACTTTCAACTTGGGACCGAGTTGAATTGTTTTCCGTCTCCTTGCTGTTGGCAAAGAACTGCCTTTGTGGTGTTCTTGCAGCTGCCCGACGACTTGGTCGTGGTTAGTGAGGAGGTGCTGCGAGGCTTGCTGTCTGAACAGTTCTGTGGTTTCGTCAGCAATGGATGACTCTTGTGTTACAGCACATGGCTTCTGGAAAAGGGCTGAATCAGTGCTTCCAAACCCTCTGGCTTCCCTGTCCTCACCAGCCTTCCCTGTAGCCTCTTGCATTCCACCAAGCTCCATGTTCAATGGCTGCATGGGATGTTTGAGCATCTTACAGGGGGTTGTCAAAGGAGAAATCCCAGCAGTGCCCTTGGTTCCAACCAAGACTCGCACCCGGTCCCCAAACGCAGAGACACTGTTCTGGCTCATGCCCCCAAGCATTTAGTTTCACAGCCAAAGCCGTGTTGCCAGACTGGCTTAGGCCAGAGCCATGCCTGGGAAGGATGGGTAGAACGTACCTGAAGAGACCTCCTGTCCCCAGGAAAACTTTCTCCCCATTCTGTTGGGGGTTTACTGTATGCCACCGATCATAAGTATTTGTAGCTTTATCCCAGTACTGTCTTGTAGCCCAGACTTCCGCAGGAAAATTATGAAAACAGCTTTATCAGGAATGCCCAAAGCTCCTATGTTTCTGCTGCAGTGCCCTGACAGATCATGTGAATATGCCCTGGAAACTACTAGATGATGTAAAAGAGGGAGGCCAGACAGCATTACATTAGAGTTAAAGCACAGGACTGGAAGTTACCCACCCTGTGTCTGATTCCTTTCCCTGAGTCCCTGGGTGCCTTTAGGCAAGCCACTTCCTCTCTGAGCTGCATCAGCCCCATCTGAGAAATGGAGGCAACATCTGAGTTTATGGAGAGCCTCAAGTCCCCTACCTGATTGATGTCTGCCAGGGGCAAAGGCTCTCTGTCTCTTGTTCCTACAAAGGATGTGAACATGCCCTCCCGTTCTATTTTCAGGTTTTAATTGTGAAATCACAGGCCCCTTAAATTTAGGGTTAGAGTCCAAAGCTCTCCAGTTTGGAACAGCAGTTGGACATGTCCTGTGTTTGCAGATTCCTTTCAGATGGTAAGAAATACATCTCATTCTGAATGGCTAGCTCACAGGGGAGCCTCACCGGGTCTGGCTGCAAAGTCAAGGAGCCCAGACTGAGCAGATGCTTCAGGATCTTTACCAGGGCTGGGCAGATGTTGGTGTAAGGCTTCTTGCCCAGTGCATCCTTGCTGGGTTGGCAGTGCCAGCATGCAGCACGCAGCTGAGCATGGCCCCAGTGTTCCCAGCCCCTGCCAGGTCTCCTCAGCTCTTCTGATGACTCTATCCCTTTGCAGGTGAGGTGGCTCCTCGTAGCAAGCGACGGTGCGTGCTGGAAAGGAAGCAGCCATACAGTGGGGACGAATGGTGCTCTGGGCCAGACAGCGAGGAAGACGACAAGCCCATCAGCAGTGCACACAGTGAGTGTCTACCTCCTTACCAGCTCAGAAGCCTGAATAAAGTCAGGTCCTTCCTGCAGCTCAGCAGGGCAGATGGCACTGGTACCTCTCGCTTTGCCTTTGCGTGCTGACTTAGCTGGGCGTGTGGCATGGTGGGCCATTGCAGTTGGCAGTTATTGTGCTGGGAGAATGTTTGTGGCCACGCAGTGAGGTATGGGACCTACTTCGTGGAGATGCTGCTGAGATGCTGGAGGAGAAGGCATCGAGGTTGAATGTCCCTGCCGTACATTGCTCTGGCCACACCAGCACCAGAATCACTGAGCAGCCAGACCATGCGACACACATTGCCCTTGTTGCAGCAGCTAAGTCTGTGCCAGGCCATCCACCTGGCTCTCCGCAGCTACGCTTTAAAGGCAGCTGAGTCTAAAGAGGCTCTCAGGGTCTTGACAGTGTGTCAGGCAAGGCTGAGCTGGCCACGATATGCACTGTTTGGAGCAACAAACTGTAGGTCTCTCCTGTTTTCCAGAAGCACCAAAACTCTTTGAGCTTTGGTATCTAGAATTCAGCTTCAGGTTGCAACAGGGAGAAGATCTGAGAGAACAGAGCAAGGTCCTGTGGGGCCCAAGGGCCGCAGCTGTTGGAGAGCATGGAAGTGTATAAAACCAAGTGGAGGACGGCCTTTGTGCCTGTCAGTGCACCGTAGCCATCCTCTCCAGGACGTTCCCTTGTGCTCCTTTGCACAGTCCACAACCCTGGTGGGAAGGGATCCCTGTCGCTGCCGGGGCCAAGATCTGCCTAATTAGAGCAGGTCAGGCTGGGGCTGTCCAGGGGCAAGGGCTGGCAAGCGAGGCAGGACCTCGTCGCGTGACACCAGATTGCCGGTGATGTCTCTTCTCTTTAAATGCTGCTGTGCCAGGGTTCGGCTGCTGGGGCTGGTGTCCAGCGGGTCTGCTGGGACGAGAGCGGGCGAGCCTGCCTCGGGGTGCGGTGGGGGGGTGCGGGTGCGCGGGTGAGGGGCTAGGCAAGAGCAGGGCGCCGCACGCTCCTGGTGACGGCAGCGCTTGCTAACCTTAATCAGGAATATTATTTCGTAACGGCTGACGATTAACAGGCAGCGCTCCCGTGGACAGCATCCCTTCTTCCCCCCCGGCTCCCGCGGTGCCCGACCCGCGGCCCGGGAGAGGCCCCGGTGCTGGGGGCCGGGCGGAGGCGGCCCCGCCGCCCCGGGCCAGTGGCCACCCAGGCTGCGGGCACGGCCGGGCGGGTGCTGCCACCTGCCGGTGGCCCGGCCCGGCCCGGCCCGGCGGGCGGCGGCTCTTCCCCTGCCCCGGGGCCGTGGCCGAACCCGCCGGCCTGTGCCGCGACGCCCGGCTCCCTCCCTCCTTCCCTCCCTCCGGCCCGTTCCTTCCCGTGGCGCAGGCCGCAGCGGCCTCCCGAGGTCTCCTGCCGCGCCGGCTTCTGCAGCTTGTCTCCCGTGCTGCCGCAGATTGTAATGTAGCAGATCCTGCGATGTCCACGGCCTCACAGCTTGGCCCAGGGTCCAACCCGCTGCCGAACCTGAATGAGACCAGTTCCTCCAGCGTGCCTCATGGTGCTGCTCCCGGCTTACGCTCAGATGCTGCAGGAGGCGGAGGCGGCGGAACAGGAAAGCAGCCTTCGCAGTTCGTTTACGTCTTTACAACACACCTTGCTAACACGTAAGCAGCAAACCCCGTCCGTCTTCCAGTAGTATAGGGCCAGCCTGTCGCACCTGCCTGCCGCAGGCTGCACTTGAGTACAAGAGAGCTAGACAGACCTGTGTCTCTTAGGTTGCACGGAGTGGGCCCCCCCCAAGGTTCAGGAAGTTTGCTGGCAGCTACTGCTGGCAGGCAAACTTGGTCTGAAACGCACGCTTCCTGCCAGTGATGCCCAGCACTGCGTTTTGCAACACACACCATAGAGTACGTTTGGTCAGCATCCAACAAAAAGATTCACCCAAAGCAGTGTGAACTTTTGGTCTGATTTGGAAGCTCCTAAGGGGCTGGGTGTCACAGGGAGTGCCGTGTAACACTTGGTGTTTTCCACTTGATTCCTCCTTTCTGTTCTGCATTGTCTCAGCTGCGGACTCTTAGCGAGGCTGTTTAGGTTTAGAATTCTGCTGTAGCACAGGTTTGGTGCAGCAGATCCCAGAGCATCTTGGTGACCTTAGATTAGCCGGCAGAAGGCAGAGCCAAGTGCCCATCACAGGACATGGGAAGAGGGAAAATCCAGGGCAAGCGATGGTCAGTTGGGGAACCTCACTGAGGCCTGTGCAGGACAGGTAGGAGGACTCTGAGAATATCCCCCCCTTCTTGGTGACCTCCAAAGATTTCCCTCTTCATGCAGAACTGAAGAGAGGAGGTGGCACCTAGGGCCTGGTATGGGTGGGATGGGGCACAATGCCTGTTCTCAAGTGGTTTGTGCTCTCTCCCCAGAGCTGCAGAAGCTGTCCTGCAGGGCCGAGCTGACTCCATTCTGGCCTACCATCAGCAGAATGTCCCACGGGCAAAGCTAGACCAGGTATACCAGCTATGAACCAAATGTTCCTGACTGTTGACCCTTCCCTTCTGATGTGGCCATTCTCCCCCAGCTCCTGGCTCAGCTGTGGAGGAAGGGGTTGTCAGAACGCCCTTCCAGTGGGGTGGGAAGCTGCTTTGCTGTGGAACCTCTTGGGACTGAGTCTTGGCTGCTGTCAGCTGTGAAAAGTTTGGGATGGGGCACGGCACGTGGCCCCGCAGCCATGTGTGCAGAGTACCTGGCTGTGCGTTTTCAGGGTGTGTAATATGGCCTGTGTCTTCCCCACAAGGAGTGAAGGTGAATGGCCACAGGGCATGTTTTGGGGACAGAGAGGTCTCCTGCAGGGTGCTGGGAAGAATACCTACCTAGGGTTTTTTCCTGCTCAGGTTTATTTCCCTTTTCTCTGCCAGGCGCCAGCTCCTAAAGTGCTGGGGGTCGCTGAGCCACTTCCGATTAACCCTCCTGCTGCCAACACTCCACAGTCCCAGCCACCGGCCCCTCAAGCGAGTCAGCCACAGCCGCAGCCTCCCCCACCGCAGCCTCCACCCCCACCTCAGACCATCAGTCAAACACCTTTGCCTGCGCCCAGCAGCCTGCCCCAGGAAGGGACAAGTGAAGATGTCCGGAGAGATCTGACTCCCAACTCTTTGGGGAACAACAGCGGCAGCAACCAGCCTGGAAGTAACCACCCAAATACGCCCACCGCATCTGCCAACACCATGCAGCCTGGGCAAGTGGACTCTTCTGCCACATCCAGCTCCAGCCTCCTCGCAGAGGGCCCGGGCCCAGGGATGCCAGGGAATGGGCAGGCAGGCCTGGGCCCCAGGAACCCCATGAACTCCGAAGGGCTCTCGAAGGAGCAGCTGGAGCACCGAGAGCGCTCTCTGCAGACCCTGCGGGACATTGAGCGTCTGCTGCTGCGCAGCGGGGAGGCCGAGCCCTTCATGAAGTCCAGCCAAAACACGGGTGAGGGCGGGACTGCCCCTCAGCCGCAGGCTGCCCCTGCCCAGCCCCCTGTGCCCCCCGCCAGCATGAAGAAGTATGAAGAGCCTCTGCAGTCCATGATCTCCCAGACCCAGAGCCTTGGTGGGCCCAGCCTTGAACACGAGGTGCCCCACCACCCAGGCGCTGACATGGGGCAGCAGATGAACATGATGATGCAGCGGCTGAACCAGGACAGCCTGACACCAGAGCAAGTGGCCTGGAGGAAGTTGCAGGAAGAGTACTATGAGGAAAAGCGACGGAAAGAAGAGCAGATCAGTATCCACGGCCGGCCCATGCAGGAAATCATGATCCCACAGTCGATGGGGAGCATGATGATGCGTGGGCCCCCGCCACCCTACCACAGCAAGCCTGGAGAGCAGTGGCCGCCAGGGATGGGCAGCCAGCTGCGGGGACCCATAGACGTGCAGGACCCTATGCAGCTGCGGGGAGGGCCACCCTTCCCAGGGCCACGGTTCCCTGGGAATCAAATGCAGAGAGTCTCTGGCTTCGGAGGGATGCAGAACATGCCTTTGGATGCTCTTGGGCCCATGAATGCCATGCAGAGGCCAGTCAGGCCTGGCATGGGATGGAGCGATGATATGCCTCCTATGGGAGGCCCTGGGAACTTTCCGCAAGGTACCCTGCCCTACCCATCAGGGCAAGGGGACCCTGAAAGGTTCATGAATCCCCGTGCCAGGGAGGAGATCCTGCGGCATCAGCTGATGGAGAAACGCCCGGTGGCGATGCAGAGGCCCATGGGGATGTCCGGCAACTCCATGAGCCAGGGCATGGAAATGGAGAGGATGATACAGGCTCATAGGCAGATGGATCCATCCATGTTTGCTGGGCAGATAACGGGGGACAGCCTGAGCAGTGCCCCAATGGGAATGGATTTTGCAGGCACTCGGGGGATGCTGAGCCCCCCTATGAGTCAGTCGGGCCTTCGGGACATGGATGCACCTATGGGCCCTGGCAACCTCAACATGAACATGAATGTCAACATGAACATGAACATGAACCTCAACGTCCAGATGACCCCGCAGCAGCAGATGATGATGTCGCAGAAGATGAGGGGCCCTGATATGATGGCCCACCAGGGCGTGAGCCCTGAGGAGCTGGCCAGGGCAAGGGCTCAGAATGGCAATGGCAGTGCAATGCTGGGGGGACCCCAGAAAATGATGATTCCCTCCCAGTTCCCCAACCAAGGACAGCAAGGCTTCTCGAGCGGGCAAGGGCCTTACCCCAACATGCCCCAGGAGATGGGCAGCAGCTCGGACATGTTCAGCCCTGAGCAGGGCACCATGCCCGTTGGGAGCATCAGTGGCACCACCAGGCTCAGCCACATCCCTCTGCCTCCGGCCTCCAATCCCACTCCCACGCAAGGGGGCAACCTGGCCAACATGCACCCAGCACCTTCCCGGGGGCTGGGCCGCCGGCCCTCTGACCTCACCATCAACATCAGCCAGATGAACTCCCCCAGCATGGGTCACCTCAAGTCTCCCACCCTCAGCCAGGTGCACTCGCCACTGGTCACCTCCCCCTCTGCCAACCTCAAGTCCCCACAGACACCCTCGCAGATGGTCAGCATGCCACCTTCAAACCAGTCTGGACCCCTCAAGTCCCCCCAAGTGATGAGTTCCTCACTTAATGTCCGGTCTCCAACTGGCTCACCAAGCCGCCTGAAGTCCCCTTCTATGGCTGTTCCTTCCCCCGGCTGGGTGCCGTCTCCCAAAGCCACCATGCCCAGCCCAGGAGTCAACCAGAGCAAGCAGACTCTCAGCATGAACTCGTCTGCTTCCATGGGAGGACTGGATCAGGGTATGCTGGGTATCTTGTGTGTGAGTGCATGTGTGTGCTTGGTTTGGGTGAGTGTGTGGATGGTGTTGCCCTCCAGCCCATGTGCTCTCGCAGGAGTGGGGAGACAGTCGTGCCTGTGTGTGCCCTTACATCTCATCAAGTGAGTCTTTTTTTTTTCCCAGGAGTCCAAACAGGGCCTTTTCAGGGAGTTGGGAGGGCAAACAGAACAGCTTTTACTTCGGCCCTGGCTCACGCTCTATGATGCAGGCAGCAAAAGATGTGTCTGTGCTGGGCAGTCAGGGGCAGTTTGAACTGGAAGTCCATCACCATTCTGGAGCAGGGTGTCCGCATGAGCCTCCTCAGGGTCCAGAGGGTGCTGGGCTGCGCCAGCTCTGTGTTTTGCAGCCTCCTCTGGTTGCTGCTGTTGGAAGGAGGGGATGGGGCTGCTGTCTGACGGGAGCAAGCCGTGGTGTGCGGGGGGTACTAAGCTGTTCTCTCTCTCTTGCTTGCAGGTTCTCTCCCTTCTGGGCCTCGGAGCAGCTCTTCCGCACCAGCCAGTAACACCTCTAGCACCATGAATCCCAACATGCCTTTTACTTCCTCTCCAGATCCATCCCCCTCCCAGAACCCCCTCTCGCTGATGATGTCCCAGATGTCCAAGTATGCCATGCCCAGCTCCACACCGCTTTACCACAATGCCATCAAAACCATCGCCACCTCTGATGACGAGCTGCTGCCGGACAGGCCTATGCTCCCACCTGGAAGCATGTCAGGTACATATTTCCGGGGCTGGGCTTGCAAGGGGTCAGACCGTCTGGTGGCTGCTAGCAGGCCTGAGGCACCAGGTGGAAGAGGCATTAGAAACTGTTCTCCCACCAGCTGCCATGTCAAATGGCTTAAATTTGCCCTCGTTCTTAACAGTCTGCTCACTGTGATGCCCTGTGCGTCAGCTTTTGGCTTGGGTGTGCTGTTTGGAAGGACATGAGCCAGCCTGGCATTTGAGGCAGCCTTCTTCCACGAGCTTTGGGAGTTTTCAGAACTACCTTTACCCTGCATGGGACGCATTGGCCCTGGATTTTCATGGCTCCTGGGGTTGTCTCAGGCCCAGGACTTGCAGGCAGAGGTCTGCTGCTTGGAGCCCTTGTGCAGTGGGACAGGGGTGCTCTGAACAGGGTTTGGGAGTCTGATGTTTTGAGTGGAGCCCAGGTGCCTGTACAGGCAAGGCTGTGTCGTAGCATAGTTCTGATTTCAGCAGGCACCAGCCAGACACGCTCCGCTAGCTGGTGGCACTGGTGGGGACAGCTAGGCAAATGAGTGTTTTTTGTCACTTGGTGACCAGCCCGAAGGGGAATTCCAGCACACCATGCCACTTGATTTAGGGGTTTAAAGCTGTCTGATAAATATTTTTGGCAGTTTTCAAGATGAAAAATGAGTTTTTTGACTCTTTCACTGCTGCATAGTCACTTAGGTTGACCACAGGCATGCAAATGCATCAGCTCCCTCATGACCCGAACCCCTCCACAGGCACTGATCACTCTGCTGTACTGATGAGCACGGTCGTCCCTCCCTCCCCGGACAGCACCTGTCTTGTGTCAGGCTGTCAACTACTTTGCTTTTTTTCTCCTCGCTGCCCAAGGTTGTGTGGTCACAGGAGCTTGCCGGGTGGCTAACCCTGCAGGCAGGCAGTGGTGAAAGGTCACTCCTCAGTGCCTTTCAGGCAGCTGAGCACTCTGCTGAGATCATGGTGTAGGGCTGTCCCAACATGCAGAGCCATCTGGGACTCTAAAACCAGTGGGCTGTAAGGAACTACAAATCCAGCATGGGACAGGATGAAGCTGGAATGGTTCCCTGCTGCTTGTGGGCTTGGGGAGCTGGAGTCTGGGGCACTTTTTCCTGATGGTGCTCTGCAAGCCCATCTTGCAGCTGCTTACTGAGCAACACGCTCGCTCCATGCTCAGGGCTTTCTGAGCAGGAGTGCTCGGCAGGCTTCCAGGGTGCAGATTTTGCAGCCCTGAGAGGTTAGTGAGCAGAATTAACTCTTCTCTTGTTTTCCTCTCCATAGGTGTGACAGGGAACCAGCCGAATCAACTGCACTTGAACTCTGTGGGACCTGGATCTTCTCAGAGCCCCATGGGAATGAACCTGCCCGGTCAGCAACCCCTCTCCCACGAACCACCCCCCACCTCCATGATGTCCTCCCCGAACCCTTTGGGCTCTAACATTCCTATGCACCCGAGTGCGCCAGGGGCAGGTGTGCCCCCCCAGAACCCCATGATGCTGCCCCCAGGGCCCCAGGACTCGTTGAACCAGCAGTGTGGCCCTGTGCCTAACAGTTCGCAGATGATTCCTTCCAACCAGCTCGTGTTCCCCCGAATGCAGCAGCCCCACAACGCCATGCCGTCTCCTGCTGGAGGCATGCCCATGGCCCCCGGCGGGGGAGGTGGCCCTGGGATGCAGCAGCATTACCCGCCGGGGATGCCCTTGCCGCCTGAGGACCTTCCCTCCCAGCAGCCTGGCCAGATACCCCCTCAGCAGCACATGATGGGCAAGAACATCCCACCTCGGATCGGCGAGCCCTACCCACCCGTGCTTCCCGGGGTGGCGTCGGTGCTGAACGACCCTGAGCTCAGCGAGGTCATCCGCCCCACGCCCACGGGTATCCCCGAGTTTGACCTGTCCAGGATCATCCCGTCGGAGAAGCCAAGCAGCACCTTGCAGTATTTCCCCAAGAGTGACAGCCAAGCGCCCAAATCGCAGCCTTCCAACCTCCACCTCATGAACCTGCAGAACATGATGGCTGACCAGCCCCCGGTGCGGCCAGGTATGAATGCCCCCAGCCTCCCCGGGCAGCAGGGCGTGCAGAGGGGACTCAGCATGCCCATGTGCCATCCCGGACAAGTGCCCATGCTGGGCAGGACAGGCATACCGCCCCAGCAAGGCATGATGGGCAACAGCATGCACCAGGGCATGATGTCTCCACAGCAGAGCCTGATGGCCCAGCAGAATTTCATGCTGATGCAGGCCAAGCAGAGGAGCATGTCTGTGTCGGGGGAGATGTATGCCCAGACAGGACACATGATGTCACCTCAGGGCTCTCTCATGGGGCCCCCGCCTCAGCAGAACCTCATGGTCACGCACCAGATGAGGCAGAGGAGTGTCTCCCTGGACAGCCAGATGAGTTACATCCCTGGGCCTGGGAACATGGCGAACCTGCCTTTCTAACCCCGGCTGGTGCTCAGGGGTGGGGAGGGGATGGGGCTGCCTGTACAAACATTTTTAAACCTTTCTTCGGGGGAGGGTTGGGGGCCAATGCCGGTGGAGGACACCACGGGGGATGCTTTTCATATCGGATTCGCCTCTACACAGAAAACCAGATGTGCAGTAAACTTGATGTGAATTGGGTTTCTTTTTTCTTTCTTTTTTGGGGGAAGGGGAGGGTGGAGGGGCTGGGAGTGGGGCTGTTACTTTGAACCCTGCGTGGTAACCAGGGACATCCAGACCCTGTGGCAGTTTGTAAAGTTTTCATTTATGGTTTTCCTCCGTCAAGTGTTTTTCTTTCCCTTTTTTTTCCCCTCTCTTTTCCTTTTTCTTTCTTTTTTTTTTTTCCTTTTTCTTTTTAAGCAACCAAAATGTGCAAGAGGGTTTTTGGAACTAGCTGTAAATAGGTCGCTGGGAAAGGCAAAACTTGTGCTGGTTTTTAATTGTTCTGTATTTCTGTGTTTTAATAGAAGCCTCAAAACATGTTTTAAAAAAACAGAAACAAAAAACATGCTAAAGGCAAGTGTACAAGGATTGAAAACTCTCCTTGGGGGAGATAGGAGGATCCCCCAGGGGGCACAGGGCATTGAGAGATCCCATTGTAGAGTGACTCTGTGTCAAACCTGTGTTGTTCACGCGTCTGAACGGTTTGCATGTGCGGGGTGTATAGTTTCACACAGATCTTAGGCCCCTGTGGAGGCTGTGCCAAGTACACGAACACAACCGATGACTGAGGACCGTCGGGGAGGTCAGAGCTGTGACCCCGGTGAAACGCTGCTGGAGCAGTCCTTGTCCAGCAGGGCAGAGGCCACAGCTTCACAGGATACAGCTGTCTGCTCTGTGGTGAAGCTGATGTGGCTGGGACTGGGAGGATGCTGGCCCTTCGGCTGGACAAGCGGCAAGGATCTGGTCTTTGCAGATGATAACGTGTTGGACCCGAAGGTCTCGACCAGCTGCGTCACCTCTAGTCCCTTCCCTTCCCCTCATGCTGTGTCCCCTGTGGGCAGGGTAGTATGGTGTGGAGGGATAGATGGGCTCAGAGAAGAGCGAGGCGATGCATTCCTGTGCTTCCAGGAGAGGCTACCTGTGAACCCTGCTCTTTTGCAGCCTTCCTACACCAGTCCTTTACCCATCCATCGCCCTCCGCAACTGCGCTGCGCCCCCTCTACCTCTGCCATTGAATGCTCTCCCAGGTCTTCCTCATGCTTGTTGGTCCTCCTTCTCCGGAGTTTCACAGGCAGCCTTCGCTCCATCTAGCCCTGAGCTACTGGCAGCAGCCCTGCCCTACTGCACAACAGAGGTCCAGCCGCTGAAGAGGACCTGTCCCTGCGTGCGATATTCCACCTCAGTATAAGAGTTGTCTTGTACGGTTTCAGCGGCGCAGCCATCCTGCGCTTCAGTCAGAAGAGGCTGAGGTTGCGTTGAGGTTGAGGTTGCGTTGCAGCCCCTCATTCCTAGGCTGGCAGAAGCATGCAGTTCGAACATCTCGGGCTTTTCTGGATATGCTCCACCCTCCCCATCCTCCACGCCGTAAGGTCTTCCTGCACGCAGTGCTGAGGGGTCTTTCCTGTGTTTTTTCACAGAGGGGACTGTGGGGTGACGCGCATGCACTTCTGCACGCACCACAGTTTCTGTGGACCTCTGCGGGGACCGCTTTCCAGCATGGTGTACCCTATGGGTATCCAACGGTGAACTCGGGGCACGCAATTGCCGGAGGAACACCAGTTGGAGGATTATCTCTGCAGAGCCAGACTTAGCATACTACCTCTCTTCTAACAGAGCTCACCTTTCCCTACTTGCTACTGCAGGGAGGAAAGGGCCATCGGAAAGGGAGATTGTCGAGTAGCGAGTGAACAGCAACACTTTTTATCACATTGTAAGCTGTTCGGAAAGGCCAGGGCGGTGCTGAAATGTCAGCCCAGCGGCTGCCTTGATCCAGTCTGTGAGAAGGTGGAGCCACAAAGTCCAGTTAGGAATACCGTGAAGCTTTGGGGCATTTTGTAGTGAGCCGTACTGGGCAGGAAGCACAGGTCTGGATTCGAGGAAGGATTTCACTCTGGTCTCCTGCTTTGTGTGGTTTTGTTGTGTACAATGTGAGCAAGCAGCATTTTCAGAGATGGCAAAACAGGACTGATTCTGGGAAGTGTTTATCCCTGCCTTGGCAGGTGGAGCAGAGGAATAATCTTCAGCCCAGGCTAAGGAAGTGTGCTTTGGATCTGACGTGTTAGCTGGTTGGATTCTCCATCCTTTCAGAGTGTGCATTTCACGTGGGAGGATGTGGCTTGAACAGATGTAGCTCTTTCTAAGCTTGACTTGCCTGAAAGGCTGTGGCTTCTCTTGGCTGCACTTTGGGGTGTTGGCTGCTGGTAGTTTCTTGTAAACATCCAAATATCAGTGCCAGCCCCAAACCTTGCTCATCACCCACCAGCTAGTCTCGGTTAATTTGAAGCCATAATATTTTCTATACGGAAGTTTTTTTGTTTGTCTGTAGACAGCTGTTGTTTTAGCTCAGTTGAGACCTTCACATGTCTGTACCTTCCCTGTTACCCCTTTTGCCCAGCCCTACTGAGGGCTTGCCAGGGGGTTGCGGTCCTCGCTCTGTCAGCAGCACGTTGTCCCTGTGTCAGCTGGAGCCCGGTGGCTGCGGCGCACCACAGTGCAGTGCTGGGGAGGTTGGTGCTGCCCACTCGCAGGGACAGGGCAGGGCAATGCTATTTCTGCCTGGTGGCAGGAGGGGAAGACCTGTCCTTCGGTGACAAATGAGTATGAAGTAAAGCCTTTTGACTCAGCAGCCCTGGATATAAAAGGGAAATCCTGACCCTAAGTCGGAGCCAGGGTCTTTGGAGCAGCGGTCGGCACTCTTCTGCAAAATCCCACCGCCCTGGAGCCAGCCCTACCCGTACCGCTGCAATGGCTGACCAACAGGGAGAAGCAGTGCTGCCTAACAACTCTCTGCCCCGGGCGCTGCTCCCAACCGCATCTGTGAACAGCAATATGGCAGGAGCTTCTCTGGAAGCTCAGTAACAGCCAGTCCTTATTAGACCTGGGCAGGGTTTGCCATCAGCCGATTACCCACTGCCGTCAGCTGTGTCTAGTCTCGTGTCTTGTAGTTTATTGCTCGGCTTCTCAGCTTGAGTTCTGTGTACTGACTCCACCTAATCACAGTAAAAAGTTTGCCCATGTTTTAGCCATGACTTTGCCATGTTTTTTCAGCTCCAAAAAAGCAAACGCTGGGAAACCGCATCTTTCAGTATGTCAGATAATCACACACCCGGAATTAGCTTTCACGTTGAGGTAATGGTGACTGACCTGTTCTCTGTCATCCCATGGAGAAACTTCCCCAGTCATTTTGTACCATTATATAAATATATATATAAATATAAATATATAAATACAATATGTGAAGACATCTTATTGGTTTTTATTTGAAACAATTTTTAGGCTTGTTTTTGGGTATCTGTGCTGCCTGTAATGTATTGACCTGTTTTATAGGTGCCTTTTTATTAAAAAGACAAATTTCAAAACCTGACCCTGTGCCTGTCTTCAGTGGGCTGTGTGATTTTCTGCAGGGCTGCACGTGGGTGTGCTCAGCCCAGCCTCTGGGGGCTCAGCCAGTATCACCACTGGCAGGCTGGGGCTGATCCGAGGGGCTCAGCTGGCCCCGCTATAAATACCTTACGTCAGGTGGGGACTCTGAGAGGAGAGGAGCTCTTCTGGGTTGTGGGAGTCATTTGTGCCTAAGGTATGCTGAGACACGGCTGCAGTTGGAGTATTCTTCCTGTGAAATTCGGGCAGCCCCTTCTTGTAGCAGGGTCAGCTGTTTAGCGCCTGTTACGGTCTGTGTGGGGTGGATGATTTGGCCCTCCTTGTCTGCTTGCGTGCTGGATCCCCAGGATAGAATGAGACCCAACCATACTGCTCGGAGCGGTTTGTTACCATATCGTGGATTTTGCTGCCTTAGTCCGGGCCGTGCTGGCTGTTCTCCCCCATCCTCTGCTGTGCCAGTCATCCTTTAG
Source organism: Elanus axillaris (assembly GCA_026212715.1). Lineage (NCBI taxonomy): Eukaryota > Metazoa > Chordata > Aves > Accipitriformes > Accipitridae > Elanus > Elanus axillaris. Next base: position 8,240,328 of record JANZLQ010000086.1, read on the forward strand.
CTCCTGTGGCTTGAAATGGATCATCTTTTTTAGCTGCTGCAAAGAAGTAACAGTCATGAGGTGAACAGCCTCATTTTTCCCTCCTGCCTGCTGTGGGTCTCCTGCCTCCATGGCTGTTCCTGAGCACATCTGCTCCCAGCCACTCATGCCTAGCAGGAGAGCCGCAGGCCCCTGGGCAGGGGTAGGTGAGGGAGAGGGTCCCGCCACCTGAGCTGAAAGTGCCGCAGGTCCCTTCTCCCGCAACTTTGAAGCAGTTGCTGCATGCCTCCATCTGAAGTGAAGCTCCTGCCCTTCGTGAGGTGGCTGTGGGCTCCTTGGAGGAGCTGGGACACTTGCGCTGCGTGCAGACCTGTGTGTGCCCCTGCCACGAGGCTGCGCCCTGCCCCCAGCCGGCAGGGATCGCAACCCACTCCTTATGGGCAGTGGAAGCTGGGCTGGGACCAGGGAACTGCCTTTGCAGGACACGGGACAGGACGATCCTCCCAGGTAGGTGGAGGAGCATGCACAGGGCTGATGAGGGGCCAGGCGGGGCCACCCTGGCTGCCTCAAGTCCCTGGGCAGGACTGCAGAGCGGAGAGGTGACCTAGAGCAGGGACTTGCCTGGAGCCCCGTGGTTCCCCATTGTTCCGGGCATCTTGTGGCCTATCAAAGCTCACGTGTGCTGTAGCTGCTATGTGCTTGTGGGAAGGCAGAGCCAATGCGGAGCACGCTGTGATGGCAGCGAGGCGAGAGGCCGGTTCTGGGGGCTGAGAGAGAGAAAGGGGTTGTGCTGCCGTCCGTGCGCAGAGCTGGGGTGGTGCACGTGGCATCCTGCCCAGGACCCAAGCTCACGGACCTCGGTGGCCGTGGTGTCATACATCCAGAGCCACCTGTGTGCAAAATAAGAAAGATGGGGCAGACAGCAGTGAAGACACTGAAGTGCTTGAGCATGTTTGGTTCTGGGAGGTTGGGGTGAGGAACTAGGTAGTCTTCTTGATAAGGAAAATGAAACCCGGCGTGTGAGTCACAGCGGGGCAAGGGGTGCTAGAGCTGCTAGGAGGGGTGCGAGGGCGTAGGGAGAGCCCCTTCTCTGCAGCACTCCCAGGCACGCGTTCATTCATGCATTCCCTGGCTCGCACTTGTCAGTGCACGCTCCGCTGCCTGCCACGGCCCCGTGATTGCTGCGTGTGTGTGGCAGGATGCTCTGCTGAAAAAGCCCAGCACTGTCTCGGGGGAGACTCGGTCGCCACGTAGGAAATGCAGAGCAGCGTGCTGTGGTGGGGGTCTTTGTGTCCCCTTCTTTGGGATTGCCCTCGGGGCAGGGGGACCAGGGCTTTCTCTGGGGTGTCTGCCCCAGCCTTGTTTGCAGAGCACAGCCCACAGCCAAGGGCGCAGAGTGTGCCTGCCCACACGCCACCTCCCCGCTCCCTGCAGGAGACACCTTGGAGCTCCCCTCGGCTCAGTCCCCCTTCCCGGTGGCCTGGGGGGGCGTGGGCAGAGCCCGTGGGTTTGGGGCCGAGCAGAGCTCCACGGGGGAGCCTGAAGGACTGCCTGAGGGCTGCAGTGTCCGGGGTGGCTCTAGCAACACCAGCGCTTAGCAGGGAAGCCCGCTCTGGGCCAAGTCATGTGACGGCCATGCAAACCCCAGGGAGATGGGGAGGATTTCACCGAGTGGAAAGCCCAGCTTCCTCTGCGGTGAAGGAGAGTTCCTCTTGCTTTCTTCTCGTCACCATTCAGCAGGCTGGCTGCAGGCAGCTGCAGGAGGAGCAGTGTCTGCTCTCTGGGGAAGGGTCTGCCAGCTCTGAGCTGAGCCTTCCCCAGGCTGGCTGAGCCGAACAGGGGTGCAAGGGCAGCTTTCTGCTTGGGTTAGCAGCTGCTGTAAAACTGGGGTAGGAGGTGCTGCAGTCAGTGGAAGAGGCCCTGTAAAGCAGGGAGCTAACGTAGGTCTGGGATGGCTCTGAACACAGCAGAGCCTTCTTGCGGCACTGGTGAAGGGAAGTCTGAGCAAGGTGCTCTTACGAGCCCTGTGGTCCCTGTGTGCGAACAGCAACACTTGTCAGAAGGGTGTCATCAACCCGCATAGTGCTCGCTGATATATTTCCCTTGCAAAATTGACACGACTGCAGACAACTGCTTACAAGCACTATACCTGAGAAGGTATTTTGTTTAACTGTTTATTACAGCTCACATCAAAACTTTCTAAAAGTTTACCAACATACCGGTATTAAAAACTATAGTAACTATAGATGCGTAATCTGTTCACTCTTATTTTGTGTGCAGATTTTCTCTTTACATTGTGAACCCTGTAGGAATTTTACACTCTGATCATTTCTTCAGTAACATTTTTGTGTGGGAATACAGCTTCCATCAGAGCCGGAGCTGGGGAGGTGTTTACAATGCATCTGCAATGGGTTTGCGCACTGGTACAACCATGGAGATAGCAAGGGCAGGCTTCAGAGAGCTGCTCTTCCTCTGCTGCGCATACGTGCTTGGACAACTACGGTTGCCATTACCTGCAGGTTTCAGCTTTGAAGATGCAGCACTGCAGGAAATGGTGGACTGCTCTTTGTATAAAAGCCTTATACTTGGGGAGTTTTCTCCTCGAGTCACAATTTGAGAACAAGCTATTGAGATCTCTGCCTGAGCTGGACTGATGTAATGTGACCCTTTCCATAATGACTGGTCTTTTTAGCAGGGCCCTTGGGTATGGTGAAGTACAGCTGCAACCGAGCCCTTTGTTAGTGGGTTGAACTTCAGAAGTGAGTTTAGCACAAAATTCCTGCTGCAGCAGGAGAACTGATGTTGTTCTGACTTCACTTAAAAAGCAAGGTGAATGGTAGAGTGGATTTTAAAGTGTGCTCATGATTAAGGTTGTGCTCCTGTGGCAGTTGGTACGTAAGGCTCTCATAGTTCAGGCCACAGCACTGCTTAGCTAGCAAGGGAGGTGCAGTGGAGCACTGCTGTGTGTGCACTGCAATGTTATACTATGACAAGACCTACTGGGAAGCAGCAGGCTGCCTGAGTCTGCTAGGGCTGCCCTCCATGCCAGCTTGTGGTGCAATCATTAATGACAGTGAAAGCCGCCACTCTTAGTTTGGGCCAAATTGTTATCAAGCGGCCTTGATCTGAGCTGTTGCTGGATACTCGTGCTTCAGAGCAAGATCAGTGCCCAGGTTTGTTCTGTGTGAAAACTGGATGTGCTAAACCTCTGAAAGCCCCATAGGTGCAGGTGGAGCAAAAATATCAGAAAGCACAGTGCGAAGCAAAATGTTACGGTCCCTTTCAGCCTGCTAAAACCAAACAGAAATTATGCAAATGAGCTCTTTACTTGGGGGCAGTGGCTCTCCTTGCTCTCAGAACCCACAAATTGCTGTACAATTTGCTAGCTGCAAAAAAAAAAGTTACACCTTCAGCCTCACAAAGCTGTGTGGTTCATCTCTCCATGCCCAGTCAGTATACAGAAGCCATCTCTATAGACAGCTTTCTTCCTTAAAGGAAAGATTTTGCATAGTCAGGCATTCAGTTCGGCAGTCACTCACTGACACTCTTAACAGCAGTAAAACAGATCAAATGAGCTGGAAAGGATGCGACTGGTGTCAGGAAAGGAATCTGTGACAGTCAAATCTTTCAGCCTGTGGCAGAACCTCCTGGCACGAGCCGTCTTGGGAAGATCAACTTGCTGTGGGTGGCCAGGGCTACGTTGTGCAGCAGGAGGAGTAATATTGCAGCCAGAGACTGTCCAGCACCGTGTGTGCCTGCTATTGGAGTGAGCTCTGCATCCCCCGGCGGTCCTACCTGTATCTCTCATTCCAGCTGCCATGGTCAGTGAGTCCCACTGCTTCCCTTGGGCATGTCTCTACCAGCCTGTACCAGTGAAATGGAGACCTGCTTAGCTTTCATCCTCAGTCCTCGCTCACTGACACAACTCCACATTTACTTGGCTGCACTTTTTTCCTTGCCTGTGGCACCCCAGTCTCGTGCCTGACTCCGTGCACAGGATGCCTGCAGTCAGTTTTTCGAGGGAGAGGTGAAAACGTTGGGTTCAACCCACTCAGGTTCATCCGGCCCCACCAGAGTGACCATCAGCCAGCCAGTGTTCACCAACAGCTGCCAGGTGGATTTCTGCAGGTATGAGAACCAGGAGGAGCCAGGGAAGGTATCTGGTGGGATTTGGGTGTTCTGGTGGCTATCGGACCTCAGTTTCCTGAGGAGTGAAGAAGGTGGTGGGGACGCTTGTGAAACTTGGGACTGAGGCCACAGCACGTGTGCCACTGGGAAGGCAAGCCCCAGACCGGTTCTGCCCTGCAGGCAGCCTTTCCCAGCTAGAAAGTGGAAATAGAGGTGGTATTGTCAGACTCAATCCCGCTGCCCTTCCTTGTCACCTCCAGGATCTCCTGCAGGGTCTCCTGGCTTATGCAGCCGAGCTCCTGCAGGATTCGGAAGAAGTCGTTACGGAACTTGACTCCAATGAAAGCGTAGAGGATGGGGTTGAGGCAGCAGTGCATGAAGCCGATGGCCTCTGTTACCATGATGGCTGTGTCCAGCTGGTCTTCCAGGAGGCAGTTCTTGGTGAAGGCTTCTAGCTTGGTAAGTGTGTTCAGGAAGATGACAATGTGGTACGGGCTCCAGCAGAGCAGGAAGACTCCTGTGACCAGGATGGCCACACGGACAGCTTTTTGCCTCTGCAGGCGCTGAGACTGACACAGAGCCCGGACAATGGCCATGTAACAGTAACACATGACTAGCAGGGGCAAAAAGAAGCCCACAGTGTGGTAGAGGAAGCGGGTTGCCAGCCAGGCGTTGTTGCCATCGATCCCAACCTCTGGAAAATAGCAAATGCTGCGGTTGCTGTCATCTGTCCAGACTTCCATGAAGATGAGATCAGGTAAGGTCAAAAGCAGTGAGCAGAGCCAGACAGCTGTGCAGGTGAGGTGGATGGAGCGAGCTCTGCGTTTGCGGTAGGTGTGGATTGCATAGACGATGGCCAGGTAGCGGTCCACCGCGATGCACCCCAGCAGCATGCTACTGCAGTAGAAATTGATCTTGTGGACAGCGCTGAGGATCTTGCAGAGGAACTTCCCAAACACCCACCCAGCCAAGCTCTCCACCACACTGAAGGGGAAGGTGAGCAACAGTGCCAGGTTGGCCAGGGTGAGGTGAAAAAGGAAGTTTTCAGTGGTAGTGCGAGACCGTTTGAACCGCTCTAAAATGACCAGGACCAGGGCATTGCCCACAGTCCCCAATACAAACATCAGCAGATAGATGAGGGGCATGAAGACCTTTCTGAAGGGGTCTCTCTGGTTGCCGACCACAGATGAGGCTGGGTTGAAGCAAAAGTAGCCTTCCAAAGAAGGGGTGGTATTCTCATCTTCGTAGTAACCGCTCAGCTCCACCTGGCTCTGGGGAACAGAGAGAGTCTGGTTACTGGAGGGGAGTTTCTGAACACGAGAACCCAGTTCCTCAGCCACACCTGGCAGACCTGGAGCGGAGCATCCCCATTTCTCACAGCCCACCTGTGTCAGGAGGAGGTGCTGCCCGTCTGCAGTGTGATGACCTGGGAGGCCCCTCGGGTGCCAGGAGGTACAGCAGCACAGGGAGAAGGTTGTCCTGATCTCCAATTGCGGGGCCTGGTCACTCTGTAATCTTTAACTAGCGTATTTGGGGATGTTCTGGTGTCCAGACAGATGACCAGTTTCATCTTCTGGTTCTTGTTGAGTTACCTGCTGGTGGGTTTTGCTTTCTCACACAGCACAGAACCCTTCTCTACCAGCTTTTCTGATTTTTCCACCCATTTCTGACACCAACTGTTCCTATGTTGTCTGCTGTCAGGTATGAAGGTGGTGGGATTCACCGCACAGCACATCTGTACCTCAAATTATGTGCACCGATCCTGTCCCTTTCTGCCTCTCCTCCTCGGAGACCTCAGAGCTGCCCGAGGCAGAGCAAGGTGAGGTGGGGAGAGCAGCAGCCATGCTTGGGATCGCTTTCCACACGCTCAGAGAAAGGTGTGGGGTGGGTGTTCAAGCATGACCGGAGGAACGCCTCTGAGGTGACGCCGTGCCACAGCTATGGGGATGGATGCTGGAGAGAGAAATCTGTTCTGTTGGTAAACCTTGCGGTTCTGAATTAATTGCAGTCAGAGCAGGAAAGGGAATCTGAAAATACCACTTGGACCCCAGGCTGATACTCGGTAAAGAAAGTGTGACAGAGGCGCCGCAGGTGTGATTCGTGCTTGGCCTGCTGTAGCTCCTCGCCAGGTGAGCAGCCTGTATTCGGGCTGAGACTGTGGGCAAGTCCTGAGTGCCAGGAAGCTGGAGTCATGCTCGGGACGAGGCCCCTGGACAGTGGGCATGCTCCGGCTGGCCTCAGGCACCTTGCAGAAGCTGGGCGTTCACAAACACAAAGGGCTTGGATGCAGACAAGCACAAAAAGAGAGTGGCACAGGAGGCTCGTGGCAAGTTGAGAAATCAGTGACAACTGGGAAGAGCTAGGCAGCAGTTACCCTGAGCTCCCCCACCTACACCCTCTCTGGAGACCAGTGCCGAGACTTAAGTGTCAACCACAGCGGAAGTCTCTGCTCGCTGCTTTCATACCTTTCACTGCCAGCTGTAGCCGTTTGCACCTGCTGCTCCTTCCCTTGTCAGCCAAAGTTCCCATCTAAAAATACTAGCCCTGCTTTAAACAGTTTTAGAGATAATTTTGAGGGGTTTTGTTCCCCCCATGTGCTGCTAAGCCAAATGACCGTGACCAGCCTTGAGTCCTGCACTGTGCCTAGCTAGAGAAGGGTGATTTATGTTTTTCCTTTCTCAGGCAGCCTTCCCTGGGCAACGCACTGGGTGCCTCTGCACGTGACTGTCTGGGGTAAGGAGGTGACTTCGCAGCGGCAGCGCTTGTCTCAAACTGCTGTGCTGCTGAAACCACCTGCATGCCTCCAGTGGGAGCCCGGGCATGTTGATGGGGAAGAAGTGTACGGAGCATTATTGAATATGCGGAGCAGGCAGCTGGCGCATGTGGTCCCTGAGCAGTGGACAGCAGGAGGGCGAACAAGACCTTGGGGAAAGTGTGGAATAAGCTTGCCCAGTTCTTGCCCTCTTCCCTGGGCCTCTACCTTTGGCTACTGCCAGAAAGAGTGTTGAGCCAGACAGACTTTGGCCTGACTTAAGTTATTCTTGGTCTTGCCACAGTCCCATTCCCCACCGGCTCTGTACTCAGCGGTGCTGCCATTGTGCTGTGATGCCACGGTGCTTCCTCCCAAATGGGCAAGAGCCAGTCCTCTAGGGGGGCAGGAGTCCTCCTGCCTGCCCAAAACCTCAAATGCATGCAACTGTCTTTCCCTCACATAATGGTGGGGCTGCAAGCCTTTGGTGAGAAGCATTCATATTCCCAAAGAACAATTATTTTTCCTCTTTAGGGTATGATCCTGGAGACTGGAGATTACTGCTAAAGACAAAAGCCTTTAAAAATCCCTCCCAGTTTGTTTTCTCCCTGGCTTTAAAATATTTCCTGCCTAGTCTGTACCTGGACCCAGTGTCAGGGTTTAACAACATGCCCAGAAACCTGTGATGTGTTGGCCAGGGCCAGATTCTTCAATCTCTTCCAAAAAACCAAACCAAAACAAAAACCTTTGCAATTTGGTACAGCAACCAAACCAGGCTGCTCAGGACACACAGGTGACCATGTTGAAAACTCCAAAGAGAACATGTGCTGGAATGGGAAACTTTACTGGGGAGAGGTTGGAGAGTTCCAACTTTAAAGGGGAAAAGAAAAACATGGGAAATGAATGGGTTTGCTGGCCAGAGTGTTGGAGCGCTGCCTGGAGCCACGCCAGCACCATTGATGACGGTGGATGGGCAGCCTGTGCCGTGTTCAACCACTTTGCTGAATGGTTTCCAGCATCACCTTGCATTCAGAGCCGGAGATGCAGAGGCTGAGTGCTACTATCAGACACCATCTGATTGCTGATAAGACGGCAGGTAGGGCTCTTACTGTAAGCCACTCGCCGCGGGCAGGGGAAGCGTGCGCTGAGCTGTGTCTGAGGCGTCCTCTCATGTGCATCTCTGAGCAGAGCGGCGAGTGTGGGTGGGAGCGGACAGAGATGAGTTGGAGACAAATAGAAGAGGATGAAAAGTCAGAGTCCGGGCTGGGACAGAAAGGGCAGGCACCAGAGCTGCAGGAGATGCGCTGAATGTCACAAGCCGAGGCTTTGGGGGGCTCTGCTGCGATTCCCATTTCTAGGACTGTGAGCAAGTGGCTGCCTGATCTGGGATGGGAGAAGTCAACAGTGCGCGCGCAGGGAGACCTTTGTCGAAGTCTCCTGCAATACAACTGCAGCCAGATTTGGGGGTGGGCAATTAAGTGGTGTCTTTTTCTGTAACTGAGCAGTCAAGTGCATGCCTGGGAAGCCCGTTCCTGTGTGCCCTTTGTTCAGGGATCCCTTTTCCCCTCTAACCCACATCTCAGAGTTATTCTGGTCTCCGCATGTCAGCTGCTTTTCTCAGTTCCCTACAACTGCCAGCAACCAAAACATTTGGCTGCAGAAGAGAAGCAGCTTGTGCACTATTAGGGATTTTCCACGTGAGTCATTCCCTTCTAGCCCATGCCAGGACTGGGAGAAGCACATTTAATTCCCAAAGCTTTAAAACTAAAATTGCCCATATCAGTGCGAGTTACTGACAGAGCTTCTGCTCATCCTCTCTCGGGATGCTGAAGTAGGGAAACACATGAATAAGAGCAAAGCCTGTGGAAATGCCACGTTACTGCAGCGCAGCTGCCTTTATGGCTCTTGAGTCACGTTGGTCCCATTACAATGAAAACTGGCCTGCAGCACCTCAGGAGACCTGGTGGAGATCCCAGTGGTCTTTCTGCAACCCTCTTTTTGTTTCTCTAGTCTGCAGCTGAGGAAGGTTAAGGGGGCAAAGCTTTCTTGCTATGGAGAAACAGTTACTGTTTTGGGCACATTACTTTGCCACAAGGTTACAGAGATGAGTGGTCTCCTAGGGTATCAAAGTTGAGGTGAGGCCCTCACGGGACTCAGTGGGCAATACTGAGGTAAATGCCTTTTTGGTGCAAATGTTCGCATCATTTTTACTTCCACGCTTGCTTAATTGGTCAAGAGATCCTCTCTGGTGAGTGCACAGGGCGAGGTTTGTCACTGCTTTCACATGACACCATGGAGGCCTTTTTTGCAAATCTCTGTGAGTAAGTTGCTGCAACAAGCGCCAAGTATAAGTAAAGCAGTATGTGGCACCACCAAAGCAAATGTGGCATTGCTTGTGTGAGATCTGTGGCCTGTTCTAGGGAGGGAGCCAAACCTGGGAAGCTCCCAGGAGGCAGACGTGGGAAATGTGTGTCATAAACTCCCAACTGTGGGAAGTCTGAGAAAGGTATAAAACTGTTCTTGTTGTGGCACTAGACTGTTGGCGCTCAGTCCCAATGTTAGCCAAGTTCCCCCCACCCCCCACACAGGGTCTCCTTATAACTTAAAATAATTCACAGCAGAGGTAAAATCGCTAAACTAAGGTTTTGGAAAGTATTGCATACAAAGAACAAATCCCAGTGCTGCTTAATCCCCCTTGCATTAAAAACGACACAGTTTTGCCACAAGCAGCCGCTTGCTGGTAGCACGTGACATGCTGCGGGCAGGCAGACGGCAGGCTTCAACTTTGCTGGTGTTCTGGTGGTGGCACAGATTTCCAATGGAGAGTTCAGCTGGAGGAATGAACCAGCATGGAGATGAAAAAGGTTTGAGTTTGGTTTTAACCTCTCAGCAAGCATTAGGGCTGCCACTGAACTTCAGCAGAGGTCAGTGAGAGAAGTGTCTTCTGCAAAAAAGTTCTAAAGGAACGACCACCACTCGCAAATCATTTTTTTTATACTGGATGAATCAGAAAGAATAAGGAGGGTAGGGCTTGCCCCCATCTCCTCTCTTCCCTAGTGTACAGGACAAAGGAGGGACAGAAAAACTGGTAAAAATTAAATCCAGCATTTCTCTCTTTAGAGAAACTAAACAAAACCTGAGGTCTGTTGCAGAGAGCCACCGTATTAAAAAGCAAATGCTGAGCTTCAACATTTGAAAACCAGGCTGATGATAACACTGCTGTGGACTTCTTGGATAGCACAACGTACTCTAAAAGGTGCAGCTGCCATCTTTCACTTGCAGATGCAGGAGAGAGAACTACTGGGCAGAATACACAGTCTTCACTCCCTATTAGAAGAAGTACTTGCAATTTATCTTCCCCTTTTAAAAATTCCCCTCTTGTAAATATACTGCGTATTGCCCTTTCAGCAGAGTCTACGGCAGCCTGTTCATGGAGAAGGCAAGCAAGGGTAGGAGCGTGTGTGGTCATACCAAGGGTTTTCACAGGCAGCGAGACAGCACTGGGTTTGCTTGGGTATTCCTGTTATGTAAAGCTACTAGATGAGATTTCCAGGGCTTTGCACACTGTGCACACAGTCATTCGTAGCACTGAAGGCTGGTGCAAAAGGCCCCTGACTCAGAACAAGTGTTTTACACCCACGTTGAGTCAATGGCTGCGCAGAGAGCAGGGCATCAAGGAGCAGAGACTGGGACAGGCTGGCAGTGTGGGATGGGGCTGCAGCAGCAGCTTGGCTCTCCCAGCGAGCCACCTGGCCCTTTGGCAGCAACTGTGGTCTTGGTTCCCATGCAAGGATGGCACTCGGGCTCAACGCTCACCATAACGCCAGCGCATGAGGTCCCGGTAGTTAGGCAGCTGTCCCCAAGGGAATAACTGGCACCATTGGATCACAATGGCTACACCCATGTTACACCATCTCTCTGCAAGCACGATGCTGTCACCTGTAGTCCCCTCGTCGGTCAAGTCCAGACTTAAAGGATGCGAGGGCTGATTGCGCTGGTGTAAGAAATCGCTCAAGGTCTCCCTCAGCCAACAGGAGGGTGAGAAGTTGGACAGATAGAAACCAGGTCTTTCAGCCCACCCCAGCTCTACCTGCTCTCCCCATTAGCAAGCAAATCCAGGCCTGACTCACCAAGTCATAGGTCTCTGATGAGTAGCTGACAGGGCCCATGGTTTCAGGGGCAGGATCCGTCTCTCCTCCAGCAGTTTCAGCAGAAGTTCTTTTCTGGGGTGGAGTTAATCATTTAAGTGAGTAGGGAGGGACCCATCATGTAACAATAGAGTATTTGCAAGGCAAATGAGCTTCAGGCATAGAGTGACCTGGTTGATGTAAAGATTAGCATCTAGCTTTATCATCTTACTTTTTAGTGCTGTAAGTTGATTTTTAAAGTACAGTTTGAAAAATCCGCATTCCTTTGGTCTCTGCCAGAGAAGATCCGGAACGTCTATATGTCTTCCCTGGACATCTCCAGGGCACTTGCCTGTGGCCATCCTTGTCTCAGGTGGTCCAAAAGGCTTTGGAAAGTTCTGTGCCAAGGGACACTGTTACCAGAAATGTCCCCAGATCTGGGTGCCTCTCTGGGGCTGTGCAAGACTGTGAAGACACCTGAGATGAAATGCATGGGTCTGGTCTGTATGATCATCGCCCTCCACCTCAGGGTCCTCCTGGCTGCTTTATCCTCAGTGACCTGCAGACATCTTCTGCTCTTTCTCCCGCTGCTTTGCCCCTCGCCTTCGCTCAGGGGTGCATGCAGCAGCTTGCACGGGAAAGCACAGCCTCAGCACAAGGTTGCTAGCTAGCGGAGGCTAGACTGCTGTACAACATACAGAGAGGCCCCTTGATTAGAAACCTTCCTGCAGTGCTTGCCTTCCCCATAATAAAGATGGGAAATCCAGATTTCCTCTGCTGAGGGAAACGGGCATTTTGGCCAGTGATGTCACAGCAGCAGATTCATGGTGTGAAAACCCCAGTCTGGGTCAGCAGGATAGGATGGTATTGCAGCTGGCATTTTGGCAGAAAGCTTTTCCTCTGTGAGGAGCTCAGTGGTTTGACAAGCACCATCCCTGGCCTCCTCTTGTCCGGGCACAGCTGCACCAAAGCCTCCGTACCAGCAAGGAGTCTGTTGGGACTCAGCCTGGTGAAGAAGGAGGTGGTGTTACTCTGATAAGTGCCGTTTGATTTCATCTGCTCCTTATGCTTCTTAGCTGGAGCCTGGTGCTCCCAGCTTGACAGGGACCTGCTGCCCCAAGGATGTTCGCTGTCTTCCCCTGCCCTGAGGACCTTCATGTGCACCTGCACGTGCCCACCTGACACACCAGCCTCTGGGCACCCTTCTTCCAGAAGTGAGAGTACGGAGAGCAGCAAAGCCAGAGGGAGGGCATGGGGAGCTTGTGCTGAGCCTCACATCCCCTGCCTCGTAGGGGGAGTACAAACTGAGTGAGCCCTGTCCGACACGACCTGGCTGTCCCGAGGCCCTGTGCTGCCAGGGCTGCGGGTTGAGGTGAGAAGTGGGGTACTGCTGTGCCTGGGAGAGGTTAGGAAGGATGTTTTCACTCAGCTAGAACTGGAGGGTGGAGCACTCAGCATCGGGGACTTCCTTTAAGGGCCAGCAACAAGGGTGCTGCTCCCCACAGCAGGGCACGTTTGGGACCAGCTCTGTCTGTGAGACAGCTTGTGACCTTCAACAAATGCTCCCTGCCCTCCCCCAGCCCCAGTCCTACTGCAAGCAAAGCAGAAGTACCGTGCAAAATAAGGTACTGCGAGTCCATGGGTGACAGTGATGCTGCAGAACCTCTTGGGTCAGAGGGGCAGTCTGCAGGATGCAGCTACAGGGAACTGTAGGCTGGAAACACCTCCCAGGCTGCAAGCCTGGCCCTCAGACGTGGTGTGGGAGTGACAGGGGTTCAGGGAGCCCGCTCCAAAGCAATACACACAAATGAGTTCACTTGCAAACACATACTACACTGAGGAAATGACTGCTACCATACAGACATGACCTACGGGATCCATGAGTTGTTGTTATGTGAAATATGAGAAAGATGATAATGAGAGAGATGAGCATGGGAGAAAAATAAATGGGGAGAAAAGAAATTTGAATGAAAAAGAATGTCACTTCACATGCAGGTAAGGAACCAACCATGGAATAAAATCTTTGCAAAATAACGGTAAATTTTTGGGGATTGTTTGGGTGTCTGTTTATGGGAATTCCTGGCTGAACTCTGGTTTTCTGCCACAGGTGTGCACTCTCACTGGAGATATGTTCTTGTTTTGTCAGGAACGTAAAATTTTGTTAACTTGTGCAAAGTATTCTGGTAATAGGAAATTAATCAGTTTCACGTAAGGATGATAAAATGCGCTTCTTGTGTATGAAGTTGCTCTGTTCTATATAACTATGTGCCTAACAAGCACAACTACTGACCAGTTTGACACTGCACTGACTTTCTGAGCTCTGCTTGAGAAAAGCCAGATGACTTCTGGCTCCTGAATCTTCTCACCTCTAATGTTTTCCATTTGTCTTATTTGCTGTTACCATAACTAAAGCTTTGTGACGCATGTGCTGCCTACAGATGTTAGTCATATTTACTAATCCGTTAATTTCTGTTGTCATTTGTTCTTTTAAGGTTAGAGCATGCAATTTCCTGTACATCTCGGTGTGAAGTGCGATGCTTAGGCCTGCGAAGAGTTGAGATGAAACGCCAGTCCCTGCACAGCAGGGCCAGAGCAGCACGAGGCGGCACCGGAGAACGAAGGTTGTGCCCAGTGTGTGCCTCTGACTGTGGGAATGGGGGAGTCGAAGTTTCTCCAGCCGTAACTGCTGCACCCTTCCACCAACAAGTGTCACACTGAGATGGCAAAGCAAGAAACAGGTGAGATGCAGCTTTTCCACTCCCCTGGCATTTGAAGGCACAACGCCTGTCTTTTCAGGTTCCCTTTTCGCTTGCCACACTTGGAATAGAAGCTTTAAGAGGGACGCATCAGGTGGGCGAGAGGCTGACAAGGGAGCTCCGTGCCAGGGACCACCTCTCTGCCCCAGGGGACAGCAGTTTAGGACACATCAGCAGGTAGTCTGGGAGCAAACAGAAGAAAAAAATCAAGGACGAGGCTGTGCCAATCTTATTTCCCATGAAAGTCATGCAGGAACATGTGAAATTACTGCAGTGGAAGGGTTGCCAGGCTTGATGGAGATGAGGGGGCTGTAGCTGGCAGAAGAGGGAACAGCACGGCGTCTTCCTCTGGCTGCAACCCGTGGACCTCTCATGGCACTACGGTCAGGCACACGCACCACACGCACTGCGGTGCTGGCCCTGACCGCGCATTTTGCTGTGGAGGGCAGGGATAAAGAGCGGTCTACAGATGGCTGTAAGATGGGAGGAACTAGGAGAAAAGGGCAAGGCTAAGGGAAACAAATGGGTTTCCCCGGTTTATGGTGCCCATTTTGGAAAAACATTTGAACACAAACTTGTCTGCAAAGCAGTTTGGGAATTACCAGCATTTTTAGGCCGGCGTTGAAGATTACATCCCTGTCGCGCCTCGCCTCGGCAAGATCCCTGTCTAAGCCACAGCTATCTGAAAAGGAAATGGCAATTTGCACCCCATCACCGTTGGCGGATACGGCTCCTGCAGGCCGCGGGTCAGACTTTTATTCTTATGTTTGCGTCAGCTTTGTTTCAGTGACCACGCGACGCGTTACAGCTTTGCGGGCTTTTTCTTGGGAAACAGGAGCGTTCCCGCTGTCTTTGTGATGAGGCCCACGCCACGTGCTGCTTCCCAGCAAGAGAAGCCGCCGGCGCTGGTGGCTTCCACCTTCGTCGCTACGCGTCCCCCTCTGCCTCAGAGGGGCGCAGAGCGACAAAAAACGCTTCCGTAGCTGCGGGAGCAGTGCCCACTCCGCCGCCAACCGACGACGACAACGGGGGCTGCCCCCGCTCCGAAGCCTTTATTCCTTCTGCGGTCCTTCTGGGAACGTTTCCCCCCCCCCACCGCCGCCGGAGAACCGGCCGCGGGCTCCACCGGGAGGGCGCGCAGGGGCGGAAGCAAGGCGCCGGCGCGGTCACGTGACCGGCGAGCGCGGTGTGGGGGGGGATC
>JANZLQ010000086.1:8255841-8268002 GCA_026212715.1 Elanus axillaris
CCCTGGGGCCGCGCCGCCCTCTGCCGTGGCGGGGGCGACGCCGCAGTGCGGCCCGGGCTCGGCGGAAACAATGGGCACCGCGGGGGCTCCGGCGGCCGGGCGAGCTGCGCGGACGCTTTGTGCCGGGCCCGGCCCTGCTGAGGCGCGGCGGGGCCGGCAGCCGGCGGAGGAGGGGGGATGGGTCTAGCGGCGGCTGCCCTGTCCGGCAGCTCGCCGACCTGGTCTGCGCCTGGAGGGGAGAGTCGTGGTGCAGGGCGGGCGGGTTCTTCGTTGGACCGCCGGTTTGCGAAATGGTGGCGCTTCTCGTCTCGGAACGGGGAGGTTGTCGGGTTCGGTGAGGCTCTGCGTGGTCTCCTTTAGTCTCCCTTCTTGTATAGGGTAGTTAGGAGCGAGGGACTTGAGCGGTTCCATTTCCTACAACGTTGGGGACCTCCTCGCCGTTGGTGTCCGGGCGGCCCTGGTTACTTGTGTGACTCGTCCGGTTTTCAGAAAGTCAGTGGGCAGGGGCTATCTCCTTTCAAAGATGCCTTGAAAGAGTGCTTCCAGTCGGGAAGATAACTAGCAGGAAAATCCTAGTTCGGCAAGCTTTAAACTTTTGCTGCGAAGCTGGGATCGCCATGCGTGGAAACAGCTGGGAAGAGTCTGAATTCCTTTTCCCCATCCTCTTGAAATGCTTTTGAATGTGCCTATTCACTGGGGAAGCGTGCGTTTTTTGTGGATGCTGAAGTTAGGAAGCAGTAGTCTGCTAGTTTTTCCTTTGCATTTTCCCAAGATACGGACGCGTTGTGATGAGAAATTGTACAGGCAAGCCTGCTTCTTGTTGCTTCTGAAAGGGTTTGGACTGGGAGTGTCTTGGCTCCCTAATACCGAATTCTTCAGCTCTGGTCTGTGCTCCCTTTATGTAAGGTGCTTCTTTGTGTCAAATACGGTGTCAGTATTAGGTCATGTGTACCAAATGTTATCCTTTGAGCTCAATAGGGGTTGTTACTGACAGCTGGAAGGTAACGTCATGTGGAAGACGTAAGCAGGAAGCTAGATATCTCGTGTAATATCTAGTGTCTATCACTGCTTCAGTTTAGGCTCAGTCACTTAGACTTAACAAAACAGGAAGCTACTGTCAGTTCAGCTTGATGATATCATTAGTTTCGCTATTCTGAATGGTGTTAAATCAATACCCAATTTAAAAGTTTGAGTAAGCTGGTTGAACTGACTTTTTGGGTTGGAGGAGGGTAAGCTGGTTTTTGGGGGCTTTTTTTGTTTGTTTATTTCCATAAAAAAAGATGGTTTCTATTTCCCTTTCAAAGTGCAAAGGGTGATCAGAGTAACTTAAGGATTTTGTCAGTTCTAACTGGAATGTCCACTTGATGTTGTGGTCTTGCTTCTTGTCACAAACTTGTGCGTAATGTTGTTGGTTAGCATTTTAGGGCTGCTTTGCTGTGTCCCAGAAGCGGGGGAATCTTGAGAACTGGCAAAGCAATTGATATAATTCATGCTTACTCTGCGGGGGGTGAGGAGAGGGACAGGTAGTGTATTTTCAAGCAGTTACTCACTAGAAGGCTGCTGAAAGTACAGCTGTTCAGAAAATTATCTTTGGCGACTGAAGGTGGTGGGCACAGCTTTATGGAAAGGGGGGAGAAAATTGACACTTGGTAATAATCACCAAGAAAACAGATAAGCAATTACTGTTTTTGCACAGTGCCTGGGAAGAAGTGGTTCTTGAAATGCAAAGGTAAACTGATGTGACTTATGTAGTTAAAAATCCACATACTAATTGTTATTGTCTGCTTCTCTTTCAGATTGAAGCAAGTGAATTCTGATATAACTCAACTTTGTTAGAGGGCTTTTTTTAAAAAAAAGTTGATCCACAGTGCATCAGAGCAAGTTACTATACTTTTGAGTGACTTACAGGTGCTTGCCTGCATTGCAATAAAGGACTCATATATTGAGCAAGACTTATTTATCTCTTCGTTTTGGAGAGTCTAATAAACTGTTATTACAGTTTCTGTACTGACTTTCAAAGTTTTGAAGTCTAAAAAGACATCTTTAAAAATAAAAACATGAGCACGGCCAGAACAGAGAACCCTGTTATAATGGGTCTATCCAGTCAGAATGGGCAGTTGAGAGGCCCTGTAAAACCCAGCGGGGGCCCAGGAGGTGGAGGCACACAAACTCAGCAACAGATGAACCAGCTGAAAAATGCCAACACAATCAATAACGGCACTCAACAGCAAGCACAGACTATGACCACCGCTATTAAGTAAGTGTTTGTTTCGTCTGCCACAAACATAATGTGTAAAAGTTGCATATGGGAAAGAGTTCTTGGGTTCCCATTTTAAAAAGTTTTCTTCTGTTGTTTGATGACACTGGCGGTTAGAAGTGTCCTGTGACATGCATTATGAAAAGAAAGCTGTGTTTCCATGTGCGAGCTTCTCTGAGAGTGTTTGTTGCGAAAATGGAATGTGATGCTTTGCTTTTCAGAATGTGTAGCTGCTTGTCAGAGGTAGCCCACTGAGCAGCAGCAGCAGCATCCTGTTTTCTTTGCTCACTGCAAGTAGTATGAGAGGGAAGTTGGGGACTGGGAAGGAACTGAACTGAAATTTAAGACAGAAGAGGAAATGCCACCTAATCTCTGTCCAGTTGTGTATGCTTTTCAGTTGTTTGTTGCAGTTCTTTCTCACAGTGAGAAATTCTTTAAAGTCGGTTATCTTTTGTCATTGATCTTAAACAGTAGCCCTTGCTGTCCTCGGTGTGATGCTCCGGCTTTAATTCATGAAAGCCTGAGCTGAGATAATGTGGTACCACTGTGATACTCTACTACCATCAAACTGGTTTTGGAAGTGTGCTAATAAAACGCGAGTGGGCTGGTTGGAAATTCTGAAAGATGTAAAAGACTTGGATGGTATGGTAACGTGTTCCTTTTCTTTTTTTTCCCCTGTGGTTCCTCCTCCCCCTGAACAACGTTCACTTTTATTTTGTTACTCGATTATTTGCGAAGGAAATGCCAGCTGTCATCAGAGTGTGTGTAATGGAATACTCAGGTTCTTAAAGTTTGCCTAACGTGTTCCCCCCCCTTTTTTTTTTTAATGAGTTACTATAATGAAACTGAGGAGATAAACTCATCAAAATTCACTCATGAGTTTCTGGGACTGGGGAAGAGAAGGACTTTCCTCTGTACAGTGGCTTTCAAGAGAGAATGGGTGTATAAATCTCACTGAGAGCAAAAGACAACATTTGATCAACAAGCGGAGTGTATGCTTACTTAATTTTCTCTCCAAAAGTATTTTTTATCTTCTCATATTACCCATGGATTAAGAATGGATGTTCCCTGAACAAGAGATTTTTTTATTGTTTTTGTTTTGTTTTTTTTTCCAAGTGATGAAATATTCTCATGTGGATTTATTATAGCCAGTTTCTGTCATATGACTAAGTCAGTGCTCAGTTTTAAATCTGTGTTCTACTGGATTGATTCAGTGCCCTAAAAATGGGACTTGAATTATGACTGGATAAAGATTTCACAAATTCTCTGCACACTTGGCAGATAACTGATTTTCTCTGTTTACAGTTTCTTGTCTGTTGCATCCTGCTTAGCTCAGAGAAGACTTGAGCTTGTATGTGTAGGCGCTTTTCGCTTTCAGGAGGTGAAAATATTGCATGTTCTAAGAGACATGTAATCTGTATGTAAGAAACTAAAAATGCAAAATAAAATTGCTAAACTTTTTAAAATTTATTTTATTTTTTAAATTTTATTTTTTAATTTATTTTTATTTTTAAATTTTTATTTACTTTTTTAATTTGTTTTATTTTTTAAATTTATTTTATTTTATTTTTGCTATAGACCTGGTGATGACTGGAAGAAGACTTTAAAACTCCCTCCAAAGGATTTGAGAATCAAAACTTCGGTAAGGATAGTTGAATTGTAGGAATAAATATTAAATAAAAGAGGGAGGAGAAGCTGCAGTGGCAAAATATTTGTCCTAAACAATGATTCAAAAGCAGTTCAGCTCCTGCTGTTTTAAATGAAGAATTAATTTGTTCTACAACTGCTTGGGGGAGGTGCTTCTCTTGGAAAGCTCAAAAAGGGCGTTTGCTGTAAATTTTTTACTTTATTAGTGTTACAGCATGGGACTGGTTGTCAGTGTCTCTTGCAAGGCAGATCAAAAGATGTCTGTGTATGTTTACAGTACTGTATTCCGTTACAAGAAACTAAATGTTTCCTTCTCCACTGAATGGTATTGCACAGATTAGTGGGAACTGCTGTATAGTAATGGAATGCACTTTGTGGTCTTCCTGCATAGGCAATCTCTCATTGAGTGAGACCAGTCTACAGCTGTGGGTTGTATGACCTAATCTTATGGATGTGCTTTTTTGATTATTCAGGACGTGACCTCCACAAAAGGAAACGAGTTTGAAGATTACTGTTTGAAACGGGAGTTGCTGATGGGAATTTTTGAAATGGGCTGGGAAAAACCATCTCCTATTCAGGTTGTTTGCAAACAGACTACTTACAAGCAGTG
Source organism: Elanus axillaris (assembly GCA_026212715.1). NCBI lineage: Eukaryota > Metazoa > Chordata > Aves > Accipitriformes > Accipitridae > Elanus > Elanus axillaris. The sequence goes on from JANZLQ010000086.1 coordinate 8,260,356, forward strand.
TTTAATTTTTACAAATTTATTGTAATTCTTATTCATGCTTAAATGTTGGCTACTCATGTCACGGTTTGGGAAAACTGGGGTTAAGAATTTTTAACACCCGAATAAATCACAAAGCCATGCAGCGGATGACTTGGAGATGGGACTGACTTACACTTTAGAGAAGTTAACTTGGATTTTCCTTTTCATTCTGGAGGCGTTAGTGTGTTAATCTTTTGTTCAATAACACCTTTCACCTAAGTAGTCCTAGTGAGACATGGGCTGTTCTGTCAGTTTTCCTGAAAACTGAGTTACTGTAGGCTGTGTGCCTTTAGTTGTTACAAAGATAACTGTGGCTTTATAATGCAGTCTTGTTTTTTTTAATCGTAAGCATCTGGAAGGAGTGTAATGGAGGTTATGGGAGAGGGATTAATGTTAGCAAGTTTACTTTTCTGTCCCTCCATCTTGCTTTAGCTTTTAAGGCTTGTTCTGTTAAGAACTGTTGATGTGTAAACTTCGGGGGGGGTGGGGCGGTTGAACCCTCATTTAATTGCTCTTTGGAGGATTGTCATTGACATAGCTCTGTCACTATCTCCTTTAGGCATGAGAAAGCTGTGGCTTTTAGGTAATTTGTCTGCTTTAAAACAGATTCTGACCATGCTGCCTTTCCAAAAGGCTGAGGGTTCTTTAGCTGTTGCTGTAAAAGGCAGTGAAACGAAAAATACCTGGGGCCTGTGTTTGAATGGCTGAAGTTTCCAAAGGAAAGCCTGCTGATTTTATGCGAAGTATATCTATCACAGGAGCATGCAGGTTTGAATTACACGGGCTGAGGTGGTTCTGATGTTAAGATATAGGTGGGTATCTTTTTCCATAGGAGGAGTTTGCTAGTGACTGTCTCTTCACTTTTTTTCCTAATTTTTCACTTTTTTTCTTAATGTGTCAGTACAGGTTTACCGTTCCTGTGGTACCTGATCCCTGGTTCTCTTATGACCAGGCAAATTAAGGACTTTTAAGTGGGATATGGGGAGCGGAGCTATTGCTTTGTTGGGGAACTCTTTACTGATAGGTTTAACTCCTTCCTGCTGCGCATCTGTGCTACTTGCAGTTGCAGGATATTCTGCTTATGAAACAATTCGATTTCACATGGTACTGTTAGCAAGCAGAGTTAAATTTGGCCAGCCTCTTGAGTGAGCATGGCTTATGATTGCTCATGTACTGTTTGTCATTGCATTTCAGGAGGAGAGCATCCCCATTGCTTTATCTGGTAGGGATATCTTGGCTAGAGCGAAAAATGGAACAGGCAAGAGTGGAGCCTACCTCATTCCTTTACTTGAACGGCTAGACTTAAAGAAGGACAATATACAAGGTCAGTTGAGATGGATCTCACTTAGTTGCAGCCGGGTAATGGTATCAGTCGCTACTTTGCAGACTTGAATCTAAAACTGGTCAAGGAAATTGACCAGCATAGGTTATCTACTTGTACTTTCAAAGAAAGTTAATGAGGAGTGGTGGAGTGGAGGTGGAATTTTAAAAGTCCCACAGTTGTTTTCAAAAGCCTGAAATGGATGACATCTTCTGGACTCTACTGTCTTACCCTGGAAAGTGGATTTGGAATAATAAGGAAGCATGCTGGCTGGGGGACTTGCACAGAGGGAGTATCAAGGGACAGAGAAACCTTGCATGGAATTTGCCTTGGAAGCAGTTTCTAGGTCTCATTTAGGATACCCAGAGTGGAACTCCAAACCCATAGAAGTACAGCTTTTGTAAAGTCTCCGTCTCCTCTGAGGATTACTATTTAAGATACAGTGTGTTACTAGTAACTCACAATGATGCTTTTAACTTTCAGCAATGGTGATCGTTCCCACCCGTGAACTAGCCCTGCAGGTCAGTCAAATCTGTATCCAAGTCAGCAAACACATGGGAGGTGCCAAAGTGATGGCAACAACGGGAGGAACCAATTTGCGAGATGACATAATGAGGCTTGATGATACAGGTTGGAGGGCTTTTGCTACACTACAGTTGTTTGTTCATGGCTTTTATGGTGTGGCAGTGGAACTTCTGCTTGTTGTTATTGTTTGCCTGTTCCAGGACAGACTACAGTATGTCTTGTTTGCTATTTGTATGCTGTTGTTATTCCCTCAAACTGTTCGTATGAAATGTGGCCATGAATGCTAGAAACATTGGTTTAGTCGCCTTAACCATTTTTTTTTTTTCTCTTCTAACCTTACAGTGCATGTGGTGATAGCTACCCCTGGAAGAATTCTCGATCTCATCAAGAAAGGAGTAGCAAAAGTTGAGCATGTCCAGATGATAGTATTGGATGAGGCAAGTTGCTCTTGTTAAACGTCTTGGCATTTTAACACCAGGTTAAAGCAGTGATGTGTCTTGGCGAGTCTCCTCATTATGCACGGCAGCAAATCAGACTTTGCTTAGAGACACTGTAAGGTTATAGCTCATCCATTTCTCAGTATTTTTGAGAAGGTACTTTGGCAGAATTTTTCAGCACGTGAATCTTTTAAGAAAACAGCCTAGAAAGATTTGCCTTTCCTGTTGTCTGCAATTCCTGGAGAATAGATAAACAGTCTATTCTGAAATGAAGCAATGCATTTCATTTGGGTTCAGTTTATAATGAGTGAGCTGTGCTTACCACGTAATTGTCTATAAAACTGATTTATGAACATCCAGTAGCATATAGGCTTCTGTGCAAGAGGCTGAGAAAATAGTTGTGTGAAAGCTCTTGGATGACTCTAATTTAGATTCCATTTATTTTTCCTGAATTTGATTCTGTTTAAATCAAAGTCCTGAAAACCAGGAGACAGTAAACTTCCTTTTACTGATCAATCCTGTCTCCAGCAGCTAAATCGCATATCTTTTGGAGTGTGGTGTGTGCTCCAAAGGGGACGGTCCCGTCATAAGGGCAGGAAGAATGCTTCTGGAGTTTTGTTTGTTGTTTGCCACTCCCCCCACCCCCTGCCATGCGGTACTATGAGAAGACTGAAATCTTGCCCCATTAATTTGACTTACTCTTTATTACTTCTGTTGTTACAGGCAGATAAGTTGCTGTCTCAAGATTTTGTTCAAATAATGGAAGACATTATTCTCACGCTACCTAAAAACAGACAGATTTTGCTCTACTCAGCCACTTTCCCTTTGAGTGTACAGAAGTTCATGGTGAGTGCAGATGTAATCATATGCATATGATGGCAGTAACGTTGCATGTGAAGTGTGTGAATGAGTGGTGCATAGCTGTTAGTGCTAGTTTATTCTGGTTTTTTTTAATGCATCCAAACTTCACAAGATTAATTCAGCCTAAATCTAGGGCAAAAGTTTGAAAATAATTTTTGACCCACAGTAGCATTAATAGGAAAGCTAGGAATGCACAGTTCTTGCCTATAAGGTACTGTTTTCCACTTTGTACTCGGCTAATATGCCACCTGCACTGATTTGCTTCCAGAGGGTACTCCTGTTTGGTTTGCTCGGTCACCTTGGATTCATAAGTAATTGTTTGTGAAATTGTTACCCACTCTCTCTGTTCTGTGTATAGCATGAAGAGCGAGTGGCTAGGTAGTGCATCCTTGCAGTGGAGGAAGTTAAATGTGCTGGAGGGTGGGAAGTACTTAAGTTGTTCTGCATGTAGATATACCTGCTTTATCCTTATCTTTATTTTTCAGAATTCCCATTTGCAGAAACCCTATGAGATTAATCTGATGGAGGAGCTGACCTTGAAGGGAGTTACCCAGTACTATGCCTATGTAACTGAGCGTCAGAAAGTACACTGCCTCAACACGCTGTTTTCCAGGGTAAGCAGTAGAGCTGAGTCAAGAACATACAGAATTTTCTTGCTTTCGGAACCAAGAATAGGACTGAGGGTGGCAAAGACAGCATAACAACACTTTTTGCTTGTTAAAAAGTGCTATTTAGCTGAAGCTAAGAGTGCGTGCTTCTTGTCCTGCATACCTTTGTGTTACAGACCTTTGTTAATTTTTTTCCCCTCTTGTACAAAAATATGTACCGTGTAACTTACCAGCAGCATACCTGCTTTGCTTTCTTTCTAGAAGGGATTTAGACTTAATGTCTTGGATCATTTGTTAGTAAAATGCTGCATTTACTGAGCATGCTACTTGTATGTTCAGCTCCAGATTAACCAGTCGATCATTTTCTGCAACTCCTCTCAACGGGTTGAATTGCTAGCCAAAAAGATCTCCCAGCTGGGCTATTCCTGCTTCTATATCCATGCTAAAATGAGGCAGGTGAGTATGAAGTCTACAGCGGTTTATTGCACACCACCCCAAGTTTTACTGCATAGCTGAATTAAGTTTCATGCTTGCTTTAAAGTTGCATATTCTTTGAAAACTGAAACATGTATTGCTTTGCTATGGATTTGGTTCTAGACAGACACCCTGCCCCCCACCCCCCCTTTCCAGACAGTTCAATGTTAGCTGGTCAGTTGGTACTTAAGAGTACTTCAGATCAGGTTAATTAGTCCAGTGTAAGCACAGACTGCAGCCAGAAGGCACAGTTCTTAGTGCTTGCTGCCTCGCTTTTGCCAGCATGGGGAGCCATGGTAGACCACACAGTGTAACTGACAGAGATGAAGACGAGCTTGATTTAAAACAAACAAGAAAAACTCCACTGCTTATACAGTTGAGTGCTCTGTGTGGCTTTGCAAACAGTAAATCTTGCACTGTGACTGCAGGTGAATCTGAGAAGTCGGGGAGGTGGCTTTGATCAAATGTCTTGGCAAAAGCCACAACTGGTGTGCAGCAACTGAGCACCTGTGGTCTTGGGGTAGATGATGAAAAATGCCAGTGCAGCTTTGCTGGTGCAGAGGTTTCTGTTAACTGTATGTTAGCTCAGGTGTCCTTGAGCTTCATACTTGTAATGTCATTGTTTTCAGCAAGTGTACTGAAAGATATCAGAAGGTTGAAGTGACGCATATAAAACAGCAGTACTGTGAATTTGTTTTTTGTTTTTTTTTTTCATTTTATATGTTAGATAGAATAAATTCAAATGACAGCTTTAGAGGAAACCTAGCTTGCTGTTCATGGAACTGACAGGTAATGGTAATATTTGCTGGGCCATATGCAGACCACTAATTAATTAAGCAGAAACAGAAGTGGTGTCAGTATTGAGAACAGAGATATGTAAATGGGTTCCTTGAAGCCTGAATTTTATATGCTTTTGATCAGTCCGTAGATGATCTTTGTGGCAAAATGCAGGTATGTTTGTGTGGAAACCTTCAACTTGTTCATTCCTGCTGTTAATTTCGCTCCTTAGCACTGATATTGCTTAATCTTTGTGTGGCCCAAAGTGACTTGTTTGTGAGAGGAGAGTCTTCACAGAGAATTGTCTCATCCCTCCCCTAATTCTGAGTCAGTAGTGAAAAATACTGGAGAATGAAGTTACTGCTGATGTCAGTTTTTAAGGGAATGAATAAAACATGCATTGAATGTGGTAGGGGGCTGGGGGAAGACGATAGTCAAACTACCAGTTTGATATGTTCCTTGATATGTTTCACATAACTGTAATAAGATACTCCTTTTCTGAGGTGGCTTTGATACAACTGTAGGAGGCTTTAAAACAGTCAGTTAAGTGTCTAAAAGTGGTACCAAGGGCCCCTCTGGTAAGTTCTTTGGAATATGTGGGTAAGAAGTGCTAAAAAATATGTACTAGCAGCTTTGTTTGACTCAGCTGTTCTCTAGTGACAAGGAAGAATTCACATGATTGAAGTTTACTGTTTGTTACTTGAATATACCTGAAAGTCACAGCTGGTTGTTTGGTTTTAGTGGGGTTTGGGGGTTGTTGTTTGGTGTCCTGCCCCCTTTGTTTGTTTGTTTGTTTATCTATTTACTTACTTATTTCCAGGAGCACCGCAATCGTGTGTTCCACGATTTCCGAAATGGCTTATGCCGCAATCTTGTTTGCACTGGTAAGAGTTCCTAAACATTTTCCTGTTTCTAAAGGTTGTGATAGAAAGTAGATTAGCTGTTAGCCCTGGTATAATAGACCACTTTATTTGTAATAAAACCATATGTTTTGATAAGGTGTCTTTGTCAAGCCTGCATGTAGCAGGGTGCGGTACTGCTTTAGGCATGTAGATTTTTGTCTTTTCTGACAAACTGTGAAGGTGCAACTTGCCAACAAATAGTTTTACCATGATAGTATTTTTCTGTGCTAGTTCTGTTTTCTCCATATTTTCATGTGAGTGCTGAGTTGTTGGGCTGTAAGCTTTACAAAATATCAGTAGAACTGTGGCTAGGATCACCTGAGTGAGTTTTGCTAATTCTTTAAATGTTTACAGCTCATCTTTTCTAAGTATTTTTACAGTTTCGATTGATCTGAGTTCTCTATTGTATGGCCTGTTTGGCCAGTACCATGGCAGTGTTTGCTGACCACTACATGTGTCTGGGTCCTCTTAACAAAAATCGCTAGCAGTGGAATAAAAATAGTTGAGCTAGTGGGATGTAGTTCCGCTCTCAAGTCTGTTGTGACATTAGCAATGCACAATCAATATGTGAGGAAACACTTGTATAAGAAGACCCACTCAGAAGTAGCCTAATGTGGAAAAAAACTAGCTTTGTTCTAATTACTTTTTCGGCATAGATGTGCAGATCTGGTATTTGGTCATTCTTCTTGTATTAATCATGGTTATAATGGATAAAGGGCAAGAAGGAGCCACAATAGAATTGTATGTAAACTGTCCTTGATACAAGGGAAACTTATATGTGGAACCTAGTACAAGCCGATGTTAATCACTGTTAATCTTCTCACCCTAAATACTGTCAGCATTTGATCTCATTGAAATTAACTTTCTTCATGACCTGGATTGTCTTTCAGATCTGTTTACCCGAGGTATTGATATCCAAGCTGTGAATGTGGTGATAAACTTTGATTTCCCAAAGCTGGCAGAGACTTATCTCCATCGTATTGGCAGATCAGGTGAGAGGAAAAACATCTTTTAGGTACCACGTTGCTGATGACTGTGATGTTTCTTAGGCTTCAGTTGGCTTCTGGTTTTTATTACTGTATCTGAGAATTACTTTAGGTAGCTTTGATTTTTCTGACAAATTTATTTTTTGGGTATCATCTCAGATGGTTATCTTCACAAATATCTGAATAAAGGTCTGTTCTCTTGAAACTGCCTGAACAGCCTAATGGGGGGGGAGAAGCATATTTTGCTTTAATCTCAGGAGACTTATTGATGCTCCTGTTTGCAATTTGGGAAAATTCTCTACTGAAAACTTGGCTTCCGTGATGTCTTAAGCGTGGTTTTCTTCTGTGTGTGTATTCCAAGGTATGTTTCTAATGTCTGAATATCAGCAAAATATACCCTTAAGGAAGGCAGTAAACAAAGGAACTCTCTGTACTTGAACCTTGTAGTTTAGACTTGTTCAAGAACTCTTTTATTGAAGAAAGGCTGCGTGTGCATAATGCAGTACTGGAAAACTTTTCATTGGTAATTAATGAGGAGGTTTAGTCAGAGCATTTTGAACCTCCTGGGTTTTCTTATTCCTATAGCAGTATGAAACTCCTTATCAAAAACTGATGTGAAAATTGTAGAGACCTGTTGATGGGTTCTGGATTTGCTTTTATCATCAGAGAGCATGTTAATAACTACAGATTTTCTCAATCAGCCTTCTATTACTCAGTTCAGTTTTTTTCCCTTCCCCC
>JANZLQ010000086.1:8268102-8321611 GCA_026212715.1 Elanus axillaris
GGTATGTGAGGGGGCGGTCGGGCCTACGGCGCCTTGGCGCGGTTGAGGCGCTGCCGGCAGCGGTGTGTGGCGATGGGAGGCCGGCGGCCTTCTCCCTCAGCCGGGGCTCGGCGGGAGGGGATCTTACTTTTAGCTTTCCCTGGTGCCTGAGTTTCCTTTCTGTTCCGTGTCGTGGTGGTAAGTGTCTCGGGTGGCTGATGGTTTGGCTACAGCCTGCGGGAATACACCCCCCCCACCCCGGTCATCAGCCGCTGGGCTGAACTCTTGGGGGAGAAGGAGAGAGCGACCAAAAGGTGTATCAGGTGCTTTGCAGTGGAGACAGGGTTTTCATTTATTGGTTTATTTTTTTGTAGCTGGAGGGTTTTTTGAAGTCTTACTCATTTCCTTGAGGTGCCCTGTTGAGAATTGGTCTCTACGGGAAGACTCGTCTTGGTTATGTAGGTTGGCAATTTGTAATAGGTAGTCTGCAACCTTTTTCTTTAAGTTAATGTGACTTGGACCCAGTTACTCTTGTCCCCTCCCTTAAGAAATCTGCTAAGAGTCTGGTTACACGTGGCTCTAGGTGGCCCTGCTTGAGCAGGGGGGTTGGACGAGATGAGCTCCAGAGGCCCCCTCCAACCTCAGTCCATCTTCTGTGACTATAAAGCTCTGTCTCTGGGAGGATCCAGTATAACCTGGGGGAGCAAATCCAAAAAACTGTTGAAGAGGAGTATTGTTGGTGGTGTAGAAGGACTGTATAATCCAGGTTGCACGACCTGGGTGCCTTCCAAGACCTTCAGAGGACAAGCTGCTCAGAAGCAGTGTGCAGTTATGTTTATGAAGGGAGCTCTTTTAAATGTTTCAGCTCCTTGAATTAGACATCTGTTGTCTTTGCAGTGTCTCCTGTGAGTATTCACCTGGTGACTTGGTCTGGGCCAAGATGGAAGGTTATCCTTGGTGGCCATGTCTCATATACAACCATCCGACTGAAAGAACAATAGTCAGAGGAAAAGGGAAATCCACTCGTGTCCATGTACAGTTTTTTGATGACAGCCCCACAAGAGGCTGGGTCAGTATTAAATATCTGAGGCCATATAAAGGTAAGAGATGCAAATAGAACTTTTTGAAATGGAAATATGCTGCTTTTTTTATTGAAAAATAGGCATAGAATTTAGGGTATGGTGTTCTCCATAGAGAAGGAGCAGCAAAACCAAGATCAATATTGAGTGGGAAAGCATGTTTTGTACTTTGTTAGACATAGCAAGTTTTTGAGGGTTATAGGTGTGTTTATGGTTATATGGTTCTTTAAACATAAAACCGCTAAGCCCTCTTGTTTATTATATTAGAAGGCAAACTTAAAGCTTGCTTATGTTTTGAAGTTTTTTCCTATATTTCTCCCATCAATATAAAAGATGATCTAAAAAATAAGTCCTGTTTTAATTTCTAGCTCTGAAATCCTTAAAAATATTAGGAATGCTAAACCCAGTTTTCATTAGCTATTTGGGAACTGCAGTTTGTCCAGAATCAGAAGACTAGGCACAGGATGTTAGGTAACTAAAATTAATTCTACTGTGGTGGTATTTCAACATTTTGCATAATAAATCTCACATTAGTAATCATGATCAGTTTTCCCTTGGTTTTATAATTTTACTGTTGCTGAAAACTAAATCATTGGCTGTAAACTGTCATGTGTAAATCATGTTGCTGTAAACTGACCTGTTGTTAGTCAAACAAGTACTTTGGGTGTAATACAGTATTTTTGATACACTGTAGAATTTGCTTATGGTGTCAGTGAAACAACTGCATTTAAACAGTTTCTTACTTTTTGCAAGGCAGAGTTCCATCTCATGTGACTTTTTTTGCTTGTTCATACTTAAGTGTACTGCAGTCAAACCATAGGTAGCTTTAAAATAAAACAGTAAGGTTATTACCATAAATGTTAGCATAATTTAAAGCAAGTGAATTGGTTGATACTTTATATGTATCTTTCCTGAAGGTATTTTAAAATAATCAAATATATTTTAACAGCTTGCAGTTGCATTTAGAAGCAAATGCAGGTAAGGAGAATTGATCTGGGTACAAAAAGAAAATTGCAGGAAAATACGAAGTGTTCAAAATGTTTAAGCATAGAAACACTGGTCTATCTACAAGAAATGTGGTTAATGCAGAACAGAGTAAAAATATTTAAAATACGTGCTTTTCTTTTAAATTCAGGGAAAAAGCATCTCTATACAAAGTAAGGTTTGGAATCTTTGGGTAAGAAAATGGAGAAGTTTCTTACATGTGTTGTTGTTCGTAACCGCATAAATACAGACACAAACAGGGCTAGGCTTCTAACAGTTGGGCATGCAAGAAGTGGAGTTGCATACAAGCTGGTGAAGTGAATATGCAGGTGTTGCACGCTTGAGTATGCGGTTAAATTATGTGATGAATTTTTGCTCCTGCCATTGTTAAATTGTCAACATTAAATGCAAAATATTTTTGGATTTTCTCACTGTGTTTGCAAAATTAAAATGGAGATCTGGTTTGTTAATATGTTGCTTTTGTGCTGTAGAAGCAGCTACTTGTAACTCCATCCTTTGCTACTGCAAGCTCAAAGAAATGAATGTGAGGGAATTCCATTTGTCTTATTTCTGAGATAGCTGACCTCCTACAAGTCAGCTGCCTTTTGTCTACCATTGACTTAGAGCTGAAGCTTCAGTTAAAAGCAGCATATGAAGGGATTCACAAGAATGGCTGAATCTAAACTTCGAAGAACAGGAAAAAGGAATTGCCCTTTCCCATCTTATGTTCCCCTTCTTTCTTTCCCCCAGTTGGATATATATGTTATGTTATGTACATGATTCATTTCTTGAGCATGGCATTAAGATTAATCTCAGCATCTTTGGGGGCCCTTTCTAGAAATCAGTCTGTAGATTGGTTGGGCTTTGATTTTGTGTTTATGTACAGGTAGTGGAAGGAGGAACTGTGGTGTGCTCAAGGGATATGAAAGAGGAAGAGGGATGGTGCAGTTATTAATAGCAGGCTTTGCTTGATACCCTACAGTGTCAGGGTGAATCGCCAGCATGATTGATGATCAGCTAATCTGGCTAATACATTGGTGTTGGGTCTGGCCACCTTGCTGCACTTATGGGAGCAGTTTGAATGGCCAGCAGAGCTTTAGCCAAGAAATCTATGTCATGGATGACTGATGCCCATAACTTGAATATAACTTTATGATTGAACTTGCCTATCATTGCTAAAGTAGCCATGTGGTCTCAGTCAGGTCTGCTGCACTGCTAGTATGAAGTGTTGCTTTTCAGTAGTAACTATAGTTAGTGTGAGGGTTTTAGAGCTTAGCTTAGAAGTGTTCAGATGTGGTAATGAGTTACAGAAATAGAAGCACTTCTTCAAGTGTTCATGTACTAGGTAGGCATTTAATTTGTGAGTGTTTAGACTTTCTCTAGGGATAGTTTATCAGGCTGAATGAGTGACAGGTTGCTGTATTTAAGATGTGGGAATGACTGGTAACACCACAGAATGTTGGATAATTATACTAGTTGTCTGAATACATTAAAAAGTGAAGTATGAACAGTAACTAAATGACTGGCTAAATGCTAGACTAACTTCAGTTTCTGATTAATTATTTGTGGTTTTACAGGTTCATCAGATGGGGAGACACAGAAGGGAGGTATGTTTTATAGTACAAAGCCTGAAATTAAAAGAGCAATGGAGCTAGCAGACGATGCAATGATTAAAGATAAAACTAAACGGCTTGAACTGGCAGTATGCAGTGAACCTTCAGACACAGAGGAGGAGGAGGAGGAGGAAGAGGAGGAAATGGAGGTAAAATTGTTCTTGCTTGCAGTCATTTTTAGGAATAGTGCTAGGACTTAGAAGCTGTCTTTTTGAACTAAGCATGGAATATCTTGCAATTCTCTAGTACCATAATAGCAGTTTAATCTCCTCTTTAATCATGCATGCATATGTATCCGTATGTCTTTTTTTTGCACTGCTTCTGTTTTGTCAGGCCGTATGCTGGTCTCTCACCTTTTATAGTTGGAAAGACAAGTCTAATATCTCTTTTTGGTGTTCTGTACAGTAAGGACTGACCTCAAGTTATTTAATATCTCTGACTTTATTGATCACTTGCTGGTTAACCCAGGTGACCCACTTTCTCACTCAAAGAACCTTTTTTCTGATGCATCTTTTTATCTTCTCTATCTGCTATTCATATTCCAAGTTCCCCTAAGTTTGATCTGAAGTTTTAATCGGTTATAATGTAGAAATTTCTGCCTTTTGGGGTATTTATCATAAGGCCTTAAATCGGACTTTTGGAGCCTGCTCTTATATTGTAGGGTAGCACTAAAATACAAATTCTTGAATAGTTAACACCAATCTGTTGGTGGGGTAACTAAAAAGAGATCTTGTGTTGTATTGTATTCAAGATGTACTGTGAATGATTCAAATTTTATTTCAGTACCACCATATGCATTGGAATAGATTCCTTTGGGAAGGAATGATACAAGGAAACTGTCAATGGGATAGTGGTTTTCCATACCTCCTCTGTCAGCATGGCCCATCTAGTCTTTCTCCTGTGTGACATTGCCCCGAGGGACAGATGCCACTCCAAGCATTGTGTTATGTTTGTGGCAACAGTACAGTGGCCACTGGCACTTCGTACTTATTACAGTCCCTCCACTGCTGTTTTTCTCCAGCACTGGCCCTGGGGTTCTTAAAGTTTCAGGCTGAAAAGGCAAATAATGGAGTTTCTTTTCTCCTAGAGATGCACAATCTTCTTGAAGGTTACTGTAAGGTAGTATGTTTGTAGGTGGAAATAGGTAGTTAACAACAAACAAAACAAACAAACAAACCCCAAAAACCCAAACACAAAAAACAAAACCCCCCAAAACCCCAAACCCCAAAACACCTGGGCAAAACTCACATAGGCCAGTACTGAAAGGCTGCAAAGTCCATTCACATTTCTGACATAGGTTGGTAGGAAAAAATTACAGCACAGAGTTAGTTTATGGAGGTATTTCTCCTTTATAATGCTCTTCATATACCATATGCCTTCTGTCCAGTTGAAATATTTTGTTCATCAGCATCTCTTATGCAAAGAGTGAGGCTGTAAAGAACACAAAGAGGAGTAATTATGCCACTGGCTGGTAGCAGTTTGTTATCCAGAAAAAATTTAGTTCTGTGAAGGTAAATGGAATTGGCTGTGCCTCTACTGTATATTTCTTCAAGCATTATAGCTACTGTGTTACTGCATATTTTTGCTCTTCTTTTTGCAGTAGTGATACTTTACTTTGTAGCTGGAATTTTCTATAGGTAAAATAATTTATTTTTCCAGCAGATGAGTGAAGGTGCATCAGGCAACAGTGATGATTGCAATAGCGAGGAGGATGTGAAGAGTAACAAGCGAGCAATGAGCAGGGAAAGTGCCATAAAAGCCAAAAGAAGAAGAGTGTTGGATTCTGACAGTGATCATGATGGTTCTGATGTAGAGTTCAAGCCTGATGTGAAAGAAGTGGCAAGCAGCGAGGAAGCTAGTAGTGGGGTGGATGAAAATGAATCTACTGACACAGAGACAGATGCAGAGAGTGTTGCAGAAAGCCCTATAAAAGTTCCTTCTAAACGAAAAAGAAGAGAGATAAACAAGCCTGCTAAAAGGAGTAGCTTAGAAAATGAACATTCTGAAATGCCCAAAAGAGCAGCAACGGTTTCTTTAGAAGCCAAGTCTAAGCTGACATCATTTGCAGCACCTGAAACTTTTGAATCTCAAGCAAATGCTTGCAGTGGAAACACCAGTGGCTTCGCGGTATGGGAACATGAAAAGCTTGATTGGCTGCAAGAAGGGAAGAAGAAAGATGCGCACAGGAGACGGCAGAGCGACCCTGGTTATGACCCATGTACTCTCTATGTACCTGAGGACTATCTCAACAAGTGTACGCCAGGAATGCGGAGGTGGTGGCAACTGAAAAGTCAAAACTTTGATGCTGTGATTTTCTACAAAGTTGGAAAATTCTATGAGTTGTATCATATGGATGCAGTCACTGGTGTAAATGAGTTGGGCCTGATCTTTATGAAAGGCACTTGGGCCCATTCAGGTTTTCCAGAAACTGCATTTGGCAGATTCTCTGATGTTCTAGTGCAGAAAGGCTACAAGGTAGCCCGTGTTGAGCAAACAGAAACGCCTGAAATGATGGAAATGCGCTGCAAGGCAATGGCTCACCCAACAAAATTTGACAAGGTTGTACGCCGAGAAATATGCAGAATCATCACCAAAGGAACACAGACTTACAGCGTCCTGGACTGTGATCCCTCTGAGAACCATAACAAGTACCTTCTGTGTGTTAAGGAAAAAGAAGACTCCTCTGGACAACGTGTTTATGGGGTCTGCTTTGTTGACACGTCGGTGGGGAAGTTTTATATAGGTCAGTTCTCAGATGACCGGCACTGTTCGAGGTTTAGGACTTTAGTAGCTCATTACACTCCTGTGCAGGTACTGTATGAGAAGGGGAACCTGTCTGTGGACACACAGAAAATACTGAAGGGCTCACTTGTTTCCTGCATTCAGGAAGGGCTGATCTCTGGTTCCCAGTTCTGGAATGCCTCTAAAACACTAAAAGTCCTTCTTGAAGAAGGATATTTCAAGGAGAAACAGAACTCTGAAAATGGATGTTCTCTGCCCTCAGTAATCAAGTCTTTGACTTCAGAGAGCGACTCGCTGGGATTAACTCCTGGTGAAAACAGTGAATTAGCTTTGTCAGCTCTTGGGGGATGTGTCTTCTATCTCAAAAAATGTCTGATTGATCAGGAGCTGTTATCGCTGGCAAACTTTGAGGAGTATGTCCCTGTGGATATTGATACTGCAAAAACTATGAGTCCAAGTAGTTTCTTTGCCAAAACTGACCAGCGGATGGTGCTAGATGGAGTCACCCTGATGAACTTGGAAGTCCTACAGAATGGAACCAATGGAACCACAGAAGGTACTTTGTTGGAAAGGATTGATTCTTGTTGTACACCATTTGGGAAGCGACTCCTGAAACAGTGGCTCTGTGCTCCGCTTTGTAATCCTAAATCCATCAGTGATCGATTAGATGCTGTTGAGGACCTTCTGGCAGTGCCAGATAAAATGTCTGAAGTTAGTGAGCACCTGAAGAAACTTCCTGACCTTGAAAGACTGCTCAGCAAAATTCACAGTATTGGATCGCCACTTAAAAGTCAGAACCATCCTGACAGCAGGGCGATCTTTTATGAAGAAATCAAATACAGCAAAAAAAAAATTGCTGACTTTTTGTCTGCACTGGAGGGGTTTAAAGTAATGAATGAAATTGTCGATGTCATGGAAGAAATTGCCAGCGACTTCAAATCTACAATCCTTAGGCAGCTAGTCACCCGCAAAGCCAAAAATCCAGATGGCCGCTTCCCAGACTTGAGTGCAGAGCTTAAAAGATGGGATACTGCTTTTGATCACAACCAAGCTCGAAAGACAGGAGTGATTACTCCAAAGGCAGGTTTTGACCCTGACTATGATAAAGCACTACAGGATATTAAAGCTGTTGAGGAAGATCTTCACAAGTACCTGGATAAGCAACGCAAACTGCTTGGATTCAAATCCATGCTGTACTGGGGGGCAGGCAAAAACCGATACCAAATGGAAATACCGGAAAGTGCAATATCACGTAATTTGCCTGAGGAGTATGAATTGAAGTCAACCAGGAAGGGATATAAACGTTACTGGACCAAGGAGATAGAGAAGATGCTGGCTGCCATGGTTAATGCTGAAGAGCGCAGAGATGCAGCACTGAAAGACTGTATGAGGCGTTTGTTTTACAACTTTGATAAAAATAGCAAAGACTGGCAGACAGCTGTGGAATGCATTGCTGTGTTAGGTAAGAGATTTTCTTCATTTTTATGTATAGAAAAATTACTCTTCTATAGTAAATGATGAAATCTGATCTGGATAAGCAAAAAAGGCTTGTTGTCAGCTCTTGTTTAAAAACTCTGATTGTGATAAGTGTTGATAATTAACCATCACCTGTTTTCTTCCTGGCTGTAAATGGCAGAACAGTTGTTGGGTCCTGATGTTTGCAAGGTCTTTCTTCATTCCTGTTGTGTGATTGTAGGTGTGCAGCTGAGTATTTCTTGCTGTTTGGCATAGCCTGGTGGGTCTCTCACTGCTTCTAGGATTCTTGTGTATGGATTAGTTGCTGCTTATTAAATGAAGGCAGTGATGCAGATGGAGCTGTGAGAATCTAACCTGCTAGTCATCTTTCCATCTGAGCAGGCTGCTTTCTCAGCAGCCTTCAAAAATAAAAAAAGTGGTCATTGTCACTGCCTTGAGGAAGGTAGTCTAGTAGGAAGACTTCCCTAAATCTTCCTTAAATTTCTGAGGTAGAACAGTCTCCTGTATTGCCTTCTCAGGACTGGCCTACTCTTGTACAGTGAATTTTCTGCTAGCATGAGGCACTCTGGGATGTCTTTGTTCCAGGGAAAAATGAAAGCACTCTCTGAATGCCACTGGGGCAGAAAAGGGAGGACCGGCAGGCAGTGAGTGTTGTCTAGGAACAGATTCTGTGAGCAGGCTAGAGAGCTGGGAAGCAGTCACGTTAGCTATGCTGCAGTACCAGGGCAAGTACTGAATTGATTTTCAGTAGAAAGGGAGACAGCTTTCAGGCTCAGCTGTAACGTGTATATAAAGTCTCTAATATCATGTAACATGGTCTCATTTTGTAGGGAGTCAGCTTTTAGAACCTTAGAGCTAGGCTAATTGAGGTGGTTGTGCTGCTGCTTTCTGCTAGGCCAACAGAATTTTAGTATTTATATAAATTTATTCTGGCAACTTTCAAGCAGTATTATGATTCTTGACAAAGGAATCCACTGTCACAGAAGCTGATTTCCTCTTTACTTACCCTGTTCTAAATTAAAAACCAATGCAAGAAAATAATATTTTTTACATGTACATTAAAAAAAATAGCTTTTGAAGTGAAATGATGTGGATTTTAAAGACCTAAACTAAAAACTAGAGGGCAGGATTTTTAATCTGGCATCAGTAGAAATCTGGAAGGAATGAGGAAAGACATCGTCAACATTCCCACCTTTTACTTGTTCTTTTGGAGTACTTCTTGGGTGTTTTCCTTAACAGGAATATGGAATGGAAATGGAAAGTTGTGTTTACAAACATGCTATTCAATGAGTAAATGCATTCCAGTGAATGAATAAAGAAAGGTTGAAAGCGTGACTTACTGGAATTTCTCTTAATCTTATAGATGTCTTGATGTCCCTTGCTAACTACAGTCAAGATGGTGATGGACCACTGTGCCGACCTGTAATTCTACTGCCTGTGGATAGTGCTCCTCCCTTCCTGGAACTTAAAAATTCACGCCATCCATGCATTACAAAAACTTTCTTTGGGGATGATTTTATTCCTAATGACATTGTGATAGGCAGCAAAGATGGAGATAGTAGTGAAGCTTCTTGTGTGTTAGTAACTGGCCCGAATATGGGTGGCAAATCTACGCTCATGAGACAGGTGATTGACTATCTGCATAAGATTGAATGTTCCAGTGTACTTCCATGTTTTCCATAATTGCATGACTGGTTATAAATGTCAAAGGAGGTCCCAGGAGTGGTCTTCATTCAGGATGTGCAGCACAGTACAGAAATTACAGTGTAAAGACAAAATATAATCTGGTAGAAAATGCCAATGTTTAGATAGTAGATTTTCTACTTTTGCTTACTTTAGTGAGGAATAAGTTTTATTTCTCTTATGAAAGATGGTTGGGAAAAGTCTTTTTCAAGTGGCCTTATCCAGGATTTGGCATCATCTGGCAAAAGATGCTTCTGCAGGTTAAACAAGATGAAAATAGAGTTCAGCGGCCACTGGGAAAGCATCAGAAAGTTTGCGCTATAAACACTGCTTATGGTGATAACTTGTGTTTTGAAGGCTTTCAGAGTACTTTAGTCCTACTTGAGATTATGATGCTGCAGCTTGGAGCTGTTAAAACAGTGGGAGGCTTTATGTGCTCTAGTCTTTAAGGGAAATACAGTGTCATTCCCTCATTCTCTGTGTGGAACTGAAGCTCCAAGCACACAGTAAAAATCAAAATATTTTAATGTTTGTTCTGCAGGCTGGTCTCCTGGTTATAATGGCTCAACTGGGATGCTATGTACCTGCTGAAGTCTGCAGGCTTACACCGATTGACAGAGTATTTACAAGGCTTGGTGCCTCAGACAGAATTATGGCAGGTGAGTTTCTGAAATCCAATGTGCTTTTGCTACTGAGCAAGTTTCTTTTCTTGTTTTGAGTGGCAAGTTGGAAAGGGATAGTCTGCTGATATGGGGGGAGAGCTGGGCAACTCATTTGTTGTCTCTTGTCGTTCAGAGTAGAAAAAGGATTGTAGTTATGCTTGATTTGTTTGATATGCTTGTCCTCCATTATTTTTGACAGACACATAAGATCACTTTTTAATGAATTTTAATACTAAAAGCCTGCCTTCCAGCTGTATGCAAGTCTGAGGAATATGTCTTTGGATATGGTACAGCTGATTCTGTTCTGCTTACACAGGTATCTTTTCTAAGTGTTCTGGAATAGGACAGTGTTCAGGTAGCTGTTGTAGAGGAGTTGTTTTTTACCTTCTTATAAGGACTAGAGGTCCCTTGTTTCAATCAGAATACCTGCCTTATGTCTGAAATCCAATTTCTTCAGACACTGAAGAGAGGCAGGCTACCTTCTTGGAAGTGGTAGTTGACAGTTCTTGGGAGTATTTTGTTTCTTCCCGTGGAGAGGAAGACAGAAGTGGAGGATGACACAACAACTGGAATGGGAAAGTCTGCCTGTGGCGGCAGGCAAAGTGTCACGGGGCTAGAAGAACAAAGTATTTTTTGTGGTAAGAAGAGTAGTATCACAGCTCACTTAAGGAGGGTGCAGATTTCTGTGATCTTTCTGCTGAAAAATGTGGGTCAGTGAATATGAAAGGAGTTAAGCCTACTGAACTTGTTGCACATAAGGAATTTGGAAATGAATCATTCTGAGTTCTTAATTAAAAAAATATTTACCCTTCCCCAAATCAAGGCTTTTCTTTGCAGCTAGGGAATCTTATTAAGTGTTTGTTTGCCCAGCTATTTTCCATTTTTTTATAATTTCAGTACAAAACGATATCTTAAGTATTCTTCCATTCTTAAGTGCTTACAGTAGAAATAAAAACTGTCCCTTCTACAAGAGAGAGGTGGTCTAGAAAAATGTAACATTTTCAACTTCTTTTTCTGTCAACTGAGAGCTAATTTTTTTCCAAATACATGCACAAATGCTTTTTCACATCATGAGGCTGAATGCTGTGCAGCAGAACTAGCTTTGAAATGTGTTCTTGACATCTTAGTTTCCACACTGTGTAGAAATGAAAGCACAGTTGTCCCATGGCAGTCATTTTTTAATGGATGTCAACAGGGCTTTCATGAAGTAAATTTTAAATAGTATCATTTTTAAATTGCCTATGTAATTTTAGGGGTTTATTTTTTACAGTGAATAAATGGTTATTCCTAAACATTGTTAAAACTATCTTAAATCCTGGAAATTTCTTTAAATAAATGGAGAATATGAGGATTGCTGGATACTGCTTAATAATTCATGTTGGAAAACTTATGTTAGAGCACAGCAGTGCTCATGCAGTGTGAGTATAGGAAGTAAATGCTTGTCTGCTCTGAAATCACATGCAGCAGCAATTAATGTAATTATTTGGAATGAACCCTGCAAAGAACTAGTAAATCTTAAGACTTTATACATGTGGATCTACCATGTACAAGGGTCTGAATAATTGTGTACTTCTGCTTGTAATCTGCTAAAATACAACTTCAGCTTTAAATTTCAGGCTTCCGATTATCTGAGTTGCTAGAACTCCTGTAAGATGTTCAGTCCTTAGCAGCAGTAGATTTCTTCTGTGATACCTCACTCAAGTAGAGTACATATGAGTACAGCCTTAATTATCTGAATAATTTATTACCTTATGACATCAACAACCAAACCAATAAGTCTAGTCTTAGTCTTTTTTAAGATTTTCTGCTTGCTTTTTTTGCACTGAAAAGCCGCACACCTTAGGCCTGCCTCTTGCATTTAAGAGCAAAAAGGGGCAAAAGATTCTCCCCATCTTGTATCCTTTGTGCCCTTCTTTTATTGATTTTTTTTTTTTTGTCCAGCTGGCACATCTGACCAGTGCTACAGATAAGGTGGCCTAAAACTTACTTGATTAACTGTACTTGTGCCCATGCCTGTACTCTAAGGAGCCAAAACCTGCTTTTTCTGGCAAATGGAGACTCATCATTTTCATGCTGGAAGAAAAGTTTTATGTTTTTGTTCATCTTCAGTTTGCTGTCAATTTCATTTTAGCTTGACCAAGACTCCAGTGCACATTAAAAGGGAGTTTAATTGTGGTTTTCAATCTTTGACTACTTCATGGTGCTTTTTTTGTAATTTCTTTTAAAGGTGAAAGTACCTTCTTTGTTGAATTGAGTGAGACTTCCAGCATTCTCCAGCATGCAACAGAGCATTCCCTTGTCCTTGTGGATGAACTGGGTAATTAATTAGTCTGTTTAGTAATAGATGGTAATTGAAGACTACCTATAAGGTTGTTGGGCTGTTTAAATGGCAACCAAGTACACAGGGGTGGTTTCATCATAATACTCCTAATGTTTGGCTGGTGAGTATCTATGCGCTTCTTTCTTAAAACATGTACTTCTTAGGTGCCCTGGGAACTAATACAACTCCCACCCCCCAATCATTACTAGCCTGTTTCTAGCCGAGTTTTCCTGCTTTCCTTTGCCTAACTGCTTTCAGCAAACCTTGAGCAAGCCGGTAGCAAGGCTCAAGAGAGCAGAAATGTCTCTTTCTGCATTGCAGAAGAGAGTTTGATTGTTATGGGGCAAATACTCGAGTCACTACTTGCTGCTGTTCTTTCAATCTTCCACACAGCAAAGAGGGAAGAAAACCAAACCAAATTGATACATGGCAAACAATGAATTGCATTTGCCTTTAGAAAAGCATCTTCTCTTCCGTTTGTTAATCTTAGCAATTAAAGGTGTGTGGGGGTCTATCCTCCATAGCAAGTAAACTATGGATTGAATTTACTTTGCCACTTTTGTTCCCAAGCATGCCAAAGGTTTTCTATTTCTTCTCCAGGCAGAGGCACAGCTACTTTTGATGGAACCGCTATAGCGAGTGCAGTTGTGAAAGAACTTGCAGAGAAAATCAAGTGTCGGACTCTATTCTCCACACACTACCATTCACTGGTAGAGGATCATTCACACAGTGGGGCTGTGCGGCTTGGCCACATGGTAGGTGTAAGTGTAACATGCAAGTTGTGAGCACTCAAGTATGGGATTTTTTCCTTCTGGCTGGTAGATCTCACGCTGTGCATGCTTTTCTGCATTCTTCCACCCACGGTCATAGATGTGTCCTGAGGAAAGGATGTGATGTTTCATGTGTTTTATTAGTCTGTGGTAAGTGTTACATACACTGACTTGTAACTTACTCTTTCTAGGCCTGTATGGTTGAAAATGAGAGTGAGGATCCAAGCCAGGAAACAATTACGTTCCTGTATAAGTTCATTGAAGGAGCATGTCCAAAGAGCTATGGCTTCAATGCGGCAAGACTTGCTAATATTCCAGAGGAAATTATTCAGAAGGGGCACAGAAAAGCAAAAGAGTTTGAAAAAAAGACCCTTTCACTGAGAGTATTTAGGTAAGGCCTTGGTTTTCCCTTTTTAAGTTGCACATTGCTTGGTAGGTATTTTAAAAATTGGGCAGTGGCTTTTGCTCATAGTCTCGAAGCAGAGGGGGCAGTTAAAAAAACAGTTTTGACTATCAAACGTACCCCACAAGCAGCGAAGGAGGGAAGTACTAAAGCCTGACTACAAGAGGGCAAATGTAATGAGTAATGTGGTATTTTAAGCCTTGGGTCACCCTGCTAGTCTCTAGGGCTAAGAGCTTAATTTCCATAGAGGTGCAGGGCTGGCTGTGAGCTAAGCCAAACCGAAGGAATGCCTGAACCAGCCTTGCGCTGATGGCTGCTGTGCAGTGCTGGGGGGTCACTGGGGGCTGTTACAGTAGTGCTGAAGCTGCTGGTGGCTGCCTCTGCAGCAGGCAGCGACGGCTGCTGGCAGCCTTTTC
Organism: Elanus axillaris; assembly: GCA_026212715.1. Taxonomy (NCBI): domain Eukaryota; kingdom Metazoa; phylum Chordata; class Aves; order Accipitriformes; family Accipitridae; genus Elanus; species Elanus axillaris. The sequence continues at coordinate 8,282,230 of JANZLQ010000086.1, forward strand.
ATGCCCAATGCAATGGCATCTCCCTCTTCTTACGCTGTGCAAGTGAGAGGAGGCTGAGGCTCTGCCCCTGTTGTGTCCACAACCAGTAAAGCTGATGTCGTTATCTCCCTTAGGTATCTGTGCCTGGTGGTGGATGGTGTGACAAGCGATGCAAATGCTGTTCAGAAACTTACCGCTATGATCAATCATCTTTAACACCACAAGTGGTTTTGTACTGGTGGTTTCTCAAAAAGGTGGTATCAGACAACGTTATGATCTAATAAACTTTATTTTTTAAAAATGACCATTTTTCCATTGTCTTTCCTAGGAAATTAAACCCTTTAATTCTTACCTACCCTCTACATAATGGTTATTGAGTACTCCACAATATATTAAGTCTAGATGTTATGGTACATGCATACACTTTCAGGCTGTTGATTACCCACTGTCACCAATACACATAAATGGAAAAAAGCTATGAAACTGTATAGGGCTGTATATATACTTGTCTCAGCTTCATTAGAGCAGGAAATTACTGTGATTTCCAGCAGGTTATGTAAGTAATGTCCAGACTGTTCAAAAAAAACTATGAACAGAGTAAAGTACAAGACTGTTTTGAGGAGACTTTCTACTGTGTACTTTAAAACATAGTAAAATTTCTTTCACAAAACTTAGTTACATGGGTACTTTGTTTTATAGTGCATTATAGTCTAGGAAGTCTCATTAAAACACTCGCTTTTTTTGTTAGGGTGGTTTGAGTAGACTATTGCTGGGGCAGGGAAGGAGATTATTCTAACTTCAGAGGACACCAGAAAAATTGCTGGATATAATTTAAGATTAGTGTTTTCTCTTTCATAGAAAGAACGTACATACTGGGACATGAGTACAGTTACAGCAAGTCTAGGTGTGCTAACAAAACAGGACACATTCAAGTACAATAAGATTTTTTTGCTTGAAATTAGAAACAAACTACATGAGATTAAAGCATTAAAATCATATTTCTCAATCTGAATAAATGTTAAAAAATCAAAAGAAATGCAGAAGTGCTAGCTCACATTTTTTACCATGTTACAAAAGCAATTGGTACCCATGTCCATAAAGGCAGCAACAAAGAATGCTGCTTGTCTACAGAATAGTACTACTGCAAATTGGACTGCGTTTCAATGCTACTTGTAAAAACACCAGCTTTCAGAAGTTGGTATCTGTACAAAATTGCAGCTTATTTTTCTTCACTTCTGTCCCTTCAAAGTCTTTGTTTACACAGTAATGCTAAAACGCCCAGTTCTGTTATCCTGAGTCAACATATTGCCACTTTCTTTTTTGGTAGGTTGAGCTCCATAGTGTCAACACCTCACACATCCGCTTTAATACAGTCTCTTTCTGCAGAAATGGGCAAGTATAACTTCCTCCAAAAAAAAAGTTTTAATAGTTATGATATTAGAATGGCAGGACTTTCTTTCTGAAAGGAATTCAGTTGTGCTGCAATGTATTAGATTCTATAGGTGGAGCAGAGTCATATAGTGTATCTGTATCATGTGTAGGCTCTCCAGCAAGCGTACAGGGATTAGACAGTGTTCCAGCACCACAGTCACAGAAAAACCTACAAAGAAAGAGAGCTCTTTAGTTTCTGCTTTACTCACGTTGTCAAAATTGCTCACACACTTGTTTGAAACGTACCTATCATGTCTAATGAATTCTACGTCATGTCCTTGATGGCACTTCTTAATGCAGTTCACACATATGGCATTACGGTCTGTGGTGTTGCAGGTGTGACATCTGAAGTAAAATGCATTGTGTTAGGCATGAACCAAAAAGGGATGAGCTGAGTAAAGGGCTGGGGGAGGGTGTAGTGGCAGAACAGCACTAAAAGGACGTGCATCGGACTGTGAAACCTGAGAATTTCACATGAACTGGGATTTCGGGGCATGCTTCTGCTTGTTTGTTTTGAAAAAGCAGTTCTGCTGTATAATCCCTTAGGCTCAGGTTCACAGTAACATTAAATTCAGTAACAGTAAATTCAAGACAATGGGAACTCGTTTAATCCTATTCTGTTACAGTTGAGGAAGCATTTGTGAGTTAACAGACAGATGGCAACTGTTTTAGGGGTCTTGCTAGAAGATAAATTGTGTTTATTTGAAAGCCTTACTGTAGGTGACAGAAAAGAACCCGTTACCTGTAGAAGTCATGCATCGGATAGCTGGTGTAACTTGAAATCTTATATAGACACTGGCCTCTACTGACCGCTTTTTCTATGGCATCTTGATTGTTCATTATTTTGTTATCTGTTGGGAGGGAAAAAAGCCAAGGACTAATCACACCTGGATCAATGACTTTTTTCTTGAGGTGTTAAATCAGAGCCCCCCTCCCCCGTTTTTAAGAGCTAAACCCATTAGGAACAGTTAGTTCTATGCCTGCATTTTAGTCTTGGCATTTAAGCCAATCAAATCCTCGATGCCAGATGACAAGGCAGATGCCCAGACAAGTGCAGTGCACTCCTCAGACCAGAAAGACTGTTCCTCTTTGCATGCACTGTGAAACATACCTGATAAACCTTCATTTAAATACTCTTTGTGAATAAATGGTCAGAGAAACAACCCTTCATATCAGGCTTAAGTTTTCTGTTGAGAAGTCTGAAACCCAAATGTTTGAAAGCCTCTTGTCTACCATGAGGACTTCTGCACAGCCCTTAGAAAGCAGAAAAGCATGGCTTTTCCCCCAGAGGAGTTTACAAATAAGGCACTTTCCACCACAATGGAAGTGGGAATGAGGTCTGCCCACCTCCAGCATTTAAAACGTGTGTCCAAGGCACAGTGAATTTGATAATCCTCTCTGTTACTCAGCTACTACATTTCCTGTCAAGTCCCAAAGTGCACCTCAAGCTAGTTCTGTCTGCTCTCGGTAGCATCACGGCACAGACTGATGCAGTCAGTAAGCCCAGGAGCTGTGAAGCAGGCAGCCAGAGCTTGTGTTTTAAGTGGTGTAAGGAATATACAGGAAAAGCCATAATGAGTACTGCCAAGCAGGTAAAAATTCTGCAAACTGAACCTTTTTCTTCTAAAATGACTTCCTGTGGAGCTGTCTGGCATTCAAACCATCACTCCAGTCTCCTCCAAGAGGATCTTGTCTCATGCCCAATTCCCCACTACACATGGGAATATTATGTATGTAAACTGTTCCTAATTGCTGAAAAAAGTTATTTGGGATTATGGATATTCATGCTTTTAGATCCTCAAAGCTACATGAGGCGTGTTTCTTTACTGGACACTTGTTTTCAGATATGTGACAAAAGACTTCCCACTATACTAACTTTGAACTGGAATTTGAGGTGGGCCAGAGACCAGTAACCAGTTTGGAAACAATTCTGAAACAGTTTTAGTACGATAGGAAAACCTTAAGTTACTTTTGAAAGTGTCTGGCTGTCTAAAAATCTAAGATAGCTTAGCTTGGCTTATTACCTTCGGCTGAAAGTCCTCATTACAACTTAGCTTAAGGCGATATCAAATCTGAGCCAAAAATGAAAAAAATGGTATGATGAACCCCGAACCCAGCACCAAATAAAAAATGCAGAAGTGAACACACAACCAACAAGGGCTCAGGCTCACCTTTCATCGTGACATTGACACCAGATGCTAGAAATAAACCTCCAAAGCGGTTGTTGAAAATCTGATTGCCTTCTAATGTTGCAGTTGCATGATTTGTTATTTCAATACCTTTAGTGGGTCAGGGGAACAAAGAAGAGAAAAGAAAGTGGGAAAGTTAAATCTTTAGTGATTGTGCATTTGTACCTCTCTCATGATCCATAGTTTGTTCATTCTTTTTAAACCATCATAAACTCGGGGGTGGGGGGGGGAAGGAAAATGACACAGCTAGAAACTGCACTGTAATTTGCTATAAAAGTGAGGTTCAAATACTTCTGTTGAATCCTTTCAAAGAGCTACAGCTGACATGCATGGTTTCTGGTAGTAACAATACACTACTAGTTTATCTGGTAATAAAAAATGGTGCTATGATCCTGTATTTTCAAGGGGGATATGATTTTTGGGTGCTTAAAGCTGTCATCTTCACATAGATTTGGAATTTCTTGTGCACATACCTTACCCTTTTTAAAATATCTTTTTAAAACAGTTCTCAAGATGGGCACCTAAAATTCATTTCTTTAAATCTTAGCTTTTATCAGTAACCCATGTCTTCCAAGTCATTTGTCCAGGACTGCTCTTGATAGCAACCTATCCTTCCCCCCCACCACACTGAAACAACACCTTTAGAGGCTCTTCTCAGAAAACTTGCTTCTTCTGAAAGAAAGATGGGAGAAAACTCAGGAATGCAATTTTAGTTGAAACGGAATGGAATGCATGATGTATGGAACTGCGATCATTAAAACAGTAAATTGCACAAAAATCTCTAGTAAACATTCTTCATCTCTTCTGGAGTAGGAAATACTCATTTTAATAATTTTTCAAGTTTGTTCAACTTGAGATGCAATTGAAACCTCTTTAAAGCATGTATTTGCTCTGTTTTCTAGGTTTTAAAGCAGTGATAAAATATTCAAACCAGCATCCAGCAGATAAATATAAATATGTCCTAGACACCTTTATTAATTACTTCTAAAATAATGAAAAAGTATTTCACAGAAAAATGAGAAGGCAGAATATGTGTTGTTTCTCAACACGTATCTTTAATTCCAGAGATTGCTGCAAAGATAAGTCTGGCTACACTTCTGAATTCTCAAATGATTTCTAGAATATACTGAAGGATATATCCTGATCTCTGTTAAAATGTCTAAATACTGTGGGGTAAAGAAACTCAAGAGTTAGCTTTGTGAAGAGCTTATTCTAAGCTCTAACACTTCAAAATTTGATTTAAACACAAACCTGCAGCAAATCCATCGAATATTCTATTTTTCCTTAGCACAGGGTGGCTGTTGGTGCTGATAAGAACACCGGCTTGAGCATTCCTGAAGATATCATTCTCTTCCAGAAGACCTATGACAGACCAACAAACATGACATTTGAGCTTGTTAACATTTTCTTACCTGTAACCATACTGTGAAATATCTTCAAAACATCTCATGTATCATCATCCTGCTAATTCCCTTCTTTTGAGGAATACCCACCAATAGCACTGAAGTTAGTGATATAACTTTAAAGTAATTCTCACTGTATAATCACCTAAGTGTTATTTTTTCAGTGTACAGAATAGAGTTCGGGATCATATGCACCATTACAGAAAACCCCATTTTAGTTTCGTGGAGATGCTAAGTCTTTTCACTTTCCAAATTCTTCTTCAATTTTTCTAACATCTTTCTGTTCCTGTCTTCTAAAACCAGCAGCCTGCCAAAGCAAAGCTTAACTTGCATTTTTGTTATTGTGGGACAGGATTACTTTAAAATGCTTAACTTAAAATTAAAGCTCATTCACAGCAAGTGATTATCTACAAAATATCAGAAGCTGATATCAGGACAGACAACAGCCAGGGGATTTCAGAGGAGGACCCCTTCTTAATTTACAAGTATACGAGTGATTCCTTAAAGATCTATCATCTTTTCCCCCTAAAAATTTGACACAGGCAGAACCAGAACCTTCAGATGCATGATTTTGGTTGGCTACATGACTTGAATTCAATACTGTCTTTCAGTGAAATGGCAAAGCTTACAAAAGCCGATGGGATAAAAGGACTGTCTTAAGCAGCAATCTAACAGTCGTCTTGGATGAGATTAATAACCTCTCTGGCTCCCACGGATTTCAGTATTACTAATGTAATTAAGGCTAAAAAGCATCAGTGTACGTTCGTTATAACTACTTTATTACTACAGAAGACAAGAGCTAGGTTTCTAAAAAGGACTTTAAAAAGGACACTGCTTAATCTGAAATTAAATTCTTATCCAGAATATTCAGTATATGCCAGTAAGGGAAAAAACTACCTCTTCCCCCATTAAATATACAGATGCCTCCATCTCTTCCATCATGGATTTTATTTCTTCTTAGTGTAGGATTACTGTCTGTTTTAATCCATACACCAGCCATTGCATTATCAAAAATTTCATTGTCTTCTATAAATCCAAGCCCTAAAATTGAAGGAAGGGTGGAAAAAAATAAAATCAAAAAGGATAATAAATCAGAAGAGATAATATTGCAGAACATAAACAATTCTGGATAAATGTGAAAAGCAAACCTACCAGAATTATAGACAAGAATACCACCATTCTGACCACCCCAGATCTTGTTGCGTCTAATTTTGGGGTTGCTTCCAGTTCTAGACAGAAAGGTAAGCAAAGAAGTAATTTAAAACGTTTTACTATCTCCCAAGGCCAAACGCTCAAAACACCTCTGCAGAATCTCCCAACAGATCTCACTGCTTAAGAATCTTACTAAATACAGTTATTTCCAAACATGCAAACATATTTTAGCTTTACAGACTTCTAGTCAATATCCAGGTTATATTGGTAATAACTTACTATTGTAAGTTGAAGCAGAGGATATTCAGACATACTGGATTTCAAAAGAAGTTATTTTTAGAAACAAAATTACAAGAGCAGTTAAAAAGACACAAAAGAGCACAAACCAAGCCACATCTGTTTTGACATAAGAATACATTTTACCTTATCTGAACCCCTGAGTACATGTGATTATAGATGTCATTGTCTTCTAACACGCCATGTCCATTGTCATAAAAATAAACTCCAACCTAACACATCAAGAATTAAATTATTAGTTCCAAAGTAATGAAGTACAAAACCACAGAACTTTCAACTCTATGCCCCCCTTGTAACTACAGAGCAAAACTCACCTGTTTCCCACTGTGTATTCTGTTTCTCCTCAAGACTGGAGTGCTCCCTGTTGTCACCCAGACTCCAGCCAAGGTATTGCTGTAAACTTCGTTTTCCTCAATCACACCTTGTCCTTTTTCATGCTAAATGCAAGACAATTTAAGAGTTGAGAAAGCCTGCTAAATGCCAATATTGTTTTTCTGGCTGTACCCATCCCTTCCCAACATGGCTTCTTTACCGTACCAAAGTAATTCTTTTCTATTTTGAGTACATATATTGATTACATATATATTTTTTTTCTATGTAACATGATTTTGAATGTTTGCCAGGAAACGAAGAACACTGCATGCAAATCATTACATTTCAAGGCTCTGCAGTAGTATTTGCAAATCTCTGCTAGCTGTAGGTAGAAAAGGTACCTCCCCAGTGCCTCTTTCAGATGAAAGTTGTGGTATGGGGCACTTAAACCTACACCCAGCCCTGTCCACCAGACTGACAAGAAATTGGCATGTCTCTTAAGGTAACTATCTTTACAAAGTGTTTGTGCTTGAAAGTGAAGCAACAGTATTCTTGGTCAAGGTAGGCTGTTCTGGTTGCATTTACAGAATGAATAGATGAAGCTGCACACTTGCTGCATTAGCTGAACCTTAAGTAACTTTTGGCAGAAAAATACACAAATATTTCTCAAGATCTGGTATTGCTTAAGGGAACCTGACAGCTCTTTCAGTTCAATTAGCAGAGCCCTTGCATATGCTGGAAATTGCGCTTTATTCCTCACTTTTACAATACACGACCGTACAGCAATTGCAATGTATATCATCCTGAAGGCAAAAAAAAAAAAAAAATATTTTCTGAGGTTAGTGGTAAACACATTACACTCCAAAAAAGCTGAACAGATGACTTTTTTTTTAAATAATGTAAAACTACTTTGAAAACTAAGCCTTTAAAAAGCTTTTAACCAAGAAATGGTGAAATTCTGTCATCTATCCCAGTTTAAATTTTTTATTCTGTAACAGAAATAATTTAGCAACATTTGTAAGAGCCTTTATCTTTCAAATACCAGGACCATGTTCAGTCTATTACAATTAACCTAGTTTATAACCTAAGAAATTCAGTCATTTTAAGTACAATCAAACATTTTGCAGAGTACCCTTTTGCAATATTTCTAAGAACAGAAAACAAGTCTGTACACCTGTTTGTAGCCAATACTTACTACATAAATTCCACCATGTTGACCATCATGGATCTTGTTGTGTCGAACTATGGGACAGCTGTTTGTTCGAATCTGTATTCCTGCTAATGCATTACCTGTTAACAAAAAATATTATTTAATACAACCTACATACTCATTTTTCTCAGAATTCAAGATGCAAGAAGCAAATTGACATACCATAAATGTCATTTCCCTCAATAAGGCCTCTTCCATCACCAAAGATATAAACACCACCTTGATTCCCATTAAAAATTGCATTGCCCCTAAGAAACAAAAGTATCCACATTATTAAGTTATTAAAATACACTGTACAACACTATACATTGTATGTAGTGTCTAGGACTGTACAATATCCAGATTTAGAGAATTTATGTTCTGTCACTTTGAGAAATACATACTTCCAAGTATATATGCAAGTTAAAAAATGCAGTTCAACCAAACACAGAGAGCAATTTCATTTTTACATATACAGGAGTATTTACAGTTCATCATTAATAAATGAAATAAAATTGCACCTTTGCCATGCCCATCAAATCCCTCCTTCTAAGTAGTAAAAGATCAATGAGGAAAATAATACCTTATTGTTGGGTCGCTGTTTGAGGTAATCCAAACACCTGCAAAATTGTTTGCATAGATTTTGTTCTCTATGAATTGTCCTCTTCCTTTTTCATGAACATAGATTCCTCCAGTCTGGCCATGATGGATTTCACACCGAACTACTGTAGGATTGGCATATGCTTTCACTTCAAAACCTGCTATCCTGTTTCTATGTATGTTGCAGCTTTCAAAATAACCCTTAAGACACAAAACATGCAGTTTCCTGTAAGAGTTCTTTTTAAGATGAAGGCTATTCCCTACCCTCTCACCCCTCTAAATACAATCCTTATTTAAATGGAAATAGTACCAAAATTGACAATACGTAAGTACTTATATAGTTAATTAAAACAGCTACTGCCACTATAACGTATTTTTCCCCAAAATAAAATATAGTTTCAAAGACACTGTATTTGCATTGATATTTATTACACACAATGAAAAAATGGCAAACCTGGGTATAGCATCTCAAAGAGGACCAAAAATCAGGTTTCCTTAGCAGCTCCTAAGGCTCAGGCTCATTTCAAAGGCCATGAAGGTGACAGGTCCAATATAAAATGGACAATGCTATAGAGAAGTCTACCTACTTATTTTGAGATCCAGAACCATATATATTTGGTCAGAATATGATTTATTTAGGAAGAAGCATCCTAAATTTCTTTGAAATAACTGGGCTGAATACATATGGATGCGTGAAATGAGTAATTTTTCCAGGGGTGGATTGGTCCGAGTGTCCAAGCAGTAAACCCCCCCCCCCCCATCATCAAGGTCGCTTTGGTCATCTTGGCCTGGCCATCAACTTGATCACCTATGATGATCGATTCAACCTGAAAAGTATTGAGGAGCAGTTGGGAACTGAAATTAAACCCATACCAAGCAACATAGACAAGAGCCTGTATGTGGCAGAATACCACAGTGAACCTGTAGAAGATGAGAAACAATAAACATGTGCGTACGTAAATGCCTTCCCAAATAGAGGAGCTATGTTGGATGAAAGAAGAGCTGATGTGTGAATGTTATCAAAGGGGAAGAAGGAAACTGATGAGCTGAAGAGGCTCTGAATGTGGAAACGGGTTTGAAATAGATGGTGCAAGGTATTCTGTGGATGTGCTGAAGCTGGGAGTGGAGGATAAGTGATTTTAGTTGTTTTAATTGAAATGCTGACCATATGTTAAGGAGACCAAAAATGGAGTAAAGAGGGAGCAGGGAATGGTGTATGGAGAGGCCAGGGTGGCTACTAGTAGCCTAAGGAATTCTTTCTGTATTGCTTAGCTAACATGAGAAATTGGTGAGGGGCAGAGAGGAAGGTGGCTCTCAAAAAGGTGAGGAGAGAAAACGGATAGCTTTGGGAACAGAGCACTAACAGAAAAGCCAAAGCACCTCACCAGTTAAGAAGGAGCAGGTTCAAGCTTAAAGGTGCATCTTTTGTATGCTTTGGTTCATAGAACTCTTGCGAGTAAACAGTTGGTAACAAAGCTGTAATTCATCTTTGCTGCCACTTGAGGTCGTCTGCATAGCTTTAAGAGAAGGTGAGGTTTCACTGTTGGAGAGTCTGAAGTGTGCTTTTTCTGATCGTTGTCTGAGGACAAACTGCTAAGTCGAGTCCTTTTGTAAGACGAAAACTTGCCTTGGATTGGAGTCAGGAAAAACAGCTACAGGATGATGTTTGATCTAGTTTTAGTTAAGGTGCTATATTGCACAAGATCAGACACCATACAGTTTGGGTTGGAAATCATTCTTTTGTGTGCCAACAAAACTGCTGAAATTCTTCTCAGGTGACAAAAAAAAAAGTGGCCATAGAAGCAGACTGCTAGATAGCATTAAAATGAACCTGTGTACCTTCTTTGAAGTCGTTCAAGGAGAGCCCTAGCCAGTCACACCAAGCTGACTTGCAGTCTCTGCTTTGCTGGCTGAGCTTTCTCCATGTTTTCTAAATAAATACCTCCCTGCCCTGGGTGATGAACTTGGAAAAGGCTCTAAGGTGGCTTCCTTAAGGGGAATGCTGTGACCTTGCCTGCGAACTGTTTGCCACTTTCTAAAGGACAAGAAACCAGTAGGTAGTCATGCTCCATGGGTACAGTCAGGTGTTAACAGTACCTCTTTCTGTAAAGCTGTGGTTGAGGTTGAGCTGTTCCAAACGCCCTTTGCTTTTCCAGAGCTGCTGCATAGTCAGTGTGATTCATTACTTATGTTCCAGTTTTGCATAGAATTGATTTAACTGTGGGTGTTGTGGTTGTTTTTTTTTATTTGTTTTTTTTCAGGCTTTGATTACACATGCCAGAAGGTGAAGCCCTTTGATCCAGATCTGTGACACATCGTTTCTTTGGGGATACCCTTCTCTTTGTGGGTTTTTCTTCGTCTTTTCATTTCGGAACTATGAAGACTAAAGAGCTCGGCCTTTTTTTCTTTTTAAATTTGGCAGCAAGGAAGAAAGAAGATAAAAGGAGGAATGTCTTTTTTTTTTTCCACTTGTTTGCACTGTGTGCTGATTGAACATTAGTTGCACTAACTGCTGGTTTTAAATTTTTTTTTCTTTGGGTGGGAGGGGCAGCAAGGGAAGAAGAGAAACCCTGAAAAGAGAAGAATCTTGATGAACACGAGCTTGTCTGCTATTTCAAATTCTTCAACCATCGACTGAGTGCATTTCAACTTCTCCCTGGTTACTCATCTGTTTTTAAGCTAAAGAGCTTGTTACTTATTCGTGCAAAGTGCCTTATGCTATGAGACCATTCAGAATATCACCTTTCCGACACAGCCCAAGGAATCGACAGCCGTTTTTGGTTTCAGGTCAAAGTTCCCCTCTCTTCCCCCTCTCCTCCTCCCCAAGTACTCAAGCCCAGGGCTGGGAGGTGAAATGTATTGGTAATACTACTTTTTTCTTCAACTTTTTTTTTTTTAATTGGAGGAGTTGATATGCATCTGCAGTTCACCCACACTGTAAATACCTGTATTTAAAATGAAACCAACTTAAAGTCTGGGCTGATTAGGTGCAGCATCATAGCTCCAGAAGGAAAGAGTAGCCTGTCATCCTTTGCAGGAGCCATAAGAAAAGCCCTATGCTCTAGCAGAACACTAAAGACTGGTTTCCATAAGAGTCTCCATTAGTAGTTACAGCACTTGATATGTAGACTTGTTTCAGAGCCATGGCCCTCTTTCCTCTGGTGCAGTGTGTCCCATAGAAAATCAGATGTGTATATTGTACAAACTTTGTAAATATGATTTTTTTTTCTGTTTGGGTTCATATATACTTTTTCTTTTGTGATGAAGGTTGCTGGGGTTAAAGGGATTAGACTGTTTATGGGAGCAGCTAAAGATGAGAGGGGCTCAGTTTTCTGCAACACTAAATGGTGAGAAGGGCTCTGACCTCTGTGAAGAGCAGGCCTCTACAAGCGTTCCTTGTCAGGGTGGGTTTGCCCTGGTGCTAGCAACACTGTCCTGTACTGCTCGTATAGAAGAGATCGCTTGTGGGGCTGCAAGGCCCCAAAATCTGTAGCTCATCCTCTTTGGAGATGCTCTTTGATTTCCCCCCTAGAATCTTCAGGAACTTGACAAGCTCTGAAGGGGGCCATGACCTGTTTTCCACCATGGCATGAGGGAAATCCAGTGGGTGTCAGTGTTGCTGAGCAGTATATGTGTAAGGCGTGGATTTGGGTTTAAGAGAGAGACCATAGAAAACCAATTTACATGCATAAACTGACAGTTCTGGAGCTTTGTGGGATTGACTGACTTCCTGCAGCATTGTGCATTTTCTGCCCAGAGTGGCCTCTATACAGACTTGTGAGCAGGTAAGGGCAAACCCCTGTTAATGTCAGAAGCTGCAGAAAGCTGCTTGCCATCTCCTCTGTTTTGGCATGAATTGCTGTCTGTCATTTTGCATTGTATATTGCTGAGAAGTGCTTTCTGGTCAAGTAGTGTTGCTTTAAATTGTGCCCCTCCCAACATGCTTGATGTTTGGCCTGATCTACAGGCAAAAGGAGTGAGACAAATCAAAAACCGTACTCTTTTTAAATTCCCTTTTAGCCTGTTCACCAACACTGGCAGGAGGCACCTGGATGAATGCAGTCCCTTTTGCTCAGTCGTTTATTGCATATAGAGATGCTGCACTCACCACGCTTGCTTACCTTTGAGGCAGAAATTAATTGTCTTAATTTCTCCCCATTTTGACCCTTTTTTCTTTTTTCAAATTCAAGTAAAATTGTTTGGAACTACAAGGCGGACTTACCCGTCCGTTTCCTTGAGGATCATAAATAGAAGCCAGGTGCCTCCTGACAACAACTTTACAAGATGGAAAGGTTTTTGTGTTTGGGATTTTTTTTTTTCCTTTTGTCAGCAGTGACTCCGTAATTGTAGCAAATGCTGCACTAGAGTACAAACTCAAGAGCTTGGTCACAGACACTCTGTGAGCCACACAGCTTACATCTGACTGGCAGGTACTAAATGTAAACAATTTTGGGGTGCTTTTTGGGGGTGGGGGGTGGGAGTTTGTGGGTGGTAACTTTGACCAAAAGTAAAATCTTGCTCTTGTACTGCAGCCAGCTTATGATTTTTCCAGAGAGACAGAAGAGGGATCATTTCAGTGCAACAGAGACATGAAAAATGTAAATAAAAGTTTTGTATCTTACCAGGGCATGCACATGTAACAAGAACAGGATAGCAATGTCGAGTCAGACGTGTGTGCTCTGCTTGGATTTGTGGTAGGTTAGCCTGGTGCCATGCGTTGATGGTCCCTCTTGAAGCACAGAATTTTTGAAAGTATTACTTTAAACTTGGCCTCTAATTGAGGATTGGCACTTACCTAAACTATCGGGGGCACCATTTTTAGGTGGCTTCTTGTCAAGAAGGAAGCAGCCTATTTTTGGTGCTAGTAGGCTATCTCTAACAGATGCAATTTTGCAAATGGAAAGATGCTCCAAAGGACTAGGATAATCCTAGTTTTTTTGGTTTTTTTGTTTGTTTGGGTTTTTTTTTTGTTTTTATTTTTTTGTTGTTGTTTTTTCCCTACCCAGGAGTAAGGAGTGTGTATAAATCTTGGGTTTCCCAAGATTCCTTGCGAGCTCCAGTTTTTGCTGGTCACGTACCAGCCTGTGCATTTATGTGTTAGTTGGAGCCTTCAGTGATGAGCCCTAGGTCAAATACTTCCTCTGACAAAGGTGACGTGAATGAGAATCTCTTGTATTCTGCACTTTTCCCCTTGGAAGTCTAAAAGTGTCACTCTGTGAATCTGATGAAATGGAGCTTCACAGCTGGGCGAAGTGGCTGTGAAGAGGGTGACAGGAATCTTTAGCCAGAGTACTTGAGAGAAACTGTAGGCTTGTCTCTGGCTGTGTGCCGTCAGGAGTGAATGACAGTTGCTGGAGGGCTTTTCCCCAAGGGAGGGGGGTGGGTTGGTCACAAATACATGTTTCAATTTCCAGAATGAGATGGGAGCATCTTTCCTTTGCCCTCTGTGACTTTTTTTGTGGGTAAGAACAGGGAAGCTCAACATGAATTCATGTTGTGTACATGTTGGTATCAAATCATCTCATTCTGATCTTTTGTTCTTTATTTTTACTCGGGATGGGGGAGGGTGTCTGCTCCCAGGATTTAAAAATGCTTCACACACTTGTTTGGGGTGTTTGTGGTTTTGTGTCTTCTGGGGTTTTTTTTCTTTCTTTTTTTTTTCTTTTTTGTTTTTTTTTCTTTCTTCTTTTATTCAAATGACTATAGGACACAAACCTGAGCAGACGGCTGTCCTGCCTCGGTTTTTGTTCTAGAGGTTACGGGGATGCCTTGCCACATCTCCCAAGCTGCTGTTGCGGTGGTTCTTGTCCCAGTGCTGGACTTTGTAATGCCCCTGGGGCCGAGCAGCTGCTGCTTTCTGAGGACAAAGTGAATTTTGTTCCCAGGAACTCAGGTGGTACGGCTGCCATGGTAGAGGGTGGGCAACAGTAGTCCACACAGGGAGTTTTCCAATTGTGGTGAACCTCTGGTCCATCTTTTGTGAATCACAGTTTACCTTCATAATAAACCAGGTCTCTGGACCAAGGAGCAGGCATCTGATCTTCAAAATGAGGCTTTGGCAGATTATCTCATAGGTTTTGCTCAGTTCAGTGTTGTGTTGCTAAAACGTCCCTACGTTGGAAGCATTATTAAATTCTGCTGTAGACAAGTTAGGGAAGGGTAAGGAGGGGTGGGGGGAGGGATGGGTTTATTAAGATACAGCCTTTGCTGTATTTTAACCAATAATTATGGGGAAGGGGTGTCAGGAGAAGAAAATAGTAACTGTTCCCTTTATTGAAAGAACCTGGAAATTTTATTTCAAGAAAAAAAATTACTTGCAATTCAGGTGGAATATCATAATCCACTGGTCCCTAGTCAAGAGGTTGGTATTCTTACTGTTAACCAGCAAAGAACATGGAGTAGTCCTTGAAAACATTCAGGGGAGGGAGGGGAAAATTGGCTTTCTGTTAAATCGGTAATTGGCAAACTCTCCAGTGGAGCTGAGATTTTGTTGAGAGTGTATTTTCTCTGGCTGTATGTGCGTCACTGCACTGACTTGTGAAGAGTTTCAAAAAAAAGATGAATGGTAAAATCCTGATTTTGTTGATTAAACTCAATAAAAGCTCCCTGGAACTCCAGTTTGGTCTCGTCTTTTTTCTTTTAACTGTGCTGAGCAAAAAGTATGCTGATATAGAGAACCCTGGTACGCACGTTGGATGCTTGCAGCAAGCTTCGGAGAAAAGCCAGTCTTGATAAATGGAGAGGCTCTCTGTCCTCCAGAGTGGCCTGCAGCCACAAGAGATTCTCTTGCTGTTCAGACCCTCCAGCCAAGGTGTCATGTGCTCTTCCAGGGTCTGATGCTCTGCATGTTCATCTCAGCTTTACCTGGCCTCTGATTGCAGTCCCACATTAGCTGACTTTGACAACGAGAGTTTCTGTAAGGGGCTGGAGCAGTGCTGCAGGAGTCAGCTGGACCTGTGCCTTTACATCTTTCATCAAGAGTCACCCCTGAGCTCTGCCTCACTGGCTGCTTGTGCTGCAGGAAACCTCTTGTGTGTGCTGTGTCTCTGGTCATGTTAGTTCACTCACAGGCAGGGCAGCTGGGTGAGTTTCTCTTCCAAGGCTAAAGAGAGGGCGGGGGATGTGGTGGGCTCTTCTGACCAGAGTGACTTGTGGTTCTCAGCTGATGTATCTGTGAAAGGCAGACTGCTTTTTCTCGCAGTGATGGGAGAGCTGGCTAGAAAGGGAGGGAAAGCTGCTGCCATGCTTTGGTATAAACATTAATACTATGTTCCTAACCCATGGTCAGTTCTTTTCTTGCAGCCAGAGTAGCTGAGCGCCATCAGCAGTTAAAACAAGGAACAAGGTAAAAACCCTTTGGGTATCCTTGTGGAAGAGGCCTTATAAAACATACATGGTGCACACAGCTGAAGTGCAGTGTGAAAATTTCATGGCAAATGTCAAAAAACAAGGCTGCAGCTTTTCATCAGAGAGCTCTTGAAGTCATTGGGGGAGGGAAACGGGCTGTCCTATTCAAAGCACTTCTTGAACCTTAACTTGGCAGTGCTGTGAAAGCTCTGAAAACAGTCTGTAAGCTGTGACCAAGGCTACATGACAGGGAACAGTGCAAGACCTTCCTGATACTGGGACTTAATGGCTGCTATCTGAAAACCTCATAGGTAGCTGTCCAGCATAAACCCAGCAGTAATTGTGCATGCTGTTTCTGATTCAGTAGATCCTGGAGTTCTTCCATCTGTTGGATTCTTTAGCTAGAGCTGGCCTCATAGGCAGTAGCTACACTCAAGCAGCAAGCGGTGTTGCTTAGAACATGAGACGTTTTCTCTACTGGTTAGTGAAGAAAAGGGAATGAACACTGGCAGTGAAATAATTATGAAGGACAGTGACTTTTGCAGGCTTTTAAAAATTTCTGTGAGGTAGTGGTTTCAGGTGGCTTTGCTGTCACCTGCTCACAGTCAAAAATTCCATAGACCAAAGCATAGGTGAGCCCTTGAAATCTGCCCAAATGAAAGTCTAATGATAAATTAAGTACTTTTTAGTCTGGTTTAGAAGCATAAACTGACATCTTCACCATCTTAGGAGCTCACGTGTTAATATTGGGGGCTGGCAGGAAAAAAGCCAGTGCTACTGGAGGGCTGGGATGTACCAGCATTACTGGGAAGGCGATGGCCAGCCCTAGATGTGGCATTGTGCACAGGACAGCACAGCAGGTAGTGCTAGAAGTGGAGGCTGAAAGTGGGACTTGATGTGCACAGCAAGGAAGGGTGCTGCTGGCCTGGGAGCCTCTGTCCTTCCTGCTGCAGCCTGTTCCTGGGACAGGCCTGGGACTGTGCTGGACCCTGGTGTGCCAGCCCTGCCTGGTGCTGCTGCTAGAAAATGAGGAGCAGTGCTTGCAGCGGGACTGGGCTGCTTGTGGACTGGTGGGAGTGGGGCAGGGGGTGCCCGCTGCTTCCCTGCAAGCAACAGGCGGAAGGTTCTGTTGGGGATTGTATGCTGTCCTGTGCTCCTGTGCCCCTTTAGTAGCATCTGGTGGGGTTGTGTCCCTGTGGCTAACACCCCCCCTTCCCATCCATTCTCTGCTAGGTGCATGTCACTGCAAGGCCAGACTGCAGACACGGGCCAGACTGTACTGGGTCTGGCTGTAACAGTTAATGTTCTCCATAGCAGCCCATACTGTGTTTTGGATTTGTGACTAAAACAATGTTGGTAACACACCAGTGCTTTGGCTGCTGCTAAGCAGCACTTGCACAGTGCTGAGGTTTTCTTTTGTCTTTTTTTTTTTTCCCCCCCTCCCACCAGCAAGTAAGCTGGTGCTGCACAAGAACTTGGCAGGGGATGCAGCTGGGGACAGCTGACCTCAACTGACAGGAGGGATATTCTATACTGTATGTCGTGCTCATCAATAAAAGCTGTGAGAAGCTGGGGGGGGGGGAGGCATTGGCAATTACTGTTTGTGTGTCTTCCCAAGGAACTGTTACGTGTGCTGAGGCCCTGCTTTCCAGGAAGGGGCCTGCCAATGGGAGGTAGTGAACAAGTTCCTTACTTTGCTTGTGTATGCAGCTTTTCTTCACCTATTAAACTGTCTTTATTTTGATCCACAAGTTTTCAGCTTTTGCTCTTCCAAATATCTCTGCTCTCCTGCTGTGGGGTAGGGGGAGCTGAGCTGCTGGCTAGAGTGACCCTACCACGCAGGCATATGAGCAAGGTGGGTGTCTCAAGGCAGGGCCTGTGCCCGATGCTCCTTCAGGCTCCTTGGATGCTACAGCACAGGGTTTTGACACGTGCCTCTCCTCCTTTTCCCCTGCCTCCTCTGCTGAGCTTGTAGGGGTGACAACAGGCAAATGAACTCAGTCAGATCTTGCTCCTGGGCCACACGTGGCATTGGTACAAAAGCCAGACACAGCTGCGAGACCAAGCTGGCGTCAATGCTTTTGCTCTCTGGCAGATGACCTCTTGATGCAGGGGAGGAGCAAGGGCTGTAGGAAACGCTGGGCCAGAGCCTCGAGCGGCACTGCCCGTATAAAGCGCAGCCGGGACACGGGCCCTTGCCCCGCACCACCCCCCAGGGCCAAACTCCCCTGCCCTGGGCAGCACCGTTCCCGCCCGGAGACGCGTTCGCGGCGCCGTTTCCCACGGGCACTACGGAGCTGCCGGCCAAAGCCACGCCTCTTGCAGCGG
Organism: Elanus axillaris; assembly: GCA_026212715.1. NCBI lineage: Eukaryota > Metazoa > Chordata > Aves > Accipitriformes > Accipitridae > Elanus > Elanus axillaris. The sequence goes on from JANZLQ010000086.1 coordinate 8,300,457, forward strand.
CAGAAGAATTAAACGGGGGAGCAGGCGCGGGACTGGCAACCAGAGCAAGGCCGCGCCACAGCAGGCGCTTGCCGGTAACTGCCCTCTCGCAGCAACGCCCGCTCCCCTCGATGGCGGCCGCCTGCCTGTGCGCGTGCGCGATTGCGCACACACGCAGGCGCGAACGCTACGCGGTGCGGAGAGCGTGCCCCGCCCCCTGCGCTGCCTCGTGACCTGAAGGGGCGGGGGAAGCCGTCACGTGACGAGCGGCGGGGCTGGGCCTGTCCCCAACATGGCCGCCTACCTGCAGTGGCGCCGCTTCGTCTTCTTTGACAGAGAGACGGTGAAGGAGCCGCCGGGGCCGGATGGGGCCGGCGGGAAGCCCTTCGCGCTGCCTCCGGGCATCGCGGTCTGCGACTCGGGCCGGGGAAGCCTCGTGTTCGGGGATATCCTGCACGGCGACGGGAGGCGGCGGCGCCGGGCGCTTTGACCTGCGTGGGGTTCGGTGGGGCCGGACCCGCGGTCGGTCGGGCCGGGCCGGGACTGCGCCGGTCCCTAGCTTCCCGCGCTCGGCTGGCCTTTGCCTGTTAGAAAACCCCCGCCGCTGGGTGTTTGGTGCTTTTGGGTCGCGCTGCGGACGTGCGTTTGCTGTAGCCTCGCCAGAGGTCACTGAGGAGCAAGCGTTAAGGTTTTTGATCCTGGTGCGATTGGAGGTGTGGGGTTGTTTTTTTTTTTCTTACCCCCCTTTGTGTGCCTTAACTGTCATCTACATATGGAAGGTCAGATTTGGTTTTTGCCTCGCTCCCTTCAACTCAGTAGCTTCCAAGCTTACAAGCTAAGAGTGACGCATCTGTACCAGCTGAAGCAGCACAGTATCTTGGTTTCTGTTGGTGAGGACGAAGAGGGTATTAACCCCTTGGTAAGTTAAAATGACCAAGAGAGGAAAACCATGCATTTGCAGTGGGGGTCTTTCTTAAGACTACTGCGATTACCTTGGTTGGCCTTTCTTACCTTAAGTAGTTTGCTCGCTCTGGGCACTGTTAGATTTGATGCTGGGTCTTGGCCTCCTAACACCTCACGTTTCGCTTATGCCAGATCGTCGTCGTTTGTAGGTTAAAGTCTGGAACCTAGAGAAACGAGATGGTGGCAATCCTCTTTGCACACGAATTTTTCCAGCAATACCGGGTAACAAGCCCACAGTCGTATCGTGCCTAACTGTCCATGAGAATCTTAATTTCATGGCTATTGGTAAGTAAAACTGAACTGTAATAGCTTAAGAAAAATGTTACCGTCCTGACTCGAATGTAAGGAAGATGAATAGATACCACAAAAACTGGCATAGAACCTCCTGACAGTTTTTCTTCTGGCTCAGTTTTCATGTTGTTCTCACAGGGAGATAGTCTATCTTGTGCTGTCAGAGAGCTTGAGAAGATAAATACATAACTTTAGCCCGAGTGTGTGTATATTACAGTAATAACTTTAATACTTGAAAGGGAAGCACGTATTTTTAGTTGATGTCATCTTTTCCCACCAGTCAGTAAGGTTACGCATTCATTAAACTTGGTACGAAATTTAGCTTTTGTTGTTGTGCGGGGAAAAACACAGGTTTTGTTATAGAGAGATTTTTTTCCAAGCACTCTATAGAAACCTTTTTTAAAAGAAAAAAGCCAATTTCTCTTTTTGTATTCAACTGTTCCTTTGTAATATTTCTTGCTTAACTTCTGACAGAGTAAGAGCAGTAATGTTGTGAGGTTACAAGCGCTTTCAGTGAGTTGGTCTTGCACTGAAATCCAAAAGCTTTCCGTATGCGTATGTGGCTTTCCACCCTGACGCAACTTGCAGGACTGGGGCTGCTGGCAAGCTGTGAAAACAGCACGTTTTACTCGCTCTTAGGAAATCTTCCTCTAGTGTTTGTAACGGTGTGTAGTATGTTTCGAATAAGCAAGTGAATTAAAAAGATAGTTACAACTGGTGGATGAGAAAGCTATTTGTAAAAAAAAAAAAGTACAGATAGACTCAAACAAAAGAAAACCCGCAAGTGAAGTTTGTGCATGGAAAGCAAGTTGAACCTTGCTGAACTGTAACACCCTGTGTGTAGCTGGGTGACAGCTCCGAACCATAACAGGAGTAATTGGAGGTGGATTGGCACCTACTTCTTGACACAAGAACCTGCAGCAATCCTTTTATGTAATAACTTGCTGACGAGCAAGGTGTTGTCACTGACTGGAGCTGCCCTAACTTACACTGGATAATATTTCAGGTATACCATATGAGTAACAGTTTAGTGTCGCCTTCACCAGGTTTTGCAGATGGGAGTGTTGTACTTACAAAAGGAGACATCACTCGAGACCGGCATAGTAAGACCCAGATCTTACATGAAGGCAGTTACCCAGTTACTGGTCTGGCTTTCCGACAGTCTGGCAAAACTACACATCTATTTGTGGTGACCACGGAGAACATCCAGGTGGGAAGTTATTTGGAAAAAATGAGACTCTGACTTGCAAATTGCATTGGTCTCAGTCTCTAGTTCGGAGCAATCCCCAAAACCTTGTGTTTCCTCTCTAGTGTTATATGCTTTCAGTGAAAGACTATCCTCACCTGGAGCTGGACACTCATGGTTGTGGATTGCGCTGTTCATCTCTCAGTGACCCCTCCCAGGATCTCCAGTTCATTGTGGCGGGAAATGACTGTGTGTACCTTTATCAGCCAGATGAACGTGGCCCCTGCTTTGCCTTTGAGGGACAAAAGCTGATTGTTCACTGGTATCGGGGGTACCTCATCATTGTCTCTAAGGACCGGAAGACTTCTCCAAAGTAGGGCTCCTCAGAACAGATGAGTTCTTTTCGCTCTTGCAGCTTCCCGCTTTCCCTCTTTTTCCTTCTTCCCTGTGAAGCTTTGCTCTTGGGGCGAACTGCAACTTTCTCAGAGGTTGTTAAGATTAATCTGGACCAATATATCAATTAAATTCCGTTGTGAGAGTAGCGCAGTTAAGCATGCTGAATGAGTGGAATTTTTTCCCAGTCCTATGAATTTCTCAGTCTAACGCATAGATGGAATTTGTGTATAAATACCTGGTGTTTTGCCTCTAGGTCTGCTGAGTTTAATTGCCCAAATGAACCCTCATTTGTCTTGCTCTCTGGACGTCCCTAGTTTGCATAGGTATCAAGAATTCAAGTTACGCTCTCGTTGTTTTCTAAAACTTTCTTCTGCTTTCTAGGTCAGAGTTTGCTGGGAATGAGCCACAAAATTCGGACAAACAAGTCCTGAATATCTATGACTTGTGCAACAAATTCATTGCATACAGCTCAATCTTTGATGATATAGTGGATGTCTTAGCAGAGTGGGGTTCTCTGTATGTACTGACCAGAGATGGGAAGATTCATGTACTGCAGGAGAAGGACACGCAAACCAAACTCGAGGCATGTAAATCTGTTTTGTTATTAGTCTCTGCCTTAAGTCTGCAAGATTGTACTGGCTCTGCAGATTGAAAAGTCGAACCATTCAGTTAACTGAGTTACACAAGTGACCTGATAGCTTTTCAGCATAACCAGTGTTATAAGGCATTTGGAATTTAAAAGCCCGAGCGTGTGTGTGTGTGTGTGTGTGTGTGTACAGCACCCAAAAGAAGAAACAACTTGTCTTCCAGGCAGGTTTGAACTTGTTCTGTGGGGTGCTATTTCCCTCATACTGCTCTTGCTGTGTATTTAACAGATGCTGTTCAGAAAGAACTTATTTGAAATGGCCATTAACCTGGCCAAGAGCCACCACTTGGACAGCGATGGTTTGTCAGAGATTTTCCGGCAGTATGGTGATCATCTGTATAACAAGGGAAACCATGACGGAGCCATCCAGCAGTATATCCGGTAAGCAGGGGTCTTATGGAGCCATGATGGTGTAGTCCAGATAGGAGCTACGGAGGCCTTGGTTTCTGTTTCAGCCCAGGAATAAAAACAAACCAAAACAAAAAAAGCACAGCTTGAGGCAAGAACTCTACCAGTAGAGAGAAACATGTCAGTGAGATTAAAAGTCTCAGAAAAAGTTGCTTGAAAATCACTCTGTACATTTTAAGTTCCCCTCTTTGATCTTATTTTAACGTGAATAATGAAGGCACATTGGGATGGAGTGGGGCCTGATGATGTCATTATAAACAAGGGATTGCTCTAGGTGAGATGGGTGGTATGATTTGACCGTGTATGGCAGACCTCTTGGAAAGCGCTTGAACAGCTTAATGTCAGTTTTAAAATGTCTTGGGTTTTTTAAAACTTGGAGCAGCCTTTTCTGGGGCTTCACTTTCAGTCTCTTTAAAATGCCATAAAGTGTTACGTTCCTGTAGAACTGGAACTTTGGAGTCTGGACATAGCAAGAGTCGGCATGTATTTTATTGTCAACTTGCATTAAGTGTCAGGATAACTGTGGCTAAACTGTTCCACGTGGGCGTGAGTGTTTAAAGCTGACTTTGAGTTACGTGACTGAAATGAAGGAAAATGTAGCTTCTGTTGCCCTTTTTCTGGGCTTCCCAGTTAGCTGTGGTCAGAGCGTAGTCCATCTTCTCACTGCCTCCTTTAAAGGAGGATTAACTCCTTGTGTGCTGTCAAGTGTCATCCCAATTGCAGCCTTTGTAGAGAGTTGCTTGTTTCACTGTGCATGCGGATGACTTACACCATACCTAGCTGTTACTTCTGATGCGTGTGGTCCCAAGTGAGTTAGTGCCTGCTGAAGTTAAGGCTTCTCTGTGCTCTGTTGTTAATTTCTCCATTTATTTTAACTTCCTGAGTATATGGTCTCTTGTAATGTGACTCTTCACCTCCCAGAACTATAGGGAAGCTGGAACCGTCTTATGTTATTCGGAAATTCCTGGACGCTCAGCGTATCCACAATCTGACTGCTTATCTGCAGACACTCCACCTGCAGTCCCTGGCCAATGCAGACCATACTACACTTCTGCTGAATTGCTACACCAAACTCAAAGACAGCTCCAAACTGGAGGAGTTCATTAAGGTATTGGGGGAAGGTGAAATCATGCAAAGTAGTTATGTCACCATCATAATTAAGAAGGGGTAGTGGTGACATTGTAAATTGGCTCCTGTGGGGCTGTTCAGAGACAGAGCATGGATTTGTTCTTCTATACCCCCGTCTTTGCTCCTTTATTTCCAAGCTGTTGGTTACATTCTCAGTTTGCCTAGCTTGCTGTCTGAGTCTGGAGTGTGCTGGCTTTTGCCAGCATGACTGGCAAGCTAATAGGCAGTTAGACCACTTCCTTTCTGCACGTGTGACCTTTCCCTTGTGTGAGAGGTACTGAGTTGTCCCTGCTCTGGCTTTCCTCCTCTTACATAAACAGTTACTGCTTGTGGACTGTGGGAATGTTGCTGAGGGACTATCTTTCCGCTTTTGTTCTTGTAGACGAGTGAGAGCGAGGTCCGCTTTGATGTGGAAACGGCGATCAAGGTGCTTCGACAAGCAGGTTACTACTCCCACGCTGTATACCTGGCAGAGAAGCACGCACATCATGAATGGTACCTCAAAATCCAGCTAGAGGACATCAAGGTGAGGAGGTGTTATTGCTCCCATGTTCTTACTGGGAAGAATACCACTTCTCTAGCCTCCTCTCAGTAAGAATACCATTTCACTAACCTCTTCCCTGCAGCTAGCATGCTGACAGCATGCTGCTGAGGCAGCAGTAAAAACACCTGCTGCTACCGCTTGTGTGTTGGCTTTCCGCTTTTGGCTTCTGCGGTAGACTAGGGGTGGAAATCAGAGGATCTTACTTGTCCTGTTTCAGATGTGGCTTTTTACAGTGCCCTTTAAAAGGAAGGAGGGTCGTTAGTGAGAGATTGATTTAAATCATGCTATCTTTCCCCTGGGCCACAGCCAGTCTTCCTCCTTGAGGAAGAAAACAAGCAGGAATAGTGAACCAGGTGATAATTCAGAGCAGTGTTCGTGGCATACTCGCAGCATGTCTTCAGTGCTTTCTGTCCTAACCTTGAAGCGGAGAGTGGAGGCCAATGTCATGTGATTATTTTGCTGGCTGCCTCCACAGAACTACCAAGAGGCTTTGTGCTACATTGGAAAACTGCCTTTTGATCAGGCAGAGAGTAACATGAAGCGGTATGGTAAAATCCTGATGCACCATGTCCCTAACGAAACCACAGAATTGCTGAAGATCCTTTGCACTGATTACCGGCCATCGGGAGACAACGAAGGCCCTGGGATGCTGGAAGGAAAAAAGGTATGGTTTGCGTTGACTGAGAGTTGTTGCTCTTGAGTGGTGTCTTTGAATCCCATTTGCATCGCTGCCAACCCGTAACCTTTCCAGATGGGCACTGATAACATGAGTCAACTCAGCTTTGCAGCAAGCAAGTGCTCCTGCATGCCTTGTGGTGCAGGCCTGATGTTTTAGGTATAATGAGAAGCCCCATCCTGGTGTACTGGTAGTCCCAAAGACAAGAGACTGCTTAAAGCTATTGCTCAGAACTGATTCCTGCCATGATCGGCATCCCGTACCATGCTGTATCGGTTGTGTCATAGATCCTGGGAATGAGCACTTGGCATGGCGAGGAAGAAGCGCCACGCTGGCCGAGGCTGATCTGAGTGCTGGACTTTTTCTGGCTGTGTTACAGGCTAATTCAGAGGAGTTCATTCCAGTCTTTGCAAACAACTCCCGAGAACTGAAGGCTTTTCTGGAGCACATGACTGAGGTGCAGGCTGACTCTCCGCAGGGTGTCTATGACACTTTACTGGAACTTCGGCTCCAGAACTGGGCACATGAACAAGATGAGCAGGTTTGAGCTCCTCCAGCTTTGTGTTTTGAGAGGGAGACTTGGTGTCTTTGAATCAGATTTGTGTTCCTGCCTGCCCTTAACTTGTCCACATAGGCCTTGGTAACATGAGGCAATACATATGCTGTGCTGGACAAATGGCACATAAATGGGAAAGCAGCCTGCTAGCTGGGAGAATATGCCTTTCAGTGAGGCTGAGCTTGTTCTTGTTTTGAATGAATCTCATTTAAGAACAGATTCTAGACAATACAACCTCTGTGAGCATATGCTTCTCCCACAAGAGTAGCTCTGTTTGCTTGCCTGGATCTCTGAGGATGCTGGCTGCTTGGGCAGAAGAAATCGCATCCTTTTTGCTTAAAAGAGATAGAGGGCAAACAGCAAAACTGTCCTCCTCTTTGAAAGAGCTGCAAACTGTTGTCAGGTCTTAGTGCAAAATGTTCTCTCTGTGTGAGTTGCTCTCCCCATACTCTCACCCTTCTCTGTAGATCAAGGAGAAGCTGCACAATGAAGCCCTCACCCTCCTGAAGAGTGGAAGGTTCCAAACAGTCTTTGATAAGGCCTTGGTCTTATGTCAGATGCACAATTTCAAGGATGGTGTCCTCTACCTATATGAGCAGGGCAAACTGTGAGTGTTGGGTCTTGTCTATAGGGTCCTGTCCCCCCCGCCCCCTCTGCAGGGATTTCTGCGCCATAAATGTCCCTGCCTTAAAATGGTAATGACCTTTTTAGGATCTCAAGATGAGAACTGTAGATCATTGCTCAGCTGAAAATACCTTGTTGGTAGAGCAGGGCAGTTACATAGAGAGTGAATGACATACCTGTCTTGGCTTCTGTGTGAATGTCTGGGGATTGCATGGCTGGGTGAAAACCAGAGGTCCCTGTAACAACTCGAAAGATGGATTGTTGCAGCTGATGGGTCTCTTCCTCCCATAGTTTCCAACAGATCATGCACTACCACATGCAGAATGAGCAGTACAAGAAGGTGATCGAGGTGTGCGAGTTGTATGGAGACCAAGAGACTTGCCTCTGGGAACAGGCTCTTGGCTACTTTGCACGGAAGGAGGAGGACTGCAAAGAGTATATTGCTGCGGTGCTGAAACACATCGAGAGCAAGAACCTTATGCCTCCGCTGCTTGGTAATAACAACATGTGGCACCCCCTAAAAAACCCAACCACCAAACTAGTTTATAGCACTCTCTGTAGATTAGAAATTTGAGAGAAGTATCAATGGAGTTTGAGCCCACCATTGGAAGTAATAACGTGCTCTACAGGGAAAAGCGATGCTGGTCACAGCTCCCTAATTAGGAAGAAAGATGAGTGGTATCAGTTGTAGAGATGTCTGTACGTGACTTCTGCTCTGTCAGTGTGGGGAGGTGAAGGGCTTGCTGAAACTCCTGCTGTGCCTTGGTGGAGAAGTTGAAATGGAATCCAATCCACTAGATCCTTGCTTTTTTCTTTTTGGTCTGAGCTATCCAAACGTGCTCCCAGTCACCCATTTCTGGAAGAGGTCAAACTGAAATCAACTCTTTAAATGAGCTGTCCAATTCAGTAAGAATGCTGACTGCCTTTGTCTGCAAGTGGCCTTTTTACAGGAAACTGGTCTGTCCAGGTAGCACTGACTAGTGTAGCTGCAGTTTTTTTTTTGCTTGTGTTTAAACTAACATCTCGGTTGCTCTCAGTTGTGCAGACGCTGGCTCATAACTCCACAGCCACACTGTCTGTGATTAAGGATTATCTTGTCAACAAGCTGCAGAAGCAGAGCCGCCAGATAGAGCAGGATGAGCAGAGAATTCAAAAATACCGAGAAGAAACTACAAGGATCCGCCAGGAGATCGAAGAGCTAAAAGCAAGGTGTGGGACTGTGTGCTGTCTTGTCTTACAGAGGATAGAACCGTTGTTTTCTCTTATTAAGGAAAAATATACTTTGTCTTTCTTGCCCTTCTGCTTCCTGTCATTCTCTCAGTCCCAAGATCTTTCAGAAGACCAAGTGTAGCATTTGCACCAGTGCCCTGGAGCTGCCTTCAGTCCACTTCCTGTGCGGTCATTCCTTCCACCAGCATTGCTTTGAAAGCTACTCCGAGAGCGATTCAGAATGTCCTACTTGCATGCCAGAAAATCGCAAAGTGATGGACATGATCCGAGCCCAGGAGCAGAAGAGAGATCTGCACGACCAGTTTCAGCATCAGGTAGGGTAACGTGGCCTGTTGTACCAAGTTTAAATAAATAAGGTTTAGATTAATTTACAGATCCCTGCAGGCTGGTAGAGAAAAGTAAGGGTGAAAGTATTTTGTAAATGAGGTTATGCTGACTGTGAATAATGAGGCATTAAGCTCTTGGGTGACTGCATTAGGTATAGTGCATAATGAGTCCTTGATGCTCTCCAAAGGTGAAAGAGAAACTGTTCTCACCAGACCCTGAAACGGATCGAGACGTACTGGTCCTTGTGACAGCTGGTCCACAAGCTGCATAGAAAAATTGAGGAGAAAAAAAAAAGGTAGTGTGAATTGGAATGTGGACAGGACAGTGCAGGCCGGGTACACTACAAGTGTTGTGTCTGTGTTGTGCTCCCCAGGGATGAAGTGACGAAGTCGAGAGTGGGGCATCAGCTGGAACATGTTAACACAGGTGGAAGCTCGAGTAGTTGAGGCAGTCTCTTTCCTGCTTAAGATAATTGTTCATTAGCTTCTGAGCGTGTGGCTCAACATGTAGGGTTGGAACAAGAGGCGGACGGGCCAGCGGCAGAAAACCTTAGCCGTGGAAGGTGCTGGGGCAGCCCTCGCCTCCGACTAACAGAATAGCCAAGGAGTGGCTTGGGCTGCTGTGTCTGGAAGAACAGGGCTGTTGGGGCAGGAAGGAAGGGGGCTGGGGGCTCTGGAGGCTCTTCCTGAGGCTGCTGCTTTGTCTCTGGCAGCTCAAGTGCTCCAACGACGGCTTCTCCGTTGTCGCCGACTACTTTGGCCGAGGCGTCTTCAATAAGCTCACCCTCATCACGGACCTGCCCTCGGGAAAGGCGGCTACGACGATCGAGGCGGGCCTGCAGCGGGAGCTGCTCATCCACGCCAAGCGCAGCACCTGACGGCGGTCCGCGCGCTCCCTCGGGCTCGTACGGGCTTCCCCGTGTGCGCTCGGGCAAAGCTGTACGGGCTTCCTCACCCTCCTCTGTCCCTCCGCCCCCGCAATAAACCGGAGCAGCACCCGGGCAGCGCGCCGAGAGTGCCGGGCACGCGGCGGCCGTTACCGGCGCCGGGGGGAGGTGGGCTGTGTGTCACGTGGGCAGCCGGACGTGACGTCCGGGGGCGGGGCCGGACCGCCGAGGGCGGCGGAGCGGAGCGCGGCGGTCGCTGAGGGCGAGGCGGCGTCATGGCCGAGCCGGGGGCGGCCGCCGTGAGTCGGGGTGTCGCGGGGGGCTGGAGGCGGGGGGAAGGCCCGGCGGGGGCCGGCGCTGACCCAGTTGTTGCCGCAGGGCGAGAACGGCGTGGGCGGCAGAGCGGTCCGCGTGGGCACCCGCCGGAGCCAGGTAGGCAGCGGCGGGGCTCCCGTCCTCCGCTCCCGCGGACCAGCCGGGGTGGGGGGGGAGTAAAGGCGTTCGTCCCACCGGGTCCCGGCAGCTCCGCCGCCCGGGAGGCACGTTCGAGCGGGGGGCCTCGGAGGGGAGGGGGGGTCGGGCACCGCGGCGGCTGCTGGCGGCGCCGGGCTGCCCGGTGGGAGAGCCCGCGGGGGCGGACAGGGCCCGCGTTCTGGTTCCGCTCTCCGGGCTGCGGGAGTCAGCGGTGGGAAGACTTTCTTCGGGGACTTTTTAACTCGCTCGGCTCGTGCGGCTCTTCCAGGCAGGCGGGTCAAGCTACAGCCCGAGAAAACCCCCATCCACGCGTGGCTTCGGGCCGCGCGGAGGACGGGGAAGGGACAGCTCCGGAGAGGCGGTGGGTATCTCTGGCCGGCTGCCTGCAGCAGGGAGGAGCAGGCTCGCCGAGGGAGATAAACCTCCTGCAGGCCTTTGTTCTGAGATAATCTCCTTCGTTCTGGTAGCACGTTCTAGGAAGAATTCTGTGCTTTCAAGGAGGCGTTTGGCATAGACATTGGGGCAAGGGGCACAGCCGTACATGCTTGCAACCTCTTTTCTAACCTGAGGCTCTTGTGGCCCTTTACAAAGGGAAGCGGCTACTTATACTCGTTTTACATGTAGGGAAAGTACAGTCCTGAGAAGAAAGTTAATTGCCCCAGGCTGCACAGCTCATCAGTGGGAGAAAAGCTGAAACTCACCTGCGGTTGCTTGAGTCTGCTGCTGCTTGCATGTGTGGAATGATCCTCTACTAGTGTAATTCTGGTTTTATTTTGCTTGCTTTGGTTTATGCTCGTGCGAGAAGCTCCAGGCAGTGGGTGAATCTCCATAGAATCATTTAGGTTGGAAAAGACCTTCAAGATCGTCGACTCCAGCCATCAACCATGTCCACTAAACCATGTCCTGAAGGTGGACCAGGGTCTCACTTGCAAGAGCTTATAACTATTTCACTGCCACGGTCTGACACATCCTCGAAAAGAAAGATTATGGATAGCTAAAAGGATTGTGAAACCCCAAATTTGATATTTGAAGAGTATCAGTTCTTTCTCAAAGTTGAACTAAGGGTAAAAGCAGTGCATGGGCTTCCTTTCAGGAAGTCTAACTTAACCTTCTAACCCAACTCCTCTTTAGTATGGGCCGTTCTTATGCAAGGGAAAGTTCTTCCTGCCCTTTACTGCTTTAAGATCTGTTGCTTGTGCATGCAGACCTAAACTGTTGCTGGTTTTTGTCCGTAGAACCTCTGAATAGACCTCTGGTCTTACAGAGTATAAGTAACTCTTATTTGCCAGCAACTATAGATTTTTCCAGTGGCACTGTGAAATCCTATTTGCTTCTCCCAAAACTTGCATAATTGGTAAAATTCATGCTCTTAGAAAAAGCAGAGGGTACTAAGCATGCGGTATGACTTGTCCTTTCGTCACTGAGCAACAGGAGGATGGTTTTGCTTACCTTTCTGCCTGCTTGCCAGTGAGTGGGCATCTTTCAGCAGTCATGTTTCGCAGAGGTGAAACCATGCAGCTCAAAGGTAGGTAGATGCTGTCTATGAATAAGGACACCGAGCTGATGTAGGGCAATGGAATTTCTGACTGGGGGACAGCTAATGGCCTTAGTAACACAGCTGGAAGTAGAGCATGTGGATCCTGACGTAGGCTTCTGCTGCAGTCGCTCTTCTGAACTCAGTAAAGTCTTTGCTTTGGCTTGTCAGTGCTTGGATCACAATGGCGCTGGACACGGGGAGATGTTATTCTGCTGCTTAGTTGATAAAATAAGTTCTTCAGTTGAAATGCTGTGGTCATAATAGGAGTTCACATGGCTGAAGGAGTTTTTACATGTGAGAGATTTTACTTGGGGCTACTTATTTCTAATGCTTTTGATTTAGAGAACGTAGCGGTCACGCATGCCTGACCATTGAAGAATGGCACAGTCCTGTCTAGGTACCGTATGGATGGTATGTTCTTTGTTTAGGGCTTTGCTTTCTGCTTCGTTGCAGCTGGCCCGGATTCAGACTGACAGCGTAGTTGAGATGCTCCGTGACCTATACCCCGACCTCTGCTTTGAGATTGGTAAGGTTTTTTTTGGATGCTGCCCTGGGGAAGACGGCAGCAGGAGCCAGCCACTTATCTTTGTGTGCAAGAGGTGTGTGTAGGGTGTTGTCACAAGGAGGAGGATTCGACCCACTTATCTAAGAGCACCATCTGAATTCAGTTAGGTTGTGTGGCTGAGCAACTGCCGCTGGTTTCTTCTAGGGGAGAAAGATGTGTTTTTTTTTTTTAAGCTCCTGATTATTGAAGCTCTGAGTTTGTCATACTGACGGTGTTACGTTGCTCCATTTGAGAACCTGGTATTGCTCTACCTGCACCCCACTGTGCCTTAGGGACGTTTTCCTCTCTGGGGCTTGAGGCATTCAACAGGAGTAATGGGATCCCAGCCTTCCACTGAAGAGAACTGCCGAGTACCTGTTTACTGGCACTCCAGAGAAAGACCATGGCAGTTTCCTTTGGGTCAGCTCTTCCCGAAACCTGCCCTTTTCCCCCTTGTTTTTTTTTGAGGACGGTGAAGAAAGTCTTAATTTCACTTGTCTTGAGCACAGTGTATTTCTAGAAGCGAGCTGCTTTCATATTTGCCTTTGGTCCATGTTCATGCAGTAGCGTGTGATGCTGTACTGCTCATTAGGTGTTATGTAGATCTTTCCAGTCTAGGCCTAGGTGCTTTGGTGGAGCCTCATGTATTACCTGTGTTCTCCCTCTGAGCAGTTGCCATGTCGACGACCGGAGACAAGATCTTGGATACAGCGCTTTCCAAGGTAAAGGATCTCTTCTTGCTCTGTGTATGAAGTAATTGTATTGATGGTACATTTACAGACATTTCTTTTGTGATTCATGTTCCTCCATTCCTGTGTAGATCGGGGAGAAAAGCCTCTTCACCAAAGAGCTGGAAAATGCACTTGAAAGAAATGAGTAAGACCTGCTTGTTTTCTCTCTCCCTCCTGTGGCATTAGTGGTGCTCTTTGGACATCTTTGGCTTGCTGCATAGGTGATCTAGTTTCATTCTGTTGTGGTACCTCTCTGGCTAAGAAAGAAGTCCTTTGATAAGTCACTGTCTCTTTTTTTTCTTTCCACTCTCTGCCTTGGGTTTAGGCCATGTATTTTGAAGTGGAGTAGTTGTATCGCTTGGTTTGCTCCAGTTAGTTGATTTTTCTCCTGTGATTTGTGTGTTACATGTGTATCAGAGAGGATGTAATCTAATCAAATTCCTGTTTACAAGTACATTCTCTAAAAAATACTTTGCTTGGTGGCATGAACGTATTGCATAACATATTTAGTGTTATCAGATTAATGTGTATTAACATATTTGCCTGCTAATTATGCAGGAGAACTGGGAATGGGCAAGTTGTACTGCTTTCTGGGTAACTTCTTTCTACAGAAAAACTTGGTTCAGGCTCTGGCTGAGGCAGAGAGATTAGTGGGGCTTTTTTCCATCTATTTTCTTTTTCAATATCCTGAGCAGGGTTTCAGTGGTGCTTGTGCCTTGATTAAAGTAGGTTTAAAACCAAAGGTATTCTTCTGCATCTCTGACACATAGGCACGTGATACTGCATTTTTGAGTAAAGTTGGTGAAAAAATACTGGAGACTTGAGTGTTTATGATGATGTTCATTTGCCTTGTAACGAAGCAGATAGCTTTTACTTTGACTAGCTATTATTTTCAGTTTGAAGTATAATACCAAACAATGTGCTGGTTCCATATTGATATGATAAGTTTCTCCGTGTGAACATCTCCAGCATCTTCCCTTCCTTCAGCCTGATTGTTGTAATGTGTCTTGCATTGCTGCTGGGAGGAAGGCATTGTCTTAATTTTACAGGTGGGAAAAGAGAGACAGAGGAAGGTGAAGTGGCTTTTCTGGAGTAACACTAGAATTGCATAGTAATTCTGGCTGTAGAATCCTGAAATCCTTCCCTCTTCTCCAAATTAATTCCAAGGGTGGATTCAACATTTTTTGTGGATTCAACACTTTTCTGTAGATGACCTGCAGGCCTCTGGTAGGTACCGTGTGAGCTCAACCATCTGTTCAGTGACTACTGTCCTCTAATTTTTAGGGTTGACCTCGTGGTTCACTCCTTGAAGGACCTGCCAACTTCTCTTCCTCCTGGCTTTACCATCGGTGCTGTCTGCAAGTAAGTGTGGATGTGAGGCTCGATTCTCCAGGGGACTTGCATTTTACAGTGTTGATAGTGGTAGGAAAGGAAAGTCAGCTTAGGGCCTTCAAAGGTGTTCAAAGTTTGACCACCCTCTGATTAATCTCTGAAGCGGTGGAAACACTAGAGCTGTTCCAGTGTTCCATAGCCAGCAAGTTTGCTGGCAATTGTTGCTTTTACAATGATGATGGGGTGTTTTGGAGCCAGAGGCAGTTCCTCTGGGGACCTATAGCAGAACCGTTAAGTGTAACAGCCTTCTGTTAAATAATGTATCAGCTGTTCTGCACTTGCTTTGTTTTGCAGAAGGGAGAACCCACTTGATGCTGTTGTCTTTCATCCCAAAAACTGTGGGAAAACACTGAGCCTCCTTCCTGAAAAGAGGTGAGTGGGGAGAGGAAGGGGAAGACAGATGTAAAAATGTAAGGGAGCAGTCAGTTGATACTTCCCAGCGGCAAGTCAATGAGCTCCTTGCTTTATCCTGTACTGGTTTTACACTGTGTTCCATTAGCTTTCCATAGGCATTACACCAAACCCACTTGCTGAGAAGGGCAGTGCTGTCTCATGGGAGTTCTGCACACTGAGTGATGTTGGATCTCTCAAGCCACTGTTGAGTTGCAATGTTTTCTCAAGTTAGAGTCTTTCTTATGGCAGTCTCCAGAGTGAATTCCTGCTACTTTGTATTGAGCTTACTGCAGAGGAATGCATACAATGGAAACAGGGTGTCTGGTGCAGTATTTTAGCTTGCATGGGCCTGAACTATGCTCTTGTTCTCACCCAGCTGGTTCCGGTTTCTTCACTGGTTTTTTGGTATTGCTTTCCTATGGTTCTGTTGGGAGCATCAGCAGTTTCTTCATTTTAGAGGTTATTGGAGTCTTTTGTCTGAGATGGCCAAGTGAAGTTACTTAGATTAAAGTAACTGTTAGAAAGATTATTTTTTTCCTATGTTAAAGTGAAAGAAACAAACTAGCTGTGACACAAACGTGGACTCATGCTTCTGTGCATCTGGATAGCAGGAAAATAGTGTCTGGTTTAGGTTCCAGGGTACCGAGAAAAGTGAATAGCATACATTTCTAGAAAGGAAATACTTGCTGCCCAGACTGGCAGTTTTCTGTGGTTTCCACTTATGCACCCTGCTGTTCCCAAAGGTCCTCTTCCCACTGCCTTTCTATCATTGATGAAGTCCCTCCATTTTAGTAACTTCAGTCATCTGGCTATGTCTGGTTCAGTTGGGGGCAGCTGAGTCTTTTTTTTCTTTTTTTTTTTTTCTGTGACAAGTGTTGTGGTCTTTAAATGCAGTTTCATCAGTCCATAATGGTGGCTAGGGGCAGCCCTCCAGAAGCATCTCCTGTAAATTGCTTCCTTGGTAGTGGCTTGCCTGCATCTAGCTTCAGCCAGGCTTTATAGTAAACCTCACAGAGTGGTTTTCTTTCTTCTAAGGAGATACAAATCATTGGCAGCTTCTTGGATCTTCATTTCAATTAAAAAAAAAAAGTCATCATTGTTTCCTTGCAAGTTCTGACATATCTTTGGCTGGAGGTAAGT
The DNA here is from genome assembly GCA_026212715.1 of Elanus axillaris. NCBI lineage: Eukaryota > Metazoa > Chordata > Aves > Accipitriformes > Accipitridae > Elanus > Elanus axillaris. Next base: position 8,316,508 of record JANZLQ010000086.1, read on the forward strand.
GTAGGAGTATCCTGGATTTCATCAATATTATTTTCCCCACAGTGTGATTGGAACCAGCTCACTTCGGAGAGCAGCCCAGCTCAAAAAGAAGTTCCCTCAGTTAGAATTCAGGGATATTGTATCCTTTCCTGGCAAAACATGGGAGCTGGGTAAAGCTGCAAAGAGAAAAATATAACTTAATGCAAAATCTAGATTCAGGGCTGATTTGTACCACCTGACCTACAAGAACAAACTGCTTCCTCAAACCCTGCCCTCCACTAACTTATTGTGAAAGGGGTGTTTAGCGTACTGTAGCCCGTTCTGTCCTCTACTTTCTCACAAGGCTGTAAAGAAGGGGTCAGCCTTAACCTAGCTGAGATTCAGTATGCAGATGAATTTTATGTTAAGGAATGTTGGTAAAACTGCTTGACAGGTGCCTACCGTGTGTTTGTCATGGTGGTGTGCCCAAATGCCAATTGGTTTCCAGTACCCCAGATGTGATTTAGGCCACTGGTTCCAATTTGGGCCAGTGAACTAGTGGTAAAAAGCACCGTTACTTCAGTCCTAGTAAACTAGTTCTTTGCTATGCAAAAGGAGTTGGTGTCGGGTGTTAATAATGTACTTAAATGACAGGTATATTTTTTGAGAGTCAGTGCTTGAATTGATATTCCATAATGCTCAGCAAAATTCTATTTAAAGAAACAATTGTCCATATTTAACACTTCTTTCAGGATGGTACTCTGGAGGCTGTTTGGATTCTATACATTCTGTAAACGCACTCATGTGAATGTTAAGTGGTTATAGGACTGTTTGCCTGCTGGTTTTATGCTTGCTTAATCACTTCTGCAGAGAGGGAATTTAAATACCCGCTTAAAGAAGCTAGATGAGAAGGAAGACTTCAGTGCCATCATCCTGGCTGCTGCTGGGCTGAAGAGAATGGGCTGGGAGAATCGCATTGGCCAGGTGAGGCACAGTGAATACCATTCTCTGCCAAACTGTCAACCGCTTGCCTTTCAGACCTTGCGGTTGTCCTGTCAAAGATGAGCATGCAGTCTGCTGAACCTGTTGCCATGTTAGCTTCTGATTTGATGTGCTTTGGGGCGGATTTCTTGTTGGTTTTTTTTTTTGTTGTTGGTTGGCTGGTTTTTTTCGTTTTCTTCACACAGAAATTGATACTGTCCAGCTTTCCATTGAGCAGTAACAGTTTGTAATCTGATCATCTCCCAGCATTTCACAATACTTGTGTCTAGCAACACCGCAATGTGCTTGACTAAGATTTTTCTGATCAGCTAATTTACAAAGTGTTACAGTCCAGGTGAAGGAAAGTGCCTTATCTCACTTCAGGGGTTGAAACACTGAGGCACGGGAAGGGGCAGGTGGTATTTCTTTGGTCAGGCACAAAATCAACTGAGGTTAGAGGTGAGCATAAAACTGGGCTCTCACTTCCTGCATTCCAAACTGTGCAACTTGAGTTAACTCTGATTTTACTTTCTTCCAGCTCCTAAGCCCTGAAGATTGTCTGTATGCTGTTGGACAGGTACGTTACAACTTCTGTATCTTAAGTAATACTGCATATTGAAACTCAGCAGCCGTACAGTGTGTTGAAGTAGTTAGTTATGCTGAATACTTCTTGTGTGTTGGTTGCCAAACAACTACTACATTGATCTCTTTTGTTGGCCATTACACTGTTTTAGGCACAGCTTGTGGGAAGAATAGTAGTCAGCTGTTACCCGGTGGTGGGGGCTGATTGCCACCAGTAATGGCAAAACAGTAAAGGTGTGTGTGTGGCACAACTACAGTGGGGTGACACAGCAGATACAGGGCAGGCTCTGGGAGGGTCAGTGTTGAGCTGTCCCAAGATAATTGTGCAGAGCCACTCACTGCATTATCTTTGCCCTGTGATGTTCCCTCCTTTCTCCCTCATGCATGGTGCCTGTAGGGTGGAGCTGAAACACTTGCCTTCGAGCATATTCTTCGTGCTCTTGTTTCTAGGCAGGCAAACCTTTCCAGCCCATGCTGGCTGTGCAGCTGAGTTTACAGTGTTGCAGAGTGGGTATCAAACTTGCTAAACCCGAGCTGGTAATGCATTAGTGATTGCAAGTGATGAATCTGCAAATTCAGTCTGAAATAGTGATTTTGATCATGCGTTTGTCAGGTACTGTGTGGTTCCCCTCCCCCCACACTCCTGTCACATTTCCAATTTAGGAAAGAATTTTGTTGCTGTTACTCATTCACCACTTCATCTTTATCTTGGAAAAAAGGTTGGGTTTATCCAGCCTTCTTGTCACGAAGGGATGTTGGGGTGTGTGTTTCTGTATATGCAGTCATAACTGAGGTAGGTTCTAGAATGATTTGAGGTGACAGCATGATCATGAACACTTGGCTGAAGTAAGTTCTGATCTTCCCTTTACAGCAGCTGCTATAGGATGTTTCTGCAACCAGTGGATCATTTTGTAATTAATTTCTGTAACTGTCTAAACATCGCTCCCTTAGTGAAATGCATCCAAGCCCCTGATTTGTGTTTAATGACCAATGCTGAGTGCACACAGAGATGTGTGAAGTTGAGGAATTACGATGATGATTATGTTGTGTGTTTCTTTTTCTTACAGGGTGCCTTAGCAGTGGAAGTTCGTGCCAAAGACCAAGAGATACTGAATATGGTTTCTGCCCTGCATGATGCAGACACTGTGTTACGCTGCATTGCTGAGAGGGCCTTTATGAAACGTTTGGTAGGTGTGGCGTTCTTGCTCTTCTGCCTGCAGCAGTAAATACTGCTGTTAGTTGACGTGACGCCATAGTATGGGAAATCTGTTGCACTTTCCTAAAGCTACAAAGTAGAAATTACTTCTGAATTGAGAAGGGCCTGAAGAGCGATAGGCGGGGTTGCGTGCAGCCTAAACTTTTCAGAGGCCTCTGCTTTGAATGTGTCAGGTAGGAGCCTCGGTGTCAGTTGCTTTCTGTTTCAGGAGGGTGGATGTAGTGTCCCTGTCGCTGTCAACACCATGCTGAAAGATGGCCAGGTGAGGAGTATTTTATATTTATCTGGGATTATTTCTGAAAACCTATTCCAGTGCATGCATGTTCCATGATCCTACCCTGAAGGTAACTCCAGCAGGTACCTGTGTAGCCAGTTAGGGCAGGTAAGCTCCTGACTCGAGCTTTCTGGGTTTGTGTCCAAAGCAGGAGTGTGAGAATGGGTCTGGCTACTGAAGCTCAGTCTTGTAGAAAAATCCCTATTATAAGGACCAGATTTCCACCCACTCCCCTTCTTTAGAGGTAGCGTTGCCCTGAGATCTGAAAGTCTCATTTCTAACCCCAGAAAAGCAGTGTTTTTACACAACGGAGTGCAATTAAGGAGGTGGGAAGCAAGAAAAGAGTTCAGCTTTTTCCTTAGGGAGTCGCATCTTCCCTAACAGGGATTACTTTTCTTACAGTTTTATTGTACTGCTCTTCTTGCTGATCCCACTGCACTACAAAAGCCTTCCCCTCCAGACTTAGCTTCGTATGTTGTGTATTTTTTTTTTAAAAAAGGGGGTAGCTGGCTTTCTGTTTATTTAATGTGGTATTAATCCCTTCTGTATGTCTTCCCAAGTTGTATTTGACAGGAGCAGTCTACAGTTTGGATGGATCTGATAGCCTGAAGGAGACTATGCAGACCAGTGTTAATTATCCCCAACAGGTATGTGAACCACAGTGGCTTCCAAATCCAAACCTGAAGCTGAATGAGAAAACCAGACCTTTAAAAATCTATTACTTTTGGTCTGGTTCCTTGGAAACTGTAACAGCGCACTGTTCTCCAGGCTCCTCAGACCACAGATTTTACCCTGCTTCACATGTGGCTTAAATTATTCGTTGCCTGTTCCTTCCTGCTGCCTTATGTTGAGGTGTTTATATTTGCAGAATGAAGATGGACCAAACGACGATGTGCAGCATGTTGGCATCACAGCCAAGAACGTCCCTGGTCAGGCACAGGAAGCTGCAGAGAACCTTGGTGTTGAACTAGCTAGTTTACTACTGAGCAAGGGAGCTAAGCATATCCTTAGCGTGGCAAGGCAGCTCAACGATGCCCGCTAAACCTGTGGTGTGTGCTGCATGACTGCTACAATTCTAGCAAGTCTTTGCAGCTATGCTATCATCCTCCTTTGGAGGAAGAGATTTATTTAAATGCTTGGACCGGTCTTACCTGAATTTTGGGTACAAAAACTTGAAATACTAAGTTAACTAACTTGAGTAGTTTATGCTGTTCAGGGTTTTCATCCCTCTGCATTTCTCTGAATTGCAAAGTGTCTCTGTGAAGGTTTTAAGACAATTTTTGTAGCTAGGAAGGTTAAAAAAAAACTAAACCCCCCCCTCAAAGTGTTCTATTCTGTTCAGGAACAAGGCAGTCATGACAGATTATCATCAGAGACTCAGCTGGGATGGTACTGAAGTGCTGTACTGTGCTGACAGTACTAAAGTACTTTCAGTAGTCATTAATATTATTTGGGCCTGTTCACTCAGCAGAATGCTGAAGAAAACTGCTGTTTGTTAGGTTCCCAATACTGGGTTCCTCAGGCAAGTAGCACAGATGCCATGTTCATAGGGCTCAGTTAAGGAATTAAGTTTGCAGTTACCAGATGCACATTTGTCAGTTGGCCAGTAATTAAGAAGTGGACAGCCAGTCATTCACCTACACTAACCTGTCAGCCAGCAGCTGAAGAGGAAGCCCTGATTTGGGCTATTGTGCCTTTCTCTGTAACTGCTAGCCCCTTTCTTCTACTGATGGTCCTTGCACTTGCTACAGGGTTGCCAGCCTCTCGGGGGAGCTCCTGCTACATTCTACAGTGCCTTGTAGAAACACTGAAACGGCACCTTGCCGGGGTCCCGTTTTGGAAATGAAGCATCGTTTATTCTCTATGCAATGTCCACTGAATGTAACAGACGCTAAATACACCCGAATGATAAGCACCCCGGTGTAAGTCTGTCTTTACGGAGCAGCTCGCCTGCTGGCAGTTCCTGGGACGGGACTGGCGCAGGTGGGCTCCTCACCGCCCCTTCAGCCAGCCGCCAGCCTGCTGCAGCCGCCGGGGCCCCGCAGCGCCGCCCGGCAGCCCGCCCGCCGCCTCCGGGCCCGCCGGCGGGCCAG